>CM073478.1:44730953-45930953 GCA_037074505.1 Albizia julibrissin | reverse complement strand
ATTTTATATTAATGACGGAAGTGAGAATATCAATATATCATCATCAATTGTGGTGTAAAATATAAATTTTACGATAAGTCCCTAAACAAATTAGTGTGTATACTTCGCTCCTCTTCCCTTCTTATTTTCTAATCATCATATGTGGATGGTATATAATTAGATTTGTAATATCTATCTAAATTAATTGAGTGTTGACCTTGTCCTAGTATTCATAATACTACCTTTAATCTTTAATATAAAAATTATTTAGAGATTAAATTTAAGAATACAAACATATATTTATTATAAATAATTAATATAACTAATTTTTTTAGTCTACTTAAATTAGTTGATTAGTTTTTATATTAATGATAAGAGATAATAATATCTTGTTGATACAGCTTTAGAAAAGTTTCTGACAAACATATATATATATATATTGAAGACTTTATATGAATCAACCTTCCCCAGTCATGCATTGCCTTGGATGGGGAAGCGTGTGGTTACTAATTATTAATCATATGAGGAACTTCTCTTTACCAAAAATTTAGACTAATATATATATATATATATATATATTGTGTGTGTGTCTGTCACGCACACTTTTTATGAGCGTGTCTCTTTGAATTTTAACGATAAACATTAATGAGATATGAGCATATTTGGTTTATATTTTATTCAAACTCTCTCACACACACACACCTATATATAATTTCTTACAACAATTTTAGCTTATTTTAATCAATTTAATTTTAGCAAAATCGATTCAATCCAAGTGAATAGTAGCATTAGTAATAATAATACATAAATAATACTGTGTTTGGAGAGAGTCCGGAAAGTGGGAAAAAAAGAATTATTAGGGGAAAAATTTCATTGAAAATTATAAAGCCATGGGCACTAGATGACTTTTTCTGGCCCCAAAAAAAAAAATGTCGGTGCTCGCTAGATAGCCACGTTGCCGAAAGATATACAGGGCTCCAACTAATAAATTCTGTAATTATGTAATGATAGATACACACAAAAAGCATATTTTTTTTATAATTTTCGTAAAAAAATAAATGAATATTTATTTATAATGTTAGGAAAAATTACGCTAACCACTATTAGATGCTTTTTGACAAATCCCTTCCATGGCCATGAGATTATATATGAAGATGAAAAGTAAAACTATGATGAAGACAAGTGACGATAGTAGGAAATCTTACAGAATAAAGATAAGTCAAATAGATATACCCAAAAAGACGAAAAATAGAAGTCAAACGGACTATTAAGAGGATTAAATCAAGCACACGTGGTGTCCATTTATATACTGTGGTGACTAATACATAGCGTGATCCAATATGGTGATGTTGCGTAGAAATAGATCTTGTCACCTTAATTACTACAACACAAAATGATCACGTTTTCCAATTTTAATTTTAATTTGATGCTACAACCAAAGCATTTTCATTTTGTTTTGGTATAGAAATTCTCTTTTGAAAGATAATCTTATTTGAAATATGGTTTCACATTAAGAATGGATCATTGTTTTAATGGGAATTCTAACTTTAATTTGCTTTGTTGTGAGACCGGTTTTTTTTATTCCCCCATTCATTAGACTCAATCAGTATAGCATTTTGTCATTAACACATCTTTTTTCAATACTATATTTTATGCAATTTTTTTGCTGGGATGTTTTATTTTATTTTTGTGGTATAATAGACTATTTTATTTCATTAAAAATTAAATACATAAATGGAGGCAGGGCACTTTTTATTAAGTGATGTGTAGTTTAAAAAATTATGAAAATTGGATCTCACCTAATATATATATAATATTTCCATATCAACATATGGTTGGTCTAATGGTGTAAAGCTGCATTAAATCCTTTTAGGTCTCGAATTTAAATATTAGAAGAGACACTTGTATTGGGAGGGGCAACCATAAACCTCAAAACTAGAGTAGTCGGTTGCTCGAATGCCTAGCTATATGATTCAAAAAAAAGTGTTGGACACAAGTTGATAATATCACAAAACTAATATATAATTTAATGATATACATCATAAGCTATCCAATTGCACTTTACAATATAATGCAATGCGATACAATGATAATACAATGCAATATTAAATTACAGGTTAGTGTGTAGTTTGATTTTTAAATATGGTACAATGAGTTATTTTTTTTTAATAATGATTTAAAATTAATATATCACACAAAAACTAATTAGCATTAACATAACCTTTGTAAAAAAATTATCAAGAGTCATCGCGTCGCCTCATCATAACCATTATTTTACATCATTGAGGATCGTTAGATGGAGAGTGGTTATGATGATAGAGGCAATGGTAACAATGTTATAGCGGCAGAGGCAATAATTGTCATGGTAGAAGTGGTGGCGGCAGTGGCGACGATGAAAGAGGATAAGGAGGTTGTGGTGGCGGCGGTTGTGGTGTGGCATGACGGGTGGAAATAATAAGATAAGTGAAACAATGACAAATGGAATTAAAAGATAAATTAGACTTTTTCAAAAAGTGTTAATAAGTATTGAATGGAGAAATATAAATGATGATTATCAATTTTTTGGTAATCATTATTATCATGGGAAAAAGCATCCAAAAATTTGTATTTTAGTAATGTAATCGTAATTACCATTACATATATGTAATGTGGTTGAATTAAACGCCCTATAAGTAATTTATTTAGTTTCTTTAATTTCTTAAAAAGATTAGATGAGTCTTATAATAAAGACTTCAGGAGTACTTGTTTCAAAAGGTAGGAAGGATACATATGTGATTCACCTGACCTGGAATCATAGTTATGCTACAATTCTATCTACTCCCCAGTAATTTGTCAACAATTTCTCAAGAATTGAATTAAATTTAATTAATCAGAAAAATACGTAATCGGATCATGGCTCATAAAAGCCCAGTCTAGGCCCGAAAAGGAGAACCAATGTGCCATCATAGCCCGCTTGACCAGTTCGAGGCTGAGGCCTCATATCACGGGGACCATTATTTATTTATAATTATCGTTTATAAACTCAAAATTAGGCTCAATGAAATCAAACATAGTACTCAAGTAGCCAATAAAAAAAATGATATACTGTATTTAGTGTTAAATATAAGACATAATTATTTTTTTTAAGATACTAAAAATCTAATTAAATTATTTTTAAAATATTTATATTTATTATTTTTTCTTTAAATTATTTTGTCTAACTTATAAACTGATATGTAATTTAATGATACACAATATATTATATGGTTAAACAACTTATTTAGTTTCCTTAATCTCTTACAAAAAATTAATTTTATCAAGACTAAAAGAAATACTTGATAAGGAGTTAGCTCATAATTTATAAGATCGTGAGTTTAAATCCTATTGTTAATGGGAGACTTTTATTACCTGTACATATTAAATAAGAAATAAATGAAAATGAATAAAGGAGCCGGAGGGTAGAGAGGAGAAATTCTCGTTGTTGAACTGTATTGGGATTGTTTCAACACAGAAACACCACTTTTGCCGCTTTATGCACCATGTGCTGCACAAAATTTGAAATTGAGAATTTTCGTTGTTGAAGGTCCTCAAAATTTTTCCAACACAGAATCACCCATTTTGCTGCTTATACTCGTAATACTGGACAAAATTGAAATTGCAATTGATTGGGGTTTTAGGAAAATTAGCCAAATGGACTTCATAATCACTTTTTTTTAAGGTAATTAAATCTAGACTGGTCAGTGAACTAATCAGTATACTGTATTAATGGTCAGTGGGTTAGACCAGAGTCAAACCGGAGCAAAATCAGTCAATTTTATGTTTATTAATATGAAATTCTAAAGAAAAATAAAAAAATTGATTTTTTTTAAAAGCTCGAACCTGACTGATTTCTTGACCGGTTCGCTAATTATCGGTTCGGTCTTGGTTCACAAACATGGCTTTTTTCTGAGCTCAAACGGACTTATATAGGCTTCCGCTACCAAACCAAACCAACCGGCTATCAACAACTACTCTCCCTGGCCATTTTTATTCGCAACAACTAGTTTGATTGGAAAAAATGAATTGGCAGTAAAAATTAGTTAAAACTAATAAATCTATAAAAAATATAATATCTTTTTTCAAATATACTCTTATTTATTTATTTATCTATTTATGAGAAGAGTATATTAGAAAGAATCGGTAAAAAATATGAAAGAGAATGAACAGAAAATATATGGAGAATGGTTAATAAATGATTAAATGAAAGAGAATTAATAATTTAATAATATAAGTATATGTATTTAATAGGGTATAAAAGGAAAAAAATAATTTAAATTTTGAGATACAAAAAAAGATACATATGAATCAATCCAACAGAGAGAAAATTGCTTATGAATAAAACTAGAGGGAGTATTATTATAAGGGTTAATGTGCAAAAATAGCAATGAACTATTTCTTAAAGTGCAGCCAACACATTTAACTATTTTAGGGTGCAAAAGTAGACATTATGAATTTTTTTTGGAGCAAAAATAACAATTTCGTTATCTATTTTGGGGTGCAAAAATTGCTATTGTTGCTTCAATAAAAAATTCATAATGTCTACTTTTGCACCCTAAAAATTCATAATGTCTAGTTTTGCACCCTAAAATAGTTAGTTGTGTTTGGTGCACTTTGGAAAATAATTCTTTGCTAAATATACACCTTAGCCCTTATTATAATTAGAGAAAATGACAAGAAAATACCATTTAAACTTAAAAAACACCAAAAAGTCATAAATAAGGGAAATGACATAGAGGTAATGTGGTAGCAATCTCGGAAATATTTAACAAGTCTCTATTTATTACTTTAGTATACATATTATTGACTCAAGTATATATATTGATAACTTTTGTTTGAGAAATTCAAACAAAATATTAGACCGCTGAAGCTTCGATGAATGGCCATTGGCAAGGTCACTGGAGATTCAGTGACGGCCATCGCCGGTAGTCATCAACAGCCAGGAAAGGGATTTGAGGATTTTTAAAAAATAAAAAATTAAGGATAGTTAGGTAATTTCCTACATTTGATAATATTTCAAAATAGCTTATTTAGAATTATTAAAATTCAACATATTTATTTGTCTTTTACTAATTTTAACAATATTTTTTTATCTTTGTCCCTACAATTATTTAGTACTCCTGGTTGTTAATATAAGACATATTTATCTAATTTAATTATATCAAGGAAGTTAGTTAAATTAGTTAATATGACATGTACTTTTTAAAATACCATAGTTTAGTGTTTTTCCTTAATTCCCTCATTTCTTTTCCTTGTTGATTTATGGTTGAAAAAGTATCAATGAGCGTAAATTAAAAGAAGATTGACCAATATAAAAACTATGTCTTATATTTAAGACTTAAATCAATTCCTCAAATATGCCTTATATTAAAGACTGGAGGTATACTCGGTACTATTTAATATATTTCTTTGGTATTAAATATAAAATTTAAAAAACTAATTTAGATAAATTAATAAAATTAGTTAAGCTATAAAAAATATGTGTTAATTTTATAAAATACCATTTTACTTTTTTTATTAAAAAAGTAGTTGGATGGAAATCTAATAATTGCAATTAATGGATAATTTTGAAAACAAATTATATATTTAAAACATAAAGTAAATTAAAGGGAAAAAGACAAATAAAATACCACCTCAACTTTCCAAATCCAAAAAAGTTCCTTAACATATGTAAATGATAAAGTAGGGATGTAGTAGGAATCTGTGTTTTTTATATTTGGGTGAAAAGATCAAAAAGCCCCAGTACTCAATTTTTTTACACATATTGTTAGTATTTGTTGATTTTGTTAAAATCATTACTTTTTTAATTAATCGCATTACTCAATTGGTTACAATCTAAAACTCTTTATCAATCCTTTTATATATTTTGTCAGTGCTTATTATTTTGTCAAAACCATTACATATTTTGTTAAGACCATGTTTATTTTGTCAATCTCATACTTATTGATTTTATCAAAATCATTACGCATTTTATCAAAATTCATTACTCTTTTAGTTAATCTCATTACTCAATTGATCATAACCAAAAACTCTTTGTGAATCATTTTACATATTTTGACAATCATGATTGATTTTGTCAAAAGCATTACAGATTTCGTTAACACTAAAATTCATTTCGTCAATTACATTACTCTATTGGTCACAACTCAATTCTTTTACACATATTGTCAATATTTATTAATTTTGTAAAATCATTACGAATTTTTTTAAAACCATTACTCTTTTAGTCAATCTTGTAAGAAGCAATTCAATTTCAAAACTAAATTCTAAAAAGATATTATTTTATTTTCAGAGAATCAAATATCAAAAACACTAACACAAATTATAGAGAACTAAATATCAAAACCAGAAGAGAAGTGAGGGAAAGAACAATAAATTCTTTTGTTTCTTGTATTTAAAAGTTCGGAAATTGGCCAATGAAGGTAACAAAGAAGTATACCCAAAAGAGAAGGTATGAGATTTCAAACAACAATTTCGATTATGGATCCAACTCAAATCTAATTTGTTAGCAAGAGAGGAGAAAGAGGTTGTCACTAGTGAGAATTGAGAAGAGTGTTGCATCACCGGTGGTGGTGCTCTGTCCAAAGGGGACACTGTCGCTAGCATTTAGTTCGAAGATACTGCCGCTAGTAGTGCTCCCATAAACTCAAATTTGTATAGAAGAAAGAGAAATGAGATGACGCTAATGAGGAAGAATCAGGCGGCATCTGATAAGGAAGAGGTTAGGAAGGAAGGATGCTGAATAATAGGACGAGGTATGCTAGTGGTGGTAGTAGTGGTGGAGAGTGGACGCTGATAATGAAGAAGGAGGAAGAAAGGAGACAATGACGAAAAGGAAAAGGAGAGAGAAGAAGGTGAGAAATAAGAAGAAAAAAGATGCAGGCATTTTAATATTTTCACTTAAATTTTTATATTCCAAATTTCGATCAGTGGATTTTTAGGTTTTAGAAGTTGAAAATGGTATTTATAATTTTTTTTTCGCTAAATTAAAATCTTTTTTTCTAAATCACGTAGGATTTGAACGTTCACTCCGTCTCGTCTCGCTAATCCAGTCCTCTTCTTCGGTCTTTCCTCCTTCAGTCGCAGCCGCAGCTCAGCTCTCGCCTACGAGTCGAGGTCCTCGTCCTCCTCCTCAGCTTCTGCCTCCGTCAGCGGCGTCCTTCGGCCTCCTGCTAAAAAATTTCGGTATGATTTTTTCTTTCTACCTTGTTGGGATTCATTTTTTTTATTTGGGTTTGATTTAATTTTGCTTTTCTTGCCATTCACTGCGATTCATGTTGAATTTTGCAAGTAAATAATGGTCGACTGGAATTGAGTTCTCTCCAAACACGGATTTCCCACCCCTTTTCTTTCAGCTTCGTACGGTGTGGAAAATTATTATTATTATTTTTTTGGTTACCTGCGGGTTTGCCCGCATTCCCAGCTCTAATTTAGATGATCAAAATCAACCCCTCCACTAACTTCTATATTTAGGAACAGAGGAGTATTAGATATCTTTCTCTTTGTTACTTTCTTTTAGCTCTGATTGGTCTAGTTGATATCGTGACATTGAACTGATGGTGAAAGATCTTTGTTCATGTTTGGCTGATTTTCCCCTCACTTGTTTTGGATTATGTTCTGTTATTGACAATGGATACCTCCTTTTGTGATTTATCCTATGTTTGAAATCTGGTGGATGCTCGTTTTTTGTTTTCCTGAATTTGGTGAAGTATAGGCAAGTTTTGTATTATCTTTCCGTATGAATATAATTGGTCTTCCCTGTCTTGTGCGTTGTCCTTCCTGCATTCATCCATGGACCTCGTGCTTTGACTTCATGCTTTCTGTATTTTAAGCATATAGTATTTGACTTTAATTATGACTCATGGGGCGATCCGTCTGATTTTCATGACAATGACTCAATTGCTCATCAGTTATTCCAGATAGATACTTGTTGATAAATCATTCCCACATCAGTTTCACATCTGAAACCCAATCTTTTTCTGTTCAACTTACTTGTTCCATGATGATAATATCAAGTTTTGGGAAATTTATTTGACCTAGCAGTTAAAATGAAGAAGCATGGAGCTCCAATTCCTGAATCCAGCAAAATCCAATTCGAGGAGAGTGATACAGAACAATCTTCTTCCAGTTCCTCAGATGTGAGTAGCTCCAAACAATTTTAAATTATGAACAGTGTTATCAAAACAACTTTTATAGTGAGAAGCTGCTGGCTTGATGATATAGGAGGAGGAGATAAAGCAGGAGCTGGCTGATGTAACATTTGAGGAGTTGCTGAAAGCACGAGCAAATGGGTCACATACAATTTTTCAAAAGACTAGTGTGGAGAACAAGTCAAAGAGACCAAACAAGAATAGGTATTGTAACAGAGTAGTGATATGATGTTTATTTCTGTTATTGTAACTTGTAAGCACTTCCAAGAACTAATTTCTGTTCTTCACTAGGCCAATGGAGGTCAGTTGCAAGAAGCCAGTTCCTATTCTCAGAGACGTTGTACAAGCTCCTAAGAAAGTAAGTTCATTTAATAATCCAAGTTGCTCAAAGAATTGACTATGTATTATTCCGAGTTATATACTTCTGTTGGTGTTGTTCTTTTTTTTTTTTTTAAATACTTCTAGAGAATTGGCTTTGCTGTTTTCTTAAGTATCAAATCTGTGTTTCTAGCTATTATTTTTCTTCTGTTAGCTCTTGTAATTGCTAGAAGTTTGCAACATTAGTGGCTGGCTCTTGTAAAAGAGGATGACTTATTGCAGCCTGTTGCTTATTGTTTCCTTTCCATGAAAGCACACTTTACTCACAGTAAAGTGTTGTTTATTTGGTTCTCCAGCATTGGTATAAACTTAAGATATAAGCTACTTGAGGTGTAAAATATGGAAGTCTTTTAAATAAACACACGGTAATCTTCAAATTTAGGGTTTTGCAATATGATACTTTCAACTGGTTTTGTATGATAGTCATCTTTCTATGTCATCTATCGAGTTTCTTATTGTATTATGAATACATTCAACTGTGTTCAGGTTGTACGAGATCCTAGATTTGAATCTCTATGTGGAAGGCTTGATTCTGATGGGTAAGTTAATCTGTGAGTGTTTGCTGTCCGGTTTTTCCATTTTTTTTATGTTGTCTTGTACACTTGTGTTGATAGACCGTTTACTTTTATGATGCCATATGGATAACATTTATCTAAAGAGTTTTGGGGAAAAATTCATATTTTAAGTTTTGTCTCACATTCTTTCCTGATGATGTTTTTTATATTAGTATGGATATTCTGACTGCATTTTTCCTAGGATTACCATCATGATATATACATGTGATAGCAGAATATAAGATGACTGTTCAGGGATTTTAGGAATTAGGGTAGAAGAAGAGAAGAGAGGGTTGAAGAAGAAGTGGAGAAGAAGAAGAGAGACAGAGGAACAGAGTGGGAATGAGAGAGAGAAAACAACAAAACCAATTCATTCACATCATGATCACAAGTCTAGTTACAATAGGGATTAGGCGCTTATTTATAGGCTAGAGTGACTTAATGACCAAGCTAAGGCTAAACTAACTAACTAATCCTTCTAATTCTCTAACTAACTGACTTTGACAACTGTAATTAGCCTAACGACTATATTTTCAATTCTTTATTATGTTTGCATATCAACATGTTACTGAGTTCAATATTCTTGTTTTATCTGTTTTTTTCACCATTGTTATGAAGCTGACTTCAATAGTCATGCCGCTGTTCGTATATTATTCATAGATGTTTGTTGTTACCTTTCAAATGTATATGAATTGTGCCCCTAATACTGTTTGGTCTCTCTATAGTCTATATGGGATATTTAGGAGTTTCTTTCCTGTTATTGATGTTTTGAGTTCAACTATCTTAGTGTTTTCGTTATCACTGCCTATGTTCTTGTCTACCACTAGCTTTTATCTAAAATCATTGTTAATGTTACACATTAGTTGGATGTGTAAGGCGCTGTAGTCTAAGACATTTTAGTTAATAGCTTATGCAAATCTTGGTGGTTTTTCCTTTTTACTCTGAACGAGGGATTTCAGAACATGAAGGAGCTAACTTTCGGCAGACCTTTGTGTGTATGCCGCGCCCCCCCTCCCCAAGTTGCGGAATTTTAGAATTATTTGCACTAAATAAATAATATGTATTTTTGGACTTACAGGTTTAAGAAGCGATATAATTTTTTATTTGAAGGTGAACTGCCTGCTGAAAAACAGGTATTCTTCCTGAATGTTATTGTATGGTTGATTGTCTTTAGTTTATTCCATGACTGTGATAATTTATTCCATATTATCTTTCTGAGCATAACAGGCTTTACTCAAGGTGTTGAAGAAATCTAAAGATCCAGATAAGATTAATGAAATAGAGGAACGCATATCTTGGATTGTAAGTTGTTGTTTATTGGCCGTAGAATTTGTCAAATTCCAACTACTTATTCCAATTTTGTGATCACCGTTTTAGAAGCTTGTCTTCTCTCTGCAGAAATGTGACCCCCATGCACTTGATCAAAATTTATATATTTTTTCAGGATAAACAGTTGAAATCCAATGCAGCCAAGAGACCTGATGTAGAGATATTGACAAAACACAAGAAGAAAGAGAGAGAAGCTGCAAAGCAGGGCAAACGTCCCTTTTATCTCAAGAAATGTAATGTCTACTTCCTTCTTGTTCAAAAGACCAATCATGCATCTAATTTATGCAGTTGATGCAGCATTGTTAGATAGATTATTAATTAATATATTGCCATTAATTAATTGATGATATTGAGTGATTCTATTCATTTTTTTGCATTATGTAGTGCATTAACTGTTCTTGTAGCACATACTGCTTTGGCAGTAATGATGCACACAGAAGCGTATAAAACAGAAATAAATAAATAAATTGGCATATTCAAACGTCAACTATAAAAGCTGACTTGTTCTTGTTACTTGCAGCTGAAATCCGGAAGCAAAGGCTTGTTGAAAAGTATAACGATCTCAAGGTATGTTCAGAAAGTTATTGTGTGTTTGTGTTGTCCCACAACCATGGGGACAACCAGCCCTCATTTTATCATGTCATGTAATGATCTTTTACTAATTTGATATTTTGCACTTCATTATCAGTCTTCTGGCAAACTTCAATCATTCATTGAGAAAAGGAGGAAGAGGAATGCTGCAAAGGATCATAGATACATGCCATATCGTAGATCCAGTGAAAATGTGGAATAAGGTTTTTAGCTTTAAGGCTCTTTTGCATGTTACAGCTTTATGAATTTTGCCTGCCACCTGATGATTGTGAACCTGTTGAAGATTAGTACCATGAGATGTAGTGGGTGAGAGTTGTCTATTACGAAGGTTCTAACCATCCTTCTTTAATGTTATGTTTTGAGAAAGGTCTTCAGTGCTGGTTTGGTACTAGTTCCTTGGTGAATTGGGATCCCATTCCCATACACGGGTGACTGGTCTAACAGTTAAAGTATAACTGTTCGTCGATCATCTGGGGAAATAATCAAAGTATAACTGTTTTTCCCTTTAGATGTCTTTAAGTTGGAAGCAGAGGTTAGTATTTTCAATGGTTCGGCTATATCTGTTTTTGAGTAGCTTGAGATTCCAAATTTCTTGTAGAAATTTTGAACTCCTACATTTATTAGTTGGGTTTTAACTTTTAAGTCAGTACTAAATATTCATGGTTCAAAATTTTCTGTGAATCTTACTTGCCGTAGCTTTTATTTTTTTGGTTTGTTGCTGCTTTGGCCTTGCTAGTTTATTTTTGGAGTGTGCCTAGTCTCTTATGACTCGTGGTTTTAAGGGTTTATAGTTAAAGCAGGAAAATGGGTTAAGCTCCCCAGGCTGGCCTGTTTGTCTTAAAATTGAAAACAACCTAAAAGGGTTGGCCTTGTATTGATGTTTAGGTTCGTTTTTTTGTTTTTTTAAAATTTTTCATATAAGACTAATATTATTGATTTTTTGATTTGTTAACGATATTGTAAATATTTAGTTACTATTATTTTTTAGAATTAAATTTCATATGAACATTTTGTATTAAGAACCCTAAAATTTAAAATTTTATAAAAGATATTTCTTATTTCATAAGTATTCTTGTTAATTTTGTAAATTTTTTAACTTATTTTCTAATTATTTTTTTTTCTATATCTTATAACTTGTATTTTTCAAACATATAATAATAAAGTGTTTTTATTTTGTTAACTTTTTACATTTTTTAAAACATATTTATAAGAAGTATTGTTTATTTTCTTCTAATGGATAAAATTTTTTTACTCAAATTTCAAGAATCTTTCATTTGGTTCTTAATAGTTATGGAAATAAATTTTTCATAATAAAATATTGATATAATCAACATAGAATAATTTTTCAAATGTATTTTATCATGTAGATTATCAAAAGGAGAGGCCAATAACTCATATTAAACAATAAAAAGGTAGAGTCTTGGTTTCATGAAAGATTTTGTTTCAAAGTAAACAGTTATTTATTTTATTTATCAGAAAAATATAAAACATTTAATTCTTTGTTAATATTTATGTCTTAAATTCAGAATTTTATTATTTTAGCATAATTTCTTTAAAAAATGTAACAAAAAAAAAATTGTTAAATGGGCCGACTCGAGAGTTCAAAGACTGGGTTTCAACAGTTGGCCTTTTTATGTAAGTTAGGCCTAAATGAGTTGGCCCTCTCCGCCTGGCCTTTTCCCCAACTCTATTTAAAATAACAAATTTGTGCGAGATTCAATGATGGAATTGTAAATTGAGGATTTTTCCAAACAGCATATATCCTTTTCTAAATGGCTGCTTTTGTGATGAGATACCAGTTGCTAGGAGGAGGAAGAAACAAAGAATTAATAAATTTTATTTAGTCAGTTTTTTGTATTTTGAATAATTTAAAGTATTTAATAAATTTATTTTAGAGATTTTAGGCATATTTAAATGATGGTTTATCTTTAATATTTAAAATAGATTATCTTAGTTTATTTAGTTTATCTTAGTCAAATGTTTAAATATTTGATTGAGAATATTAGGATTATTTTTATATTATCTTCTACTCCTTGTGTTGATTTACATTTAATTAATAAAATAAATCGGTCGAGAATAAGAAATAAGGGTATTCAATATGAAGGGATATATTTTAGTCAAATATAATTATAATTTATTATAATCTAGACCATTTAATGATTTTATTAATCTAAATGTAAATTTGAAAGGAAATAATTATTTCACTCCCTCTCTCTCTCTCCTCCTAAGTATATGTGGGATAAGTACCATTTTTGCCTTGTAAGAGGGGTGGGTGTTTGGAGGTTTTTTTAGAAGCACTATAAGTATAAAAACGTAGCAATGTTGTCTTGCCGTTAGAGGTGTTAATTTTGACCGGTAAAATTGTTATGTTTGACCAAAAATACTAAGATAGTTATACCATGTGAGATATGAAGTCGCATACTATGCCAGATCCTAATCTTCCTTACCATTCCATTGATTTCCCAAGGAATTGCAGATGGCCATGAATGTCAAACACCCAAAATCTTCGACCAGCACATGCTTCTGGCTCCTCCAACACATCCAATGGCTTCTTCAATCTTTCATTTTGCGAAATTTTCCATTGATTGTGCCATTTCATTTATATCTTCATCATTCATGGATGCATCATTGAAATCTTATATCATGAATTCATAAACCACAACAAATTCATAATAAACAATCATAAAATCAACTCTTCAAAAATTTTAGCAATCACGATTTTCATCATATGAGAAATACAGAGCTTGACAGAGAGAATGGGAGGCAAGAGATCAACAAATTGTGGCATATAATTTTTTTTTCTTTCATAAAAGGGAGTAGAAAAATAATTTAACAAACAAACTTCAAAAGCTTAGAGAAGGAACAAAGAGAGAGAATCAAATAACAAAATCATCTAGATTTGAAATCCTTTCAACACAATCAAACCCATGAGGGTATTTAACGATATAACTTAACTGTTTTTTAATTGCAAGGCGACATTACTACATTTACAGTTAACTAAGTGTATGTTATAGTTAGTTTTTAAAAAATACATTCACACAAATTAAGACAAAACTTTTTTCACATATTTATAATGCAAATCACATTAAAAAAGTAGTTTTCACTGCTAATCCAAATAGACAATACCGTGATAATAAGCTTCCAACTCCATTACATAAAATTTCATGGCCTATTTGCATTGTCTCTTTTCATATTAGTCTCGGTTCCAACATAACCTCTTCCATCTCCGCCGCCACTATAATATTCGACTCGACAACCACCTTTGTAACCATCACCGCCGCTATAACTGCCACCTCCATATCCTCTCCTCTAGTCATTATTCCTCCTTCGTAAAAGAACGACCCAGGTCGTTTCGCGTCATCCAAATCTTTTCCCCTCCTATATTTCCTAGGGCTAACCAAACCTTCTTCCATCTACATTTCCTAGGGCTAAGCAAAAGCCAAAGCCCTAGGAAAATCACACAAATGAACTTGCTCTCCATCGCATCCTTATATAAAACTATATTTGTCAATTATTAATATAGGATTTAATTAGAGAGTTGATATTGATTTTAAATATAAGACATATTTTTTATATTTATTAATCTTATTCGAATTTATCTTTATACATGCTCTTTCAACTATAACCAAGTAGGATAGGGAAGCAAGGAATTAATGAAGATGATTAGGGTATTTTAAAAAATAAATGTCATATTAAATAACTTTCATAATCTAATAAAATTAGATAAATTGGCACTCCTCCGGTCATTAATATAAGACATATATACTTAATTTGATTAGATTAAGAAATTTAATTAAATTAATTAATATGACATGTATTTTCTTAAACACTCTATTCACCTTTCTTAATTCCCTCATTCTCTCTCTTCGTTGATTATTATTGAGGGATGGGCATCAATAAGGGTAAATTAGAAAAATATTGACAAATATAAAAATTCGGTCTTATATTTAGGATCAAAATTAACTCTCTAAATATATATTATATTAAGGATCGGAAAGAGTAGCAACATAGCACAAGGAATATTGAATTGAATATATATTATATTAAGGATCGGAAGGAGTAGCAACATAGCACTATTACTTGTTCCCTCGTCAAAGAGTAATTGGCAGTAATTAAGTGCTTGTTTTGATTAGCAGCGGAAAAGTGACTTTTTTTCTAATGTGGCTTTTGCAGAAGTCAAATTGAAAAAAATCATATTGTAAATGTGATTTGTGTTTGGATTGATGGTGGGAGAAGTGATTTTTTTTTCCCTAAACCTAGTGAAAAAAAAGTCAGAAGCTACTTCAATAAGCTTCTAATAAAAAACAGCTTTTTTTAAAAAAGTCTAATAAAAGCTAACGTATTCACAAATGTGTCGGTAGATATCAAATAGACTTTTACCCTCTAAATAAATTTTATCCCCTCCTCAATAAATTTCCAAACACTCCCTGAATTATTACACAGAGACTATTTCCTTCACTTCACGCCATTGCCGGGTGCGTGGTGCAAGTATTTATGTTACTTATAAGTACACTTACCTGCTGCAATTTAACAAAGGGACCATCAGCTTCACTGTAAGCTTATAAATTATATGTAATTAGGTATAGCCTAGCTAGCTCCAGTAGAGTGGCCAGAATTTGAGAAGTTAATTTGGTATATGTTTTATATTTTATATTATTGATATTAATGATATTGATACTCCCGTTCTTTTAGAAATTACGTTTAAGTTACAAACTTACAATTGTGGAGAGGGCAAGTTGTGGTAGGATATATACATTTTTTTCGGATGAGTCGAAAAATGCATCTGTTCGCTAATGATATATATAGTTCTTATAACTAAATTAATTAAGATAAGCGGTTAACTCTAAATTTGAGTTATAGAGAACGACCTTAAAGTCGAAAGGTTTTTGTAGTAAGGCAGAATATATATATTGCAATTTTGATAGCAGGTAAGTTAGTAGTAATTTTGAGGTTAAGTTGGGAAATTAAATCATTCCATAAGTGTCAAAGTTCACGTATCTAAGATCATTATATATAAAAATGGTGAAATTGGAGGAAACATTTCACATATAGAATACAAGCTGGGTGGCTCAAGTGAGAAAGGCTACTAGAGTTATCTATGATAAGAAGATACCTAATAAGTTTAGAGGAAAGTTCTATCAAACTGTTATGAGACTAATAATTTTATATGATAGTGAATGTTGGGCTCTAAAGAAACACCAATAGCATAAAGTTTAGCATATATGAGGATGTATGTTGAGATGAATATGTGACTGCATAAAAAAAATATAAAATGTGAAATGATCATATTAGAGGCAGAGTAGGCGTGTGGCACATGTAACATCCCAAAATTTAATAAAAGGTTAAATTTTTTAAAAAGAAAATTTATATGGTGCTAAAGTTAATTTTTGGATTTAAGGCATATTTTTCCAAAAATTCGAGGGAAAAATAGTTAGAGAGGTCATAATTTGACTTGAAAATTTCTGAAAAATTATTTTAAGGCTTTATGAAGTTAATTAAGGAAGAAAATCCTTAAAAATTATTAAGGATTGATTTATAGAGTTAGATAATAAATCAAATTATGGAATTTAAGAAATTTAAGGAATATTAAATTAGACAAAGGGAAAAAATTAAAACCTAATGTGTGTAAATATATGATAAAAATATACCTATATACACACACACACTCAAAAACCAATCTAACACTCTCACTGACACACGCACACATTCAGTATCTCTACTTTTAATTTGGAGCCACAATAAGCTAACACCTCAACGCCTCTCATAATCACCTACATAATTAAATTAAACACTCATCCTTCTCTCATTTGGCCACATGGCCGTCCCGAACACCCTACACACACACACAATCACTTATTAATTTAAGCACTCCCTCACTCTCCATTGCTTCAAGTCGGTCAGCATCCAAAAAAGAAAGAGAGAGAGAGAGAGAGAGAGGTAAACCGGAGGAGGAAGACAATCGGAGAAGAGGAAGAAGGAAGTGTTAAACCTCACATGCAACCACTGATCCTTATGTAGCTGAGTCTCCTTCACCTTTAGATTGCTTTTACAGTATGGTTTAAGTGGTTTTCTACAATGGTTTTGACTGGAGTTAAGAGAAAAGTCATTGGAAAATTTCTGTCACCGATAAGTTTTAAAACCAGTAATTGTATGTCAACTTTGGGCAGGATTTCCGGTTTCTTTGGTTCTGGAAATGTGTCAACAAACACAGGGCACATGTGTAGGAGTATATAGAGTCAAAATCTTTGAGATTAGAGTGCAAATCCATGACTGCATGTTGGTTTTTCTTCACCATGTTCCCGTCGTCGAAAAACAGAGTTTCTGTCAGAAAATTACAGAAGTTTAAATAGAGGCTATATGTGGAGTTTTTCTCTAGTTCTTTTTTATATGGAAATTTTAGGATGTGTAGCAGGTAATGGAGTCAAGAAGAGTACAATTTGGAGTGCAAATGAATAATTTCTTAAGTTTTGAACTCAGACTGTCAAAACAAACTTTTTTGAAAGTCAGTCAATTTCGTGTTGAGTTTTGACCAGTCAAACCTTATCCAATGTTTATGAAATTTTACAAAGAAATATTATATATCCAAAGACTTAAAATGAGTCCTATAATGCATCAACTAGATACCTAGAGAGGAAGTTATAATTTTTGAAAATTAGGTCCATAACAGGGGAAATTCTGGAAGTCTAGGTTCTCGTAGTGGAAAGAGGAGCAAATTTCATACGGTTAATCTAGTAATTTAACCCTATGATTATTTTTCCATTAAATTAGACACTTATAAATTTCCATTGAGTATTAGAACTTCATAATTGAACATGTAATTTGTAAGTTATAAATTTGTAAATTTTAGGTAGAAAATCTAGAAAATTCTGACTCTTTTTTTGGGCAGTCAGTTTGGACGTTGAATTTGGGAGATTAAGTCTATGAATTGACACTGGTAAGTATTTTTTCTTATACAAGAGACTTCAAGAGCTTCATATAGAAGATTGAACTATTTCATTTGAAATTTTTTAGATTAAGATATGAATTTTCAAAAGTACCTAAGAAATATGCCAAGTTAGGGTTGGTTCTGGAATATCCAGTTTTAAAGGAAAAAATGGTTAATAATATCATAAGGATTAGAAACATGATTTAAAGATTAATATGACCATGTTGAACCTCTAAATTTTAAGGATAGAAGACATATAACATGTCTTAAATTAGCATAGTTCTTAGACGCGGACCGGTAAATCGGTCTGTGTCACCTTTTTTATTTTTTTAAAAAAATTGATTTTTTTATTTTTTCTTTAGAATTTCATATTAATAAGTCTAAAATATTCAACTTCTCACTCGTTTAGCCCTGCGTTAGCTCCGATTTGACTCCGGTCTGACCCACTAACCTTTGACCCAGTACCCCAACCGGTTCAGTGACCGGTCCGGGTTTAATAACATTGTAAATTAGATATATATTAGACATAGCATAAAAGAGTATTAAAGATAACCAACAAAGGTTAAATAAAAGACAACAATTTGGGATATGTTAAGAATAACATAATCTTTACTATGTTAATAGAATTGGAATAATTAATGACCCATCTATTCATGAATTCCAAATAGGTTAAGGTGTAAAAATACCCATGAACTTTTCTCAAAAGTGCATCCAATACCATAAACTTTTTTTAGGTGCAAAAATGCCCAAATTGTTAATTAGTGCAAACGTCTGTTTTGTGGATCCACATTATTATTTTTTGAGGTGCAAAAATACTTATGAACTTTTCTCAAAAGTGCACTCAACACCATAAGCTTTTTTTGGGTTAAAAAATACCCATTAACTTATAAAATAGGGAAAAAATGCACACACCGTTAACTGATACAAACTTCTATTTTATAGGATCTACATTATTATTTTTTTTTAAAAAAACCTCTCCACCCCATTCTCTCTTTTCCTCACCCCTCTTCCTCTGATCTCCCGTGAGACCCTCCCTACTCTGACAATTCACTCTTCGTCACTCTCAATCTCTTCATTGAGCGCCATCTCTCTTCACCTTACGTTTTTTTGCCAACTTAGGCCTAGTTCTTTAGAAAATAACTCTGCTTCTTCATTTAGTCAAGCTAATATAACATCAAAAGAAAGAAACCTCAAAGTTATTAACCGCAAATAACCTATCAGTGTCCCGTCACCTGTCGCTAATATCTTTAAGAGTTTGATTATTTGAATTCAAATGAAAAAAATTGTTGCATAGTGTTATGAATCCCATATCGAGAAATCTCACAAGTAGAGTGGGGTTTATAAGTTTAAGGGGTTCTCCCTCCCAATATGCTAGTCTTTTGAGATGGGCTCTCCATTGGGCTTGTGATCATCACATTGGTGATTTCATTGAATGCACACTAGAAGTCTAAAACTTTGTAGAGAGTTTGAGAGCAACGAAGAGTGAATCATTGAAGTGGGGAGTGTCTTATAGGAGATCAGAAGAAGAGGGGAAGGGAAGAGAGAGAGGGGGTGGAGATTTTTGTTTAAAATTAAAGGTTAAGGTGCAGATCTAGCAAATAAATATTTTTTAAAGCGCACCCAACACAACTAACTATTTTGGGGTCTAAAACTAGACATTATAAATTTTTTTTGAAGCAAAACTAACAATTTTGTTATCCATTTTAGGGTGCCAAAATTGCTATTTTTGCTCTAAAAAAATCTATAATGTCTACTTTTGCACCCAAAAAATTCATAATGTCTATTTTTACACCTCAAAATAGTTAGTTTTAATTTTAAACAAAACTCTCCACCCTCTCTCTCTTCTCTCTTCTCCTCTTCCTCTGATCTCTTGGAAAATAGTTCGTTGCTACATTTACACCTTAACTTTGGATTGTTCACATCTAATTGAAAAGGTCCAGATTTACTCTTTTTTTAGTTTTTATTTTTTAAAAAACTATTTTAATATATACAGAATCTAAAGTAAAGATAATTTCTCAATTATCATTTTTTTAAATTATTAATTGAAAATTTTTAATATGGATAGTCTATATTAGATCTAAACTGGGTGCTCATATAATGGTGGTTGGGGAATTAGTTTCAATGATAAGCACCCAGAGTTAATCACCAATGCAAATCGTTTAAATATAATTTAAATGGACTATATTGAATTTCTTTTTAACATTTTGCTCATTTTCTAAAAGAAATATTTTAATGTATATAGAATCTAGTATAAATATAATCTTTTGACTCTCAATTTTTTTAAAAATAATTTTTATTTAAAAAACATCATTTAAAAATATTATATCAGAATCCTTAAAATTCTATTTAAACTTCATAGATCTGACCACATTGATGAGCTCTTTGACTTAGCTGATTCCAATGGTTAGTGTGTGCGAATAGTGATGAAAGAGAAGGCAGTAGTCGGAGTACGGACAAACTAAGGCATTTGTTTGGTATATGCAACACTCCCACTAACCACAGTCTTTTGCCCTCTCCCCGTTTGCCATTTCCCATTTCATGAGGGGTAGTTTTAGGGTCTGTTTGATATGAGTGATTTAGAAGAGAGGGGAGGGAAAATTTTTATAACCTGAATTTAAAAAAATTAAAAAATTGAAGTTGAAAGTTTTTAGTTAATTTTTTTATTTTCTTATTTTATATCTTATCTTTATTAAAATTTTATAACTTCACTTTTCCAATTTTTTAAAATCTAACTCATAAAAATTTTCCTTCTCCTCCCTTCCCCTCCATTTCCTCCTTCCAAACAAACCCTTAATGCCAATAATTAAAATAGACACTAACAACTAATTTAATTTGTCATGAATATTAATCATGTAAATGACCATTAGCTCATATTGAAGCCAATTTACTCTTCCAGTCAATATAACCTATAAGATTGAATATATACTGCAAAACACTGTTTTACTGTAGCATTGACGGCTGATCACTGTAGTATTGGCGGCTGGTTACTGTAGCAGGCACTGTTCACTCATTTTTCCCCCCATAAATAAAAGACTTAGGTGATGTATTCTGATATACATAAGAGAATGAGAATTTCTCTCTCCATCCTCTCTATAATTTTTCTATTCCTAGTCACTTATTTTCTCTTATTATCCATATTTTTATAACATAATTAAAATTTACACACACACACAAACTAATTATTTAATGCCTACATAAAAGACAAGACAATGTGATTCTGTTGGTGCCGTAGGAATAAGGGAGCAAAAATCTGCTTTGTCCATGATTTTATTTATTAGCTGTCCCCTGTTGGACTGCACAGTTTGGATTTAGCTCTTCTCGTCAATAACACTTGCATTTTTGCGAGATGCAGAATAAGGAAAGTGGAGAAGTTCTTTTCTCATCATTACACCCAGTCTTGTGAAAATAGCGTACAAGTGAAAATTAACGTAACTTTAGTAATCACAATAACTCATAGGGAAAAACACAATCAAATATATTTTTTTTGTTTCAATATATTTTGTATTCTTTTTATTTTAAGGAGGATTTTTAATTTCAAGTTATTTTTAATTTTATCTTCAACATTAATGCCAAATTTCTCAACTTGTATATTTTATAGCTGGTAAAAAGAAACTCGTATATTTCATAACCATTTTATAATTAAGAGTATTCGTCTAATAAATTGTTACTGTAATTTTTCAGTTCCTATCATATTTATATTTCATCAAGCATAGTAATACAAAAATATTCTCATCATATTTAAAACACAACAAACAATGTACTCTCTCCGTTTCTAATTATAAAAAATGTTAAGCTTGGTCTTTTTATTTTTTTAATAAATAAAAACCACCCCTTTTCCTTTTTTTATTTTCATAAAAAACCCACTCTTTTTCATATACATTAAATATATGTTTTTAAATACTCCTTATTTGTTGGGGCCATCTAGCCCGCCATACACCAAGCCCCCACATTAAGTGCCCTAAGTTAATTGTAAAAGCTGCTTTTATAACATGACTTACGATGTACGAGGTAAGTATGTGAGAAGAGTTTTTGTCTCAACTTACATAAACGTGTTTTTCAAACGCCAACTCTGTAACACCATATTTTCTTAAACGTTTAGATGAGTTATAAATACGGATACGCTTACCCTCTAGTATACGCTTGGTTTACAATTATAACCTCAAGGTCAAATAATAAATGTCCTTTTTACCCTTAATTATGACAATATTAATTAAATTGACATTTATTCTTTTGTTTCTCTTTATTATTCCTCTCTAGACTTCATTCTCCTTTCTTTTTGAGCCCAAGTTAGCCTTTACATCATTTTTATTTTTAGATAAATGAATTAGATATTTTCCTTTAGTCAATTGGAACTACATTCCCTGTAAAATTTCCCCAAGTAATTCTAACATTATTTATAATATCTATTTAGTAAATTTAGGGTTATTATAAACTCAAACAGGCCCTAAATTTTTTTAATTATGAGATTGCGAGTTTGACGCATCAAGATATGATCTGTGAGTGAGGGAGTATATGCCTCATTTCATTCCCATTCCCATTCTTGTTTTATTCCTTCATATATCATTCATATTCTCACATACTAAACACACAATAAATCAATCAAAAGGAGGCACATATAGGATTAACACAGTACGTAAATTTATATTTTATTCATTACGAAATCACAAGATTCTGTGACTCTTGTACACATTTGGCAACATTGCCACTATATAATAATTAAGTAACTAATGACAAATAAGATACATGATTTATTTTCTTTCGACAAACGGAAATATCCAAACTAATAACAAGATATACATGTTGTGCATGGGTTTATTTTGTAGTAACAGAACATTAATTAACAGAAAAGATGCCATGTTAACGTATACTTCAGCACTTAAATTAACTAATAACCCAATAAGCTTCCAAATCCTGATACATATTTCAAGCTAAGGCTTTTTTGCATTGCCATTTTTCACAGTAGCCTCATTTCTATATATGCTTTCATTACCTCCCCCACCACCTCCCCCGCCACCACCACCACCTCCTCCGCCGCCACCTCCTCCGCCTCCTCCTCCCCCGCCACCACCACCTCCACCTCCACCTCCACCTCCATATCCAGGTCTGCTTCCATACCCATAATTCCCTCCACCTACATTTCCTCCTCCATCTCCTTTCCCTCCACCGTTGCTGCCACCATCATCTCCACGACCACCATTGTAACCGTTGCCACTGCCATTATAACTGCCACCTCCGTTGCTCCCACCATACATTCCACCTTGGTGACCGCCACCATTGTAACCACCACCACCATAATGGAATCCTCCGCCGAACCAATCAAAGAACGAATCAGGCCGTTTCTTGTCCAAATCTGGTCCCCTCCTATTCTTTCTTCCATCTACATTTCCTAGGGCCAAGCAAAGCCCCAGAAAAATCACACAGACGATGAACTTTCTCTCCATCACAACCTTATATAAAACTATATAGCTTTCTTATCACGTCGTACTCCCAAATTGAGTCAGTTCAGAGGCTGCCATTTCCTCCATGCACGCATGAGCTTAAATAGGATCGTAAATGCAAGAAATATTATTGAATATATTCGCCTAATGCATGGCGGTAGGAGAACAAATAATCATGTACAGTTGGAAGGGTTAGGAGAAATGGGTTATTGCACTGTTATTACATGGGCCCTCCATGGCCAAAGAGCTTGTACCTAATTGCCTCTACATTATTTTCTTCATATAATATACTCACTGCATTGCCATGTGGGGGACGTATTTATGTTCTTACAATCTCATATACCTACCTATTGCCTTTTAACGAGGGCCCTTCAACTTTAGAAATTATGATAGCTTCCCATAAAACCTTCTTATGTTTTCGGTTAAAAGGGGCTTTTTTAGACCGGACTAGATAAGACGGGTTCAGGAAGTCGGCCACTTCTAAAAAAAATAAGTGTTTAGACTGAGCCGAAGTCTGATCTAGAAAGTTTTAATTGTTAAAAACCTGACATGGCAAAAAAAAAGGTCTAAAAGGTAAGATTTTTTAGACGGGTCACATTTATACCCGGTCTAAAGTTATTAAATGTGTTTGAAAATATTTTTTTAAAAAACTTTACTCATAAGTAAAATCATGAATTCATCTTAAAAATAAAAAAAAAATAAAAATTATATCAAACTTTAAATGGGAAGAATCTAACTTTTAAAATCTTAGTATAGTAACCCGAACAAACTCGAACAGACTTTAACTAAGGTTTGCTGAATAATCAGCCGCACGAAGAAAAGTACAAACCAGAACTGATCAAAACAAAGTTGCCAATTATTCTCATTTTCTTGTACATACGATGGTTCAGAAATAATTTCTTCTCAAATTTAGGGATAAAGAAAATATTCCTTTAATAATATTACCAGCTTTAGTCTCCTTACTATGAATAAATTAAATACAGGTCCCATGCTTTGTACTAAAGACTAAATGCTGAAGATGGGAGTGTAGTTTTGTACACATTATATATAGATGTAGATGTGTGTATGTGTATCGATGTTTTACAAATAATAAAATCCTCCTCAAATTTAAGGATAAAAAATCAGAGACTAAATAAAGGACGAGGTTTTGAACTAGTAATCATTATATTGATGCTTTTATTGAAAGGTCGATGTTCACATAAAGGGCTACTCATGAATGATTCTCACTTGTAGAAGGAAGAGTGAAGTATGTTAGACTCCATGTTCTGATGATAATAAAGCTTGCAAATATTGTTTTGTAGGAGAAATATGGATTTGAAAACTGAGAAACCATTTTTAAAGTTAAAAGTAGTTAATCACTTGAGTGAGCACTCGAGTGATGTGAAAAAGACTGGACCACTTGATCACTCGAGTGATATGTCCAAACTTTATCATTATTAGGTCCCTGTGAGTGAGTGAGCTAGTTATGAAAAATCTCACATATCACTCGAGTGAGCACTCGAGTGATATACTCTAAAAAATTGTTCTTCACCTTATCAGACAATGGAAGTGTTCTGTTATTTTTCAAATAAGACCATTAGAATGATGAATTAATTTGTCACACTTCCACATCACTGCAGTGACTTTGAAAGTGATATGAAGTTTGTAAAAATATTTTTAAGTTGATCACTTGAGTGATCCAACAAAATTGCATCATTTTCACAATACTCAAGTGATTTTGTCATTGGTCTATTTCTTTCTAAAATGCTTTTCAAAATATCACTTGAGTGACCTACTAATTTGGCATCACTTTTACTGCAATCAAGTGATTGTTGTTACGAGTGTAGGATGATATATTTAGAAAGTGCAAGTATACATTGTCGTAATCAAGTAATATGAAGTGAGTAGAGTATCATTCCCACGAGGATTGATCACTAAGTACCAAAATTGGTAATTTTAATTCTATTTAGTCGGTTGATTAGTTGTGATTGAGATTGTAAGATAAAAATGATGAAATATGAATGCAAGTGATATAAAGACAAATATGAGAAAAAGCCATAGGGATTAGATTTCACTTAACAAATTCTGGATTGAATCACTTATATATTCTAGTCAAATTTATTCCACATGATTGATAGTCGAGTTTCCCTATTTTAATCACTAGCCTCTTCCAAGGTCAAGTAATTCTATAATTAATTGCTAACCCAATATATTCCTATATGAATTTAAGCAATCAATCATGCATTAAGATTTATGGAACTCAATTAAGACTACACAACCCATATGAATATATTCATATATTCATATATTCATATGCAAATCATGGTTATAATTATAGGATCCACACAAATGTATCTCCTTCCGGTCTCAACATGCATATTGATATCATCCAAAAGGTGGCCAATCAATTGTAAGCATTAAGAGCAATAATTAAAACCCAATCATGAAGGAAAAATTAAAACTAGATTTAATAAGTTAAAATTCAATCCGTCATTAGTAAGCTACGTCATCACCCTAGGAAAAGGAAAATTTAGCTCATGATAAAATTAAAAACAAAACCAAAATAAATTACAAACATCATAAATATTGCATAAAAATTAATTACAATAACATAAAAATACAACTACAAAATGCATGAAAATGGAAAATCTAGCCTACCATATAGGAGGTAAAACCATCCATGTAGGTGGCAACCTATACCATCCATAAAGGAGGACTACTTAGGCCTTCCATATAGGAGGTAAAACCAATCATGTAGGAGGCATGTAAGAAGTAAAAAAAATGCAAGAAATAAATTCTAAAAATAACAACTCTCTCTCTCTCTCTCTTCCTTCTTCCTTCCTCTTCATTTTAGGGTGCCAAGAAGTTCTATTTATAGGCTTCATTTTCGGACTGCTACATTATTTTTCTACAGTGAACCGACCACCCACTTGCTACAGTGAACTGACTGCTACAAGAACCGCACCGAACCGCCCCACGTCCACACACACTAACCGCTACAGTACAATACAGTGTCCGCTAAAGTACCCCTGCTACAGTACGCTACAGTGATTCCAAATAGTACCAGACATGAACAGTATACCGTGAATAGTATCACATGAATAGTACTTCCCCTTAAATGCCTTCTTTAATTCTTTTTAATGCGGTACTGTCCATGGCTGCAAGAAAATCATTATTTATTTATTAATTACACTCAAATTGATTACATTCAGCTCAAATATAGTCCACAAAATCATCATATAAGGGAAAATAAATATGCAAATATTTTACTTATCAATTGTGGCAGTAATATGTTTTCCCTTAAAATTAAGTTCAACTTGATCACTCGAATGAGCACTCAAGTGACGAACCAAAATTGCCAATCACTTTCATTGCACCCAAGTGATCCTGGAGGTGATCATATTTTCTCAAAATTATTTTCAGACTAATCACTCGAGTAAGTACTCGAGTGACCAATCAAAGTGATATCACTTCAAATGCACTTAAGTGATTTAGGAAGTGATCAATATTTTCACAATAAGATCATTCGAGTGGCCTTATAATTTAAGCATTACTTCCATATCACTCTAGTGAACCCAAGAGTAATTCATTAGCCTTTTAAAATGAACTTTAAAGAAAAAAAAACATATCACTCGAGTGATCCAGTGTTAGTTTTAGAATACGGTCTCAGATTTTTTTGATACTCATTCAAATCACTCTTAATCATGTTTTGTTCACTTCTAATTGATTCTATATGTTACTAATCACTTGTATGAACATGTGTCCTGTGCTTAATTATGGATTAATATATAGATTAGCAAAAAGCACATTTTATCAAAAGCATTTAATGCAAACTTCCTCAATTAATCAAAAATCCTCTCTGTCCTTTAACGGTAACATTAAAGGTTGAAAAAATGACCTCATCACTCAAACAACTATATTCAAATCTTTAACGGTCATTAATTCATTCCAACCTATAAATACTCGAGCATTCAAGATGGATGCACTAACTCTCAGCGAACTTACTATTTCATTCATTGCTAAGTCTTATGCTCTGTCTTTCTGAGAGAATCATTGTACTTCAGTGCTTATTTCATTTACTCTTTGAAGAGAGATTGTTATATATAATTTATTACACTTGGTTAGTCACTCAAGGTAATGGGACTTTGAGTATAGGTATTGATTGCAAAGTGTAAGGGAGAGCAAGATTTTTTCTAACAGAAGTTTGTTTGTACTAAGGCACCAAGAGCCTAACTAAGATTGAAAACATAGTGAAACACTCGGAAGGGTTTTTAGGGATTAAATGTAGGTCAAGTGGTTAGACTAAAATATAAATATCTCGTGTCTATCTCTTCCTCTCTCTTTGGTGATATCTTTCTAACTTTTTCCTTGTCATTAAGTTTGATTAAGTTTTAAATTTTTAATTAGCACCCAATTCACATTCTTCTTGAGTGAAAGTCTTAAACTAATAAAGTGTTGTCATGATGTGGAACTGCTGGAGATGTCCCCTCTAAATGGGATGACATTGTTATGAGTCCCACATAAAAAAATCCTCACAAGTGTGATGTTGTTTACAAGTTTAAGGTACTCTTCTTCCTAATAGATTACTCTTTTGGAATGAGCTTTCTCAATGGTATTTTGGAACGGGCCTTTTCTACTTGTGATCATTACATTACCCATTGTAATGACCTCAAGTCCTTGAGAGCTAGAAACCCTCACAATATGGGACTTTTGACACTCTAGTTTCATGATATAAGAGTTAGTTGAAGTTGGCAAAAAAAAAAAATTTAGTTGAGGTTTGGATTTAGTCTAAAATATAAGTCTCAACTTTTAATCCATTTTATCTCCTATATTTTTCTTTTTTCTTTTTCAAGCAAACTCACATAACTTATAAGCTGACATATAGGATGGTGCATTATGAATGTTGTCAAACTTAATTACAAGTTTAAAAAAATTCATTATAGAGACTTAAACTCATATAGTAGAGTTTTCTTTTTCTCAAGAAATAGCTGATAATAAAAGTATATAATTAAATAATTACAATATAAAAAATGATGATGTGTGTGTCTGTCGCTAAATCAATCAATTAAATTAGGTACTAATTAATTATGTAGTTTAGGGTCAACCCAAGTCATTCTTCCAAGGAGCAAACTATGTGTTTTCTTTAGGATTGATTTTTAAATCATAAAAAATGCAATGTAATGGACTTAAACTAGAATGCAAGACACTACTACCTAAATGCAATTAAACTAACTAAATGCACTAATGCAATTGACTCTAAAGCCTATCTGAAAATGAGAATAATCTATATGAGATTGAATGTAATTTTTTGGGGGGTTTTTTATGAAAAAAATTAAAATCCTAAGCAAAAGATTGATTAAAAGCAAGACAAATAACAAAGTTTTAGTTCAATTATGATGATGAAAGGGACCACATAGGATTTATATAGAGTTAGCTTTCTTAGCTATTCAATTTATTAAATCAAAGGGAGATTGATAAAAGATTGAAATTAATAAATTTAATCACTTAATCAAAATACGGGAAACACTCAAGCTTAATAACACTTACTCCACTAGAATACTCATAATGAAATAAGCGGTGGTTAATTAAGACCCAATCACAATTAATTTCAAAATAATTTTTGAAATATTATTTACAATTATCCAAATGAACAACTAGACAATTAATGAACCCAATTAAATAATCAAGAGGATAAACCAAATTAACAATTAAATTAATAATGAAAACTCAATTAGTAATTCAATTGGAAGTCTAAAGGTTTGCAAACAAATATTCCAGCAAATGTCTCAAGCACAAAACAATCCAAAATATCAATTCAACTCAAAATAAGTATGTCTATAATCTAAAACTAGATTGTTCTCAAGAAATACAACTCAAAATTATTTAAAACTAAATAATCTCAAATCTTGAATTAAAAAGATAAAAAGACTGACAATCCCTTGTGTCTTCAAGTGCAAGCTTCTATGCTATAACTTTCTCCATGCTCCTCCCAAATAAGCTTAAACTGCCATAGAATTCATCCTCCCTTTAAACTCCTTGTTAAAAATCACCATTGCTGGATGTAATTGGCAACAGGGAAAAAGAAATGAAAATTGAATTGGAATCAATTATTGCACAATTCTGTGCATGGCAGTCAGAAGGGAATATATATATATATATATATATATATATATATATATATATTTGTGTGGCTGTGAATTGAGGGAAAGGGAGAGAGAAATTGACAAGATGTGATGAATAGTTTCGAATAGCCTTCTCAATCTCTTTTACGGCTCTTTTAGCTTGTGTGTCCCCTCTAGAGCTAAATTGCAATTTATCCTTTTTGTAATGGCGGCCGTTAGGTTAATTAATGGGAGGAAGAGAGAGAGAGTTTTGGGGTCCAAACTTGAATCCATTAAAATTTAAGTAGCCTAATAAATTCCAACCATCGAATTCTCTTTTAGCTTCTAAGAAAAATTATGCACCGTATGATCATCTAATATGCTTTTCCTTTCCCTACAAGAATTAAATAAAATCATGATCTATTATATATTTTGAAATATTATTCAATCATAGGATAATAATCAGAATATTAACAATTTAAGCTAAATAATCCCATAATCAATTCATATTTATATAATTTCTTAAAATTGGCTAACAATCCAAATATTATCTAATAAATTCAAATTAACCTGAAATCGTCCCTAAAATAAATGAATAAGGTGTGATAAAATATATATACATAATTTGGAATTTATCAAATAATAATGATTTTGTTGAAATATATTTCAAATCCAAATAATAAAAATTAAAAAAATCAATGTTCATATTTTAGCTAGGACAAATTTAAGAGCGAATTGACATGTTTTTATAAGTTAGAAATGCAAAAATATTAAACTTGGAGAGTGAATTCATGAGTTCAACCAAGTTTACAGTTAATACGAGTTTAAAAGTTAGATGACATCATCTTATATGCCGAAATGTTGTAATCCAAATTAAGGCCTATACTTCTAACAAATCTCTAATAAGGCTCATAGACCTGATTAGGGATTTATGATATTGTTTAAAGATCGTAATGTCCCTTTATAGGTAATATTTTTTGTCATTTTTAATTGTAAATTCCTATAGATTTTTTAACCTTAATGCTAGAATCCACGTTTCATTGAAGCATTGAGATCTGGTCTTTTAGCTGACTTACAATAGAATTGAAAGGTAAGTTCTCATAATTTTTCTTCAACCCCTATTGTTGCATGATTTACATGGAGCATATATGGGATGAGTGAAAAGTTTTCTCAACTATTCGTAGATTTGACCCAAAAAAAAAAAATTGGTCCTTGACTTTGCAATTGTTTGCAACTATAGATAATAATCAGTAGGTTTAATCAACCCAGAGTGAATGTTGTGTCTGTTTGGATTAGCGGTAGAATTTATTTTTCTAACGTGATTTACCATATACGAGGTACGTTTGTGAGAAAAATTTTATTTCGACTTGTGTGAATGTGTTTTTTTGACCGTTTTCTCAAACATGCCCATTATCCACGACATCAAATTCTTTAAGACAATTTAGCAATGTCACATTTGTCGTAGTGGACAATCATTACTTTGATAGGGTTAGATCTTTAATTTTTTCCTTTTCATACTTGTAAGAGACAACTTTTAGACATTTTTAAGAATGAAGACATTGAACTCGAACCCGAACTTGGGACTACTGGCATAAAGGAAGCCTAATTTTACTGTGAAGGGAAAGGCTTCCGTTAAACCAATTAGAATCAAGGCAGGATATAGTCGGTGAAGTTGATGTGGGGGGAGAGAAAGAGTGAGAAGGGGATCTAGGAAGAGCATGGAGGGGAAGAGGAGACGGAGAGGCTAGGGACGATGTGTTTTGATGTGGGCCCAACAGAAACATGCGAATTAATAATAAATAAATAAATAACGAAAATAATTTAGAAACTAAGAACAATGTGAACACCCCTATTTTGGAGAACACTGAATATATGAAATATAACATCTTAAGGAAATCCAAGTATATATACAAGAGTCGATCAAGCTCTTGCGTCATTCAATATTCTATCAATAATAGATAACCAACAAGTATGAATAATTTTTAAAAGAAATTATCATTCATAACTTCATAACTAAACTTCTTAAAAAGAGCATACATAGAATGAATATTTATAACTCAATAAACTGACTCAATCTAGAACTCTTATAAAAATAATATTTTAATCTAAAAAACCCAAAATAATAATGAAAGATAATGATGGATATGATTAAGGATAACTAAAAATATTGGGGATATTTTAATTAGATTATTTAAATAATCTAATTGGGTGAATGAGTTTAAGAAATAATAGATTATTTAATAAAGAATATTGGGAATATTATATATTTATGGATATGAAAGGATATTAGATTATTTAAAATAATTTAATTTATTGATAAGGCTCAATGGATAAAAAATGATATTTTAAAAAGGGCAAATCAAATAATGGATGACAATCTCATTATAGGAATCTAGAATCATATCATGGAAGACAATATGACTCATAGAGATAATATTTTGGGCTTTTTAAATTAAAATATTAAAAATAACCTAATAATAATAATAATAATAACAACAACAACAATAATCATATGCCATTAATAATTAAATGGAACCTAAAACACTAATTAATGACTCTTAGCTCATGGCCTTGTTAAAAAACAAAAATAAAAAAATAAATAGAAAAAAAGGATGACTTAAACAAACTCTAGTTGGATTGATCTTCAAGTAATAGCTTATCAACTAATCTCATACAAATTGACAAAATTTCCCTACATATTTGCATTAGGTTTGAGAGGGAGTTTTTATTAAAAAAAGAATGAGATGGAAAGAGAAGACACAAGAGAAAATAATACAAGGACATATCAGTAAAATTAATTAAATCAAAAATTCCTAATAAGACCTCTTGGCTTCGTTAGGGATTTGATAAAAGTGCAAGCGTGAATTTAAATTTAGGTATTTCAAATAGATTTAAATGGGATTTTTCCCAAAGATTAATCCCTTACAACTTGATAGATTGAAATTTGAAATCTCATCTCCATATTTTTAGGACTTGTTTGAATAACCGTGTGTGCGAAATTGAATTTTATCCCAATTATATTTAGTAAATTGAAATTAGGATAAAATTTAATTCATGTAATATAATTTATGTTTAAATATTTTTTATAAAAAAATTAATTTAGTATAATTTTAAACTTATTTGGATAATATATTAAAAAGATATATTTAAAGGTTTCACATATAAAGAAAAAACAAATGTTAATTCAAAAACTAGCTTTATCTTTAAGTAGACTTACGGTAAGCTTGTTTGGTTTGAATCGGGTTTATATATAAGCCCGATTCGCGTAAATTGGGATACAACAACTTATCTATATATTTACTTCGTAGACTATAAAAATTACCTCATATTCTGTAAATCATGATTGAAAAACGCTTATAGAGGTTATCTAAACATACCAAAAGTCATTTTGTCTTTTCTCAGTGCTAACCCAAACATTATTTCGAGGTTTCAACTAATTTTGAGATTTTTAATTAACATGTCCTCTGCTCTCCTAAATGCAATGTCAATCACACATAACCCATACAGAATTAGGGTTAGGTTGAATTCATCACGGTAAAGTATTTTAGCTCTAAATATGTTTGATTTAACAGAGAAGAGATTATAGGAAGTTCATTAAAGTTGGGTGGGGGTAGAAAAATGGAGGTTATGAGCTTTGTTTGGTTGAAATATATGAGATGGAATGCTTGGTTTCTTATTTGATTCAAGAAGTTAGGGAAGATGGGCTAATTATAAGTTGACAAATCTACTCTTGTCATTTTATTTTTCATTTTTTTATAATATTTATATCTCAATTAATATTTCCTAATTTTTTAATCTTAAAAATTTGTTACCTCATTTATAGTAAAATATTTTAATATGCATTTTAAATATGATAGAGCATTTATAATAATATTTAATAATTCAAAATTTTTAAATTTAAATTTGCATTGTACAAGTAGTAAATAATGCAAATATCATTCAACTTATAAATTTGCACTATTTTAGAAGGGAATAAAATCATAGTTTAGTAAATTTGTACTCTGTAAGTGTAAATTCAGGTCGTTGAAAAAAGCACCTTATGAATTTTATTCTTGGAATAATTTTCCTAACAACACACACCCCTCCTTTAAAATAGCGACGCATGCATTTGTTTGTAGTGAAAATGAGTATAGTATAGTAACAAATGTTCATAGTTTACAACACACAGCAACAACCAAGCATCAATGTCAATGGAGTTATCAAAGCACTGGCGTTAGAAGCATATGTGATGGACCAAGCTACAAACATAAATGATAATTGATTTTAGATATGTTTGAATTAGCGTTTAAGAAGAATATTTATGTAAGTTGAGATAAAATTCATCTCACAAACTTACCTTATATATTGTAATCACGTTGTAAAAACAGTTTTTACCGTTAATATATATTGTTTGGGATCATGTTTAGGGTTATCAAAAGTGTTTATTTAAATAAATAAAGACAAAACTGCTCTTATATACTTACCGCGTACAACGTATACCAAACAAGCACAACAAGAACTTAAGGGTTGCAGTTTCATTCATAAAAATACTCTTATTTCTTTATCCCATAGCTTCCAAACACATGCATCCTTCTTTAAAATATAGTCTTAACCCTCACTTTTCCTAATTATTCAACCACAGATTCCTTTCCAATTTCCCAGGAAAACATGCTTTCCTAAGTCATAATCATCCCTTTTGCCTTTAATTCCATACAAACATATACATCCTAGCTTCATCTCCTATCTTCAACCAAAGGTTAAGTATATATATTCAAGGCACAGCGACAGGGAGCCTTGGGAGCTGAGTCAGTAAGAAGTCTCACTTATACAACAAATTAATTGTGTTGATCTGTATACAGATGAGAGCAGCATAGAATTTGCATGAATTATGATGAATTAATAATGAGCACAAACCATACAGTACAACATTTATACAACAAATTAATTAATGCGAAGCAGAGGAAGCAAATTGACAGCTGCAACAAGAAATTACAGCCACAAATTAAATGAACACTTGGGCAATTCCCTTTGCCATATCTCATTTGTGGAATTACAGCAGCCAAGCACTGAAGTGTGAAGATGACCCGCGGAAAAAAAAAAAAAATCAAATAACTACCTCCCCTCAAAAGATCCCCAATCAATGTCATATTTAATATCATAATATTTGATACATCTAATATTTTAAAGTCTTTTTTTAGTCATATTTAATATTTTAAAATAATTTTTAGTATAATTAACATCCTTCAGTATTTAGTGACAGTTGGGACATCAAGCTGGATCTACCCACGCCACGGCACATATTCATATGTTTGGTTAGACTTATGGGAGTCCCATAAGTACTTATATACGTAAATCGATATAACATTTTTTTTAAATATTTATTTTATATACTATAAATTATAATTAAAAAACTATTTTTAAATACTCCACTCACTAACTCATTATTGTGGATCCTGTGAACTTGGAAGTCCCCAAAAATGGGTTGGGTTGCCTTCACGTGGTGGTTATTACTACTCAACTTGGGAATCTCATTTCCACCAAAATGACCAATGCGCATTTGCTAACTAGCTCCTACGCTATGGACATGAAGCGGGATTATTTTTTTCAATCCTGAATATAAAACATATATAAGAAATTTTTATAAAATTAAAAAAAATAATTAAATTAGTTACTTATAAAAAATGTGTTATTTTTACTAACAACTGTTTTAAATCCCCCTAATATATGCAACTAATAAGAAAAGCTTAGAGAAAAATTATAAAACTATTTTTTACATATTTACTTCATTCAGCATAAAATCATTTAAAACTAACTATCCAGTAACCATAGTAAAAATGCTTGGAAAAAAACAACTACCGTTTTTGTGATCCTTATTTTTTAAAAAAATAAAATACTTTGTGGTGGTCCATTTTAGTGTATACGCGTGATAGGAATTAGGACAATGTCGGGGGGGACCCTGATTTTACAGGTGCCGTGATGATGATGGCTTGTAAATGAATATGCGAGGCTGTTTGGATTAGCTTATGGAAGTTCAATAAGTGCTTATGAATTGTGATTCACAGAATAAAAAGTAATTTGTACGGTTTACGAGGTAGCTTTTACGGTCTACGAGGTGCTTTTACGGTCTAAGAGATAAATATGTAGAGGAGATTTATCTCGATTTATGTGAATTAGGCTTATATAATAAGTCTGATCTAGAAAAGCTTTACCAAACAGCCCGTAGCATCTTGGCAATTGTACGCTTTGAAAAGTCTTTGGCATTTTCTTTTTCTTTTTTTGTTGTTGTGAATATTATAATGCCAATGGATATTAGAATAATATTAGGAATATTACATGTACATCCATAATATCTTAAAATGAAAATTTTTATATTTTCATTTCATATTTAATAACATTATATCGTACTTTTTTGAATGAATAGTCTGTCTAATTTTCAAATGTTCCCTGCATACTGTAGATTGATTTTTCTTTTATGTAAGTTTCGAAGTGCTACCTACAATGCCTTTTTATTTTTAAAGAATTATTCATAAAGATTTCATTAGAAATTTATTTGTTAAATAATGAGACTCAGAGAAGATTTTTTACACATAAGAAAAGATTGTTTGTATATACATAGAAAAGATATATTGAACATAAGAAAGATTTTTTGAGTATAAGAGAAGATATTTTATATATGGAAAGATTTTTTTATTTACGAATGTCTCATTTAATAAATAAGTTTTTAATAATATATTTTTAAACAATTCTCCTTTTATTTTTCCGCCAAAACCTACCATGCTTAATGTAAGCTTTATTTTGTTGCTCAATTTTTTTTATTAAAATAGATTTTATGTTAAGAATTAGAATGAGTAATTTATAAGATTTTAGGCCTTTAAATAAACAATATAATATATCAAATAATTGAAAATTCGGATTGAATAACGATCATTCTCCTCAATTCCTCCTTCTGAAAGTTCTCTCTTGTTTTTGTCAGCTTGCTTTCATTTTTTTTTCATTAGTGTCATAATATTTACACTTTTTTCAACATTTTCTATTTTACTTGATAACTTAATTTGGCAATATATTAACAGATCAAATAAATCCACAATTGTTTTCACCACCAACAAGGATGGAAATTATTTGAAATGAGAATGGAGATTGTATCTAATGAAGCGATATTAATCTTTTAGTACTAGCGAAAGAATCTAATGATGGTGCGGCGTCTCATTATTAAAAAAATGATGAAGATGATGTCAACATGATATATTTTTTGTTCGTTAAAATTCTTGGGGAATTATGTTATATTTTGAAAATTTATCAAATTTTATAATTTCTTTTAAATTCTTAGAACACTTGTAGTCTTGTAGAGTGTTACAGTTCTAAAAGATTAATTTTGATTTGTTTTAATGAAGAACAAAAGTATTTAATTATTTTTCAAAAAAAGATAGCCCAAAAAATTGATGTCGCTTTTTTAACATCAATTTTGATCTAACATTGAATTCAAATAAATAACCTAGGCTCTCTAATAAATATTTTGAGATGGACCGAAGGAGCTAACAACGTGAGAATGGTCCCTGGCTCATTAGGTTTCAGCGACTAGAAGGCACAGTTGATTAGCATTGTCGTTTTTGTTGTGCGTCAGCCAATGAACATACAGGGCTATATATGGATGATGTCATAGACTTCGATCTAATCGCCAACTGCATCATGGCAGCTACAGTTGGGAATCAGGGTCGGCCCTTAACGGGTCAGGGCTTAAAAAGGCCTGCCCTACAAGATTTGGGGAAAGAAAAATTACTGTTTTTTAAAACCCGGCTCGAAAACATCAGGGCCTGGGGCCGGCCCGCAGGGCCAGAAGTCATTTTCACAAAATTTAACTATACATCTACATGCATCATGCAATAAAATAAATACAGTTATTTATTCATAATCAAAGGTAAAAAAATATTGTGTACAAGTAATTCATAGTCTCATATAAAGCATAAGAAGACAAAAAGCTAAATACTCTAAGCAACATGATTATGAAAACTATCATTTTCATATTCTTCGCTACTATCATCAATTTCAAAGAATTTTGATTATACTTCACTTTAAGTAGTAGACTATGTTTAAGGGGTAAAAATATCAAGAATTAGCAAATTACCATCATATGTAAATTTAGCAATTTTTAAGGTTCTTAGGGAGGAGTCAGCAAGAACATGAGTATGAAGGGTAGTAAAATTAAAATAAAATAAAAAAAGCTAAAGGGCCTAACGGGCGGGCCCTATAGGGCAGCCCTTTTAGGTCTGACTTCCTTTTAAAGCTCCATTTTTCAAGCCCGGCCCGTGATTTAAAAGGGCCGGCCCGACGGGCTTGGCCCGATTTCCTGGCTCTAATGGAAGCTACCTCTTCAGACATGACACATGGATGATGTCAGAAACCCGGGGAACTTTCAAAAATAAGTTTTTAATCGTAATTTATAGTGTACAAAATAAATAATTAGATGAGTTTTATTTCAATTTACATAAATAAACATTTTTTAATATCCTAAACGTGATTTCAAAGTAGCACAATCTACTCTCACTACACCAACACAGTTACATGTTACGTTATTTGTTTGAATTAGAGATTTGAGTCTTCAAAAGTAACTTTTTAATCATGATTTACAGAATACGAGGTATATATGTGAGAAGAATGTTATCTCAACTTATATATATAAATACTTATAAAACTTTCAAAAACTCCACCAAACATGCTTATAGATGAACTGGCAGCTATGTATATTGAGAAATTGCAGCCATATATGCTCTTATGAAGGGGTTCGGATTTAGGTTGGAAAGAGGTGAATATCTTACAGTTGAACTTTCGGGTTGTTTCACAAAAAAGCAGGTGACTACGGTGTGAGGTGCTTAATTTTGAGGAGTGACTCTATAAAAACTATTCAATTGATACGAACCGATGTTCTTGCAAAACATGAGGATAGCTAAGGGGAGTGATCCTAGAGACCAAGAAAAGGCTAAGGAGGAATGGCAAATTAAACTCCAAGTCTTATATAGGGGTGCAGATCATATTGTAGACTTTCTTGCAAAAGAGCTACTAATAATGACATTGTTGGCCTGAACATCCTAAACCCAGAGGCTCTTTTGGAACTTTTGAATTATATTCCTGTTACTTAGACTTAATTTCCCAATAAACGTTTTTTCTCTATTATATTGCATAAAAAAATCTAGTTAGTTACTCGGGTTGTTTTTTAAAAATTACATAGGATTAATATTATTGTTCGTCTTTATAAAGTTTGATGGAATTTTAGTTTTAGCCCATATAGATTCAAATCATGGTTTTTCATTAGTAAAGCTTCTTCCATCCAAAATATTAGTGCCTATAGTTTTATATTGACTTGGTACGAGTTTAACAATATTAATAAGTAAAGTATATGAATCAAAATCAAAACTCATTAAAAGTATATATATTAAAACCAAAACTTGTTATTCAAAATATATGGATCATTAAGATTAAAACTCATTCAAAGTATAAATAAATCAAATTTCATTAAGGAAAATTGGGACTAACCATATGTTTAGATGGAGGGAAAAGTGGGAGGGAAATATGGAGAATGAAAACTTCCCCTAAATAGTTAAGAAAAATTACTATTTTTGGGGGGTTTTCCTCAAAGTATTATTTCCTCTGTAATTTTTTTAATCTAAACATGAGGTAAAAGTCTCAATTTGTCAATTTTTTTCTTTTTCTTTTTTTTGTTGTTGATCAGAAGGACCTAGTGCAATTATTCGCAGTGGGTGCAACTCTTTTCTAACTATATGTCATGCGGCATCCTCAACTATGTGCAAAAATCTTTAATATATAAGTCATTTGTATAGAGTTGAAGAAGAATTACATCCATTGAAAATGATTGCAACCTCTCAAATTGATGAAATTATTAGATTTGAAATTAAGAAAACAAAGCATGAATTCAAATGTTGCAAATAAGATTTTATTCTTGAAAATGAATTTTTCACTCAAAATCTATTTTGTCAATTGATTTGTTTTGGTCTCTATCACACGTTTCAGTTGCATTTTTTAAGAGAAAACTAAAATGAAAGTCCTAATATTTCTCCTTAATTTTTAATCAAGTCCTTATGATTTTTTTTTTCTTATTTTTAACTCCTTTCAATATAGGGAATAACGTTTTGGAGGGAACAATATGTAGAGATGAAAAATCATGATTTAAAATTATAGGGATTAAAATCAAGATTTAATTAAATTATAAAGACCAACAATAGTATTACCCCAATTAGGTATAATAAATTAAAAAATAAAATAATGTAACATTAAAATATAAAATATTTTTTAAGAAAATTTACCTGTACAATATTTAAAAATCATGTAAGAAAATTCAAGGAATATAAAAAAAAAGGGATATTATTGGACTTAAATTTTAGATGGCATGGTTTGAAAATCCTAATATTTGTCAATGGCTTTGTAACTAGAGCCGGTAATACGGGTCCAACCCGCGGGCTCAACCCGCAGGTTAGGACAGGGTTAGGGTTGGGAAAATCCCAACCCGCAAAAATGTGGGCCGCACAGGCCCGCACCGCATAACCCGCGGGTTGATGCGGGCTAGCCCGCGGGTTGGCGGGTTGGCCCGCAAAAAAAAAAGAAAATTTTATATATAATAATCTCATAAAACCTATAAATTGTCTACTCCAATCTTAGTACCTCTCAATCCAAATAGAAAAAATCTTAGCATTTTTCCTTCTTCTTTAAACAAAATTATTATATCTTGGTTATTTGAGGATAATTTGATGTTTTTTTGTATAAACTTTAACAGATTTGATAACTTTATTCTTTGAATTATGAATTATATTTTTAAAATTTTATAAGAAAAATGATTGATGGTAAGAAAGTAAATTTAATAACTCATATATATGTATATCATATTTTCGGTCTTCTAAAAAAAATTTTAAAAAAAAATTTGAAAAAAAATTGCGGGCCCGCGGGCTGGCCCGCAACCTGCACCCTGCGGGTTAGGGTTGGCACTTTGCCAGCCCGCAAAAGTGCGGGCTGCACGGGCCCGCACCGTGCAGCCCGTGGGTTGGTGCGGGCCAACCCGCAACCCGCGGGTTGGCCCGTTTTACCAGCTCTATTTGTAACCTAGTTGCATAAAAGCTTCTTATAAGTGGATTTGATCTTGCATGTAACTTACTAGTTGCCACCCTTATTTAAAAAAAAAAATCCTAATTTTTTGGGACTTTCGAACAATGATTGGAGATGTAATTGAATTATCGCTAAAGGTCTAATTTAGGTGATCATATCTTATTGACTTTTAAGGGAAAATTGTTTAAAAGGACTTGTTTAAGAAATTTATTGCCCAGTAGTACCTAAGTTTTTTAAGAGATCATGGTTGTTTAAGGTGAATAGATATAAGGATTAAATGACTGAATTATCCTTTCAATCCTTTATGTGCAATTCATCTTGCCTAGGTATAATATATATTCCCTATATGTAAATATCTTCTCATGCGTTATAAAATTAAGCTTGAATATGAAAATTAGTACATGTGCAAATGATACTATTACCTACCATTAATTCATCTTCCCTATGTGCAATATACTTTCTCTTATATGATATATTTTCCTTATGCGCAACTTAACTTTCCTTAATATGCAATCCATCTTCCCCAATGTGAAAATGTCTTCCCTATATCCCAAAATGAAGTCAGAATATACAAATTATGCTTTGCGCAAATAATCTTCCTTTAGTACAAATGATCTTCTTTATGTTTAATATCTCTTCTTTATATACAATTTATCTTCCCTATGTGTAATTTAACTTCCTTTATATACAATCCATCTTCTTCAGTGTGCAAATGTTTTCCCTTGTGTCCCAATAAGCTATAATGTGCAAATTATGCTTTGTGTAAACGATCTTTCCTTAGTGTAAATGGTATTCCCTTGTGTGCAAACCATCTTTCCTAAATGCAATATATCTTTCCTACGTGCAATTCATATTCCTTATGTGCAAATTATCTTCCCTTGTATATAATCCATCTTCCTCATGTGCAAATGTCTTCCTATGTATCCCAAAATTAATAAAAATTGTGAAATTATGCTAATGCAAACAATCTTCCCTTTTTGCAAATAATCTTCCTTTGTATGCAAACCATCTTCCCCTATTATGAAAATCAACTTTCCAAGTTTCCTCATCCTTGAAACTCTTGGCCACTCAATCCCATACTTCAAGAAATTGAACCCAAAGATCTAGATTTACAAATTAATTGGTTGAATAGGGGGCGAGATAGGATTGTAGAGGAGAAGAAGAAATGAATGAGATGGTTAAAATATTCTAGATTAGATCGAAGGCTGAAGAAACCATCATCCTCTCATTGGAAGCCGTTATTGTCATTTTCAAAGGATGCTGTCGTCACATATGTTGGAGGAGATTGACGTCGCCGATGTTAATCATGAACAAGACGAGCAGGGAGAAGATAGTGTGAGTAAGATGGAGAGTGAGAGGCAATTATTGATGTGAGAGAAGAGGGTGAATGGCAACCATTTGTGGAAGATGAAAAGTGAGTGGTGATGCAAGGAAAGAGAGTGTGAGAGTATCTAAGTGGTGTGATAGGATGGTATGTGTATTTTAGTCATTCCATTTTTATTCATATATGCCCTAATGGATCTAGGTCCTTAAATAAACTTAGGTCCTTCCAAGTAAAATTTTTTTTAATAGGGATTTATTAGTCATTTTCTCAATTAATAAAGTATAAGGTTTTTCTTAATTTATATAAAATATATTTGAAACGCTTCATTAAGTCAAGATAAGTAAAAGCATCAAGATGACTATGACTAAGTAGATTTAAGGATGCAAGGTGAAATGTTATGCCAACATACAAGTGGTCCAAAATGAACCACGCATAAGCTAGATAGTCTTTCTTTCTTAAAAAATATGGCGCCTAATAAATAATTCCCTCATCAAACCAGCTCCTCTGGTAAATTGAACATTCAAATATGTGTGTGTATGTTTTATTTTATTTTATTTTTATTTTTGGGTACAAAAATCTTCGTGTTTCTACCAAACTTCCAACTCCCTCAGAGGCCCATGAACATCAGAAATAACAAGGGCCTGAGATCTGGTTTATTGATATTTGTGTCAATGTAGGGCCATGTTTTACTAGGTCCATGACCAGGCCTTTAAGGACCCACTTGGGCTCATTCTACAGAATTTCAGCCCATCACCTGAGATCATCTGATTCATCATGTGCCCCAAATCGCGCTCATCTCTCCTTCGCATGCCTCGTTTTAGCTCGGTGCATACCCAAAACCCTAACGAATTCGCGTTTTATATCCATCCTTCATGTTCTCAAGAACTTTTCTTCTTCGAAAGGTGAATTTTGCGTAGCGAGTTAATTTGTGTTTAGCTTCTTAACTTCCTTGTTTTTCCTCAATTATCTGAAAATATCCAGATGCGTTTCTGCCGAATCGCTTATCTGTTCCTATATTAGCATACATGGACAATATGGTGGAAGATGATGCCACGTACCCTCGAAAGCCCTACGCTTCGAACCGCCCTAACTATTCCCATCGCCAAGAGCATTTGGTTCGCTCCACCCCGTATCACCGCCCAGTGATCAGTCGATACGATGAGGACGGTGAAGATGAAGAAATGGATGAATATGACGTAGGGCATGACCTGGAGGACGACGATGATGGGGAGAATGGTTATGGTATGAATATTGATGGCGATGACGAGTTTGAGAGAAACGCGAAGAAAAGGAAATTGCGGAATCCGTCTGTTTCGAACTTTGAGTTGGCACCTCACGGGAAGTTTTCACACGGGAATCGAAGCCTATCAGATGAATGGACTGAGCATGCGACGTTTGTTCTGTTAGAGGTTTGGGGAGACAAATTTCTTCAACTTGGGAGAAAGAGCTTGAGGTCTGAGGATTGGCATGATGTGGCCGAGAAGTTTTCGGAGGAGCTGAAGATGGAGAGGACTGTGGCACAGTGTAGGAACATGTTGGACAAACTGAAAAGAAGGTACAAGAAAGAGAAAGCGAAAATGGATGAAATGGGGTTGAATTCTAGTAAATGGGCTTATTTTAAGAAGATGGATATGTTAATGGCTTCATCAGCGAGGCAAGAATATGGACTTTCCTGTGGAATGGATTCCGGGGAGTATGTTTTCATGAATACAAGGGTTTATTTAGATCGATCAAATGGGTTGGATGAGATGAGAGATAGCCCTGGGGAGTCGGAGACGTCTGAAGATGATTCCGATGGGCCTCCGCTGAGGAGGACTAGGATTGTAGACAATGATGATGGGGAAGAGTCTTCCTTTAGGGAATTGGCGGATTCCATTCAGAAGTTTGGTAAAATATATGAGAAAATTGAGAATCGTAAGAGGCGGCAGATGATGGAGTTGGAGAAGATGAGACTGGATTTTAATAGGGAGTTAGAGCTGCAGAAGAAGCAGATTTTGGAAAGAGCTCAGGCTGAAATTGCAAGCTTGCAAGAAGGAGATGAGGAGGATTCCGACACGTCTACAGAGAATGTCAGTGAATGATGTAGGTTGGTTGCTGTTATCTTTCTTGCATTTTGAATTACTTGTTGAACGCGGATACCTTTGCATCATTTATCTTGTTGCTTGCAATTCAGTATGCTGACCAGTGTAATTGTGTTATTTACAAGGGCTACATCCACAATGCTGAATGAAAAAGATTATTGACTCTATTTGTTCCTGTTTAGTACTTAAAACAGAGACATTGATTATGTTAAATTTTGGCACGCTTTTATGATTACATGTTTAATCTTTCAGTATTACTTCAATTATGCCACAAGGCATTCACTTAAATACAATACTTTTTATGTCATAAAGATTTGGTTGTTGGCAAATCACAATGGCGTCGTGCTATCTCTATAGTTGATCCACCTAGAGGGATAAGGCTAGTTGTTGTTGGTGAGACTGAGTGCTCAGTCTTCCTCTGTATTGTCAATGCTATCTTTATCGGTGTTGTACATGGCTTTTAGCTAATTTCATTTGCTGCTTTAAGTGCATTGTCCTAAGCTTAAGAATGAGGTATGCTTTGATGATTTGACATATTTAGTACCAGGTTTAATAAATAGGTGTTGTCGAAACAGGAATTTTACTTGGATGAGTGGTTTGAATGATGAAATGGTTCTATATACACAATAAGGAATGGCAAACTAGTCCCAGAACGATACTGGTCTTGTTAACAAAAAACAGATTTAAGACTACTTAAAAGGGAAAGTTCCTAACTTTATAAGCTGAATAATGCATTCTTTTTACATTGATTGGGTTAGGTAAAATATTCTTCTAAAATAAAAGGCATTCAGAATGTGTATCTTTGTCTACCTTACTATGTTTTAAACTTCAGCACTGCAAAGGAAGTAACATTCCATGACATAATATTTTGGACTTAAAATGAGAGAATTTTTTGAGTTAGTTTGTTTTTAGGAGAGCTTATCACTTTAAACAACTTCACCAGCCCACGCATCACATAAGCAGGCAGTTGACTAATAATATCCTAAAGGTAAACATCTCTGCCTCATTTCAAGATGCTTCCTTTTTTCTTTCCTTTTTGTCAACATAATAAGATCCTTGTTTGCATTTCAATAGTGAACCTTTTTTCATAGCTATGTAGATGTATGCTTTCTATGTGCAAACGGTGCAAGATATCTGAGCGCTCTATATTACATTGTATTGAATTGAAGTGACACTGATTTTACAGGTATTTCCTTCACTTTACTTTGTCTTAGGAGTTGGAATCACAGCAAGGTATATGTTTAGTGCAACATTATTGGAGGAAAAGACCGTCTTCAAGTGAGTGTGTGACCTACAAGGTTTTAACCATCTGTATCTATTCCAAGTAGGAAATTGCTTCCACGTTTTTTTTTTCAGTTTTGTATTGTTATAAGGAAGGGAGTGCCTCCTGATTTTTGGTCTTATGTTGATCATTGTTACCGGTTTCGGTCAGATGCTTGGTTTTAGCCTATCGTCAAGGAATTGGTAGCTTAATACTTGGGATTTGCCATATTTACATGCATTGCCCCCAAATTTTGATGTACCCTCATCTTGACTTCGCTTAGAATTGCTTCTCATTTATCTACTGGAGGGACAAATCTCTCTCCATATTACATGCATATTTCTTTTGGATATTACGTGTGTTCAATTTCTTGATGGGGTACGTGTATGTAGATATGATGTAGGATCTTTTCATACATCTTGAATTCACTCAGAATTGCTTCTCATTTATCTATTGGAAGGACAGATCTCTCTCCATACTATGCTTGTTCCTTTGGGGTCTTACCTGTGTTCAATTTGAAACAGGGAATAGTTTCTTGGATTTGAAATGTGCCAAATGATGAGTCTCCACTTTAAAAAGTTTATAGTTTATTGGTGATAAGGGCCTAAATTAGAGTATTAGTACTTTGTGTATACAAAATTTGTAGTACTTATCTGATCCTTCTCACTAATAAAATTTTGAACAATTGACTTCTCCCGTCTATCAATTCATTATTTATATAACCAGCCCTGGTGATTGTCCCTTTTAAATTTGCAGCAAGTCTTTCAATCTTGTACGGTTCTTGGAGTAACTAAAAGCGGATGGGGGAAATACTAATCAATAGTGCCAGCATTTCATTTACATTTCATGATCAAGTATAAATTTGATGGAATTTCTGAGTTCTGCAAACGTTGCTATTTTCTTTATGGGACTCTCGACTTATTGTTGGATTTAAACCCATTTCTTTCAAACCCAATATGGGTAGATGCCCTTTTTCCTCTTTTGAGAGTGAAGCTAGTGGCTTGATCTTCTTCAACTTCCTGTTGATAGTTTCCTCTATATGCGACATTTCAGTACAAGGATATTTCATTGAGTGTATTACTTGTTCATGTCCGGTTGTTGGAATTTTTACTCTCTATTTGTGGTTTGATGTGTTGGGTAGTTCTAGTAGCTGTGTCTCAAGTTTATTGTCAGATGTGTATTGTTGGCTTATATGTATCTGTCTTTAAGTAAATCTGTCTTTAAGTAATTGATATCGTATAAAAAAAAATTACATTTCTTAGGGTTGGAAGATGTGTTTTCTTTCAAACATTTGTAAACTCTTGGACATGATAAATTGAGAACGTGTAAAATGCATAAATTGGCATCAATATAGGAATCAGATAAGTGGTTTAATTGGTTCTTAAATATGATACATCAATTCACTTTGCTTTCCAAAAATTGTTTCTCTGAAGTATCTTAATTGCACATAAGGGGTTTTTATCAAGAGATGGTTACAATAAACATCATTAGAAGGAAGCAGATCTTCTCTTTTTCCTTTTTCTCCTAATTCTTCTCCATGTCTCTTCTCCACCCTGGTTTAGATATAATGTTTTATAAAATTATTATAATGATATTTTATAAATTAATTTTTTTTTTATTTTGTTTGTATTGCTGTTATTAATCGAGCAGATAAGATTTAATAGCTTAAGTTTTTATTTATGTTTATAATAATTTTATAAATATTAAATATGAACTATCCATTTTTTGATCTAAGGATGGATATGATATTTTGAGAAGAAAGTGAAGAAAAAAATTGAGAGAATGATATGTAAGCATAATAAATAATTGAAAATATAGCCGTTAGGCTAATTATAATTGCAAAGTCAGTTAGTTAGAGAATTAGAAGGGTAGTTAGTTAGTTTTAGCCTTAGCTTTATCATTAAGTCAGGTTTGCCTATAAATAAGAGTCTAGCCCTTGATGTAATTCAGACTTACGTTGATATGAATTAATAGTTGTTGTTCCTCTCTTTCTCTGGTTCCCTCTCTGTCCCTCTTCTCCTTCTCCTTCTCCTTCAACCCCTCTATTTCTGGTTTATTCCCTCTCTTTTCCTCTTTATTCTTATACAGAATTACAATTCTATAACAGTGGTATCAGAGCGGACGATTCTCAGTCCTCCCACTGCGATTCCGAAAGAAAAAGAAAAAGCATCCTATTAGTCAATGGCTACTCGCTGGCTTTCCGCCCCCAGGTTCAAGGTCCGAGCCCTGGAAACAGCCTCTTGACAATATGTCAGGGTAAGGCTGCGTACATATAGGGTCTCCTTCCCCTGAGCCCGTATTGTGCGGGAGCCGCTTGGCACTGGGGTCCGCCTTTTTTTTTTTTTACTGTAAATTCTCCATCCCTTTCGAAAAGTGTGGAAGACCACCTTCGGAGTATGACGATGATGGTTGAATAGATGTCGTCCATTCTACAAGAACTTTAGTCTGTGAAAACAAATATGGAAGAGTTGCGAGAATTGTTGCGGGAGGAACAACTTCAGCCGGAAGAAACCCTAGAAGCTTATGAAGTTCAAGAAAGAGGTGGGTCTTGTTTGGACTCCACCCACGAATGTATCGAAGTGCAAGAGGCTTTTGTTTGCCCAGAACCTACAGAATCTTGTTTGAACTCCTTCCAGGAAGGCGACGAAATACAAGACGTGACATCAAGCTCAAGTGATTTTGACGTTAGGTCCTCAACGTCTGATCTTGTTTTTTATTTTCACAACCCAAAGACTTGGAAATGTCTGAAAACAGGGGAAGGAGTTGATGAATCATTGCGTTTCGACACTCTTGGTAATTTTCTAATTGTGTCGCATGTCGAGCCCTCATGTTTAGTGCTGTCTTTTCCCACTCTTTTCACGCCGATTCTCATTTTTCCTTTGAGTTCAAGTTCTTGACCGAGAGTTTCTGTCTCTTTTCAGCTGTTAAGCTGTCTTCCTTCATCCTTGTCTATGTTAACGTCGGTGGCCTTAGGTTGTTTCTTGCCTTTAAGTATGAGTTCTTCACCACTTTCTTCTTTCTTTTCCTGCCGTCGAGTCCTCTCGCCTCATCTCTGTTTGAGTTTGATGCTATCGCTCCAATTCTTGAACTCTTACAAGTTGAGAAGTGTGGTCGTGGCTCAAGGGAAACACTGTGGAAGAGTTTTGGGGAAATTGATGATATTTTCAGATTCAGTAGTTCTTGATGTTGATTTCACATGGCTGAGTAGAGTAGGGTTTGACAAGTCAAACCCATTACAACTGTCTCCCAAGTCTTCAAAGTGTCAGAGTTATTCTACTGAGGTATTGGGTTTCATGTGGGAGACTAAAGAACAATTTGGAAAGTCTGATATCCCTTCATAGCTGGTTTGCATATTCTTGGAAGGGCAGAAAAATTTTGAAAATTCTGGGCATATGGGCTTTATCTTTCAAGAATTAGGCCCAAAGTTATCTCTACAATGTTGTTTGCCTAATGGACCTACAACTTTGTATCACAAATGGGCTTTTCACTTTCAATATTTTCTTGCAAGAAGCATGGTTATCAGTTGGTTCAAGGGAAAATTAGTGAAAATGCTGTAAGGCTCTGGTTTAGTGCAAGGTTTTATGTACTTGGTCTAAATGCTTTTTGGATTAGCATTAGCCATTATTTCCATTTGGTTCAGCATCCAACAAGTGAATTGTACTTCTGTATAGCAGCATTCAAGACAGATTCCTACACTGTTTCATAAGAAGTTTTCAGAATTTCAAGGCTCAGTTTTTGGTTTCAGATTTGTGGTTTTGTTATCAATCATCCTTGAGGGCAAGGATGTTTTTGGGAGGGGGTATTGATATGTAAGCATAATAAATAATTGAAAATATAGCCTTAGGCTAATTACAGTTGCAAAGTCAGTTAGTTAGGGAATTAGAAGGGTAGTTAGTTAGTTTTAGCTTTAGCTTGATCATTAAGTCAGGTTTGCCTATAAATAAGAGTCTAGCCCTTGATGAAATTCAGACTTATGTTGATATGAATGAATAGTTGTTGTTCCTCTCTTTCTCTCATTCCCTCTCTGTCCCTCTCTCCTTCTTCAACTCCTCTATTTATAATTCTTTCCCTCTCTTTTTCTCTTTCTTCTTATACATAATTACAATTCTGTAACAGGGAACTAAAACCCTAATTATTAGAAATGGTATGTTAGGTAACCCATCACATATTTATTATAAATAATTAATTGGGAAAATGACATTAAGGTTCTAATTAAGAAAAGTAATATTAGAAAAGTCTCAACTTGTTAATGGTAGCTCCTTCACTTGTTAATGATTGTTCTTTTACTTGTACTAACAAGCTGTGGGATTTTTTTGATATTATTTCCCTTGATTGAGACTTTAGTGTCATTTTTCCAAATTAATTTAACTATTTTTTAATTTCTGTAAATTAGTTATTCTTATGTTAAGGATATGACCCAATCCCATATAAAATAATAAAGAATACCAATGGCTTTTCCATTGGTGATCTTGAGGTTAGTGATCTATTAACAAGTAAATGTTTTTCTCCCGAAACTGATCTGTATTCAACTCTTTATGACGGTGAGGTTGCCTCTTTTCTTGCTGGGGGTGCTAGTTTGAGGGCTTTTTATCGCCCAAAAGAGTTGTTGAATCCAGTTGTGGTTTGGTCCATTTGGTTTCACTGGGAGATTCTTTGTACTAATTCTTGGATCAGTGTATGCTATAAGCCAATTCCTTCTAAACAAATTGTCATTGTCCTGCTGGAAGTCATGCGGAAAGGATTTATGTGGGGAAGAGAAATGATAGACGAGTATTGTGCTGAAAACAGGGCTCTTGAGTCCTTTTCCAAGATTAATTATGAATGGTTTGATGTTTATGTCCGTGGGAGGCAAACTATGGGTCAAAATTCTAGTGAATAATTTTAAAATAATCAACTTGTGCTTGTTCAGTGTGTTTATGAACACTATTCATCATTGGCTTAATATGTGTGCCTGTACAATGTACATTCCACCATTCTTATTCAGGCTAAACATGTGCCAGTTTAGTGTGTATGGAAATATTGTTCATCTTTTTGCTGGAGTTGTAATTTTCTCATGTAATGTCAAGTTGTTTGGGCTTTAGTTGATATTCTGTTTAGTGTTGGTCTCCTTGAGTATTTTCTGGTCTCAAGGAATTTGATTAGAGACCATTATTGTATATGGATTCCCTTGGAAGCAAATTTGGTAGCTGATTGGATTACTAAAGCTTCATTGGATCGGTCTTACCCTAAGACCCTTTGAATTGGTTATCTCGACCTCCATCACAAATGAAGGCTATATTGATGATTGGTAGTTGTGAAGTTTCTTCATATCCAATTTCCAGTTCTCTTTGCAATAAAAACCCTATAGTTTGTTTACTATATCTGCTTTGTTGTTTATGGTTCAACTCTTGTAATTTCATTTTACTTGTTGTGTTGTTTCTTGTGTTTGAGACATTGTAGTTTAAAATTGCTTTTAATATAATCTGTTATTTGTTGGCAAAAAAAAAAAAAAAATTGTGATTGCAAATTGAGTCCACAACTGTTTAGGCAGCATTCTGATGTTTGACCGACATTCTCTTAGGTCATCATCAACAAAATATAAAATGATTAGAATTGAAGTCTATTTTAGGATCCATTTGAGAAAGTGATGAAAGAGGGAAAAGTCACAGTGCAAAATGAAAAAATCACTTTGAAGATGCTTTTGATAAAGTAGGGGTGCTTGGATTGGTGATATAGCTTATGTGCTTTTGTTAAAAAAAGCCAAGCCACAATGGTTGAGATGCAACCACTATATGAAAAAACGAACTGGACCTGGTTTATATCGGAAATCGGCGAACTGGCCATATGTTAGATCTGATTTGCTTCCTAAACCGAAAAAATTGTGACTCAGGTGAATCGTCCTAAATAAGTGTGAACCGGCCCCAACTCGGGTAAGCTGCAAGGTTGGGCGGTTCATTGAGTTGCTTTTTATTTTTTTATTTTTCTCTTTGAACAAAACCAAGAAAGATGCTTTGGAGATGATGATGGCAGACAGGCAGAGCCGCAGAGGGAAAAAGGAGAAAGTATGATCAGGGGATAAATCAAAGGCTTCAACACAATTACCTAAAAGAGATTCACTCAAAGCTTTAGAGCGTGACAGTGAGAGAGTATAATTGAGAAATCGAGAGTGACAATAAAATATTAGAAGACTGAGATTGATTAGTAGAGAGTAGAGATAATGCTTGTTCCTCTTTTTGTCCTTAGCTTCACACTCTCGGCTCCTTTATTTCGTCTGCGTTTCTTGTTCGTTTTTTTTTTTTTTTTAACTTCAGCCGCTACATTCATCTGGCTTGCCGTCACGTTGATTCTTTCTTTTCTTCCCTGTGGCCCTTTCTAATCCCACCCTCAACCACAAACCCTAATATTAAATATGAAAATGCTAAAACTATCCTTAAACTACCTAATTCTTATTTACATAAATTTACCCAAGAGAAACACAAATTGAGATAATAGAATTTTATCCATTTAAATCTAATTGATTTGCATCATTAATCTTTAATTAAACTTTTAAAATCTGCACAAAATAAAATAATCTTCAGCAGCAATCTGTGCAAAAATCTTAAATGAAAAATTTGATTATAAATTTTTGAGATCTAACGATTAATCCTCATAAAATGTAAAATGACTAATAAAATAAAATATAGTTTAATTACCATAAATTCATAAGTGAAAAGACTAAATGAAGAGGATATATATATATATATATATGATTTATTAATATATCTAATAATTTTGTGTAACTTCATTTATTATTAGTTAGTACGTTTAATTAAGATTAGTTTTCTATAGTGAAATATGAATATTTTTGTTCATTTTAATTAAATTAAATTATTTTAATTATTACTGATATGACCTATTAACTATTAAATCATTATCTCATCAAGTTTAATGTCCGGTTTGGTTTTTTTATGTTGAAAACAACAATTTATAGCTTTTTCCGTCTCACCATGCTTTAAGAGTTTAGCTGGAATGAAATGGCTGTGGGTTCCACCAATATGTGCATTTATATACCTGTACTTTTGCCCCTTATTTATTTTCAGTGAAAGAGAATACTTTTTTAATTAGTTATTAATTTTCAAATGGCATATTTTTGAACCAACCATCAACCATTAAAAAAATCTGCAATTGTAACACACATTATCACAATTCATTTAAAAATTTGAATTCAAACTTATTAATTATTTTCTTTATCTGTTTTTCTTGTTCTTGTTTTATAATTTGATTTGCTCGAAAATCTATTTTAGGTATTAAATTTGATTTGGAAAAAATTAACTATGTTTTGTCTTATTCTTTGATTGCATTTTTCCACCTGAAGCATTAATAATAAATTATGTATTTTAGTGTTTTCAAGATTTTTTCAATAATAAAGTAACTATTTTTATTTAATATATGTATGTGTATTACTTAATAAGATTCATGTCATTTTCAGACATTTTTCATCTAAACTTACTTTTCAAATAATCATCTAAACAAATTTTAGTTTGAAAAAAGCCACTTCTATTACCGTCAATCCAAATATAAATCACATTTATAATCTGATTTTTGTTTTATTTTAAGTTTACAAAAGTCATATTAAAAAAAAGTTAGTTCTAATGAGCACTTAAATGGTACAAAAATATATGTTATTATTATATCTTGAGATATTATTTCAACACACATACATATTAGTTGTATAAATATGAGATGTTATTAGATTTAATTATGATTAGATTTTATAAGATTATAAGGCCACACCATTGCCTATATAAATAAATGGTTATTTGTACCATCTCTCATTTCATGATTCATAATATTAAGAGGCCCTTATTTGCCCTTTACTTCCTTCCTTCAAATTCCCACATAGTATCAGAGCCACCTAGTAGCGCTCTCACTCCCACTTACCGTCGTTGTAGACCACTGTCTGTATCACAGCTTTGCTCTCACTCGCAAAGTCGTTGCGTTAACCCAGTCTCTTCCTCCTCTTCCTTTGTGCTGCTAATTTTACATCAAGGTTAGTAGGAAATAGAAGCAACATGTTTTGGAGATCGCTGCCCAAAGAACTTAGATTTAATCTTTTCTATGTCTAATTACGTCCCAGATCCTCTTCATATCTAGTTTCGCTTCACTAGTTTTAATCTTCTCTATGTCTAATTACGTCCCAGATCCTCTCCATATCTAGTTTCGCTTCACATTTGGTTTTGTCCAGATTCGCTTGACGTCATTTCTATTCAATCCAAATTGACGCTGCTTCAAGTTATTTTCCCTTCACGTCGTTTTTGGTTCCTCTAGGTTCATGCTGCTATAAATCATGGTGTTTTCTACCTTGGCTATCCATTGTGGGACCATCCACTGTAAGCCCTCAGGCTTTACCTGGCAAGTTTATCAATTCCAGTTTTTAATAAACAAACTCAAGCTGCTTTCTATCAAGCCATGTGTTGAGATATTATATCTTATATTGATATTTTATATATCTTTAAAATACAAATATGAGATATTATTAAATTTAATCATGATTAGATTTGATTAGATTCTAGGGTTAGACCATTATCTTATAGTTTACCTACATAAAGGCTTATTTGTACTCTCTTTCAAAAGATTGAAGTAGAGAAAAAATAAAAACCTCTTAATATTATAAATGAATTCTTGAATAAAAGAAAGTACAAAGAAGCTTTTATATAAGCAAACCATAAGCTAGTGTAACCATGGACTTTAATCAAATCTAATCAAAATTAAAACTAATAATATCTTAGATTTATATCTCTAAAATATATAGAATATATCAAATATCAATATAAGATATAATATATCAACACCCCTTCAAACTCAAGATGGCTTGATAAAAAGCAGCTTGAGTTTGTCTACTCAAAATCAGAGTATTAAAAATCGGACCAAACCAGAAGGTTCAAACAGGAAACCGATGAACCATATGTTGAACCGGTCAAGTTGGGGGGTCAGAGAATCAGGGTGAACCGAGCCAGTCTGACCCGGTACAATCCAAGGTGAACCAGCGGGTCACAGTCCCCCCCTTTTTTTTTTTTCTTTTTTATACCCCAAACGACATCGTTTTGGCTTTTTTTAAAAAAATTATTTCTCTGAAAATTTTTGATTTACAAGGAGCTTTAAAATGATTGTGGAATATTTTTGTTGCTTTGCACTAGTTGGAGAAAAATCCTTATGTACTTAATGATACTTTTATGGGTATTAGGACTAGGAGATTATATTGGACTATTGGTTGAAAAAAAACTTTTATATATTTTTTTAAATGGTATACATGAATATTTAAATTATACATATATATTTTTTAATTGATCCTGGTTTGACCCCCCGAGTTGACCCCGGTCTGAACCACTGACCCTTGACCCAGTGCCTCGACTGGTTCAATATCCGGTCCGATTTTCAGTACCTTACTCAAAATTGAAAGCAATGAACTCGCTAAATAAAGCCTTAGAAATGCATTGGAGGATCCCTGATAAGTATATATTTTATAATTAAATAGGTATAGATTTTAAGATATATTTAATTAAATTTATGAATATTTTATATTTTTTTAATTATCTTTTATATATTTTTCCTCTCTTTAATCAAATATAAGATAATAAGAGATTTTAATAGAAAATCTATTCATATAATATTTTATTGTGTAAGAGATATTATATGAAATAAAAAAAATATAAAGGGAGCTGAAAATAAAAAATACAATGTATGTGTGTGTGTTTTTGTTTTGGAAAGAGAAGAGTCAAAAGGACGTGGAGCTGCCAGCAAATTGAGGGGATAAAGAAGTGGACCCCATGCAAGGAAAAAGACAAAAATCAATTGTGATATGGTGGAGGAGATTTGCACAATAACATGATATATCTTAGAGATCTCAGATTTGGATAAAACGCAACCCGAGATGGCAGGAAAGAGCCGAACTTATATCTATTAAAAGGGGATCCGGACAGCCAAAAAAAAAAAAAAAACAGGAGGTCCTTGACGGCAGAGAGGAACAAGAAGCAGAGTCAGATCAAAGAAGCCCATCATGTAGGAGCAATAGCAACAAACGATAGAGGAGACTGCTAAGGAGAGTTTGAGCTTGAAGATAAATTGTATTAGCGTTTTATTCATTGACATTCTTCTTTTCCTTCGAAATCTGGACTCTTGAATGATTTATTGCTGCTGTTGTGATTTGATTTTGATGAACATAAATAGTTAATATTCTCATTCTATGATTTTTTTAAACCTATTTATGAATTAAACTATTTATTTACTCTCTTTTTGTATTAAATGAATTTTTGTGTTGATTTTATCTTACTCTTAATGCCTCTAAATGCTTGATCACCATTTAGTTATCTTGCTCATTTAAATTACTCTGGAGAAATATAATTTAAGTGTAGAATTTGGATAAAATCATGTTAGACTTGAAGTTTAGGTAATAAACAGATGGTTTGTTAGTATCATAGAGATATAGTTGCTAACCTAACATTATCATATTAAGATTGACGTCTAAAGTTAGTTCTTATTAATTGATGCAAAAGATTAATCATTTTATTAGGATAAATATTTGATTTTGACTCAAGAGAACATTATTGAATGTCTTTGAATCTTAGACAAATACACATATTTGTTTATTGCTTATTAAGGGTAAATTAACTAGTTCATGAAATAGAAAAGGGATAGATAATCATATATCTTTAATACTAGTAAAATTAAATTCAGTTTGTTTTTCATTATTTTCCTTGATTTTTTTTAAAAAAACTAAAACAAAAAAAATTGCTCAACCTAATTAAGAATATAATTACTATAATTAATTTAATTTTTCTTTCCTTAGTCATCTTAAAAATGATCTTTTATATTACTTGTGACCTGTACGTTTGTGGTGAAGTTAGACGTCTAATAATCCCAAAGTGGAATTGGCAGCCAAGGTAGAAAACAACATGATTTAGAGAGGCATAAATATAAATGGAACTAAACAGCAAAAAAAAAACTTGGAGCGGCATTGATTTAGACAAAATGAAAATGATGTGGAGTGGATCTGGACGGAACCAGACGATAGAAACGACTTGGAGCAGCATAAATTTGGATGGAACAAAAATGACGACAAGCGGATCTAGACGGAACCAAACGTGGAGCGGATTTGAAACTAAGTTCTTTGGGTGGCGATCTCTAAAACATGTTACTTCTATTTTGACTAAACTTAACACAAAATTAGCGACGCAAAGCAGGAGGACGAAGAGACTGGGTTGAGATAGTGACTCCACGAGTGAGAGGGGGTCTGTGATAGAGACATCAGTCTCCGATGGGGTTGAGTTAATGATGAAGGAAGGAGGGAGAACGATGATGAATTTTAGTGGGAGTGAGAGCAAGACTAGGTTTGAGACAGGGACGACGATTTGTAAGAGAGATAAGGATAATAGAGTTTTTTTCCTTCTTTTTCTTTTTTGTTAGAGGTGCTAGAGAACATGACTCTGACAACATGTGGGAATTTGAAGGATTGAAGGAATGAGCAAATAAGAGCCCTTGGATATTATGAATCCTAGAATGAAAAAGAGTACAAATAAGCCATTATATAGAGGTAAACCATAAGATAATAGTCTAACTTTAAAATATAATCAAGTCTAATCATAATTAAATCTAATATCTCAAATTTATGCTTTTGAGTTTTGAGATATTCTCTTTGGTCTTATTTATAAGAACTTAATAATAAAATCAGGTGGTTTAAGAAAGTGGTTAAAATCAGTTTAAAATATTAAATATATTTGAAATAATTTTTTTTACAAGTATGTCCTTATTTATGAGAGGCAAGTACGAGAGAGAAATAATAAATATAAGTATCACCAACTTTTTAATTAATGCAATACATATAATTAATGTGGGGCAAGTATGAGAGAGAAATAGTAAATATAAGTATCATCAACCTTTCAATTAATGCAATACATATAATTAATATGGGCCAAAAATGAAAATGACTTATTAAATGTTTAGATAACTCTTATCAGGCTCTTATAAAAATGACAGGAGAGGAAGTATATATAATATATTAAATATCAATATACCATATAATATCTCAACATTATATATTATTGTAGTCACTAATCAGGTTTTGAAAACATAGTAGTAAATAAAAATAGGCACATGATGCACAAACTGTGATTCCTTCTCCTGTTAATGCCAAGCAGAATTGCTAGCACTAACAGTCAAATTTGATACATGACAAATTCTGTTAGGAGAGATGAGTGAGATGGTACAAGGATATGGATATAAAAATGAATTATCAATGATTTTCACCTAGGAAATATTTCAAGCTATATCTTCTAAATAGCCTGCATTTAGGAAGTACTTAAAATAAAGGGAAAATCATTGACAGGTCCCAAGGACAAAAAAATAAAACAACAAAGTCCTAATGTAAATTCGAAAATCACAAAAGTCCCTTGTGATTAATTGCCAACGTGAAATGACTAAGTTGCCCTAAGGAATAAAAAAGGAAAAGGCACAGGAGGAGGTAAAATGACGCGTTTTTCTCATTAATGGGAAAGAGAAAACGAAGGAACGCTACGGTGGTTGCAGCTACAATGTTGAAGGGATTAAGTGTAGTGTTCATGTTCTGGGTAAAGGTTAGACTTTGCAGCCTTCATCTACTATTAAAGAGGTTGAACAATGATTTTGAAATTTTTTTTTCTGGCTATGTATGTTAGGTGCATTGAGATTGATGTGTTAGTTAAAGGTTGGAGCTTGAGCTCAATAGTGGACAATGTGTTAGGAGGTAGACAAGTAATATTAAGATTTTGCTAAAAATATGATCTTGACCATTGAAGTTGGGGTTTCACTGTGGTTAGGTTGTGTGAATTTTATTGTGCTGTGTTTTTGGACAAGGTTACAGAGGGAGTGTTTTGTTTTAAGTGGGATTGGTTAAATGCGATGGTAGTTTGTTTGCTAAGAAAACGCTAATATGATATTAAAAATGTGTTGTTAATATTGTTGTTATAGTTGTTAATATTGTTGTTGTAGTTGTTTATACAGAATCTATGCCTATATTTTTAGCAATGTAATAAAGGAATTGCTCTGTTTTTGGGCAAGGTAACAAAGGGATTATTCAGTTTTAAGTAGGAATGATTGAATGTGATGGCGATTTGTTTGATTACAAAATGCTGATATGATATAAAAAAGTGTTGTTAATATGTACAGTTGTAGTTGTTAATATTGTTGTTGTAGTTCTTAATACTGAATCTGTGCTATATTTTTGGGCAATGTAATAGAGGGATTGCTTTGTTTTTGGGCAAGGTAACAGAGGGATTGCTCAGTTTTAAGTGGGAATGAATGAATGTGATGGTGGTTTGTTTGATTACAAAATGCTGATATGATATAAAAGAATGTTGTTAATACGTGCATTCGTTGTTGTGGCAGTTATTAATATGAAGTTTATGTTACAGATTGTCATGAAAGATGGGAACTGGTTCGGGGAAGAATCCATTATGTTTCTTTCATGTGGGGGGAATTTTTTAAATGGTGGAGAAGGTGAAATGCAATATGTTGGTGGTTTAGTAAGAACAAGACGCATAAAGGAAGACACAACATATAAGGAGTTTCGAATAATCATATCATCTATAATTGGAAAAGAAAGTAGTGAATTTGTTTGAAATTCAAAGTTACTCTTGATACATCAACATTTGTGGATCTTGTAGACGATGAAGGGGTGGATCATTTAATAAAATTTAATGAAGAATATGGTCATGAGTACATTGAAGAGGATGGTGATAATGACAATACAGAACCAACAATGAATGGTCAAATCGAAGAGCAAGAACTGTAAGTTGAGTTGTCTTAAGAAAAGTAATTTGTTGCTAGATGAGTTGTGAATGATGGCTCATATATTGTCATTACTAGCACTCTAACTTGTCATTTGTTGCGGGATTAATCAATTGTTTGGAGGTGCAGGTGGATTGTCTATGTCTCCACCTCCTTTGTTATATAAAAGTCAAGAGGTCCCATCATTGGCATGTTGTACTCAAATGGTGCCAACACCCAGACCGGAAATGAATCATACCAAATGGAAGGATTTGATTATTGGAGAATGACAGATTTTTTCGAATGTTGTTACCCTTTGTCAAACGTTATACAAATACAACATTTTATACAAGTTTTCATACCAAATTGTGAAGAACAATCAACAAAAGATAATTGTGAAGTACAAGGTTGATGGTTGTCCTTGGTACATGGGTGCATATTCATCAAGAGAATATTAAGATACGGAGTTTCTAACCATCAGAACATACAAAAGTAAACACATCCACCGTGCACAGGATAGCGTAATTGTTTGTCATCCACCCAGGTCCAACTTGACATCATCAATTGTAATTGATGGTTTGAGGTGCAATATTGACAAGACTGCTAATGAAATTCAAGGAGACTTGTACAAAGAGTATGGGGTGCGGCTGAATTACCCTCAAGCATACAAGGCTAAAGAAAGAGCGTTGAGGGAATTACATGGTCGAGTAGAAGACTCTTATATGGTAATTCATTGGATATGTGACAGACTCATCGAAAGTAATCCCAACACTGTTGCTAAATGGGAAGGGTCATCTAATAATAGATTTAAGAGGGTATTTATTGTTTATAGTTGCTCGGTTAAAGGTTTTATAGATGGTTGTCGACCCATACTTTATATAGATGGATGTCATCTAAATGGCCCTTATAAGGGAATAATGTTGTCAGCTTGTGCATACGATACAGACAATGAAATGTTTCCCATATCATATGCCATTTTTAAAGGTGAGAAATATAATGAATAGGCTTGGCTTCTATTTAATGTGAAAGAGATAACAAGATCAATGATGATAACAATTCTGTCAAATCAAAATAATGCAATTTTAGTGATGTAAAAGAAATATTTGGCAGTAAGAGACATGCTTTTTACTAGCGGCATTCGAAGGAAAATTATAGTGCAGAGTTCTTAAAAATCAATGGACACATACGTCGAGGAATAGCAAGGAGACTGTACTCAATTTCCTTCATATAATTTCCTATGCAAGGCTAGATGAGGATTTTACTAATGCAATTGGAAAATTAAGATTGTTTAATCCACAATTGGCACAATGGGTGGAGACTAATGGGAATGTTGACCGATGGGCTCTTAGTAATTTTCCTTTCAAGAGGTGATATAACATAACTACTAATCTTGCAGAGTCATTCAATGCATGAATGTTGAAAGAGAGGAAGCACACCGTGTTTGTTTTAATACATGAGCATCGAGAGAAATTAGCACGGAAATTGGTTGCAAGTAAGACGACAATAGCCAATTAAAAAAATGATGTTAGACCCAATATTGAAGATAAATTGATGCAATAAGTTAAATATGATGAAAATATTGATGCACAATATTATGGAGACTATCAGATTTCGGTGCAAACTAGATGTGGTGATGCCATAATTTATGTGAATGTAGATCTTGGTTCAAAAAAATGCATGTGTTTAGCATGGCAAATGAGTGCATGTGCAGATATTAAGCTAGTTAATGGTAATGTGTACACATTTGTAGATAATTGCTGAAACTGTCTGCGCAGGAGAAAATGTATACAAATACAATGAGGCCAGTTGCAACACATGATTGTCCACATGTTAATTCTCTAACGGTCACATATATGCTAACATAGACATTCTTGGACCCTCTAATTACTACAAGGCCGCTAAGGAGACCCAAAAGAAAAAGAAGGGAATCTCACTTTCAAAACAAGAAGCTTTATTATTGTAGGAGATGCCATGAGGCTAGATACACAGTGAAGACTTGCAAAAATTCAAATCCAACCTGAAAACAATTTGTACATTCATGTACATGCTTTTGATAGTTACTTTTTTTTAATTATGTCTATATATACCTACAATTAATGACTTCTTGTGACCCCTTTTGGTTTTTTGTATGGGTACAGAAGTTGGTTTACTTATAGCATAGACAAGGACATGAAAGTATATTTCATATTTTGAAATAATATCATATTAAGTTAAATGAGTAGGTGGAAATACCCACTTACTCATATAACTTAATATTTTAATGTTATATGATATGTGGATATGATATGATATTTAGTTGTGAAAATACACTCATGAAGTTGCTAAAATAGACACAAGCAGTTGTTAAAATTCCTAATATGTTGTTGTCACAGATGGGACGTTAAATTTGTCAACTCCTGCATGGAGGAAAATGATATTGTAAAAATAACTCATACAATTGTGAAAAATATGCACTAGGTCTTGTGAAAATAGGGGTCAGGTATTGTCAAAATTGGCATAATGACTTGTAAAAACAAGGAATATGCACTTGTTAAAGTTGAAAAAATAGGCACAACAAGCTGTTTAAATTCTGATAAGCATTTGTGACAGTTGTGACTTGTTAAATTTATAAACTCCTCTAGAATTACAATTCAGTTGTCAAAATGACCCATTGACTTGTCAAAATAGACACATTTTAAAATTCTGATTAGCTGATGTCAAAGTAGGGACTTGGGAAATTTCTTAAGTCCTCCTACAATGACAATTTAGTTGTACAAATGACTCATGCAGTTGTAAAAATAGGCAGAAGAAGTTGTTAGAAACCAAATAACCAGTTGTGGCAGGTAGGAGTTGCCAAGTTCTAAACCCCTCGACGAATAACTCATGTAGTTATTAATATGACTCGTGAAGTTGTTAAACGACAAATAACCAGTTGTGATTGGTGGGAGTTGTCAAGTTCTAAACCTCTCCACGAATAACTCATGCAGTTATTAATATGACTCATGAAGTTGTAAAACAAGGCTCAAGAAATTGTTAAAACACAAATCAGTTATTGTGACAGACCCGCCTGGAATAACTCAAGCAGTTATAAATATGACTCAAAGTTGTAAACAACGGCTGAAGAAGTTGTTAAAACACAAATCATCTATTGTGCTAGACCCTCCAAGAATAACTCAAGCAATTGTAACTATGACTCATAAAGTTGTGAAACAACGTTGAAAAACTTCTTAAAACACAAATCAACTGTTGTAACAGACCCTGCTGGAATAACTTAAGCAGTTGTAACTATGACTCATAAAGTTGTAAAACAACGCTGAAGAACTTGTTAAAACACAAATCAGCTGTTCTGACAGACTCTGTCGGAATAACTCAAACAATTGTAACTTTGACTCATAAAGTTGTAAAATAACATTGAAGAACTTGTTATAACATAAATCAGCTGTTGTGACAGATCCTATCAGAATAACTCAAACAGTTGTAATTATGACTCATAAAGTTGTAAAACAAAGCTCAAGAACTTGTTAAAACACAAATCTGCTGTTGTGACAGACCCTATCGAAATAACTCAAACAGTTGTAACTATGACTCATAAAGTTGTAAAATAACGCTAAAGAACTTGTTAAAACACAAATCATCTTTTGTGACAGACCCAATGGGAATAATTCAAGCAGTTGTATCTATGACTCATGCACTTCTAAAACGACGCTGAAGAACTTGTTAAAATCAAACTTGGTATTGTGTAGTTTATCATAACTTGGCACATACAATATCAGTTGGCTAAGTTGTCAAAATGAAGACATATCATTGCCTTTCCTGGGACGTAACCTTGGCAAAATACATAATTACATAACATAAAGCCTAAACCCTACATAACTACTCCTACGTCTCTTTCTTCCTCTTGCTCTGTTGGTTGCCAGCTACAATGGACAACATCTTTTGCACATGAATGTTCTTCTCATGTGTCACCAGCCACCATAAGCAATCAATCTTCGTCTGCCGAATTTGATCATGTGATAACTTACGCATGGTATACCCCTCTTTGTCATGTGCAGAGGCATCCCATCCATGTAACCATGATAGAACATGGACACCACAAGAATCCCTGTAAAGAAATGGTCACATATACAATTGTCCACTTAAAAAAAACCAGTGATGAAATACAAAAATCAATAAATACTAACATATCACATTAGACACGCACTTTAGCCCAGTTCACTTGGTTAGGTATTTCTTTTCCTTCAGGAAATAGTTCTTATTTAACTCTTCAAAGTATGTTAAGGATGCAATCTCTCTGCATGAACAAAAGACATATATCATTACAGCATCAACATAGCAAGTACAACTTAATAGCGGCCATTAATAACTTCCTATGTGCAATTGACAACACAATGCATATAGTTAAGTAACTGGTGCTTACACAAAGGCTTGCCCACCGATCCTTGGCACGAAACTCTTTTTGTTGCTTTTGACTCAATCTCTTGGCTTTAGTTGTCTGCTCAGCCCCTTTCAAAGCATATTCTTCCTGCTTCTGTAACCTTACATTTGTCAGCTGGTCCACCAATGAGTCCAGGGCATAGAAACGCATTGTCTTTGGCTTCAGAACATAACAAAACTAGTTATCGAGTCGCAGAGTAGGAGCAAAAATGAAATCGCAATCGCCTATGTTATATCCAATATGTTCATGTACGATCTTTGCTTCATGCGCTTCCCATTACCAATTCTTGGGATCTGCTAACATTTTTTCCATCAACTCCGAAGAAAAAATGTGCCTTCCCACATGGCCAGACTTCTGTAATTGATTACCCACCAACGTCTTGGCAACCATTGACATCAACTGTGCACATTTAGGTAAATGTTAGTAATGTGTGGAATTAAAGTAACAAAAGTATGAGTTTAATTATACATGTACTTACCCTATTATTTATCTATTCTCTTTCTCGTAGACAATATAATTCACCCCAGGTGACGAAATAATCATACATATCTACAAACTCCCTAATAGAGAAACAAATGTAGGAAGTTAATTTCGAGGGTTAAATTTGATATATATTAAAGAAGTTTAATCACTTACTCATAGGCCTCCTCTTTGTTACATCTTGTTGTGCACAACTGGTAAGCTTCCTTGTCCTTGTCATCTTTTCTTCTCTTCTTTGCCATGGTTGTCACCCAAGGAGAGACAATAGCAGGTTTTTTAACCCTTATAGATTTCCTTGGTTGTAACTCTTCCTTTTTGGATTCAGCTTCATGTGACTCACCTTTGTCCTCACTTTCCTTTCCTTATGTTTTTTTAGACTCCAATTCTTGTCCTTGTTCACTTTCTTTGCCTGATCTATCATCTTCACTTTCAGACTTGCTCACACCAACTCTTGCATTTTCTTCCTCTCACCCTTCATCTTCATTTGTTGACCCAAGGTCCTCATCTTCTCTTTTTTTTTTTTTGTGTTTGACCCATTATCTTCACTTTCTGAAGAAGGTTGTTCATCTTCACTTTCTAATGAAGAGTGTTCATCTTCAAAATTTTCTTCCCCCTAATCAATTCCCCCCCTCTAACAACCTTAACTGAAGGGAAATCAATTCCTCTTGCACCATAGACACCACCCTTGACATCAATCTGTCATATGTCCTCTTTATTTCCTAAAAAATATGAGGAATAAATTAATGATTGAATAAATCAAACGGAATTTCAACATTAGATCAAATTCGAACACTTACTGGGTGAGTTAACATTGTTTGTGGATGCAATTTGGAAGAGGAAGGCCCAATAACATTACCGAAAGAATGTAGCATCCCTCGATTGCTTTCCTTCTCTATACGCACTCTACTCTTGACCTTCTTATCATTCCAATATGCAATCGCATCGTCAACTGTAGAGACTTGTAGTAGGCCAAGGGGAAAATGTTGCAAGCAATAAATCTACATAAGAAGACAATAACAACTTAGCAGCCTTAAATGATAACATGTACTGCATCAATTTACAACTCATAATACAATGCTTCTATTAAGTAACATGAATATTACCTGCACTTACCATCATAAAATATATACAACCCCTATATTGATTCTTGCATAAACTTTCCCTTTCCCTATTTTTTCTTGTATTGTCCAATTAAATGGGACAGTTCATTCAAAACAAAGGTGAACCAATCATACTCCCTAAAAGTTGCATTTGTTGCCACAGTCATCTTCGACACTCAGTCACTGACTTTAATACCCACTCCGGGACACAAAAAGGTTCCCAATGCATACATAACAAAGAGGAATTCAAAATCTGGATCCTCCTCTCTCTCAATTAGCCATGTTGCTATCATCTTGTATAGCATTGTCACATACACTCTCTTTAATCCCTTAAATGCTTTATCTTCCTTCTTCACATTTCTTTCAATGTTCCCCCCTCCTCACATGGTAAGCCCATAAATTCTTTTATGTCTTCCCGGCCTATATGAAGTGACTTCCCTCGAATCAAAACATTCTTAGTAAAAGGATCAAATGCGCCCATAAACTGACCACATAAATCTCGGGGAATTTGTGAGCAGCATATATTAACCAACTTATCAAATCCTATTTTCTTAAGCCGGTTCATCCTATCTTGTCTATTCTTCAAATTGTCGCAAACTTTCATAAATTGATTACGGGTACAACGAGTCAAGAATGGAACCACATATTTTGTCCCTTTGCCCCTAAGTTCTTAATTTCTTCGCCCTCATCCTATATTTCTCCTTCTCTTCATCTTTTAATGTGTTCCAAGCTTGTTTGAGCGGCTGACTCTCCTTTGTAAAAGGCTTGATGTCTTCCTCCTCCTTCTCATAATACACTTTTGTGAACAATATGTACCCCGACACCTTTGGCTTCCTTTCTCCATCTTTTTCTTTCCTTTTTCTATTGTTCATCAATTTCTTGTTAACTTCTAAGATAATTACTACTTCAATCACCCACCAGCACAAACATAAGACATGCATAACACCCAACAGCAAGGCATTACTTTACAGTACCAAACAATTTGGATTGATCATAACCAATATATTCATCAAACATATGGAAATAACCCCAAAGCTGGGTGTTAGGGATTAAACCCGAACAAGGACAAGGCAAGGCAATTAAAAAGGATAAAAAAGGATTAGGTGAAGGCTTACATAGAATCCTATATTAATCTTCTACCTGACATGGCTGTGTAATTTTTTTTAAAATGACAATGGACAAAAAAAAACACCCATCAATGACAAAAAGGGTTTCGCCTCATGAAATATATCTTGCAATGAATAGTCCTGCTATCAGCAAAGGATAAATGTAACAAATTTCTAAAATTGTAGAATCCTGTAATTCAAGAAAGATGTGATGCTAAACCAAGGAGAACTTTGAATTGGTAGTTGCAATTCCTAACAAATTCTATAAAAGAGATCACATCCTTCTAAATTTACACTTTCCAGCTGCAAATCATTTAAAAATTTGACCATTAAAACAAATTGTCCATGAAAAGGATACCCTTCCATATGACAGGTATATTAGATGCAGATAAACAACTTATTATCACCATTGAAACTTTGATCCAACAGGGATGATATTCCCATCCCTATCCTTCTTGGAAAAGACATCAGTAACTAGAAGAAATTGAGTAAATGTTTGGCTCTTGTTCCTTTCAAAGGTTGGCTTCTAAGGTTGATAATTTACATTTCCATTGCTTAAATCAACAAAAGAGAAGCAAGTTTAAGGTTTATAAAATAAAGAATTCGGAGGATAAACTAACAATCCTCATATAGTATCACAAAATTGCTAATAGCAGCTCCTTCTGGCTAAAAAGTTATTGCACATATTCACTCAGTACTGTTGAGAAGATATAGAACACAAGACAAGAGCAGTAGACTTCTAGAAGAAAATTGAATTAAATCAATTCTAACCAAACTACTAAGTAGAAATACAGTGGTAAAAACAGAAACACAAATATAGAAATATGAAGTTAATAATCAGAATATTAATATCCACAAGTCCAACAGCATTACCCGACAACCAATATGCTGATAGAGCAGCTTCTGTAGAGTAGGCAACTTCAACAATAGCTTCTCATTGTCCAAATCCCTGGTCCTACTATACCCCTACTAAAGCTTATCCAAAAAAAAAAAAAAACAGTTAAGATGCACAAAGCTATACATTTTTCAATTAAAAAAATGCACTTTATCAATAAAAATTCTAATAAATTACACCCATCACTACAAATTTCATAATTATAATGATAAATATATTCCACTTATTTTCATATATGATAACTAGGTCCTTATCTTTTCCCTTAATCAATCACAACCAAATCGGACAAGGAAGTATTTGACATACCACATGCTAAATCCAAAATTACAATAAAAATAAAACAACATTCAAGTCCTCTTTATTTATTATAACATAAGCCTTAACTATATAGCCACTTCAACAACATTCCAACCAAATTCTTCTCTTGAGCATTTTAATAAACACCTTGAGTGCAATTGCAATGAAACCATGTTATCAAAACTTTTATTCTTCAAATCTCTTGCCAAACAAACTCCAAACATCAATATATTTATCTACTCTGCTTTCCAAATTCCAATCTTTAATAATAATAAATTTAAATCCTTAAAAGATCAAATCTGAAACTTGTCCTCCTCACAACATATTAACCAAAATCATTAATGAAAGCTGACCCAACCCAAACAAAGCTTTGACTATCCCTATAACACGTCCAACAAGGAGAAGAATCAACACGAAATACTCCCTTACACTCTCAGCCATGCACACATCGATCTTTAAATGGACAGATATTGAAATCACAGAGGTAAGGGTGATTTGGGTAGAGGACGAAGTTACCAGTGGTGGTCAAATGGTCGCCAGACGCCAATAGCACAACTGATGAAGCGACGGATGAGCGAAGGAGGCTGGGTGTTTGGGTTTAATCACGATTCTTTTCATTTTTGACAAAGCACTGGAGGAACGAACGAGGCTAGGACTTCGGAGTAGCAAAGGAGGCTGTAGGTTCAGAGCAGCGAAGGAGGCTGGGGGTTCGGGGTTAATCGAGATTCTTTTTCTATTAGGTTTTGACGTCGCGTCGGAGGAAAGAAGTAGGCTACAAGTTCGGAGGAGCGAAGGAGGCTGCAAGTTCGGAGGAGAGAAGGACACAACACAGGAAATGAAAAAAACTGCTCCTCATCTCAATGTTTTGAACACACTCTGTTTTAAATCACTAAAGGCAAGTTAGTCTTTCACATTGACAATTAAACACACAAAAGTAGACTTTTTTCATTTGGGAATTTGTAGAGACTTTTTTATAGTTTTTTTGACCCCTTGGAACCTGTCCTGTAAGTGATTTTCCCAATAAAGTGTTGACCACCTAAACTGATATAACATTACATGCAACCCTATAGACTTTTTGCTCTACCTAAAAGCGAAGTCTTTAGCTCACACCACGTACAAAACAACGAATCAAAAGCATCTTCATCGAAAGTGTCACAATCTTCTATTCTCGACACAGACACTAAGGTCTTCAACCACTCTTCATGAAGAGTTGAGAACTTCGATCTCTGTTCACTTGACTGAAAACTTCTTCCAATTGATTTCTTCATCTGTTGGCTAGCCTTTGAAGCAACATTCACTATCTTTTCTGGGATCCCAGCCATGAGAGCCACCTGCAATCCATAGCTCTCCGGACACGCTCCAGAGGCGAGCCGATATAGGAAGACTGGCTCCTTTCGACGCTTCAAATGACCATCATCAGATTCTGACTCAAAAGCACAGGCCATGTGCTGCAGCATAACATGTGGATGAGAGGCAAACTCCTTTGTGAGTGGATGGTAGTGCGTGGCAAATAGTAAACGACAGTTGACTTTTTCCACCAGATGGCGGAATACCTGGACAAAAACAATTAAATCTTTAACCGAGCCTTGAGCTTAACATGTAAACATAGAACAGCAACATTTAAAGAATTGAATCAGAGATACCAGCAAAACAAGATGCAGGCAGTTAAAAGCAGCAACTTACTGAATATGCTATTGCATAGCCATCAAAAGTACTAGTTCCCCGGCCCAATTCGTCAAGAATGACCAGAGAATCTTGAGTTGCATTTTGAAGAACTTGTGCAGTTTCTGTGCACTCAATGAAGAAGGTGCCTGCAAACAAAAGTGAACTTTGTTATTAGCAATCGTTCAAGTCTAGAGACAAACAGTAGCTGCCCACATGCCAGCGTCTAAATATCAGATTTCAAAAAATCCCGAGTTATGAATGGTTTGATTCATTTAAAAATCGAGCTTGCAGAACTTTGATGCGTCTAGGAAGGATTATCCTCTGCATACGTCATTTATATGCATGCCAATTGCCATGCAATCATATCGTCTGCTCTTTGACCTTCACGAGCATGTCACAATTTGGCCATAAAAAGGTAAATTTCACCCTCTAATATACATTGGGCTCTTCACGATCATTTTTCATGAGTTAAATACATGGATAATTTTTAAACTTTGTTGAAATTACATTGGCATATCCTTTATTTTCAAGACAAACAATTTAATCAAATCATAAAAATATGCAAGAATGCCTTGTAGTTTTTTAAAAGGGTTAATATAATCTTTGGTGTTTCAAGTTTGCTCTCATTTTGGTTTTAATCCTTCAAGTTTCATTTCGCTCAAAACATTAGTCCCCATAACTCAATAAAAACCTGGACCATTTTACCCCTAGAGGGACCAAAAGCAATAGTTTAAAAATTGAGGGATTAAAACCAAAATAAGGGTAAACTTGAGGTGCTAAAGATAGTATTAACCCTTTTTTAAAATATGTAATTAAGCTAGTAAATTTAAATTTAAATTGAACTAAATGTAGTGCAACTTGTTTTCTGAAGAGGAGACCTATGTATATCAAAACAGATAAAAGATACCATGAAATTTTAATACAATTAGAAAAATCTCCATAGTCTACTTATATTTTAGATTGTGCTCGAGAAAGCAGAGCTTTTTTAATTAAACGTTAGCTATTTAAGTTATATTCACAAGTTTCCAACATCATATATTTGGCTGTAGCAAGTCCTATCCCAACTAGCAAGCCTATATATGAAAATTCATAAGGATATTCCCCTAGAAATGATATCAGGCTACCAGTTAATTATTGTTGGGTGTTCCATTCCTAAAGCCAAGCCAATGTTGTGTTAGAAATATCAGGGTTTAGGGCAAGTTGGGCAAATTTTCGCTGCAGTGAAGTAACTAGCAATTGCATGATAGAAATAATCACTTTATTGATAAAACACACTTTTATGATGAAGAGTACATACTCTCGCCGGCCATGATTCTGTCAGTGGCTCCAAGCCTTGTGAAGATGATATCCGCAACTGAGAGATCGCAGTTTTCACAAGGCACGTAACAGCCTAGCTGCAAAGACATCAGAGACACATCTATCATAAAAAAGCTAACTGGACATCATAATATATCTGACAGTGCGAGATGGTAAATGAAGGAAAAATGTAACATATTGTTCTCTTGAGGCTTGATCATACCAAATCAACAACCCAAAATCTCTTGAAAAGGTTATGACCTACTGTTTACAATTTTGCAGAAAATTTTTAACTTTCATCAGGGGAAAAGTATCATAAATTTCTGTACTTTGTATCCAACAGAAATGAGAGTAGCATGATCTCCATATATCCAAGTCGTCACCCATCATGTTTATTAAAATTAAGAGGATAAAATGAACTGGAACCTGGGCCATAATGACAGCTACGCAGGTGGCACGCAGAAGTGTTGATTTTCCACCCATGTTTGGTCCAGTCAGCAGCAATGTATGAGGATGACGGGCATCTGTTTTCTCACCAAGATTTATGTCATTGGGGACAGGCAAACTTCCATGTTCTCCAAGGGCAAATGGATGCCATAGCCCCTTCATTTTAAGCACAGGTCCCGCATAATTTTGACTTGTGCTTTTTAATGAAGACACTATGACAGGCCGACACATAGTTCCACATGACATGCTGGAAGTGACTGCAAAAGATCTGAGTACATCTATGCAATTGATGGCGTGAACAACTTCAAACCATCCGGCAGCTTTCTCCATAAGCACTTCTGTGAGTGTAGCAAGTATTTCAGCATCTGCATCTGTTACCTCATGATTCTGGCACGAAATACAAAAATCAGACGTTTACATATAAGCAAAACATTCTACACTATAAATAAATTGCCTTAAAGAGCATGAACAACTGAAGAACATAACATGAATTAAAGTCTCCATTGGATTACATCCACTGAGCCAGTTGAAAGTTGCCAATTCCATGAAGAAGAAACAAAACAGTTCAAATCATTTATTAAATCCAAATGTGCGAAGAATATAATATGTGGAGAAAGCTACTGTCCATGGCAATTGATACTGAACGAGGAAGAAAAATACCTGGTAATTGGGGAAGTCACTTCCTACAGCAGCTTCAAACTGAGTAAGAAATTGATCAAGGCCACAGCCACCAGTCAGAACTGGAACTTTAAAAACTTTAGTAAGGGATGACATGAGAGGTCCCTCGTTCTGTAGAAGCAATAATAAATTCAAACCAGTTCGAAGGCCTTTCACAAGTGACCCAAACACTTTCACCTGTAACACACTTCAAATTCATTAAAGGGCACTAAATAACAGATATACATTACAGACTATGAATAAGAAGGTAACATATAATGAGACAGAAAAAAGTTTGTTCATCTTCAATATGAATAGGATACACTCACAAGCGTGAAGAACACCCATATTTATAGGCTCAAGGAATATAAGAATTTACAATAGTGCCCCTATCATTTACATAAAAATAAAAATAAAAACTCGTTTCTAAAACAGACATTTAACTTATCACAATAATGGACTGAAAATGAAGGTAGTCAAAATTATAGTAAAACCTTTCCAACACATCATAGGTTTACTTTAAAACATCATAGAGAAACAGAAAGAGACATATGTCATCAAGAAATAAGGCCATAGAAGCAAGGGGGCAAGGAGTGACAAATCTAATCTTAATAATGATGACTAAGATAATATCATAATAGTACACAAATGAAAGGGGAAGGAAGAGGTATAGCCAAACATGTGAGCAACGAAGAGTCCTTCAGACTTCAGAGTAAGAAATATTTCACAAACAAAAAAATGCAGCAGAACTAACCCTCTGCTTCAATACTTTCCGGCGAAATATTGGCAGTAGGAGAGGACCTGATGACTGAAGGGTAATCTTGATTCGGCCAAGCAATCGTTCCAAATCTGGTAGCTTTTGAAGATGTTGAGTAATGAGTGACACAATCTCAGGGCGTGACACTAGAACATCAACCACGTCTAGCCTGTTGTTTATCCCATCAACATCTTTTAGGGGATGGCAGATCCAACTCCTCAGAACCCGTTTTCCAGAGGAGGTTACACAACTATCAAGATAATTGAATAATGTACCTGAAGGCGGATAAACTTTAGGATTGCATACTGAGTGGCTCACAAAAGTAAGTAGAATATCCAGAACCTTATTTAGAAAGAGAAATGCTAGGACTTACCTGACTGACCACCATCAGCATTATTACTGAATATCTCAAGGTTGACCAATGTCTGTCCGTCCATTTTGAGGCAGCCCCTATAAACTTGGTATGGATATATATCCCCATTCTGTAGGATATCTTCTAACTGAAAGAAAAGTAGAACTGGTTCATCATTATATACAAGCTATATGTGAGTTCCATTAGTAACTCTAAATGGGCATAATATCAAGCATACCATCAATCTAGTGAGATGATTAATCAATCCGCCAAGAGCACACATGGTGGTTTCAGGATGATTCACTTTGTTCAGCACATGATCTAGTGAATTAGATGACCTCTTAAAGTATCCATTCAAGCGAACTAAATCAGTAATTTCAGGGGATATTAAGTCGGTGAGCGACTGCACTGGAGTCAATTGTAGTGTTGTGGAACCTACAAGGGAAACAAAACCTGTAAACAAAATGCAATTGATTTTTTTTCCCTAACTTATATACTTAACTTAGCATTGTGGAAAACATTTTGCACTTAAAATTGGGTATAATGCCAAAAGCATTAAGAGGCAATCATATGGAAAAGCTTCATGGAAACATCTCAAAAGATTTAATATTAGGAAGCCAAGGAGTGAATCATGTTGGTATCCCCAATGCAATCCTTACACTAAAGCCCTTTGAACTTAAAAAGGCATGGACAAAAAACATTTCTGCTGAAACTTTTATTTTAATTTAAAAGGTGAAGTGTCAAGGATTGGATTCTCAATAATTTAGTCAAAGAGTTTTAGGTAATAATAATTATTCCAAAGAACCAACAATCTGAAAAGCTTAAGCCATTAAGAGTTAGCCTGCTACAATAAATCATATTAGAATCTGGAACATTTAATACAAGTATTGACTTTGTATGTTGTCCAAAAAGTACACATCCCTGAACCCAGGTTCTCAGGTGGATAAATTAGAACAATCGGTAAACTCAAAAGTTAAAGTGCAGCTAATTTCAGTTAGAAATGACGTATTCTCATTAGCAAACCCAAGACACATTTGTGATAAGAAATATCAAGCATAGAAGATCATTTTTCCAAGCATGTTGTGTCATATATTACATACAGCTTCCAGGGAATGCAAAGAATTGAAACAACCCCATTTACAAATTCCATGTCTGTGCAGCCAACAATGCTTTGCATATCTTGTTATTGCACGTCTAAACCATCAATGACAAAGAACATGTCTCACCATTTAATGAGTATTTTCTAAGTGCTTTCCGAGCTTCTTTGGACAACCCTGCGACAAATCATGTTTCAACATCAAATCACAGTTTTATCAATTTTGGAGTCAAAGCTAGTTCAAGCCTAGTGAGGAAGGGGATAAAACTGTTCACCTCTTCTTTCGTATATAACTTCCTTAGGTGACACCTAAAATCAAATTCACAGACAAATTAGCTAATTATACAAAATTAAAAATGTTCACTCAAACAAAGTAGCAAGAATAAGTACAGGAAGAACATACTTGCAACAATAAGGCCCCTAAAGCAGAACATGATGCATCGTCACCAATAGAACCAACCCAAAACTTAAGTGCAGCACAATCAACAAAAGCGAAGCCATACTCAACTGAACCATTATTCAGGTCGCTCCCCTATGAAAACATTTCAATGCAACAAAATGAGAGTGGCTTGCAAAATCCATGAGATAATTTTCCAGGATGGGACAAATAATTTAGAAATAGGGAAAAACTAAGAACAGAGCAGAAGTCCAAAGCATATAGACTACAGAAAAAGGAAAAGGAAAAAAGAAGTTATCAAATTGTCACTTGATGGGTAGTCAAAAGGGATGGGAAACACTCCCCTAGAAGCTAGCTATTAAGATGGAGAATCGACCCATTTAAATACCCCATAAAATATCCCATACAACTCAATATGAAACGCGAGAGAAAAGTTATGGTATCTACACTCTACAATTGAGGTGGGAGAACTACCTACTTAAAAATTCCAGAGTATCTCATACAATGAGTATATGTGACTTAGGCACCCATACTACCTTAGTATCCACTTTTCTTGAATGCTGCACATTTTTTAAATGTCAGGAGTCCTTTCTAACATCAATCTGAAAGCATTTATTGCTATGGATGAACATAAATCTTTGATGACTGAAATATTTCAAGCCAAGCTTCAATTCCGAAGATATAAAGAAAAGCTGAACAAATATTTTTACCTAATTTCCATGAGTCATAATGCAAAAAAAAAAAAAATGAGCATTTTGGAGAAACAAACTGAGTAGAAGTTGAAAAATGTTCATCAAACACACAAGATAAATAAAAAAGCAAAAGTAAAACTACTATCGCATGACTAATATACATAATCTGGCAGTGACATAAAAAATAGTGTGAACCTCTTTTATTGCAAGAAGATGAACAGCATCAGGACCAATATTGTTATCCACCAAGGTTGATGGAGTGACAACCTGAACTAATTTTCTTGGAATAATCTGCAACAGAACAGTGAGTCATACCATGCAAAAGGAAATCCAAGTCCAAGCAATCCATAGGAAAACTTGATGAATCCAAAAGCAACACGGATACATTACAAAGTCAGATTTGATTTCAACTCCAAGAGTTTAAATAACTGGGATAAAAACAATTTTCAAATGATAACAGCAAGTTCAACAGCAACTGTCGTATTTGAATAAACTCACACGCAAACTTCAAAATTTAAGATAAATAAATACGGACCTGAGATAATGATAGTGGAAAGAGAAATGAAAGAAAAGCAGGAGACTAAGAGAACAACAAAGTATCCTTTGTCATGTCAAGGGGCTCTGGTGATTCAGGTTATATAGGTTAGACTGTCATGGAATTAACAAACTAACCTCTGAATAGAAACAAAATTAACATTCTATTATTTATTATGCACCCTTCTCCATCCTAAGACATAATGTCCAAAGTCACAAGTATACAGTAAAAATATAAATGAAGCATTTCATTGTATCACACACAACTAGTTTACAAAAAGAAAAATTGCTTGAATTTATTGAAGTCAATACAATGACATGCAAAGTAAAACTCACAGAGTTAGCGCCTTTGGCCTTTGCTTCTTCAGATGTCCCCAATTGCTCCACTCTTCCAACCATATATCTTCACAATGAGGAAAGAAAAAGGTCCAGTGAGTCTACAACAAAAAGAACTATGGAATTGACATCTAAAACGAGTGTCAAGGTTAGATTTGTGTGCACCTATTTGGAATTAGGAGAGATAACAACAAGTAGACATAGTGTGATCTCATATGAATGCATTGATTCATTGTTAAACATCCTCAGACAACTATATTAATTAATTTTATGTGTATATAATACAGCTTTATATCATGCAAATGGCATTAAATAACAGGCATAAACAATGATCTGGCAATAAAATTCCAACTCCATCCTTACCCACGAGCTACTAATTTCTGAACAGCATCGTCAATGCCACTTTCAGAGATACCAACCTGAAGAAACAATTACAAATCACTTGCTTTTTCGAGATAGACAAATTGCCAACAAAGGTCAAGAAAAAAAAGGCAATCATTGAGTTAGAACCACCTGCCGACATTTTCCTACACCACTAAATGTCATTTTCCAGTCAAGTTCCTTATGGCCAATTTCAGCATCCATTTCATAAAGCTCATAAAATTTCCCCTGCAGATGACCATAATTCATGGCACAATATAATTACAAATAATGATTTAATTATCAAAGCAAAAATAAATAAACAAACAAACTTTGTGGTAGCATAGGCTTTTATATGTTGATATTCAAAGTATTGAATTGACTAACCACTTTGAAGAATAGCACAACATCCATGTATTTACATTTGACACTCCAGTACTGTTTCTGAGATGCTGACATTTTCCCCAAAACTCCTGGAGGTATAAAAAGTGTTGTTCTGTCATATAGAGGATCATCAGGCTTCCTTCCATTAGCATCTCTGATACGAGAAGGATCCAGCCACTCAAACTTGCTGGCCATATCTACTTCCTTTTTTGTCACGTTCGGGGATGTTAAATCATCCAAAAATTTGACTCTTTTGCCAGAATCTAGTAAGGAACTAAACTTGGAACCATCATCTCGACATCGCTTTGCGTGTGAGGCAAGAGGCTGCATCCCTGGGGTTTCTGGTCCAGGAATATCCTCATTATCTTCAATAGGGAAGATGTGTTCCTGATCAGCCTTAGTGGAAACTGCAACATTATCTTTTGTGATAGGTTGAAAAGCTACGTCTTGTTTGGACTGTTCTTTAAGGTTTGTACTTGCACATCTTCCAGATGCTGGCGCTGCTTTATTCAATAAGTCAATGGACGACTGGCTCCTGCAAGTATTTTCAGATGACATTGTTCTACAGCAAAACAAAAGTGGTGTGATGCAGAAGTATTAACAATCATCAATATCAATATATATAATAAAAATCTGTAACTAGTTACACCATTCACAAATTATAACAATGTAGTTTGTTATTGAGATTCTATGCAACGCATGTGAAAATGCGTATTTAACATGGTTAAAAAATGAAATTGAGTAAAAATATATTTGATATCATCCATGAAGACGGATAGTACATTAATGCCTCTTTCTGGAATTCAATCAAGATGATGGTTATAGAATAAATCTTTTAAATGAATAAAACATAAATGCAATTTGGCTTTAAAGTTTTCAAAAACTTGTCCAAACATTTCTGCTTCCCCGGAGATAGTAGGCATGGGCAAAAAAAGGGGGGGAAAGGACGATAAAGGAGGTCCAAATTGCATTTAACACTCTTCCAATTTTTTCATCACCGGGGAAAAATTAAAAAACTAGGGTAAAAATACCTCCGTGTAGCTTTTCCACCATCATCGTCTCTTACAAATTTATGCATGATTCTCGAAAACGGAGTAGCGTCATTGCGTTTCTCATTTGAAGAGACAATGGACGGTAAAATCTGACGCGGTACCTTCTCTGGTGGCGTGTCAGTTCCCCTCACTTCATCAGATGAATCATTTCCGGGAAGTGACGCCAGTTGATTGAAGGCGGTCGGAACACTGAGCTTCTCTTCCTTACCCGAAAATTTAAGAGCTACACGGCCTCCGCCGCCGCCCAAGTGTCCGTCGCCGGAATCGGATTTCGCTGGTGAAGATTTTTGGTAGAATGAAAGTAGAGACCTCTGGCGATTCATATTTTCGATGAGCAAGAAAGGAACAGAGGGTGCCTGACGACGAATAAGAGAAAGTCGCAAGTCGACAAATTTTGGCGCCAAAAATGATTAGCGCGCTAAACCCATTGAATGGAAAATCGGCGAGCGAGCTAGCTTCACTCCACCTTTTCTCAGTTTCAGGCTTTCGGCTCTCAAAATTCAAATAAAGAACCAAAATGGGTCCAAATAAATCAAACACAATAAAATGTTTAAAAATAATCAAATCAAAGTAAAATATAAAATGTATAGTTAGCTATAAAATTTGCATATATTAACAGGCCAGTGTAACATCATATTCTTTTTAACACGTTTTATGGAGTTTAAGTCTAATTTATTTTCTCCACGGTAAAAAAAGTCTAGTTTATTTTTATCAGGCCAAAAAGTTTATTTTATTTTTATTCGATAAAATTAATATTTTTTATATATTTCAACATAGTTATGTATTAAAAGGATTCAAAAGATATTTTCAAATCAATATATCTAAAAAAAAAAGATATCTAAGTCAATTTCTTGATTAAATGAAATAAAATCAGGCGCAGAAGTAAAATACAGACCAGCTATTAAATGTCGAAATCCATTCATTCAGCTCATTTTTGTCTTGTTTTTTTATTTTCAGTTCAAACTGAATGATGTAATAATAATTTGAAAGAACGTTCGAACCCATTAGTAGAGTCTAGTTAAAAAAACCCCTAGTAAAGTATAGAATTTTCGAAAGTATACAAATATTTCAACAAATATATTATTTATGGAAGAATAATCCATTTTAGTTTATAAAATATAAAAGTTATAAACAAACATGGTTCATACTTAATAGTGCATCTCCTTTGGAGCTTTATACATTTTTTTATACATGAGCTTTAGACATTTTTATTATATGATATTTTTATGTGTTTTATTATATTTTTTGAGTTTTCCCCCACACATTTAATGGAATTTAAATTTAACTATTATAAGGGAAAATCACATGAAGGTCCCAAATGAGAAAAACAATATGACGAAGTTTCATAGATTGTCATTAATAAGTAAAAAAGTTATCATTAATAAGTTATGAGACTTTGTTGATATTATTGTTTTAATTAAGACCATAACGTCATTTTTCCTTAAACAAACTCATCTCATGTATCTTCTATATACACATACATGCAACCGAGATGAATTATCTCTTAGCCAAATGGAGAAGGAATAGGGGCAAATAATGAAAAGATTATATTTTCTTAATTCCTTATTAGAAAAAATTACTTAAAAATATTTTATAAAAACATTTATTACCCAAAAGTACTTGAAAATTATTTAAAGACCTATGTGCTTGAGCAAGTACCACTCTTTTTCAACCATGTGAACCATTTCTTCCTTTTTTTTTTCAATGGGAAAAACATATATTTAAATTATGTGCAAATATTTTACATTTTGCCTCCAAAATAAGATGTGTAGAACTCATCCTTGGCGGCTACAACTATTTCGTTATTGTGTACAACCTACTTTTCTCGATTCGTGCATGTCATCTTATACAGGGGCCATGCTAATCTTCTTTATATCGTTCCAATTTTATTGAGTAAAAATCTTTCATTTGACACATAGTTAGATATAGGTTTAAGTGCAATTTTAACAATAAAGTGTTTATTGGAAGCATGTGACATAATTAAGTTTTGAACAGTGCAAAAGTATGACCAATCCTTTAAAAATGATGTAAATTTAGCAATTCTGTTAAATTGATCCAAATGTCCATTGTAATTATAAAAAAAGAACAAGTGGGTCCTACACAAAAAAAGAGATGGACGTTTAGGCCAATTTAAAGGAATTGTTAAATTTAATCCATTCTTCAAAGATTGTATCTACTTTTACACTATTCAAAACTTAATTATGTTAGACGCTCATAACAAAAAACTTTTATTGCTAAAATTGCAATTTAATACTTAAATATATGTTATGCACAAATAAAAATAAATTGCTTCCAATAAAAATTTGGATCCTTAAACAAATTTCATGTACCTTCTATAATAAACATTTGGGTTAAGGTGCAAAAATGTATATATACTTTTTCCAAAAGAGCATCGAGCACCATAAGCTTTACACACACACACATACATATACACATATGTGCGTGTGTGTACACACACACATATATGTGTATATATGCATATACATAAGTATGTGTGCGCGTGCGCGCGCGCACATGTGTGTGTGTGTCTATATATGTATATATGTATGTGTATATATCTATCGACACATATGTGTGTGTGTACACGCGCGTAGTTCTATCTACCAGCCCATTTTCTCTCTTTCTTTTATTCTCTCAGCCTTCTTCTTCTTCTCTTTTCACTTGTGTAGTGGGGTGGTGAGGGTAATGGTGCTGAAGAGAAAAAGAGAGAGTTGAGAAATTAAGAGAGAAGCAAAGGAGATGGAGGGAGATTTAAGAAGGGGGGGTTTAAAAAAATAATGATTTAGAAAACAAAAAAGTGGGACCCATCTAACAAAAAGTAACAGTGCTAGTCAACTTTAACGGCCATGATATTTTTGCTCTATTTTTAAGCGTTTGTAGGCATTTTTGCACCCCAAATAAAGTTTATAATGCTAGATGCTCTTTTAAAATAGGGGGAGGTTTTTTTTTTTCAAAAAAATCATTTAGAAAACAAAAATGTGAGACCCACCTAACAAAAAGTAATGATGCTAGTCAACTTTAACGGCTATGACATTTTTGTTCCATTTTCAAGTGTTTCTAGGCATTTTTGCACTCCAAATAAAGTTTATGGTGCTAAATACTCTTTTAAGGTGGGGGAGGGATTTTTTTCAAAAAAAAAAATCATTTAGAAAACAAAGATGTGGGACCCACATAACAAAAAATAACGATGCTAATCAACTTTAACTCCTATGACATTTTTGCTCCCTTTTCAAGTGTTTGTAGGCATCTTTGCACCTCAAATAAAGTTTATGGTGCTAGATACTCTTTTAAGAAAAGTATATAAATATTTTTGCATCTTAACCTTAAACATTTCAATAGGAAATATTTTTCAACAATTCTGTCAAAATATTAAAGTATATACTCACACCAATGGTCTATTTGGTATGATGAAAGAGTTTTTTTAGAAGTAGAATTGGAACTGGAAGTAAGGTTAAAAAATATGTTTGATATAACATTGAAGTGTGAAATGACTTTTAATTAATATTTTATTTTTAAATATGAAATGACCTAAATACCCCTCTCAAAATAGCGTTTGGCTTACGTTCTTTACATCTTCCGTGCGCTGCGCGTCCTTTGTGGAAAACGACGTTGTTTTCTCCTTTAATCTGGGCCGTCCGTTACGCGTGTGTTAAATGAACGGTGATCGAAGCTTCATAAATAAAACGACGTCGTTTTGATGATTTGATCTAAACCGTTTAATTTGTGAATCAATCTCAATCGTCCACTGATTTTGCCTCCACCACAGCACGTTTTTGAACAAATCAAATGCCCATTTTTTCCCTATTGGATATTTCTTCAGCTTCGTCCGCGGCGGGAAAGGAAAGGGAAATACAGAGTGTCTACGCGCTGTGAAATACAGAGCTTCATCCACTAATGTGTTATGCTATCCTGTTTTGGAAGATGATGTAATGTATTATATTATTAGAAAAGACAACCAATAAGCACTATTTTGTGAGAATAGGTTGGTGAGTAAAGTAATAATCTTTTGTTTGTATGATTTATAATCTAGTTTTTACATTTATGATTTATCAATGTATAATCAAATAATATAGATAGGGAAGAATGGAATAAGAGAACAAATTTTGAAATGTAAAAAATAAATGTGTTCATATAGTTACTCATTTTGCAAAAAATAAATTTGTGAAGCATATAACATGTATTTAATCAATAAAAAATTCTAATTGATGCTATAGTTGGATTGTTTGGTGATGATGCTACAAAAAATCAAGAGGGTGCTATAATAATATTTGGATTGCATGTATACATATGGGTGAAGAGCTTTCAAATGGGTAACTTTTAGGCCTTAAGACTTGAAAACTTCTCGTTATATGTTACGGATGTTTTGAATTTGACATATCCTTATATCAAGCATTGGTTTTGCATGAGAACTTTGTCCTTTTTGTTGTCCAAAACACAAATTTTCTTAGTTGAGTTATAAGAACTAAGAATCCTCCATAAGAACTTGTTTATAATTGTTTTTATTTGTATATGTACATGTTTGTTAATCTTGAGATCACAATTTATAATCGTATTTAATTTTGCAGGAGTTCTATACCATGGATATAGATTTAACTCCCATACTTAATCTTGAATTTGACAATTTAGAAGAAGCATGGGAATTTTGGAAGGCATATGGTAGGAAAACAGGTTTTGGTGTTCGAAAACAAAGCTTTAACAAGAGTAGAAAAGATAAGTCCGTATACACCTCTTATCTATATGTGTGCTGTAAAGAAGGGGTGAGAAAGTCAGATAAAGAAGAGATGACAAATAAGAGGCACAGGGATGAGACAAGAACATGTTGCAATGCTAGAATGAAAGTTAAGCAAATGGATGGAAAATACAAAATAAATGAAGTTTGCTTGGAGCATAATCATCCTCTTCAGGCACCTGAAGCTGTTCACTTATTTGCATCGTTTCGAGAACTATTACCAACTCAATGTTATGAATTAGAAAATGCTGAAAAAGCTGGAATTAGTCAAAAATCAGCGTTCAATTTGCAAAGCCAATATGCAGGAGGTCGAACCAATTTGGGATTTACAAGAATTGATGTCAAGAATTATCTTAACTCAAGAAGGCAACGAGCTATGAAATATGGTGATGCTGGATGTATATTTCAGTATTTTGAGAAACAATTAGCAGAAAACCCATCATTTTTCCATGCTCACCAAATGGACTTAGATGAGCAAGTGATAAACGTATTCTGGGCTGATGCACGTATGTTGGTCGACTACGCTTGCTTTGGAAAAGTTATTTCTCTTGATACAACTTATTGTACAAATTGTAATCATAGACTTCTTGCAATTTTTTCTGGCTTCAACCATTATAGAGGAGGAGTAATATTTGGAGTGGCATTGTTGTATGATGAGACTGTTGAGAGTTTTAAATGGCTCTTTGAGACTTTTTTGTGTGCACAGAAAAATGCAAAGCCACTCACCGTTTTCACTGACCAAGACGCTGCTATGTCACGAGCATTACAAGAGGTGATGCTAGATACAAAGCATGCTCTGTGCACCTGGCATATTTCAAGAAATGCAATGAAGCACCTCCCAAACTCAATGGTTAGTAATTTTAACCATTGTATGTATAACTGTTGGGATGAAATTGAGTTCAAAGAACGTTGGCAAGAATTATTGTCAAGACAGGATATGAAAAAAAACTCATGGTTGATATCTATGTACCAAATCAAAGAGAAGTGGGCAGTATGCTATATGAAGAACTCAAGGACACTTGGCATGAGAAGCACACAAATAAGTGAAAGTGTCAATGCATCTGTCAAGAGTTGCACCCATGTTAAATTGGATATCAATCGATTCTTCCAACAGTTTGAACAAGTCCTGGAGGATAAGCGCTACAATGAACTAAAAAGTGATTTTGAGTCACTTGACAAATTGCCAAGGTTGATATTACAGAGTTCAAATATGCTTCGTCAACTTTCTGATGTGTATACTCGCCCCATGTTTTACTTGTTCCAACGGGAATGTGATCTTCGTGATGCTACATGTATTAAAGAGAGAAAAGAAAGAAAGGTCACCATAGATGAGAATGATGATGCTGTCGTATTTGATTATGTGATTACCATGGATGGTAGCAAACGGGAACATAGCTTGACATATGATCCATCCACAGAAACAATTACATGCAGTTGTAAAAAGTTTGAACGAGTGGGCATATTATGCTGTCATGCCTTGAGGGTATTGCATGAACGTGATGTCAAATTACTCCCCAAGAAATATATAGTTAAGAGGTGGACAAGGGAAGCACGATGTGGTGTCGTGTATGATATCAACGAAAAACAAATTGAAGTTGATCCTAAATTACAAAGATCAAATAGGTATAGACCATTATGTCCCCTACTTGTTAAATTAGCTAATGATGCATCAGAAAGTCCAGAGGCATTCTCTCTTGTTCATGAAGGTGCGTTGGAACTAAGCAAGAAAGTGGCTGAACTTCACATCAAATATAATACAAACGATAGTAATTGTGATAGAGGTAATGGTGGAGGCAAATTTATTGGCTTGAAAAAGAGATATGGTAGAAATATAAGTAAACAGATTAAGAGTTCTATTGAAATCAGTCAAAGAAGACGGGGAAGAAAAGCCTCTAGAAAGCCTCCCCAACCTTCACAGGTATAGTTTTTCTCTATTCAAGTTATTTGAGATGTTTGTTATATATTTATTAATTTTTTTAGGTGGCAAATGTGTTTCAGGGACACTGTAATGAATTTCAAGCACAAGATAATCAAGTCATGTTGGATAACTCTCAACCAAGTCAAATGACTTTTATAAATTTATTAATGGTACGTCATATGACGGGTTTGCATCATTATCAACTACTTTGTTTATGTAGGAAATGTATATTAAGACATTCTTTTATATTTCTTGATTGTAGGCACCACTTGACTCTGACATCACATCGCTTGAAGCATTGGATTTTAGTCAAACATATAATGCAGGTAATCATAAAGAATGACAATAATATTATTGAAAACATGTAGTCACTTTTATTGAAATCTGAATTGTTTTACATATCATTGTCTCACTATATATTCATTGACATTACAATATTACATTGTCTTGTAAATACAGGTTCCATGAGTGCCTTAGATCCTTCTACATGAAGTCTCTACTACTTTGTCCAGCTTTTGACTTCCTTTGGGCTCCTCTCTTTTTTTGTCGAAGAAGCTTATCATGGTGTTCCTTTGGCCTACTATCTATTCTAATATTGCAAACTCATTATTCTGTACTCTTGTATTGCTCTCTATTTTGGTGAAGGAAGCTCATTGTAATCTGTTATGAAACAAAGTGAAAAAACAGTCAAAAGTTTGTATATGAATAGAAAAGATGATCACATCACACATTTGTAGTGAAAACAAACTTTAGAGATAAATATTTTGTGAGCTGACATGTTTGACAGATGCTGACAATATTTTGTTGATACTGATCATGATAATGGCTTTGCTCCTATGATCTTCCAGCAGGTGAAAATTGTGATTACAAACCCAAGAGTTAAAAAAGAAGATAAGGTTGGCAATAATCTTTACCAATTTCCAAAGGGGTAGAAGAGGACTTCAAGGTCAAGCAGAAACTCAAAAAATCACAAACTACAATTACTGCATGCCAAGAAACTTCAGATGAAGCAGAGCATATGAAGCCACCAAGTCCATAAATACTAACATATGAAGCAGAGCATATATACTAACATATATGAAGCCACCAAGTCCATATATAAATACTAACTTATTGGTAACTATTATTAGTTAGCAGAGCATATGAAGCCACCAAGTCCATAAACACTTTAAAGCACCTATATACTAACATATACACTTTAAAGCCACCAAGTCCATAAACATTTATTTCATCATTTGCATGGGAATTAACATATGCCAAATAAAAAAGGTAGAACTATATCTTCCTTTACCTTGCTTTTAAAGAATCTTCAATTGCATTTGTGAGAAGACTGAAAATTATAAGCTATCTTAACAATATCTTCCTTTACCTTGTCTTTGAGCTGGTCTATAACAAACACAATATCATTTTTGGTACTAATATACTGAATATACTAAAAAGTAGTACTTGCAGGAACCTGCTGTTTCAATAATATTAGATTTGGTTGAAAAGGTTAGTGATTTATGACGAGCAGAGAAGTCTTTCACTTGGAATTTAGTACTGCTAATCTCATGCTTATTTGCCCCTATTCTGATATTATTGTAGATTTTTTTGGGTTATGATGTTATGCTACCTCCCAATCTGATTTATAACTTGTAATTAATAGGAAGATGTGTTAGTTATAGTAGTTAATAGCTGTTATAGATAAGCCTATATTAGGGGATGTTATGTAAATAAAATTGTGCCAAAAGTAATTCATTTTACAAGTCAGGTTCCCTCTATTCTCTTCTCCTCCTCCCTCCCCCCCTCTCTCTCTCTGTGACTTCCACCTACGTCATAATCACACTACATCTATTGGTTTGAAGGAAAATTTATGTTATTTTACTTGTACAAGCACACCCAAAACTTGCAGATGGGATTGCGGGGGGAACTAGCATTTTTCGTTGGTCATCCCATTGACATCTCCTAATAAAATTTTGAAGAATCATTTTTCAATGGATTTCATGAGTTGAATCTCTCAGATGTTTGCTGGCTTTTCCGTTAATTTAACTCACTTTTGCTCGCATCCCTCATCATTATAGGCTTACAAATATTTCTCTCCACTCAGCTATTTGTTTATGTCTATTGACATGTAGTAGCACATGCAAACAAGTATTCAGTATATTATTACCAAATAAAATGCGCAGCTTATTGTACAAACACACACACCCCCATATACACTCAACCGAATGCAAAATAAAGGATAAAAAGAAAAAGCAAACTGGATAAATGCAAGCTTTCCATATGCACAATCTACTGACCTGGTATCATTTTTGAGGATTTTGCAAGGACCTGAAAATAGTTAAAATATCATCAGCCTTCAAAGAGGACATTCACCATATTACATAACAAAATATAAAATTAAGTCACATCAGTTCCATGGAAGCTCATACATACGACTCAAAATGTGTTAAGGCAATCAAAATAGTCATATTTGTATTGTATAATGCATACAAGCGACACCCACAACTTCATATTCCAGCAAATAAAACATGCTCAGGTAAAATCCACAATGGTATTTGTAGAGAAACCAAAAAAAAATCTGTAGCTAGAATTGAAGCTTACTTATATACGACCATCTGGACCAAATCTGGAAGAAATGCAAGGTTCTCAAACCTCTGCCCATCTGGACCAAATCGCTTGCTCGACCTCAATGAAACGAAAAAAAAATTATCACAATGGCATTGCACAAAACTATCGCAGAGGCAAAAATAGGCAGTTCAAGCATTTCTAAGATAACTGAAAAAAAGGGACGAGCAGATATTGTTGATGATTCTGTCAATAAATTCAACCCAATTCAAAATGAAAACAACAGGAGATCGAACATATAATTAAAACAATCACCAAAATATGTCGTCGAAACCACCAAGATCCGACGATTTCTCCTTCTTCTAATGTAAAATCTTCTTCAGGAAACAAAATACGAAAACTTATGCGACCAAAACCGAACAAATTAGAATTTCCAAGATCGGGGAAAGAGAAGCTAAGGGAAGCACCGACGGAAGCACCGACCGAAGCGATTCATCATCTCCTCTTGTTCATCATCGGGATAAGTTTCAGATTGATTAATGAAGAAAGTGTTGGACGGATGAGATTGAATCTTGAAATGAACGGGCGAGATCAGTTAAGTAAAACGATGTCATTTTACTTAATAATATCTTATCACCGTCCATTTCGTTATTAGAGACGGACGGCCCAGATTGAACCTCAAAACGACGCCGTTTTGAGGGCAGCGGTCGCGCAGCGGATGGCAATGCAGAGGACGAAAGCTGAATCCCTCAAAATAACCCTGGCCTTACCTAAAACTGCCATAGCCACCCTAGAGCATCATTAGCTTCCACAAAAACTACCAATAGGCACCGTAGAAACCACCGGCAAGCACCATTAGCCACAAAAAATCAACCCAAATCAAATAAGAAATCATACCAGAAACAAGAACAAAAAGATAAAGAAATCAACCTAAATCAAATAAGAACCAAAATAAAAAACAAAAAACAAAGAAACAAGAAGGCATAAAAAATCGACTGTAGGGTCTGAAGAACGAAGAACATGGAGGTCGAAGAAAGTAGTTATAGATTGCGGATTGAAGATGAAAGATTAAAGAAATAGCATACTGTAGCTCGCCCTCTCAAGAAGGAGAAGAAGGGGGCACTGTTGCAAATCAAAGAGAGAAGGAGAAGGAAAGGCCGCCGTCGCAGATTGAAGAGAGAAGGAGAAGGAGAGGCCGCCATTGCAAATTGAAAAGGGAGAAGGAGGAGAGGACGCCCATTATAAATTGAAGAGGGAGAAGAGGATGCCACGAAGCAGAGCTCGTCTTTGGTTGCCGTCCATCGTCATCCTCGCTGTCCTTCACGCAACCGCCATTGTCTTCCTCGCACTCTATTCTTCGTTTTTCTACCATAGGTAGGTATATAGGTCGCAAGTAGTATTAAAAGTTGTCGTTCCCTCAAGGACTAAGATAAAAGTGGACTAACTAATATAATTATGCTCTTAATTAGGTAGGATAAAGTCTTTTTGAATATTTCAATTTATGAAAATAATTTTTGGTTCAAAACAAGGTAAATTGGACTAAATAAGATAAAATTTGATTATAACTTCAATTAAATGGAGCCTAGGATTATTTCTCGTATTTTGCACTTCATAAAACTAGATTAATTTTCTCTAAAATAGTATTTCAATAAATATACGGGTTAGTCTAAAATTCAAAAGTATTTAATAAAACTCTCACAAGTCAAAATCAAGTTTATCATTTCATCAAAATGCACAATCTCTTGCTACAATTAATGAAAATCAACTTTAAGCAACAACATTGATATGACAACGTAATGTTAGTAAATATATCTCTATTTTACCAGCAAACCATCTATTTATCAAATAAACTTCAATTCAAGCATGATTTTAACCAAATTCTATACCTAGATTAACTCTTTCAAGTCAAATCTAAATGAACAAATCAATCTAAATAGTTGTCAAACATTTAGAAACATTAAACCAAGAATAAAATCAATACATATATATCATTAACTACTAAAAGAGAGAATTAATTAAATATTAATCTATACAAAGGCTCAAAATAATCCTAGAGTGAAGAGTTAAGCTACCCATAATAATAAAATAGCCACAATTATCCAACATAATTACAGCCATATCAAGAAACAAGCAAGGAAAGGGAAGAAGAATAAGAAAAACCAAGGATTGAAGTTTTAAACTCTTCAAGAAGCCAAAACTCTAGCACCCAAAGCTCTAAAGAACCTTTAGGAAGTTCAGAATGATCAATTTTTTGAATATCCCTTCAATTAAAGCCCTCAAAATGCATTTTAGCAAGTGTAACGCATAACTGTACTTTTGTCAAGTACGCCTCGGCTATCATGTTAGTTGTTGAGACGTTTTGCTCAAAAACTTTGACGCTTGTTTGCCTCGTCAACCATGTTGGTTGCCGAGGCATACTGCTCATTTGTTCTCTTTCTAATTTACCTGGTTCTTTGTCATCTCTTTAACTTCAATAGCCTTTTTCTAGCATAAGTACTGTCTCTACATCCTTCCACAAAAGAAAAAGAATTTATAAGTTATTTATTTCCTTTGATGAGACACAAGTCATATGATTTATATGTAAGTATTTTTTTAACTTTGGCTTGATACTTTAACTTGCACATTTTCTTCTATAAACTCTTTTTATGCACAATTGGGATCTAAAAATGATTAAAAAGAGAAGAAAATGTATTGAAATACTATCAACTTCTAAGAGTTAATACCGTCTGCGTTGTCCTCACTGTGATTTACTATCGTTTAAAGAAGAAAAGAGGAGGGGGCAAAATGGTCAGAGTTCTACTTCCCATAGAAGTGAAACTCAATTCTAATTGGGGATGAAGAAAGTAACTTCCATCAATTTTGATGGAAGTAAGAGCTTAAAGGAAGTGGGTTTAAGTATACCAAACACCCAAATTTTGGGTTCTACTTTTCACCCTCCTAATTCCATGCTACCAAACAGGCCCACAAGAGCTTTGATCCTTAAAAAAATTTTAAGTAGCATCATGTCAAAAAAACACACCCGCGCGCACACAACTTTCAAGTAACTCTATACAATAAAACATTACTGTATAACATTGACATTATACAATCATATATTCCTTATACCAATGCATCATTTATTATTTGTATTTATAAAAAAAATTTATATTTATTTTTATAAATTTTAATTAAAAATTCAAAAAATATAAATTAATTATTTTTTTATATGGCTATCCTATTTAATTAAGTTCAAGTATTATCAAGCCGAATCAGAAGTAATCCTCTCATAAATATATTTTTGCATTCACATAATCTTGAATTCAAAACACCTTATTGCGAAGACAAATGCACGTTCTTTGCTAATTTTAGTGAAAATATAACTAAAAATCAGATTTAATTAACTAATTTAATCTCATTGTACATTTTTTTTCTCTCCTATATAATAATTTCTGGGACTGTATTGTGTCCAACTGTCCATTTCCGCTAATTCCATTTGCTGAGTCAGAATCCACGCAAGCTTAATCCCGGATAAGATGGGAGCCGTGCAATCGGAGTCTTTTACCGAATCACGCACCGGACCGACCCCATGAAAAATGGTACGTCCTCGAACATTCCAGAGAAAACTCGGATCGATAATATCAAATCCTCCCCTTAGAACGTTCCAGATACACATCACCTATATAACCCCTTCCCATACCAGTCCTTTCCAGTCATGTTTGCTGGTTTATCACCTTCCTTTGAGGCCATTTCCGTCAATCTCGTTCAGAATTGTGATTCTTCTCGCCTGAGAATGCCAAGCCGATCAACCGGAACCATAACCCAAGACTGGGAGCCGGTGGTTCTGCACAAGAACAAACCCAAGGCCCAGGACCTGCGCAACCCTAAGGCCGTGAATCAGGCACTCCGATCAGGAGCTGAGGTTCAAACGATCAAGAAGTACGACGCCGGTTCGAACAAGAAAAATGCTCCGGCCGTCTACGCGAGGAAGCTGGATGAAGAAACCGAGCCAGCGGCTCTGGAAAAAGTAAGAACAGAGGTGAGGACAGCCATGCAGAAGGCTAGATTGGAGAAGAAGATGAGCCAGGCGGATCTTGCGAAGCAGATCAACGAGCGACCGCAGGTGGTTCAGGAGTACGAGAACGGGAAAGCAGTTCCGAATCAGGCCGTGCTGGCGAAGATAGAAAGAGTTCTCGGCGTGAAACTCAGAGGAAAGATCGGCGGCAAGTGAGGTTTGAGATTTCAAATCGAAGAAATCGTAGAGTGATTTGCCTCCATTTAGCTGTGTAGTTGATTTGGACTGGGAAAAGATAAAATCAAGAATATATGATCTTACATGCGGGAAGAAATTGTGCGCAAAATGTAAATTGACTGTTCTGATTTAGTAGTAATGAAACCTTGTAGAAATCGTTTCATTCGTGATTGATTTTTGATAAGACACATATTAGACACAAAACTGAAAACTCAGATCACACCATAAGATTTCTTCAAACAAGAGTATCCTAAAAATACATGGAAGCTCAGAGCCAAGGAGAATTATAAATGGGGGTGATAACAGATTTGACTTGGAAGTACTTGTGAATAGCTTCCATTCCAAATTCTCTTCCAAATCCGCTCATCTTGTAGCCTCCATAGGGGCAGTCAAGGCTAAACACGAGGTAGCAGTTGATCCATATGGTTCCTGCTTTGATGGACCTTGACATTGTGTTAGCTATGTCCAGGTCCTTGGTTATAAGGCCTGCGGCTAGGCCATATCTGCTCTTGTTAGCCCTCTCGATTGCTTCCTCCATGGTGCTGCGTTTTGTGAATGCAAGAGTAATATTAGATCAAGTTGGCGAACATGAGTTATTTTAATGGTTGCAAATGAAATATATTAACTATTAAGTGATTTTTAATTATGTGCAAGATTTTGGATCGGCACCAAATATCAGGTCTTTGCTTTTCTTGCTTTGGGCCTTCTTAGATTGGCTTTGTGCAATAGTTAAATTACTTTAACAAGCAGTTAATTAACGTCTTACAAGAAACTAAGACACAAGTCATCTATGTTATGTGTTTGCAATTAGCGGGGAATAAAGGCTAAAAAAGTAGATAATGCCTACAAATTCTTTTTGCTGTATTCACTTTTTTATTGTTATCCCCATTACAATATGAAAAAAAAGGTTGCATTAAACAAAATAAATGGGTGTTGGCCCAAAAAACAAAATAAATTGGGTGAAAAAAAAGATAATATAAAGGGAAAATGACAAAGAAAGAATTTTAGAATTGTAAAATCCCAAATTATCAAGAATTGATAGAGTAATAATATTTATTTTACAGGAAATATCTGATTTAGGATTTTGAAATTTTAAAGTTTTCTATTTTTCTATCATTCTCCTATGCGGCTTGACAAGATAAATAATTTGATCCTAATGGCAAAATAAATTATTTGGCCCTGAATTCTACATTTATATATTGATAATGATTATTAGGAGTATTTGGAAAAATCAATGTATCGGGAATAATGTAACAATATTTTCGAAATAATTTTTTTATTATGTGTATATATGTGCGTGATTATAAAATTCAAACAACAAACAGAACTTCTAACTTACCGGAACTTCATTAGACAGAGGACGGGTCCAAAGATTTCATCTTGAGCGATGAGCATGTCCTCCTAATCAAGTTTTCATGTCAGAGAGAGATCAGCCAAATGGGAAAAGGAAAGTTTAAAAATTCAAAAAAAAAAAAATTATACTAAATTGGATGTTTACATAATGTAAGAATTAAGTGAATTTACATTGACATTTGTGAAAATTGTTGGCTCGATGTAATATCCCTTGTTGCCCAATCTCTTGCCTCCTGTCAGAAGGGTGGCTCCTTCCCTCTTCCCATGCTCAATATATGAAATTACTTTCTCAAATTGTTTCTTGTCAACCTGCAACAGAAAATGATAAACAGGAAGAGTTAGTTTGACATTTGTTGAAAAGAAAATAGTAAAAAAATTATTTGAGGTATGTGATTTGGATAGGTATAAAGAAGATCAATGGAAGTGTCCTTAAAAAAGGTACTAGTATATGAGATAGTATAAAGTCTAATAAACTTTTAATAAAGTTGTTGAACGAGATCTTTTGGTTAATAATATATCCAAAAATACCAAAATCAATCCAAAGTAGAAAATTGAAGCAGACCTTAGTTTTGTTGGGTTTTTTTGAATTACCTGGGGTCCTTGATGCACTTTGGGATCAAAAGGGTCTCCAAGTACCCAAGCTTTTGCCTTTTCCACCATTTTTTTCTCAAATTCATCATAAATCCCTTCCTGAACATACACACGAGACCCAGCAACACATATTTCTCCCTGAAAACACAAATCAACAAAACAACAAATTATCGGTATCTTCAGAACTATGATTTGTCTCTGCTAAAATGGAGCACATGATGAGAGTTTAGTGGGGACAAAAAATAACAAGTTTGTTTCTTTGACCTTGTTGAACATGATGCCTCCTATTGCCATCTCAGCTGCTTTGTCAACGTCAGCATCATTAAATATTATGAGTGGTGACTTGCCTCCTAATTCAAGTGTAACTGGTTTCAAATTGCTCATTGCTGCTGCTTTCATGACTTCACGCCCTACTACTGTTGAACCAGTGAAACTCACCTACACATGCACAAGATTCAAGGTTCAATTCAGTAAGCAAGTCAATTATGAATAGATAAACAACACTTGTTAATTACTCACATCTTTTTGTAGTGATAACCATTCAGTATTTCCCAAGTATTAAAAGTTCAAAACCCAGTTTAGGTCGCCTAGTCAGACCAATGAACCAGTAAACAAACACCCCATATAGTCTGATTAAAAGCTTTGGACAAGTTGAATGGGTTAGACTTTATATTTTTCTCTCCTCTTCTTGCTGAACCTGAAACATCTTAGTTTTGAGTTTGAAAAATAAATTACAGTCTGCCAGATTTGCACTTTAGTAATTCTATTTTATTAAATTATGTGTGGTTTATACTTAATATATGAATGTTTTCAATCACCGGAGAATTAATGCTTTTTTTATTTAAATATTACTCATTTCAAGATTATATATGAATATTTTGTATATTTTAACTCCATTATATTATTTTAATTTCTCAGTTTAGCCACAATTAAACCACTAACCCTTAAACCACTATCTCAACTGATTTAATGACCTGTTTGATTTTTCAGTATCTTGGTATTTCCTATTATGAACTAATTTAAATTCAGATACAGCATGTATTTTTCCATCTACAAAATCTCAAACTAACAAACAAGTGAATCATTACCGCATCAATGTCCATGTGTGAACTAATTGCAGCACCAGCAGTAGAACCAAATCCAGGCACAACATTGACCACTCCATCTGGGATACCAGCCTACACAAAAGAAAGATTCTTAAATAGACTTAATCTATACATACACACATAAAAGCTTATAATTTGCAGCATAGCGCACATAAAGACACGCACCAGTTTGGCAAGATGAGCAAAGAACAAAGCAGAGAGGGAGGTTTGTTCAGCAGGCTTGAGGACCATAGTGCAGCCAGCAGCTAAGCAAGGAGCAACCTTGGAGAAGAACATGAAGGTAGGGAAGTTCCATGGAATGACGAGTCCAACCACACCAATGGGTTCAAGAAGTGTGTAAGCTTGGAATTCTCTGTTCATTTTCAGTACATCTCCGTGGACCTTATCGGCGGCGCCGGCATAGTACCGTAGGGCTGCAACTGCTTGGGGAATTTCAGCAGCCTTACTCCAATGGTACAGCTTCCCACACTCAATGGTATCTAATGCTGCTATTTCTCCCATGTTCTCTTCAACTATCTCTGCCCATTTCATCATTATTTTTGCTCTTTCCTGATTATCAATCATCCCACCATACAAAGTCAATTCTTTGAGATATTAGGAGGGAACCTGTGATATGAACTAATGGGGCAATCTTGTCACTTTTCATAATACCGATCGTGGTTGAATGCCACCTACTCTTTTTGAGCCTCTTTTCTGGTGGGACTTCTCCCACTTGGTTAATGCGATATAAAGTGGTAAGATTGACTCAGACTCGTCTCAACCTATGTTATAAGTGAGTGTCTTGTCATGTAAAGTGACATCGTTTACCCTTGGATTCATGTCAACCTATGAGACAAATGACACTTATGCTCTATACAAGTCATTCAAAGCTAGGTTTTGAGTTATGGAATTGCTAGGTCTTGCTATTGTTTATCCTATTATAATCTTGTTGGCTAAAGTGTAAGTTTGGTCTTCCAAATTTACAACAAATTTCAAATGTATTTTTAATTCCTTAATCTTAATACTATTAATCTCATTAATAAAAAATACTTACTCTGTATTTAAATACAGACAAATTATGCTAAATCATTTTGATATAAGAATGAAATAATCTAACCAATCTTCTTTATTACTTTAATTATATAGATCCTCTCTCTATTTTAAAAACATACATTTTAGTCCAAATCATCAACATCGTTAAAGAATATTCTAAAACAATTCTTGAAGTTTAATTTTTAATTAAAAATCATATTAGGATAAATATTGTTTACTAATTTACCCTTCATTATACCAAAACCTAATTTATCCTTTAACATTTATATGTATTAATGATCTATTTAATATTTTTTTACTACATTTAGAAAAAATTGAGTAATTTTTTAAGAAACGCGTGTTTAATCAAATATATTAATATAAGGATATCAAAATTATAACATATTATAATTTTATAATCTAATTGAATATATATATATATATATATATATATATATATATAAGAATGAAAATTTATTAAATAATAAAAATTTATAATTATAAAATTAATTAACTTTATAATATGGTAATCAATTCAACGGTATGACAAAAACTTTAAAAATATGTATTAAAATTATTTTTTTTATTTGGATAAATATTTATAATTAAATGATTATTATGTAATATTTACATTAAGGAGGGGCATTTTGCTTAAAATTACAAGCCAATGCTTTGAATTAATGGTCAACTATTGGTTGAATAGATAGAAACTAAATCTTAAAATTAAAAGAGAGATTTATATAATATATATTTTAATTTTAAGGGAAGCTTATATAAGTTCAAAAAATAGAAGAGGGACCCAGTAATTTAGAATAAACAGAAGAGAGATTGATACATTTTACTCTTAATATAATTATATTAAAAGATTAAAATTTAAGCATAATTTGTTTATTGAGTCATGTTTAAATCCAGTGAGTCAGAATTAGTTAATCAAATTAATATATTAACATTAAAGAACTAAAAATACACATTAAAGCAATAAACGAAGAGTCAATGTAAACTTAAAATTAGCAAATGTATACTAAAGCTGAATCTTGTAATCTTGTATGAGTATTTAGAGATGATGTAAAATAAACAAAAAAGATAGAAAGAGAAGGAAAACGTACAGCGCCGGGCAAGCGAGGCCAGGGACCAGAATCAAAGGCGTCACGGGCGGCCTTTACCGCAACATCAACGTCTTCCTTTGTCCCCTCTGCAATTCTGGCAGCAACCTCCTCTGTTCTTGGGTCTATCGTCTCAAAGGTCTTTCCTGTTTTTTCAATATTCAAAATTACCAGGAAATACAGATATGGCGTTTAATAATTAAAATTGATAAAAAAAAATGGTATTCTTATTTTTTTTGGCAGAAAGATTTTGTGTGAGAAAATGAGGAGAAGGAGAAGAATGAGAAGAGGAAGATTAAGAAAGAAAAAGGAACCTGAAACGGAATCAACAAAGTTTCCATTGATAAAGAGCTTTGTGAACTTGATTGTGGGAATCTCTACGAAACTCTTAACCTCGCCATTGGAGAGATGAGAACTAGCCATCTCTCTCTCTCTCTCTCTCTCTCTGAGTCTGGGGGTGGGGGGTTCTGTTTCTGTGGATTAAAAAGGTGTTTGTGTGAGGGGACAAAAGGACAACGATTGGCCCCATTAAATAATTGAGTCTGGAAATTTGAACTCCTGAACACACAATAAAATAAAAAATTTGCCCGTTTTTGTAGCAGGGAGAATTTGCATGGGGGTATTTAAGTGAACAATCATTGTTTTTATCAAGATTCTGAAATCCAAATCAGTCATTGAACATATTGAAGTATTGAGTCAAAAATTAGGGATTAGATCAGAGTTAAATAAGGACTAATCCGAAACTAGACCGGTAAAAAAATGACAATTTTAAGATTATTTATACAAAATTCTAAATAAATTTTGTTAAAAAGAGGGTCAAACCGGTCAAAACCCAGTTAAATTAGGGTTAGTTATCGAGTTGGACCGGTCAAACCACTGATTGACCGGTTTCCCGTTCAAACCGATCAATCTGGTCCGATTTTCAAAACTCTGGTTTTTATTTCACTAAAAAAATCATTGTTATTATTATTATTATTATTATTTTGCCAACCATTGTTTTTATTATGTAACTATTACTAATGAGTCTAATTAATTGTTGAGATTAAATATCCTAACATGATTTATTTTGGCAGTCATTCATAAGATTTGAATTTTCAATTAAATTCAAGATGTATTCTACCCAACTAACAATGTTAAAAGCATTTGTATTTTAACATAATTTTTGTCTAATTAGTTTTCAGGATATAGTTCATAATTCGTAACAAGAATTGTAATATATTGCCCCCGTGTTTAGCATGAACCTCGCTTATTAGTTTTGTTTTCCCTTGAGGATGGGAGGTCTCCTCATCTGGGCCACACTATCTATCAATGAATTAATAAAGTTTGAAATACAGGATTTACTTTTTGGGGATGAATGAATGATTGAGCATCACGAACTCCATTCGTCACTGATTATAAATTTCAAATAATGATTTTAATGATTTATGTTTATTAAGAAAATATTTAAAATTAACTAAAAATAATAAATATTTATCTTTTTTAACTATACTCTTATTTATAAAAAAAATAAATGAGAGAAACACTAAATATCACAAATGTTTTGATAATAAATATATTGACAAATTTAAAATAAAGTTTATATTTTTAGGACACACTCATTCATAAATTTAAAACTTATATTTTAAAATAGAGGGAATACAATATAAAATGGCCAAGTGGCACATTGTACTTGTAAATTAGACTTGGATTTTATCACATTTAAAACTTCAAGTGGTTAGCATTTATCCCTTTAATTTAAAAAAAAAAAAAGTATTCACAATGTTCATTTTTATAAAAAAAAAACAACTACACCCATTTATAGTTTGTTCTTATTTATAAGAAATATTTAGATTTTGTCTCAAAATTTTTGTGTTGATCTCCCATTTTAACCTCATTTAATTATTCATATTACCAATATTATTGTATTTAATTGTCATACATTTTCTTCACCACCCACTTTCTTTTCTATTTAAATGAGGGTATTTCTAACAACAACAAAAATATATTTCTAACACTTTTATTACCTTTAACCAATTTTTTTATCCACGTGTGATTTAGCGGAGTGTTTCTTATATAAGAAAGTAAGAAACGGAGGGAGCATTGAATAAAAAGGAATTAGCTATATGGAAAATTACATACGAACCAAGCTCTCACATGATATCTATTAGTGCCTTGGGACGTAATATTTCTTTGATTATTATTATTTTTTAAATTAAAGAGGTAAACAGTAACTGGTTATAAACTCTCACTTATATAAAAGTTTACATGCCATTAAGCCCTAAATTTACTGGCCTTTAGGATTTTAGAAGTATGAAAGCCCCATGTAGAGCTGGGAATCATGGTTGACCCGATCATATAAACCCGGCCCTTGACAGGTCAGGGCATAAAAGGGCTGGCCCTACAGGGTTTGATGTAAGAAAAATTGTTATTTTTCAAAGCGCAGCCCGATAGCATGTGGGTCAGGGCTGACCCGTAGGGTTGAAAGTCATTTTCACAAAACTTAACTACATGTTTACATGCCTCATGCAATAAAACAAATACAGTTACTAATTTATAATCAAAAATAAAAAATAATGTCCACAAATAACTCACAGTCTCACACAAAGCATAAGAAGGTAAGAAGCTAAACACTCTAAGCAACATGAATATGACGACTATCAATTTCTTCTTCTTCGCCGCTATCATCAATTTTAAGGAAATGTGATTATACTTCACTTTGAGTTGTAGGATATGCTTAAGGGGTAAAAATATCAAAAATTTCTTCTCCCGTATCATGAATACATCCATAATCTTTATATGCAACAAATAATAAACCAAAATGATAAATAGCTCTATAACAAATACAAAATACAAATAAATTAGTAAATTACCATTATATGTGAAACTTTGGAGTAAATAAGAAATATCTAACATATTTTTCTTATAAAATAAGAAATATCTTTTATAGGTTTTTAATTTTTAGGATTCTTAATACAAGATATTTTTATGAAACTTAATTTTAAAAAAGATAATAACAACTAAATATTTGCAATATCATTAACAAAATATAAAAAATCAATAATATTATTATCATATAAATAATTTAAAAAAATAAAAATATATATATGGGCTTAAAAGGGCCTGCATGTGGCCTTACAGGGCTGGCCCTTTTAGACACATTTTCACTTCTAAGGCAAAAATCTTAAGCCCGACCTTTGTAAATTCAGGGCCGGCCCAACAGGCTTGGCCCGTTTTCTCGGCTCTAGCCCCATAGGGTAATTTTCTTTTCTTAGTACTGTATCTTTAATTATTCACTATATATATTTGAAAGGTTTAAACTAAATTATATAAAACTTTATAAATTTTAGATTAGTTGCATGTAACTCATCTGACATTTTAAAATTTAAATATAATCTCCTTAATTAACCTTCTATTTTTTATTAAGAGCCCTTACCACTAGTTTACTGTTATCTTTTTAGTGAGAATTATTATGTGGGATTGATATAAGACACCTATCATCCTCAAGGAACAAAAAACCGGACCGGTCAATGAACCGGTCACAGCACTGGTTCAAGGGTTAATGGTTCAACCAGGGTTGGACCGGTGGTTGAACTGGTGGTCGAACTGGTCATATTAAATATTATAATTTAATTGACAATAACAAAATAACCATAATTCATAATTCAAAAGTCATTACTAACAACAAGTTAGTTCTTCAAAGTTCAATCAAAATCCATAACTAACATCAAAATATAGTTAAAACATGACAATGTTAATTATCATTCATCAAACAACCAAGAGGCAAGAACCAACATCAGAATAGTCAAAAGATACCAATTTAAATCATCAAGCTCTACAACTCATCAAGGGGATTTATTGGAGATGAGTCATTAGGAGGTGGATTGGGTAAAGGGTAAGAGGTAACAATATCATCAGGTAAAGCCGGGGGATCAGGAACGTCCATATCTTCGTCACCTACGCATATACATGACAATAATATCAATGATTATATGTAACATATAATTATATGGATGAATAATAAATTAGTAAGAGAATATTAACAACACATATAAACCTTCATTAACCCTATCCAGAGTAAATGAATGTGCAATGCCTTCACTAGCAAGAAGTCCTTCAAGATTTTCTACATCTTCATTATTAAATTCTAGAATGGGATCTTCTTCAGTCACCCAAAAATCCACCTCATCAATAGATTTAAAGTCAATAGGATCATAACTTGTCTGCTTTTTCTTCAATTCAGTCCTTCAAATTTCAATGACATATAATTTCAATTAAAACTTTTAAATACATCCATTTTATAGTGAATAACAACATTTTTCATAATATCTAAAGTTACCTATGCTTTAATTGCAAGTTATAATTAGTGTAAACTAAATCATTCAATCTTTGATGCTCCAATCTATTTCTCCTTTTTGTATGGATGCGCTCAAATAAACTCTAATTTCTCTCGCAACCAGAAGAAACAGATGTTTGGCTAAGAATACGAATTGCAACATGTTGCAATTCTGGTATTGAATAGCCATAATACATCCACCACTCATCTACAAAATAAAACATGTACAAAATATTAGTTGCAATCAATTAATATGTTAATTAAACCCTAAACAATAAAGATAAATACTTAGTTACTTACAAGGATCTAGTTTTTGAGCTCCCTTTTTACATATCTCTCGGCTGAAAGATTCTTTTCCTTCAAGATACAATGTGACTTGCTTCATTATCTTAAAGCAATCAACATTTTCATCTGAGTTAGCCTCTACCACATCAATCAAAGCTTGCATTAGCCCTCCCTTATGAACAAAGTTTGGACCATATACAAATGCTGGGTTCAACAAATAGGAAGCTGCATGGAGATCAGTCTTCAAATGTTTATCCCATCTTGTTTTAATGATACTTGTGTAAGGCTTGTAGAGATCTTTATTCCTCTTGAACATCTCCTTAATTCCACTTTTTGCCATTTGCATGCCTTCATAAACATATGGTAGTGAAGGTTTCTCATCTGAGTCAACAATTCTCAACAATTTTATCAGAGGAGTTACAATCTTCACAATTTGGTAGCATTCATTCCAAAACCGGCTATCTAATATGATTGTACTAAAAAATTTTTCGGGAGTAGTCCTAGATAGCTTATGGTCCATAAAGTGTTTATCAACAACAAGGGCTTACAAGTCATGCTTGTGCATGTATATGCTGTGCAATGTAATAAAGGTAGTGGCAAATCTTGTAGCACCAGAATGCACAATTTCTTTCCAATCCGGCCTTTTCCTCAGCCAAGACAAGAATATCATGTGATTGTAAGCAAATACTGTTATCTTTAATACATTTGCTACAATGTTTGACATATGAGGCATGCTTGAAATGTATTTCAATACAAGATTTAAACAATGAGCAGCACAAGGAGACCAATAAATATTTTTATATTTTTCCTTGATCAACCTTCCACATGCCACATAATTGGCAGCATTGTCAGTCATCACATGAACAATATTCTTTGAACCAACCCACTCAATCACTTTAGAAAATAATGTGAATAAAGTCTTTACATCTTTGACTAAATCTGATACATCAACAGACTTAACAAACATCATTCCATGGGTAGAATAAACTAAGAAGTTTATCAAAGTCCGTTGTCTCACATCAGTCCATCCATCTACCATAAGTCTACAGCCTTTTTCTGTCATTTCTCTCTATGACCGTCAACAAGTAACTGACATTCCTTTTTCCATTCTCTTAACAAGTTAGTTTTAAAGTCATAAGCACTAGGGGCTTTAAACCCAGGCCCTATAGAACACATTCCATCCACAACTTTTTGAAATAAAGGGCACTCTAATGCTTTAAATGGAATGCAGTTCACTATGGCCCATTCAGCAATAAGCATCTTCACATTGTGTTGTGCTTCTTTCGATGCTAAGACACTCTTTATGGTCGGTTGAGCTCCAAGAGTTGTCCTAGGAGCAAAATATTTATCTACTACACTAAGATGTTTCCTCTTCTTAGTTTCACTATTAACCTCCTCTTCTTCAACTCCCTCTTCTCTTATATCCTCAATTTCCTTTTCTTTGCAGTTTCTTTCAAAGATTTTGCCGTTCGATGACGCACATCAACTGGAACTTTTTTACAAGAAGCAATTTGACTCATAACACCAGCAAGATGTTGCTTCAGCCTGTTTATGCCACCTCCTCTATAGCTATTACCACAGTGAAGACATGTGTATACATTTTGTGTCCCTTCTTTCTTGTAGATAACATGTGCCCATGCTAGGTCAGTTTTGCCACGTAATGAGACAGTGGAAGTATGATTTTCAATAGGATTGGAATTGACATTGGAAGAGGGAGTAGGAGGGGTGACATTCTTATTTCTGGAACTCGATAAATCCATCCTTGGAGAAAGTAAAGAGCAACAAAGTAATCAAGATTCTTAACAACATAAGGAATATCTAGAAAAACAAGTAACTAAAAGGTCTTTGACTTCAAGACTGAGAGAACTTAAAACCATATCATAAAAACATTCACGAACATCATTGGTTGATATATCCTATAGTTGTTATGTAGGTTGAATTATCCAATCCAAAAAGTAAGACTAATCTAATAAATGTTTGACAATAACAACTAATTATACAGAGAAGAATTAGGTCATTATACAAAAAAAATAATTCCACAATAGTCCCTAAATACTTCATAAGAATTAAATCATTTAAAGAGATAATTTTGAGATTTCTAGATCTCGATAGTCCCTATATATCGTTTTCCCTAAATTTTTTGTTTGCTTGTTATGATGTGTCCTACACTTCCAGATTTCTATTTGCTTTTGTGAGGCGAGCAAGGAAAAAAAATGAAATTGGTTATTGCAACCATCAGTCCATCACTTCAAATATTTTGGATCTCAGTATAAACTATAAAGATCAAGTATAAACTGTCCAAACTCAAACCAGAGAAATTGAAGAAATAAACCATGTCTCCCTCCTAGATTCATGGTACATTCCTTATGGAGCTGCCATGAGATTTCAGGTTTCAGAGAGAGATACTGGTGAAATGCTCCAGAGTCCAGAGAATCAACTGTTGCTGATGTTCGTCAGTTCGTGAGCTTCGGGCTGCAACGCTGATAAGTGATATCTCCTTACTGATGATTTTTGTCAGAAACTCAGAATTGCTTCAATAGTTCGTGTCTTCGTGAGCTTCGGATGATTTGGTAAGAATAGATCCTTGCTGATATTCGTCAGCTCTGACCAAAAATTCATCAGCAACAGCCAGCAAATCGTCAGCAACGGCCAGCAAATTCGTCAGCTGAGACTTGAGAGGAAGAAGCGAACGAAGCAAATGAAACTATGAAAGTCTACAGAATCACGAGCTTAGGGATGGTTAAGGGTTTCCGGTCAGGTCGGGTGCTAAACCACTCGACCCAAAAAGCCCCAAAACGTCATCGTTTTGGAGCTAAATAAATACAACTTGGCTAACCCGCCCGACTCGACGGGTTGACCGAGTCGACCCGGTTTTTAACCGGGTTAACCGATTTTCATCAGTTTTCTTCTTCACTCGGTTTAACAACTTGACCGGTCCAGTGGCCGGCCGAACGATTTTCCGGTCGGACCGGCCGGTCCGATCCGGTTTTTTAACCCATGATTATCTTAGATGGCATTATGGCTACAACATTATATGTAATCTACTAATTTTATATTAATTATATATTTTTAACAAAAGGGTCAAACTCATATTTTATCATTAAAAAATTGCTCTACTCCTTACCGTGGCCCGCCACTCTTCTTGAAGATTCTGAATGATGATGATTAAGGCACGGGTGATCGTAAGGCTTTGAAATGTTTTCAGGTTTCTTTTGTGATAGGAAAAATATATCAGACTCAATTAATTCGAAAGGAAGACTCAACCAAGTTACAATTTCCCTAGTTTCTATGGTTTCTTCAGCATTTTGATTTTCTTCTTCTTTACGATGATTTAATGCAGAATCTAATCTACTATGACTACCTTCATCAATCTCTGCATCAACTTCAATCCTACCTTGTGTAATCAGATCATCTGGGTATGATCCAAAGGCTTCACTACAAAACAATGAGGGCATAATATGCTTTCCAAGTAGACCCCACAACAATCCCACCTTCTGTAATCATATTTTTCATTAGCTTCAAAGCCTTTGCGATCATCTGTATTTGTCTTCATTTTTATCATCCAAATTAGACTCTTGAAAAAGTGTAGCTAGGTGGCGGCAAGGAAAGATAAGGAAGACGAGGGTTTTTCTAATTTTTTAATGATAAAACGACTATTTAACTTTATGTAAAAATACATATATTAGTATAAAATTAGTAGATTTCATAGAATGTCATAGCCACATATCATGCCATCTAGGATAATATGTGTTTTATATCAATATGACGTGACATTTTCGGAAAAACATTGAAGAATCTATTTCGAACTGTCTCTCCTTCTCACCTATCACATGCCACGTGTCGCCGCTCTCCATATATCCTAAACATACATCTTCTCTTGACCTCTTGTTGGTTTGATCACTAATAAAAAATATAGATTTTACACCTATTTTTTACACTTGACCAAATATGACATGTGTAGAAAGTGTGACCGGTGGCATTTTCGTAAATATAAAAAGATGAATAAACTTTCTACATATGTTTTAAAGACAACATATATAGAAAGTAAATTTAAAATATTTTTTCTTTAACATAAATGCATTTACTTTTATTTTAAAATTTTTTTATTTTTTTGAAAAAAATAAAAACTGGAATTTTTTTTAATAACTTTCTACACCGGTTGGATATTCAACCAGTGTAGAAAGTGATTTTCTATATCCAACCTGTGTAGATAATACCATTTCTACACCGGTTGGATATCCAACCGGTGTAGAAAGTATTAAAAAAATTAAACTCCCACCAGCTTTTCTATCATACCCGCCAAACACACGGACCACACACTGCACCCTAAACACTCCCTCACTTTCTCCATTTTATTTCTCATTTTTGGCCGGCGAGAGAGACGAGAGAGCGAGAGTGGAAGTCGGAGAGGAATTTTTTGGAAAGAAGGAAGAGGGTGAGCTCTAATCCATATACAAGCTTAGATGTAGACTAAGGTAAGTACCAAGAACTCTATTATTCTCTCGTCTGCCTTTCGTTCTCATTCTTCTTATTATGGTCTTGCTCCTTTTCGTTCTGTTAATGGTTCTGGTAATTGAGAAAGAAACCGGGTCAGAAATTTTGAACCAATAATTGACGGACCTGACTTTGTCTCACAAATTTTGCTGGAAAGAAGAATGATTGATTAGGAAATGCAGCTAGTAAAGGGTATTAATGTTTTCAAGAGAATGGTGAATAGCTATACCACTTAGAAAGGACTTTAGAAACCTCAACTTCATGGAAGGATTCTTGGTTACAGAGTGCAGATAGATTGCTAGTGCACTGTTTGTTCCAATTTGCTATTAATGGTAGAATCGGGAGGGAAAGGTTTAGACTGTACAAAAGAATTACAAAAAGGGAGTTGTATTAATTTTATGCTTCAATGTGAAATGTTCAGTTGGCAATACTTTCAAAGATAATTGTTTTATGGTTTTTGTGATGACTTGAGGAGCTTACTAACTACGTTATACATTCTTGTGACAATAAACACTTCTTGTGACAACAAAACTCTGGTATCATTTTGTTTACTTTGGAATCAGGGCTCTGACCAAGTTGACTAAATTTCAGATTTCTTGTCTCATGATATGATTCAATGGTTTAATATTTGACAATACCCAATCATGATGCTTTGTTGTCTTTAGATTATGTTAGCACAATGCTTTGAAGTCTTCATCTTAGGAGTTACTCAGTCTTTATCCAAAACTTGTTCTTTTGCACTTGGGTTTGTAATGGCAATGGTTGTTATGTTTTCTATTCTAAAAAATTATATCTGAGTGATTTGTCAATATCAATAGTACTACACATTATAGGCTAAATGTTTTTATTTGTGCCAGAATCATTTGTGGAATGCATGAGTATCAATCTAAGAACTCCGGCATTCAGTGATACTTAAAAGAATCAAGTTGCTATTGTTGAGACAGAAGTTGAAGATAATTGCCATCCTAAAGGGACAGGTAAGATTCAGAGCTTTCATCTTCAAACTAGTATTTCTTTTGTAACGCATGCAGTTTTTTAAAAGTAGCAAGCACGTTAAAATTCAACTGGATACCTCTGCTTCTTTGTTTATGGTGGAAAAATGCTTGCTAAAAGATTGATAACAGTAAGGAATGAAAGACTGATTTCAAGTGGAGAGTAGGGATATAGTGTTTATATACATTTACATAGTTATTTCCTGGTCTCTTTACTCATCTAAAAAGGCAACTGTCATAATCTTCACAGGAAGTCTTCAGTTTTGAGTAAATTGTAACATGCACACTTTTCATTATTGTTGGGACTAAAACCTTGATCCTTGGATAAGGGATAAACTCTTGTTGGATTGGTCTTGCATTTTGAAATATTTATACGAAGTTTTTATCATTTACTTGTTAAGATAGTGTTTCTTAAAGTTTTGAGTTATGTTTCTTAATATTTATAAATGGCAGAAACAGAACAGATTCTTGTAACCTGTTGGTTTCGTCGCTTGCATTACCTATTGGTTTTGTCGAGAGCCTAGCAGCCACAAATTAAATCTACAAGGTACACTATAGATCAAATCATTTTTCCTTCTGCAATTATCCAGACTTCTATTTTTCTGATTGAAAACATCTATGCTCCTATATACGTCTTGGGAATGACAAGAGTTCATGATAACTATAGTTAAAATAGCTTGGGTGTGAGGAGAGGTTGGATTTGGTTTAGTTTGATGACTTGCTTGCTGGTTGGACACAAACACACAAGTGGTTTCATTGTGCATGTGCTTTACTTCCTTTATGTCTATATTATGTTTCTTACTCCAACGCCACCTGTGAATCGATGTATTTGTAGCCTTCCTCCTTTGCTTTTCCATTGCCACACGTCTTGTAGCTAATGGACACCAACTTTTGGATTTTTGTTTAGTTTGATGACTTGCTTGCTGGTTAAACACAAACACAAAAGTGGTTTCACTATGCATGTGCTTTGCTTCCTCTTTTGTTTCTCCGAACTAGAGAGACCCTTTGTTCTTATCTCTGCAATTTCATTCCTCCTTTATTCTATGTCTTTCAATGGTCCTTCTATAATTTGAACACAAAATATTTTAAACAATTTCATTTTCTCTTGAAGTCACAATGCATATGGATCGTAGCTAGATCTACGCTAGACAAACTAGTGATGAGTACGATAATTAGGTGAAGAATTTGTTGGAATTTGCTATAAGAAATGCTGGTGATGATAAATATGGAAAGTTTTATTGTCATTGTGTAAATTGCTTAAATTTAAGGCGATTATATGTCAAAGAAATAAGAGAGCATTTGATTTGTGATAGGTTCTTGAAGAGTTATACACGATGGGTATGGCATGGTGAATTAATAAAAAAGCTGAGTGTATCTAAAGAAGTGGAAGTTGATGTGGATATGGATGATCGACTAGAGGACATGATTCGTGATATTGGCGAAGAGGCATTTGAGCGATCACATGCATATGATAACTTATCTAGTGATGCAGAAAGGCCTTTATACCCGGGATGTACAAAATTCAAATTGTTGCCAGCTGTGGTGAGATTGGTCCACTTGAAAGCAAGGAATGGGTGGAGTGACAAGAGTTTTACATAATTGCTTGAGTTGCTGAAAAATATACTTCCAGAAGGTAATGAATTACCGAAGCGTAACTATGAGGCAAAGAAAATGTTGTGTCCTTTGGGCTTGCAGTACAAAAAGATACATGCATGCCCTAATGATTGTATATTATATAGAGAAGAGTTCGCATGGGAGCATAAGTGTCCAAAACGTGGGGCTTCACAGTACAAATTGAAAGGGAGTTGTGATACAGAGTTTGACGAGACTACTAAGGGCCCTCCTGCGAAGGTGTTATGGTATCTTCCAGTGAAACTAAAGTTCAAGCGATTATTTGCTAATATGAATTATGCAAAGAACTTAAGATGGCATGCATATGAGAGAGTATCTGATAGGAAACTTTGTCATCCATCTGATTCTCCTCAATGGAAGAAAATTGATGCGATGTTTCCTGAGTTCGGAAAGAAGCCAAGAAACCTTAGGCTTGGGTTGTATATTGATGGCATGAATCCTTATGGTAGCCTTAGTTATACTCATAGTCCATGGCCTATTCTCTTAGTGATTTACAACTTGTCTCCTCGGCTGTGCATGAAACGTAAGTATATTATGTTGTCTATGTTGATTTTGGGTCCAAAACAGCTAGGAAATGACATTGATGTTTACCTAGCCCCTTTGATTGAAGACTTGAAAGAGCTGTGGGAGATAGGTATGGATGTGTTTGACGCATATCGAAAAGAGGTGTTCAAGATGCGTTCTATGATCTTTTGTACCATAAACGAATTCCCTGCATATGAAAACTTGTCTGGGTATAGTGTTAAGGGACATAAAACATGTCCAATTTGTGAAGCAGGAACATGCCACCATCAACTTAAACATGGAAAGAAGACAGTCTATCTTGACCACCGGAGATTTCTCAGCCACAATCACCCTTATTGTAGATTAAAGAAAGCTTTCTATAGCCATCAAGAGTATGGAGATGCTCCAGTGCCATTGACTGGAGAGCAAGTTTATCAACGGGTGAAAGACATCAATATTATCTTTAGAAAGACGCAGAAGAATGCAGCTGATAAAAATGTATGGAAAAAGATGTCTATATTCTTTGATCTTCCATATTGGCAAAGTCTTAATGTGAGGCATTGTATTGATGTCATGCATGTCGAGAAAAATGTATGTAATAGTATTATTAGGACACTTTTCAATATAAAGGGCAAGACCAAGGATGGTGTCAATGCAAGATTAGACTTGATTAAAATGGGAATATGAGATGACTTATATCCAAAGCCACATGGTGAGCAAACTTATCTACCCCCAGCCTCTCATACCTTGTCCAAACTTGAGAGAAGAAGCTTTTGTGATTGTTTACATGGTGTCAAAGTGCCTCAATGGTATTCTTCAAATATTAAAAAACTTGTGTCAATGAAAGATTTGAAATTACCGGGCTTAAAGTCTCATGATTGCCACGTCTTCATGCAACAACTACTTCTGGTAACTATTCAAGGCATATTGCCAGATGATTTGAGGCACACTATAACTAGAATGTGCTTCTTCTTCCATGCCATATGCAACAAAGTGATTGACCCCGATAAATTGGATGAATTAGAAAAGGATGCTGCTATTATCTTGTGCCAACTTGAGATGCTCTTTCTTTCTTCATTTTTTGATATCATGATACATTTCATTATTCATTTAGTGAGGGAGATAAGGTTGTGTGGCCCTGTTTATCTATGATGGATGTACCCATTTGAAAGATACATGAAAATCTTTAAAGGGTATGTGAAGAATCCATACAGGCTTGAAGCTTCCATGGTTGAAAGATATATTGCCGAAGAAACTATTGAGTTTTATTCTGACTACCTGTCAAATGAAGAAGCTGTTGGGCTTCCTAGATCTCGTCATGAGGAGAGATTATTAGGTAAGGGTACACGTAGGGTAACGGTAAAAACTAATATGGATTATAATGTAGTGTTACAAGCACATTTATACATTTTGAATAACACCGATGAAGTTCAAGGTTATATATATATATATTCACAAAGAAATTATAAGGGCACAAAATGGTCGAATGACTAAGAAAAAGTTATTGCTTGAGCATAACAAGACTTTCCCACAATGGCTCAAAAAACAAGTTGCAAATGATAATAGTGTTTCTCAAACTATAAAATGGTTGGCACTGGGTCCTAACTTTAATGTCATATGTTGGAGTGGATACGATGTCAATGGGTATTCCTTCTATATGAAATCACTGGATGACAAGAGTACAGTCCAAAACAGTAGAGTTATGGTGGTGGCTGAATCCATGTATTTTTCCAGTTCAAAAGACAAAAAGCCAAAGTTAGCAGCTATGCGTTATTTTGGGGTTATTGAAGAGATTTGAGAGGTTGATTATACTAAATTTAGAGTTCTAGTTTTCAAATGCAAGTGAATTGATAATAATGGTGTTCAAGTGGATAAGTATGGATTTACATTGGTTGATCTTAATAAATTAAAGTACAGTGAGGAGCCCTTTATTTTAGCAGTTCACACAAAATAAGTGTTCTATATAATTGATCCAGAAAATAAAAGTTTATCAGTGGTTCTACAAGGAAAAATGGTGGTTGACAATGATGATAATAAAGAATTAAACTCTAATGTTTCTGAGGCTCCATGTTTCTCTTCAGGGTTGCCTCAATTAAATAAAGATGAAGTAGATGACATACATGCCACAAGAACTGACCATTATGAAGGGATATGGGGGAATATATTTACTTCTATTTGATGAACTTTAATTAAAAGTTAGTAATCTTATTTCGTTGATTATCTATCTTGGATTTTCATTATTTTATTATAATATTTCATTTTCATTTACTAGAGACATTTCATTGTTAAATAGGAAAATGGAGAAGGATCCCCCCAATAATGATGATTCTCATTCCAGGCATAGCATCCAATCTACTCAGCGACAAAGAAAGGGTAGACGTGACACGACACTAAAAGAGTTGACCAAAAGTTGAGCGAATGACCAGAGGATTCCGATTAAATTTGATAGGTAATGGAGACCGATTGGGCCTAATAAGAGCAAGTTTATCAGCTTTGTTGCCATCCAAGCACGTAGCAAGCCTAGCGTAACAACCAAGGAGTGGTATAAAGTGGATGACTATGTGAAGGATTAGATTTGGAACACTATAGCGGTACAATACTATAAACCTATTAACTTTTGGAACGATTACATTTATTCATGTTCCTAACTATTATAATGACTTCACATCTTACTTACGACGTTCCTCCCAGTCAAGCCTTGAAGGATAATTGTTATCATATTGCGCGGAGCGTTGGACGGCCTTCAAGACCTCTTTAACTAAAAGATTTGTGCGTGTCGAGGTAGAAGAGGGTAAGGATCCTCCTAATCCTTATGCGGAGTATACATATCTTGATGAAGCTACGCGGGAATTTTACAAGATGAAGACTACACCAGAAGCCTTGGTTAGTTTCTAGTCACCTAGTTAGTTACTTTATTCTCATTTGATTTATTTGATTATTGATTTGTTACTTTCTTATTGAAAGATAATAAGGGAAAAAGCTATAGCAAGTGGTAGAAGGAATGATTACCCCCACAGATTGTCTCGTGGGGGTTATGAAAAGCTTGAAGAAGAAATGATGAAAGAGAAGCAGAAGAGGCGACAAGAAGATGCTCAGTCTGATCCATCTACTATTATATCTCCACCATCTCCAATATCTCATGAAGAAAAATGGAGGGCCGCACCCCAAAGGAGGACAGGAGAGTATACGAGCGAGAAGGCACGTGTGGTTGCCAAAAGGATTGTAAGTAACTTAGCATCAATCCTTATTATTTTCTTTGTTGTATAGTAGCATGTTAATCATGTTTGTTATTCATATATTATAGGATCAACTTCAACTAGAACGTGCCCAAGGAACCTTCATTCCATAGGGAAGGAATGATATCTTGACGGTTGCTACGGGCACACCAAACCATGGTGGTCGTGTTAGGGGCGTTGGACGAGGAGTAGGCATAAGAGACTACTTTGGAGCACATACAAGTTATGCCTCTATGGGAATGGTGACTAAGGAAAAGATAGAACTGATACTAGTGAATGAACAGAAACATATGCAACTGATATTGGAGAATGAAAGGAAGCAGACGGCCGCCCAGATATTACAACTGAAGGAAGAAATGATGAGCATCCTAAGCTCACGACAGGACACAACTATCCATACGACAAGTTCTCCTACAGTTCAAAGCACAAATGAGAGTTGTGTTCTTGGGCGTAAATCAGAGGAATCTGGAGTCCAAAAAAATAGTAAACCTTATGAGTTATATTTAGAGGACCCTGATAGACGCTTAGTAGCACTTAGCGCAATACAAAACTTGGGGCCAATCGTCCACCACGAGCAAATGCAAGATAACGAAGTGAAAGTGGTGGTTGGAGAGGTAAAAATTTCAGATGCGCCTGTTCCATTTCTCAATGATGAGGTGAAGATTATGGGTGAAACCCTCAAAACTTTCCTTTGGTGGCCAAAGAGACTTGTCCGGGTAGTTCCAGCTGCAGTTCGTGCTGAAGTATGAAAATATTTGTCTTCTTGATATGTTTTAATTTTTTCATATTAGAAATTTATAACTTGCAATTATTACTAACTCTTTCTTATTTATTTTTGTTTATTTAGAAAATTACCCCATCCAATAAAGTGGTTCCACAATGCCAGGCCCAACCGCAGACCCAAAACCAGGTGAAGCCGCTTCAACGTCTGTGTATGCTGGCGTTTGACGGATCCTTCTCAACTGAAGTATTGACGATAGATCCAGACGTGATGGGTAAGAGGGATATGTTCATGCATATTGAGCAGGAGGATGTCGTACGGATGTTAATGAAGGATCAGATTATCATACCGCACGTCCACTTGTTTATGATGTTGGTATATTTTTAACAATATTATTAAGTATTCAACTTTTGAATCTAACATGCTTTAACTATTGTAGGTACCTCCATCACCTTTATACTTTATCAAGAAACAATGATAAGTTTGGATTCCTTTGCCCGATTCACATCCAGAAAAAAGGGAACACTTCCACAATAAGAGAGTCATACCTTCGGCAGAGGCTCTGTGAAGATGGAAAAGAGTGCTACCTAGCACCATATGTTCATGAGTAAGAAAAAGTTTGTAATTGATACCTTGTTTTTGTGAATATATATAATTCATACCTCTTTTTGCAGTACTCATTGGCAGTTAGTGGTTATATGTTCAAAGCAGAACTTCGTCGTTCTTTTATGTTCATTACATTATAATCCGGGAAAGGATTTGAAGAAAACGATGGACACGTAAGTATACTTTGATAATGACATTTTATTTACAATATGTAAGTTTTTTATATAATCTACCCTCTTATATATATTTTTCCACAGGGCATTGGAAACATACCAAAGAGTGGTTAAGAAAAAGCATACACACGAGCTTAAAGAAACTATCTGGATACAACCAAAGGTAAATAGTTTCAATCCTTCTATGAACATAGTTATCTTGTTCACATAATTCATATAATATAATGCATGTTCTTCTATAGTGCCCTCGTCAAAAGAGGAATAAGGCTTGTGGATATGATGTGATGAGGCACATGTTAAATATCATCCTCTTGGGTAGTACAAAATTTACTGCAGAGGTAATTGTATTTAATTATATTTATTTTATTAAGTTTATTTTGTAGTTATTAAATTGATGTGATTTTTTATTTTAAAATCTGTAGATGTTTGACATTACGGATGCATTTTCTGAAAAGGACATTGATGACGTTCGCACACATTGGGTAACTTATTTTTTAGAGATCACAAACTTGTGAGTGTAATGTTAAACATGTAATGTTAATAACTATTTGGTATTGGACATGTTGAATTTTATTGTCACTGTTTGGTATTGGATTTGACTTTAATTGTAAAAATTTCATTGTAAAAGTGAGGCCAAGTTTGTGTATCTTCATATGGCTTTGTTAATATTTTGGATGGAATTTGATATTTCACATTAGTTTTGTTGTAATTTTTTTATCAAGTGTTTTGTTGTTTATTATTATGTAAATGAGTTTATAGAAAAATAAAAAACAATTAATCCGAAAATGAGTTTCTACACCTGACGTAAGAGGTTAGGTGTAGAAAGTAGAACTTTCTACACGTGACCTCTGAAGTCAGGTGTAGAAAGTCCCACTTTAGACACTTTCTACATCTGACGTGCGAAGTCAGGTGTAGAAAGTCCCACTTTGGACACTTTCTACACCTGACGTGCAAAATCACGTGTAGAAAGTGTGGACTTTCTACACGTGACCTCTGAAGTCACGTGTAGAAAGTGATACTTTCTACACCTGACGTAAGAAGTCAAGTGTAGAAAGTGTGGATTTTCTACACGTGATCTCTGAAGTCAGTAGAAAGTCCTACTTCACTTTCTACATCTGACATGAGAAGTCACGTGTATAAAGTGAGACTTTCTACACGTGTTTTAGGACACATGTAGAAAGTTCAGATTTTCTACACCTATTGTTTCTACATATTTTATGTCAAGTGTAAAAAGTCATTTCCGTCACATGTAAAAAGTCTTTTATGCACTAGTGTGAACTTGCATCCTCATTTGTATACGCGCAAAGCCTTCCTAGTTAGGATGGAATGCATTGACATTTTATAATTGCAAAATTATATATATATATATAATTTTTATATATTCTTATGATTTTTAATATAAATTAATTTCAAATTAAAAAATTGTTTCATCTTTACATAGAGCTAGGGATGGTTCGTCCAATTTTTGAAATTGAATTTTATTTTTAATTAACATTAATTAATAATTAATAATTTATATGTGTATTTTATATATTTTTATTTTATATTTAATATATTATTAATAAATTACATATAGTATATCATAATTTTAACAATAATTATGGAAAAATAATTTTTAAATGTTTATATGGATATTAATATCATAATTTTTTTATGAAGATGTTATTTCAAAAATTAAATTTATCTAAAAATAATAAATTTTATATTTTTCCAACAAAATTAGTCATGTAATTATTTCATCGCAAAATTAGCCATGAAACTTTCCAGCCACGAGAAGTTCTGTGGCTAATTCCATGGAAAATTAGAATTTTAGATAGATTTTTTTTTCCGTTGCAAGAAAGAATTCTGTTAGAAACATTTCCAATGGATTTTGCCATGGAAATAAATTCTGTGGCAAATTACGTGGGAAATTCAGTATTTTTTTAATAGTGGATAACGATAAACTAGCGACAAGGGGTTCTTGGTTAAAAAAATAAAAGGTTAGAAAGGTTAGATTTAAACTTTGAAACATTAAGGGATTACATGCAACTGACTCAAAATTCAGGGGGGTTTTTGTATAATTTAAGCTCAAGATTTATATCTTTTTTGGATCTTGACTTCCTTCATTTTTATATGCCTTTGATAAGAGCAAAATGCCACTATTCAAAATAACTGAGTTGATGCGAGGGCGAAAGGGAGGGGTGAGGGGAGAGAATGAGAGAAAGCAAGAAAGTAGAGGGAAACTAAACTAATAGAGGGAAGAGATGAAACACAATAATCAAAACTCAATTCTATTTAATTCATAAGTGAATTACTAGTAGCTAGCACATTCTACAAATTAATGATACTACCTCCAATTCTTAATATAAAATGTATTTATTTTGCTGTTTAATTAAAAAAGAATATTACTAAATTGTGGCATTAATAGTCTAATATCATTGGTCGTCCTTAAGTCTTCTTGCATGAATGTTAATTATTTCTTTCTTCCATACTACCTCTCAAACTTCAAATATTTTTACATGAGTACTTAGATAAAAGTACTAGTTACGTTCTCTCGAACTCTCTTTTTATCTATTACAGTTTAACTCTAACACAATAATAAGCAGCTTCTCTCTCTCTCTCTCACACACACACACACACACACACCAAAGGTACTTCTATTAATACTTCAAAAGCATGGCTAATACAATAAATGAAAACAATCAAAAAATAACGATGGGAAATTAACATGGCAAAAACAAAACAAACCAAATCTAAATGTAAAGTAAACTAGTCACCGCCCATTCAAGAGGTGGGAATAGAGGTACCATCAGCAACTTCACAGGCCTCTTGGGCATTGTTATGAGTGTAGAATGATATATTTTAGTGCAAGTGTACACTGTCGTAATCAAGTAATATAGAAGTAAGTAGAGTATTGTTCTCATGAGGATTGATCATTAAGTACCAAAATTAGTAATCTTAATACTATTTAGTCGATTGATTAGTTGTAATTGAGATTACAAAATAAAAATGGTAAAATGTGAATGCAATTGATATAAAGACAAATATGAGAAAAAGACCCTAGGGATTAGATTTCACTTAGCAAATTCTGGATTGAATCACCTATATATTCTAGTCCAATTTATTCCACACGATTGATAGTCGAGTTTCACTAATTTAATTACTAGCCTCTTCCAATGTCAAGTAATTCTATAATTAATTGCTAACCCAATATATTCCTATATGAATTTAAGAAATTAATCATGCATAAAGATTTATGGAACTCATTAAGACTACACAACCCATATGAATATATTCATATTTCATATGCAAATTATAGTTTTAATTATAGGATCCACACACATATATCTCCTTCCTGTCTCAACATGCATATTAAAATCATCCAAAAGGTGGCCAATCAATTGAAAGCATTAAGAACAATAATTAAAACTCAATCATGAAGGAAAAATTAAAACTAGATTTAATAAGTTAAGATTCAATCCGTCATTAGTAAGCTATGTCATCACCCTAGGAAAATGAAAATTTAGCTCATGATAAAATTAAAAACAAAACCAAAATAAATTACAAACATCATAAATATTGCATAAAAATTAATTATAAAAACATAAAAATACAACTACAAGATGCATGAAAATGTAAAATCTAGCATTCCATATAGGAGGTAAAACCTTCCATGTAGGTGGCAACCTATACCATCCATAAAGGAGGACTACCTAGGCCTTCCATATAGGAGGTAAAACCATCCATGTAGGAGGCATGCAAGAAGTAAAAAAAATACAAGAAATAAATTCTAAAAATAACACACACTCTCTCTAAAATATAAGCTCTCTTTCTCTCTCTTCCTTCCTCTTCTTTCCCTCCATTTTAGGGTGCCAAGAAGCTTTATTTATAGGCTTCATTTTCAGACTGCTACAATATTTTTCTACAGTGATTTTGCTACAGTGAACCGACTACCCACTTTGCTACAATGAACCGACTGCTACAGGAACCGCCCCACGTCCATACACACCGACCGCTACAGTACAATACAGTGATCCGCTACAGTGATTCCAACAGTATCAGACATGAACAGTGCACCGTGAATATTCTGCATGAATAGTAACTCCCCTTAAATGCCTTCTTTAATTCTTCTTAATGCGGTACTGTCTATGGCTGTAAGAAAATCATTATTTATTTATTAATTACACCCAAATTGATTACATTCAGCTCAAATATAGTCCACAAAAGCATCATATAAGGGAAAATAAATATGCAAATATTTTACTTATCAGGCATCCAAGGTTAGAAGTGACATTAAAGAAGGTGTTGGTTGAAATACTTACCCTATAGGGCACACCTCCTTATAAGCATCAGCTGTAAGTAGATCAGCTAAACAGTTGCCCTGTCTTGAGGTAAAGGATAGAGAGAATCCAACCTCAAAAGAAAGAAGGCAAATGATGTCATGAACAACACTTTTGCTCCTCCAATCAAACAAATCTTGTGACTTGGCATCAACACAAGTGAGCAAGGGAAGGCGGTTAGTTTCAAAAACAACTTTATCATGTCCCAAATCCATAGCTAAGAGCAGTGCACTTTTCAGCGCCAAAGCTTCAGTCATGAATGCAAAGATTGATTTCACTTTATCTACATAACCCCACTTGAATTGATTGAGTTTATCACTATATATCACCCCAATAGCAACGGCTTCATTACCGGTTTTGAAAACCCTATCGCAATTGACTTTCAAGCTACCTGGGGAGGCATGGATCCAATTAATTATGAGATTATTATTACACCTTAGCATCTTAGTCCCCATGTTCAATTTATCACAAGTAACCCAGTATTCAAAGTTGTTCTTCATAGCCATTTCAATAACATCAGAGGGATTGGGTTTTCTATGGTTAAAAACTTTCTCATTTTGTTGCTTTCATGTAAACCACAAGATCCAACAAATTAAAGAAATATCTTGCTTGCTCAATGAATCCATACCTGTCATATGTATCCATCAGGTGATAAAATTGGTCACATTAGATGCATCAATTATAGCTCTTAGCATAAAGCTAAACCAAATACAACTAATCCATGGGCAATGAAAAAATAAGTGCTCAATAGTTTTCTCTACCAATTCACAAATGGGGCAACTACTAACCAGTGATATTTTCCTTTTAAAGAGAGCTGCATTAGTAGCAATAACATTGCTAAGAAGACGCCAAATAAATTGTTGCACTCTTGGGATGACTTTAATTTTTCAAATAGCTTTCCAGCAGGTTGTGGAGAAGACAATAGAGGAGCCAACTTTTGTTATGGACAAAAAAGTCATTTCCTTCCCACAGTGGTATCCCAACTTCACCTTGTACTCTCCGTTTCTAGCTTTGGTCCACACCAGTTTGTCTTCCAATCCATTGGATGGGATAGGAATTTCGTATATGGAATACTTGACTTCATTTGGCTTATATTGGTTAATGGGAGTGAGGTCACATTCACCATTAACAATAAGGTTGCAAACTCTACCATGTGTAACATAAAAATCATTGTTATTAGTTGGTTTCTTTGGGAAATTAACTCTTGGCACTTAGTTGTCGCCCCATATTCTGATTATAGAACCATCACCAATATCCTATCGGAGATCTTTTTTGAGGAAATCTCTGCCATCAAGAATGCTAGACCAGCATCAAGATGCCTTATACCCTTTCTCCACATCAATGAAATCATCCTTGGGAAAATACACACTTTTCTACACCCTAGCCTATAGATCATTCGGTCTCACCATTAATCTCCATGTAGTCTTCGCAAAAAGTGCATCATTCACAATAGTAAGATCACGGAAACCCATGCCACCATTACTTTTTCGTTTAATAAGAATATCCCAAGCTTTCCAGTGGGTTTTGCCTCCAAAGGCATTACCCTCCTACCAAAAGTTACCAATAAGGATATTTAGCTTTCTATATGTTTTCATTGGGAACTTAAAACAATTCATAGGATATATTGGGATCACCTGGATAACTTTAATCATAACTTCTCTTCCAGCAAAGGATAAAAGAGAATGCCCACATCCCTAGATTTTAATTGCTACTCGTTCTCTGATGTATGCCAATGCTTGATGTTTTGCCTTTCCCCAAACACTCAGGATACCAAGATATTTTCTTGGATCCTCAGTTGTGGGAATGCCTAGAATGTGACCAACCATAGTTCTAACTTCTTTTGGGGTATTATTAGAGAAGAAAATACTGGATTTGTCAAGATTAGCTACCTGACCAGAAGCAGTACAATACATATTCAGGATATTTGCCAGATAGGTACAGTTCCTCTAACTAGCATGCATATATAAGAGGGTATCATCAACAAAGAAGCTATGAGTAAGCACAGGGAAAGCATGATTCAATTTAACTCACTTAATATGCCTATCATGTTGGCTCTTACTAATCATGATGGAAAGTACCTCAGCAACCAAAATAAATAGGTACAGCGAGAGAGGGTCCCCCTCGCGTAGGCTGCTACTCAGAGAGAAAGAGCTCACGTTCTCACCAGATAAGCAAATATTCAATCTAACAGAGCTCACACACTTCATAATAAGAGACACCCATTCATTCCAAATCCCATTTTGCAAAAGCACACGTTCTAGGAAGTCCCACTCAGCCCGGTCATATATCTTACTCATATCCATTTTGAGGGAAAATTCATACTTACCCCCAGATTTCTTACGACGAAGACAATGGTAGCCCTTATGAGCAATGATAATATTATCATGGATACAACGACCAAGTATAAATACACTTTGGTTTTGAGATATGCAAGCATCAAGCATTAACGGGATTATTCTGTTGGCCATGAGCTTTGAAATGATCTTATATGAAAAGTTACACGACCCAATAGGTCGGAAGTAAGACACATGTTCAAGCTTCTCCACTTTAGGAATAAGTGTAATATTAGTCTAATAACAAGCAGCTTCTCACGAACAATAATTTTGATTTTTAGCATTAGCATTAACAAAGTTTGAAATTCATGTGATAAAAAATATTCATTTTATTAGGAACACAGTTGATTGAAGACGATGTGTTTTTTGGATGATGAGATTGAAGGCGATTCCTTCATTCTCGCTTTAAATCCAAATCGTTCATATACCCATTTCTGCAGTTGAACTTTATTGCGTATTTTACTTTCTTTTTTTTTCCAATCACAGCTTCGGAACTTTCAACTCTTTGAATCGTGTTCCGGTCAAAAATAAAACTCTTTAAATCGTGTGTGCCGACCTTAATTAAATCCCTCATTTTTTTTGTCACAATAAATCTTGATTTAAGCACGAGTTTGAGAGTTTTGTTTATGAATGTGTGAGTTCCTTCTACTAAAAGAAAGAAAGGGAAAAAAAAGGTTAATCATAAAAAATAAAGGGCAACATGACCAATTTTAAGTAAATTTAGTACTTTTTTGGAATAGTGATTGGAGTGTTTAAAAGTAGCTTTTCAATCATAATTTACAGTATATAATGTAAGTATGTGGGAGGAACATTGTCTCGACTTATATATATAAGTACTTTTGAGATCCTCAATTATAATTCCAAACATACTATTTCGGTCTCATGACTCATGAGTTGAGTCATAATGAGTCTTCTATAATTGTGGGGTATTAAACTACTATACTACTATCTCTGTTCTTTAATACATATTTACTTAATTTAATTTCATTAAGAAAGCTAGTTAACATAATATATGTTTTTTTAAAAATTTTAGACATTTTTTTTAATTCATTCCTTCTCACTCCTCCTTAATTATTGTTGAAATAATATAAATAAGGATAAATTAAAAAAATAATAACATATATATATAATATATCTTATATTTAAAGTCACTATCAACCTTTTAAATATAACTTATATTAAAAATTGAATGAGTATTATTAATTGACTTCACGGGACATCACACTAATTTGATGAGCCCTACTATATGTCATTCTAGAATGTGCTAACTTGTTATGCGTGTTTATTAGTTTTTTATATGTTTTATTTAGAGAAAATTGTTAAAAAATATTTTTGGGGTAAATTAATTACTAAATACTATCATGAAAGATCTGTTGCACACTACGGATGAAATATTGCACATGACTAAATGATATCTTGCACACAATTGGATGATATTTTGCACACAATGGAAGATATTTGCACACCCATAGGAAAGATTTATATACACACGGAAGATTGATTGTATATCACAGAAGATCTGTTGCACACGACGGAAGATGGTTTGCACACGTAGTAGTATTTGACAATTAATTTACTCCAAAAATATTTTTTTAGCAATTCTCCCTTTTATTTATTAGTGGCCCACATTACTACCTTTTCAACATTTTCAGAGCGAAAATGACTTAAAAAAGAAAGTATGGACCTGCTCACGTGAAATTATAAGTGACATAGGGTTTGATTATTATTGGAGTAGGTCAACATTGTTTCTTTTTTAATAATTAAAAGGTAATATTGAGCTAAAAAAACCTTTTAGATAAACAATGGCCCAACGTTTTTAGGAAAACTTATCGAGGAAAAATAACCTTTACCTCATTTAAAAATTTAAGTACCTATTCATAAAATTGGTATATGCATTAAATGGTTAGTTTTCCTTTTATGTAAATATTGCAAAACACGAAATGTGATAAGTATAATCACAAAAATAATTATAACAACCTACTAGCTCTAGACCTTAATATAATAGTTATTAGTTAGAGATTGGATTTAATTCTAAATATAAGATCCTAATCTAATTAATTTGACTCCCAAATTTATAATTTTTTTAATGTTTTATATTGTACATATCAAAGAGTTTCTATCAAAAGTAGTCATGATCGAAAAATGGTATTTTAGAATAGTCAACTTATATTTGTAACAAATAACTAATTTATCTAACTCTATTAAGCTACCCAAATTAGTCAATTAGCTTTTGTATTAAAGACAAAAAATGGTACATTGGAACTATATACATTTTGCAATATTCATACTTCATTAATCATAATATATATATTATGTAACATTAAATAATATATCAGTTTATAAGTTAAACAAATTAATTTTGAAGTACTAAATAGGCCAAATGCATATCCAATATCTATCACTGCATCATTAATTGACGTTTTTTCTTTTGTTTTGGACCAGAACGTATTTTGTTGATTATAAATTAATGGTATTTCAATTAGTTAGTTTCATGAATTAATTGGATTCATGACTGTGAGATCGAATCTCCAAGCTATGAAGGCTATATATATATATATATATATAATTCGTATCTCTCTGCATTCTCTCCTAATTAAGGTTTTGTGGCTCTCATTATCATTACTTTTATTCTAGTGAGACGAGAACGAGTTGAGGTAATGTTATAACCTTCTTAGTTCTTCTGAAACTTTTATATATTTTTTTTGAGTGAAAAAATTTTATGTGTATTTGATGTAGAAATCTAGATCAAATATATGCATGGCTCAAGATATGTGATTTATTTTGTTTCTTATTATATGTATGTTCAAGGTATTCTATATATTCTCTGGCAAAAAAAAAAAAAAAGGTATTCTATCCACTTTTTTCTCTTCTATTTTTTTTTATTAGTTGATGAGATCAAAACAAATGGGGGATGTGAAAGTATTCGTATTTGTATTCAGATTTATGTCTGGTATTTTGTTTCAGCATTACGATTTATATATACATATATGAATGTACTGATGACAAGGGATCTAATTATATACGATTTTTTCACCACATTTAAGGCTAAGATGATTAGTTTTTTTTTTTAAATTTAGGTTGCAATTCTGACTCAAAACATTCCGTGGATAGATATCAATTTATATCCCACTCAATCTTTACATGAGTTAGCCTGTTATCAACACATCTAATAAATATTTTTAATTAAAAATAGGGTTATGGTGTAAATTTATCCTGAAAGTTTTTGCAGAAGAACAATGTTACTCCAGAAGTTTTTAATGGTCAGTGTCAATTTTTTAAATGATCAACGTTAATTTTTTAACGAAATAGGGTAACACTGCTACGTTGTGAAACTTCCAAGATAATATTAAATTTAAAAAAATTTTCAGGTAATATTACTCCTCAGTGAAAACTTTCAAAACAGATTTAGACCTTAACTCTAAAAAATAAGATTATATAATAGTGAGCCCTAATATTTTTTGGGGCCTTATTATAGTTTTGTTGGTAAACTAATGATAGTTGTTGCAACGTTGACCCCCTTTTAGTTTATAATACTTTAAGGTTGATATTGCACATTTTATATTTTACACTATTTATGGTCCTTAATATAAAATCTTTTTTGTAGTACAATTTACACTATAAATAAGATCTTATATCAATGATTGTAGATGTAGTAATATCCAATGTCCTTGACAGAATAGTTATGGAAAAAATGCCTTTTATCCGTTTTTTTTTATTCTCTAATAAGTTTGCAATAAGCCTTTTTTCTCACTACAATTATACACATTAATCGAATCTAAATGTTGCTCCTCTAGTCTTAATTATACCATTCTAATTCTATTTATAAGTTTTTTGGAAAAAATTTTTTGTCTGTTTTCAGGGTAATAAATGTGATTTTTACAAGTCTTTCTTTATTAATTATAATAAAGAAAAGAATTTATTCATATTAATTATTGAAACCATTCATAAATGAAAGTAAAATTAGAAATTTAATTCATAATTGATGAGTTAACTAACTCTCTTTAGTATGTGAGAGTTGATTAATTGAGACTTATAGATATGATCAAAGTGGTAGGGGTTATAGGTTAGTCTTGATCCTATAAGATCTCTAACTATTTATAGCTATCTATGTTATCCTTAACATTTATAATTTTTTTCAATTATTTAATTTACTTAACTTATAAATTGATATATAATCTAACCCTATATCATACATAGGTATTTTATGAAGATCAAGTCATATTCATTATAATTAAATAATATATCTAACTTCCTTAATCTATTAAAATTAGCTAAGTACTAATAGTTCTTATTAAAGATAAGAGCAACAAGAGGAATATGCTTTTCATATGACATATAGGTTGAGCATCCACAGGTTCAACATTATTTTTTATAAACAAGATATTAAGTTCAATATTGTAAATGAAAAAAAAAATCATATTAAAATTCAACGTAACTTGAATTCACGTTGGTCAACATGGAAATAAATTAACTACTACACGAGAAAAATGACACATGTGTTATGAATATTAATTATGTGGATGTCCATTAGCTCATATCCAGGCCAACCTGCTCTTCCAGTCAATATGATATGTAAGATTAAATATCATTGTGCATTACTGTTCATTACTGTAGCAATTCACTGTGTGGCACTGTAGCAATTCACTGTGTGGCACTGTAGCATCACGATTCTACTGTTCATCACTGTAGCACACGGAGAAGTTTACTGTAGCATCACGAGAATCACTGTAGCAGCACGGAAAAGTTACTGTAGCAAGTTACTGTAGCACTGAAAAATTTCTATAAATAGGGGTCCTGGGTTATGTATTTTGATGTACAAGTGAATGAGAATATCTCTCTAATTTATCTCTCTAGAATTTCTTTCTTCTACTCTCTTATTATCAACATTTTTATAACACGTTATCAGCACGAAGCTCTGCCAAAGGTATGATATTCTTATATTTTCTTTGATAATTTATACTTTATTTTATAATATCTTTATTTCATAGATCTGGGATAATCTGAGCCATTATATGGAATTAAGAAATATATCTTTACCGATTGTTGTGAACATCGGGTTCCATGGCTAGGATTGGAGATCACTATTGTTGTTATATCTGATATATATCATTTACAAATTTATTTATATTATTATTATGATTATGGCCAGAAGCCATCTACATCCAATTTCTGAAATTATATGACCAGAAGTCATATTATTTGAATTTTTATGATATGGCCAGAAGCTATATCTCTATGATTTCCTATTATATGGCCAGAAGCCATATCTATATGATTCCTTATTATATGACTAGAAGCCATATATATCATAGCCAGAAGCTATGTACAACTTTTATTTATCCTGAAGATAAATAGACAGATGCCATATATATATTTAATTTCTCATCATGAGATTAATTAGCCTGAAGTCATGATACAAATTGGCATGAAGCCATGAGAACTAAATGGCCTGAAGCCATAAATTTTTAATTTTTGTCGTAATATTTTACTTTATGAATTATTTACTGCCTTTATGAATTTCCTGTTATTATATTGTGAATGTCATTTTTATTACATTATTCTGAACTAAGTTAAATTTTGTAATATATAAATTTATGACTCTTGTTATTATCAAAAAGAACTATTTATCTTAAATGTCTGATCCATAATTTTTCTAGACCACCATTTGCATAAAGGCTTTAAAATTCAATATTTGGCCATGAAAGACCCACTTGTTCTTTGGAACAATTTAAAATAAATGTATGATCACCAGAAGATGGTCATCCTTTCAAAAGCTTGTATAAATGGATACATCCAATTTGCTCCTGCAGTAGCAATATTGTGAAAAAAGGTTTAAATATGTTAAATTAATTTCTTGTCTCCTTGTGGCTGAACAAAATAATGAGCTTTTATTGAAAAACATGAATCTCGTCCAATAGGCTTAACTCCATTCCCAGAAGCGAATGTAGTAATAAATGAATCTAATTGTGGTCGTGGACGTGGCTATAGCCGTAAGCATGGCCATGGTCGAAAACGTGGTGGTTCAAATTCCTACCAGAAGTAGGGAAAAGATTGATAAGAACCATAAAAGAGAAAATAGTGGGCAAAATAAAAATGCTGAAAGTCTATGTTATCACTGTGGTGGCAAAGGTCATTGGTCTCGTACCTGTCGTACACTAAGACACCTAGTTGAACTTTACTAAGAATCAATAAAAAAAATAATGGTAAAGGATCAACAACTGAAGTAAATCATGTGGATCAGGCTGAGAATTCTGAGTATGAAAACAAGGATTTTACCCATTTGGATGTTGCTGATTTCTTAGCATAATTATTTATCTATTTGAATTTTTATGTTACTTTTATCGAATGTATTTATCTTAATTATGTTTTTTTTTATATTTCTTTTAATGAAGAATGAATCTTACCGGCATCAATCCTGAAGATTTATGTCTCGTTGATAGCGCAACAACCAACACCATACTCAGAAATGATAAATATTTTTCTTCCTTGGTAATGCAAAAAGCCAACGTTCAGACTATATCTGGTAGTATAAATTTGATTGAGGGCTCCGGAAGAGCTAATATTCTATTACCTGAAGGAACAAAATTATGCATTGATAATGCAATTTATTCTACCAAGTCTGGAAGAAACTTATTAAGTTTTAAGGATATCTGCAGAAATGGATATCATATAGAAACAACAACTAAAAGTAATGAAGAATATCTTGTTGTTACAAAAATAGTTGCTGGTAGAAAATGCATATTAGAAAAGTGTCCTGCTTTTTCTTCTGGCTTATATTATACATTTATAAACACAATTGAAACACATGTTATTGAGAACCGGAAGTTCACTAATACAGACCAGAAATCTACTAATGTAAACCAGAAGTTTACTAATGAATTTAATGTTTGGCATGACCGGTTAGGCCATCCTGGTTCAATTATGATGCGACAAATAATTGAGAATTCATGTGGACATACCCTGAAGTGTAAACAAATACCACAATCCCATGATTTCTCATGTACTGCATGTTCCAAGGGAAAATTAATTATTCGCCCCTCACCAAGCAAAGTAGAAAGTGAGTCTCTCACATTTCTAGAACGGATACAGGGAGATATTTGTGGGCCAATACACCCATCATGTGGACCATTTAGATATTATATGGTTTTAATTGATGCATCAACTAAATGGTCACATGTGTGTTTATTATCTTCTCGCAACCTGGCGTTTGCGAGATTACTTGCTCAATTAATTAGATTAAGAGCACATTACCCTGATTATCCTATCAAGAAAATACGTCTTGATAATGCTGGTGAATTTACTTCAAAAGCTTTTAATGAATATTGTATGTCCCTTGGAATTGATGTTGAACATCCTGTAGCTCATGTTCATACACAAAATGGACTTGCAGAATCATTGATTAAAAGGTTGCAAGTAATTGCAAGACCTTTACTTATGAAAGCTAATCTCCCAATTTCTGCTTGGGGCCATGCCATTTTGCATGCATCAATATTAATTCGCATCAGACCAACAAGTTACTTAAAGGTTTCCCCCTTACAAATGGTTTTTGGTCAGGAACCTAATATTTCCCATATAAGAACTTTTGGGTGTGCGGTATATGTGCCAGTATCACCACCACAACGCACTAAAATGGGTCCTCAAAGAAGGATGGGAATATATGTTGGGTATGAATCTCTTTCAATCATAAAATATTTAGAACCATCTACGGGAGATTTATTTACGGCACGATTTGCCGATTGTCATTTTGATGAATCACTTTTTCCAACATTAGGGGGAGAAAACAAGCAGTTGGATAAAGAAATTAGCTGGAATGAATTATCATTGGCTCATTTTGATCCTCGTACAAATCAATGTGAACTGGAAGTTCAAAAGATAATTCATTTACAGAATTTAGCTAATCAAATGCCAGAAGCATTTACTGACCCTAAGAAAGTGACAAAGTCACATATCCCAGCTGCTAATGCTCCTGTTAAAATTGATGTCCCTGAAGGACAATCTACTATGAATGAATCTAAAGCACGCCTGAAGCGTGGCAGACCTATCGGTTCCAAAGATAGAAATCCTCGAAAAAGAAAAGGAGCAAAGAATATAAATGGTCAAATTGAGGATAATCAAGAAAATTTAATAGCTCCAGAAGAGTCATCTCCTGAAGAGTTATTATCTCCAGAAGAGAATGTTGTAGTCCCAGAAGAGACCCAGGTACCTGATATATGTGAAAATAATGAGATCTCAATAAATTATGTTATGAATGGAATCCGATGGGATCGAAATGAAGTCAACGTTGACGACATTTTTGCTTATCATATAGCAAAAGATGTAATGAATAATATTGAGGATCATGAGCCAAAATCCATTAGCGAGTGCCAACAAAGAAAAGATTGGTTCCTATGGAAAAATGCCATTAATGCAGAATTGAAATCATTGGAAAAACGAAAAGTGTTAGGACCTGTAGTCCTTACACCTGAAGATTTAAAACCAGTTGGATGCAAATGGGTTTTTGTACGAAAGAGAAATGAAAAGGGTGAAATAATAAGATATAAGGCACGTCTTGTAGCCCAAGGCTTTACACAAAGACCTGGCATTGATTTTGAAGAAACGTATTCACCTGTAGTGGATGCGACTACTTTTCGTTATTTAATTAGCCTAGCCGTAAAAGAAGGGCTTGATCTGCATCTAATGGATGTCGTGACTGCCTATTTATATGGGTCACTTGACAATGAAATTTATATGAAAGTCCCTGAAGGACTTAAGGTGCCAGAAGCATCTAATTCAAGTTTTCGAGAACAATATTCAATTAAGTTAAATAAGTCCCTGTATGGCCTGAAGCAATCAGGGCGCATGTGGTATAATCGTCTTAATGAATATCTGTTGAAAGAAGGATTCAAAAATGATCCAATATGCACATGCATTTTTATAAAAGGATCTAATAGTGAATTTGCTATAATTGCTGTTTATGTTGATGATATCAACATTATTGGAACTCCTGAAGAGCTTCAAAAGGCAATTCATTGTTTGAAGAAAGAATTTGAGATGAAGGATTTGGGAAGAACAAAATTCTGTCTTGGATTACAGATTGAGTATCTCAAAAATGGGATCTTTATATATCAAGAAACTTATACAAAAAAGGTCCTAAAGAGATTTTATATGGATAAATCTCATCCGTTGTGCACACCAATGATTGTAAGGTCTCTAAAGCCGGATAAAGATCCATTCCGACCACAAGTAATCAGCGAAGAAGGTGATGAAGAACTACTTGGTCCAGAAGTACCATATCTTAGTGCTATTGGAGCACTAATGTATCTTGCTAATCATACACGTCCTGATATATCCTTTGCTGTTAATTTATTAGCAAGATATAGTTCTTCACCAACACGAAGGCATTGGAATGGAATAAAACATATTTTTCGTTACCTCAGAGGCACTATGGACATGGGGTTATACTACTCAAATGTATCTAAGCATGAACTGGTAGGATATGCAGATGCTGGATTCTTATCTGATCCACACGAAGGTAAATCACAAACCGGCTATTTGTTCACATGTGGAGGTACAGCTATTTCATGGCGATCAATGAAACAGACTATATCAGCCACATCATCAAACCATGCAGAAATTCTAGCAATACATGAAGCAAGTCGAGAATGTGTATGGTTGAGGTCAGTAATACATCATATACGAACAACTTGTCATTTATCTTTGGGCAAAATGATACCAACAGTTCTATATGAGGATAATACTGCATGCATTACCCAACTTAAAGAAGGCTATATCAAGGGAGACAGAACGAAGCATATTTCACCAAAATTCTTCTTCACTCGTGACCTATAAAAGGATGGTGAAATAGATGTCCAGCAAATTAGTTCAAGTGAAAATCTAGCAGATTTATTCACAAAGTCACTTCCAGGTACAATTTTTGAAAATCTTGTCTATGACATTGGCCTTCGGAAATTTAGAGATATCAACTGATGTTGTCAAGAGGGGGAGTCGATACACGCTGTACTCTTTTTCCCTTATCTAGGTTTTGTCCCACTGAGTTTTCCTAGAAAGGTTTTTAATGAGGCAGCACTGGACACTGTATCAATGAATGATGTACTCTTTTCTTTGGCTAGGTTTTTATCCCATTGGGTTTTTCCTAGTTAAAGTTTTTAATGAGGCACATTCATAATAGACATCCAAGGGGGAGTGTTATGAATATTAATTATGTGGATGTCCATTAGCTCATATCCAGGCCAACCTGCTCTTCCAGTCAATATGATATGTAAGATTAAATATCACTGTGCATACTGTTCATACTGTAGCAATTCACTGTGTGACACTGTAGCATCACGATTCTACTGTTCATCACTGTAGCACACGGAGAAGTTTACTGTAGCATCACGAGAATCACTGTAGCAGCACGGAAAAGTTACTGTAGCACTGAAAAATTTCTATAAATAAGGGTCCTGGGTTATGTATTTTGATGTACAAGTGAATGAGGATATCTCTCTAATTTATCTCTCTAGAATTTATTTCTTCTACTCTCTTATTATCAACATTTTTATAACAACATGTTCTTTCTTGAAGAGGAAATAAAATTTTATCCAAAAAAAACACAGAGAGATAGAGAAATAAAAGAAACCATGACGCATAAAAAAAAATGAAATCATGAAAGTTTTCATGCACATATACATTCTTTGTATTGGCCATAAAATGGTCCTCCTAAGTGGCACCGAAAGGGGAAAAAGGAACATCACGTGAATCCGAGATCCATGTTTCCCACCATTATATTAATTCACCATACTTCATATTTACTTTTACTGTCAACTTCCTGAATATTTTTACCCTCTTAAAACGATAACTTGACAGATAATTAGCAGATTCAGAAATGGCAAGTTTCTCTCCTTCATCTTTCAATACTCCAACCATCAGATTCACCAAGCTCTTCATCAATGGACTGTTCGTTGATTCTATTTCAGGTTCTAACTTTTACCTTATGGACAGTTTCTTCCGTTGCATTAAATTTAAAAATTAAGTCATTTTATTCATAATTTGTTCTAAATTTTGTCAAAGTTAAGTCTTTCATGTTTTCTAATAGCATTTAATATCTTAAATTAATTTTTTGTACATTTAACATCCTAAAATATTTTTTTATTTTAAAGTAATTTTTTATATATCTAATACCCTAAAATATTTTTTATTAGCCCTTAGTATTCTAATTTTAGAATGCCAGTTGCTACTAATAATAATACTTTAAGGGTAAAATTATATAAAAATACCAACAACTAATTTAAAAAATTGAGTATTATTGAAAAAATATTTTAAGTTGCTGAATGTTACTATCCTGTATTGAGTGTAATAAATTACTCTCCATGATCCTAAATATAAGATAAATTTAACTTTTTTTGGGAGAAATTAAGGAAGCTAAATGAATTATTTAATTATATCATATATTATGTATCTTTAGATGATATATCAGTTTATTACTAAAACTAATTAGTTTAGAGAAAAAATAAAAATACTCTAAAATAATTTAATTAGTTTTATTAATCTCTCTAAAATAATCGATTCTGTCTTATTTTAGGACGAGAGGAAGTATTATATAGAATTGTAAGAATGTTTTCAAGTAAAAAAAGCATAGTAAGATTTTTTTTAAACTAGATTGCAGGTCAAAAATTTTTATTATATAAATGAAAGGAGAGAACTTATTTCAAGTTTTTTTTTATATTTATTATGTTAAATTTTTCAATCACACATGAATATATAACCCTATATCATATTTTTGTATGTAGATTTATTTTTAAGTGATAATATTTTAAAAATGGGATATATTACATGTATGATTGAAAATAATTAATATAAGAATCTGAGTATTGTCATATATATGTGTAATTTGGATTTCAAAAAATTGTAAACAGGAAAAACATTCGAGACTGTGGACCCAAGAACAGAGGAAGTGATCACCGAAATAGCAGAGGGGACTGAAGAAGACGTTGATCTCGCCGTGAAAGCGGCGCGCGAAGCTTTCGATTCTGGTCCATGGCCACGCATGAACGGCTCTGTACGTTCACTTCTTCTCCTACTTTTTCTTCTTTCTGATACCTAACAACTAGCCACTCAAACGGATATATATATAGATCGAAGCCATTACCGAAGTTGTTGTAATTAGTAACTAGCATGTTATTTGTTCGATGAAATGCCAAGCAGGAAAGAGCGAAGATAATGATGAGATGGGCCGATCTAATCGAAGAGAACATAGAGGAGATTGCGGCGTTGGACGCCATTGATGGGGGTAAGCTACACACGGCGTGTAAGGTGATCGATGTTCCCCATGGAGCGAGTCTTCTTCGTTACTATGCTGGTGCGGCGGATAAGATTCATGGAGAGGTGTTGAAATCGTCAAGGAATCTTCATGCTTATACTTTGATGGAACCTATTGGTGTTGTTGGCCACATTATACCCTGGAATTTCCCTACCCATATGTTTTTTGCTAAAGTTAGCCCTGCCTTGGCTGCTGGCTGCACCATGGTCCTTAAACCTGCTGAGCAAACTCCTCTCTCTGCTCTCGTTTATGCGCATCTTTCTAAGCTGGTATGGTTCCTCTAGCTTGTTAATTGATTAATATGGTTCAGTCATATGATCATAGAATTGTTAAAATAGGTATTTAGGGGTGGAATTGGAGTTCAGTGCCTTTTATTAAGGTCCAGTAACTCAAGCTTGGACTTGGTCTATGCTTATGCTTATCTATATATACTGAATATAGCTTTGTTTTTTTTACCATGATTATAGCTTTGTTTAAGCTCGAGAAAGAACAAGTTTATGTATAGATTTTTTAAGTGTCTGTTACTTAAAAAGTCAGTCATATGATCATATTATTGTTCAAATAGGTATTTAGGTGTGGAATTGGAGTTAACTGCCTTTTATTAAGGTCTAGTAACTCAAGCTTGGACTTGGTCTTTGCTTCTTCTTCTTCTTCTTTTTTTTTTTTTAAATTTTGATCAACCCCAAGCCACTTTGGACTTGGTCTGTTTTTTAATTTATTGTATATAGTTTACGTGTAGATTTTTCAAGTGTCTATTACTAAAAGTGTGCATGCTATTTTATGACTATATCCTATGTAATTTTTGTCTTTTTTTAAAAAGAGTATTCCACGTTTTTTTTTTTTTGGGGTAGGATACACATATTCTATTTTTATTGCAAGTATTGTTAACAGAACTGGAAGACTATTACATAAGTTGTTCCTTTTTTTACTCCCTGATTCTTTATGTTAATTTGATGATCTCTATTAGCAAATGGCGTCTTCTGTCAGAGAATTGCTGAAGAATCAATTTTGGGTCACTTCCATAAGTGAGGGAATTTGTCTCGGTAGTCACTTTTTGTTATGCTTGATATGTGAAATTAAATTATGGAGTAAAAAATACAAAATAAAATATAAAGAATGATAACCAATAATATTATGTATAATGTAAAATTTTGCCAGTGAATAAATTAATACATTGTGGTATTGGAAGTGCCCAATTTAAGCTCATTTGATTAATTAGACACAATAAAGTAGGCGAAATATGAAAATGGAACAACTTACTTGATGAACAACATATTTAGCTTCATACAATTTCTTCAAGATTATGCTTAATTGTGTTTTTCTCTGAGAAGGCTGGACTCCCAGATGGGGTGCTCAATGTGATACCTGGGTTAGGCCGGACTGCTGGTGCTGCAATAAGCTCTCATATGAACATTGACGCGGTAATTTGCGTGCATGTCATGTATTTGGGATTTTCATATCGCATTGGGTTAAACGCTATATTTCATTTGACACCACCAAAGCTGATAAAGAGATCTGGATTTTATATTTGAAGGTGAGTTTTACTGGTTCAACAGAAACTGGTCGTCAAGTAATGCAGGCAGCAGCAATGAGTAATTTGAAACCAGTTTCACTTGAATTAGGAGGCAAGTCACCCCTCATAATTTTCAATGATGCTGATATTGACAAGGCTGTTGAGCTTGCCCTCTTTGGCATCTTATGCAACAAGGTAAATTTGCTTCTTCAGGATACATATATATGCTTCACAATGGAACCGTGTGATTCATATAATTGACATCACCTAGCAGGATAAGACTTTGTTGTTGTTGCTATATATTTGTTTGCTTCACAAAATCGTGTTGCACTTTCAGTGGTTGATCTTCTTGGATTTGAGTTTTCAGGGGGAGGTTTGTGTTGCAGGTTCCCGAGTTTTTGTTCAGGAAGGGATTTATGAGGAATTTGAGAAGAAGGTGGTGGAGAAAGCAAAAGCTTGGGTGGTAGGAGACCCATTTGATCCTAAAGTTCAGCAAGGACCCCAGGTAAAGGATAGTTTAAGCAAATACCTATCTTCAGACTATACAACATGGAAAATATCTCAACAAAATTCTCTGCTTCTTGTAACACTATTGCAGGTTGACAAGAAGCAATTTGATAAAATTCTTTCATATATTGAACTTGGAAAGAGGGAAGGAGCCACCTTATTGACTGGGGGTAAGCGAGTAGGCAACAAGGGATACTATATTGAACCCACAATTTTCACCAATGTCAAGGTGCATTTCAGACCCAAAGCCAAAACTCATGGAACTGGCCCTTTTTAATATAACAGAAAGCTGACCATGGAATTTTCTTTCTTTTTTAAAGGAGGACATGATAATAGCTCAGGATGAAATATTTGGGCCTGTAATGACACTCTTTAAGTTCAAGTAAGTTCACGATTCTTGGGCTATATTTGGATAGAGAGAAGGGTGAGGGGAAATAAGGGAGAACGAATACTAGGAAGGAAAACTTCCAAAATAGTAAAAAAATTTACTACTTTTAGGAGTTTTCCCTCCTAGTATTTCCCCCCCTCTAATTTTCTCTACATCCAAACATAGGGTAAGTGTTCCATTTAATTGGGATTTTGTGAGAGGTTGAATGTTGAATAAAAAGCATGAGATATGAACAATGCAGGAGCAATGAGGAAGCAATAAGGAGTGCCAACAACACAAGATATGGCCTAGCAGCTGGGATTATGACGAAGAACTTGGACGTAGCAAACACAGTGTCAAGGCATATTCGTGCAGGCATTGTTTGGATCAACTGCTATTTGGCCTTTGATAATGACTTCCCTTATGGAGGGTACAAGATGAGTGGGTTTGGAAGAGATTATGGACTCCATTCTCTTCACAAGTATCTTCAGGTCAAATCTGTTGTAACTCCTATTTACAATTCTCCTTGGCTTTGAAATTATGTTCCCTCAGTCTGATAATATACTGTGAAAGCAATAAGGGAATGAATCTGGCTTAGCTTTAGCCTACCAATAAAGAATCAGTTCACTGCTTAGTTTGTGAAAGATGGCCTTGTAACCAATTACACCTCTTTTTTTTTATTTTTTTATTTTATACAATTTAAACACACATGTGCACACAAACATATCAATACCAGACAAACTCGAGACCTCATCTAAGCATAGTTGGTGGCGTTGCCACTTAAGCAACTTGCCTTTGACAATCAATTTCATCTCTTAATCATTTTATTTACATCACCAAAACAAAGTTGTCATTTCTACATTAAAATACTTCTTTCCATCACATTTCTTAGCTTCATTTGTGTTTGGGTAGGCAAGGCTCTTCAAAGTGATCGGTGTGTTAACTTGATATAAAAAATGGCAATTTATATATTTACTGAGGTAAAAAATAAAGAAACTACAAACAAACAGGAAAGTTATCTTTTAATGGCGAATTGATCAATGTATAGATAATCATTCTAATCAGGAACATAAAGTACACAAATTCCCTAGGCTAGAGAAATCACTAGTTTCCAAATGTTCTAGAAGGATCAACAAATCGAACAGAAAAAGATATAGATTGATTATCTGGTTCATCCTGTGAACAACCTTGATCAAAATTCTGAGAGAAAGAAAATAAATCATAAAGGACCTGCAGGGATGATGCAGAATCTAAGAGCTTCTTCTTCTCTTTCTTGAGCTTCATCCACAACATTTTCATCCTTTAACTTACATGATTCAGTGACTGATAACAAGTTTCTGATAGCCATGGATGCACTAAAATCAGAAAGCTAATTCTCGTAGTTGAAGTTGGAATCCCAGTGTTTATATGAGGCGCTTAAGAAGATGGGGGAAAAAGTTTGATTATGAGCTCATGGTATTGAAATTGAAATGATATAATGATCAGTTCACTTGCTAAAGTGAAACTAACCAGCAAATAGTGAGTATTAAGTTAACAAAACTAATGCACTTTTCTAATTAAAACTCAGCCACCAAATATGCTCTTCCAGGATTATGTGGATCATATTACACCCTGTTATATAATCATGGCGCCAAACTGAATCATGACATGCCCAAAAAAACACTTGAATACTATTTTTTTTCGTATTGGAATCTCTTTTTGGGAGCAGCATTGCCTTGTGGTACAGTTGATCTAATTTTCATTTTGATGATTGGATGCCTGCTTATTTGGGCTTTGTTTGGGATGGTTTTAGGTCATCAAAACTGATCTTTTGAACCCAAAAAGCCAATTGAGGCTTAAAACAATGTTGCGCATGGTTATGGGGATAAATTAACTTTTTGGGTAAAAGTTAAAACCAAAGCTGGTTTAGGGTTTAAAACTTCTAATAGCCTTTTTACATATTTGAAACTTATAAAGCTGACTTTTCAATATAATAAATATATCATTTAAATAAATTTGTCTGAATTTAACTTTTTTTTTTAATAAAAGTAAATCCAAACATGAATTATATTATACTAATTGACTTTTACCTCAACCTTAATTTACAAAATACAACAAGGATAAGTAACTTTTATAAAAACTAATCCAAACAAAGTCTAATATTGATTCCCAATTAAGATCGGGAAGATCATATTACACAATCTACAGACCAGTATGGTTGCTAGAAATATTTTTTTTTTAAAAAAATTGTTTGATGCACAAAATTTTCAAAGTAAAAAAGAAAAAATATGATAAGGAATTATATGGTACTATCACATTAAAACAATATTTTATTTATTTATTTTGTAAATTAATGATTTGTTTTTTTTTTTTTGTTGCCAGTTTGGTTTTCACAGTTAAAAGCGGGTCACTTCAAGAAATGGGTTTAAGCCGACACCGAGGATGTTTGGTTGGGCTTAAAGAAATGGGTTTAAGCCGACACCGAGGATGTTTGGTTGGGCTTATATTTATGCATAAGTCCGATTTACGTAAATCGATATAAAACTCTTTAATATATTTTTCTCATAGACCGTAAAAGTTATTTCGTAAACCATAAAAATTACCTCGTATACCATAAATCATGATTGAAAAACATGAGGTTCCAACCGCTATTTCAATTTAATTGTAAAGCTTAACCAGTTGTACGCGCATGCTACGGATAGTTCCACTTCCGTTGGATTCCTTCCGGAATTCTCTCACTGATCGGAAAAGTAACACGAATCGATGCCTTAACCAAGTGGGCTTTGAGCTGTTCCTATCAGATTATTCCAACTTTAAAAATTTAAATATTCTCTCGGAATTTCAATACAACTTCAAGAGCTTAATCATTGAGTAATGAAATATTAGAAAATTAATTAAATTAGTTATAAATAGAAAATTCGCATTAGTTTTACTGTGCGTGTCGCAGGGCCATGCTATGAGGGCCGTTAGTTAGCCTGTTACTCTCTGTTCATGTATAACCTCCTTAATTTATTTTCTTTTAAAAAAAATTGCTACGTGAAGAAGCCCTCATATTTAGAATCAAAATAAGCACATTATTCATTTCCTATATTTAGGGCCCTCTTACATTTTCGCGGGAGAAAAATCTAAAAATTATATTTAGAAGCATTGGGGATGTAAGAAATGAAGAAACAAGGAGTCATTTCTGAAAATGGACAGATGAAAGAGTATAATTTTATTGTCAATTACAGCTATGGAGTGATGAAAATGTGTAAATTTTATTTCTAATTACAATACAAAAATATCGGAATTCCCTCAAATAAGTATAGAAGAAGCAAAAATAATAATTTTTAAAAAATGAATCTGAGGATCGAAATAATCCAAAATCAATGGAATAAGTAGGTAATGGCGAGCGCAACCAACATGAGAAAATAAGCAATCCCTTGATCAACGGTAGTTCCTGCAACAAAAATCCCCCAAATATAGAATCAGAAAAACCCAGATTTCACACTTCAGAAGATAAATCGATGAGGAAAGAAGAAGAATCGAAGATTGTAAAAACTGAAAACTAACCATCACTTGAAGGAGGAGGTGCCGGAGAAGAAGCGAGATCTTGAGCTTGGCCGAGAGAAGAGAACGCCATGAGAAGAATACTGATAATTGGGAAGGCGGCGAGTCTGAATGTTTTCATCGTAAAAAAAATTGGTGAGAATCGGAGGTGGGAGAAGCGAAGGGGATTAATAGGGGAGAATCGGAGATTAGGGTTTGGAGATGAAGAGAGAGAAGGAAGGGAGAGTGAGATTTATAGGGGAGAGAGAAGTTGAATTGGGGGGTTGGTTGAGCAAATTCGAGGAAATTTGGGGAAGAAGGAAGAGTCAGCGAATTTGAATGAATGAATGAGGTGGCGGCTTGTTGACTTGACTGCCAAACACAATGGAGAAGCTTCATTTCCATTTGTCTTACGCTTATGACACGTGGCAAAAACAAAACATAACCCACAAAAAAACACGTTTTCCATTTTCCTTTGTTCGGCTAGGTACCCTCTCAGTTCATATTTAATCCTACTACATGGTCACAAATTTTTATTTAAATGCTATTTAAATTTGAAAAATCTCAAAATCACGGTTAATAGATGAAAATAGCACATACATTAGGGAGAAATTTAGTATTTTGAAATATTATATTTTTATCAAAATGCTCCTCAATTTTTTTAAAAAAACAAAATAAAAGAATCCTCACAGGCGTTGGAGCTTTATTGGCCAGTACCACCAGGTCAGTGAATTGACCGTCAAAGCTCCGATGATAATTTAAGTAATGCAATTAACTGTTTGAGTATAAAGATTGATAACTTGAGCTCTTTAAACTTTATTAGGAGTCATTAACAAATAAAATCAATGTAATGAAAATTTTAATATATAGATTGACAAGTTATCAGTCTCTATATTTAAATAGTCAATCGCATTATTCAAATTATCATCATAATTTTAACCGTTTCCAATCATTGAGGGACCTTGCCTTTTTTCAGAAAGGTAAGGGGGATTTTCAACTGATGGATGCCATACCATGAACTCGCAACAGAAACTTTCTCGTTGCCTTGGCTTCCACAACCACCTTCCTCAGGTGCCAATAAGCCCAATAGAGCTCAACTTGTGGAGGGAATACATTTATTTGAATAGACTACAAAAAGTCAATAAAAGGGTAAAAACTACAATAATATAATTAAAACAAGGTAAAGTTAAAGCAACTTGAGGGTTAATTTTACCTTTTTATTTTTTTTTAATATAAGATATATTTATTTAATTTGATTAGATTAAAAAATTAATTAAATTAATTAATATGACATATATTTTCTAAAACATCTTAATCACTTTTTTTTATTCTCTCATTTTTAATTATTGGTAATGGTGTATTAATAGGGATAAAGAAAAAAGAGTAAAAAATATAAAAAATTTATCTTATGGATAAGATCATCCCCATATACATACAAACGTACATATATTAAGGACAGAATATTATTACATAATAATACCCAGGACGAGAGTCATTATTCTAGAATATCTAGAGTCGCGTTATCTCGTACAATTAATCGGTTTTCTTTGAAAGTTAGAGTTTGAAATATACTCCGTGTCATCGTGGACAAATGCCAAATGCGTGTATTTAATGGAAAAATAACAAATTACGTCATGGTCATAAGGGGAAGAAATTAAAGAAAACGAATTACGTAAGCAAGGATCTCAGGCTCATGGAAATCCATATTAATTTTATATAATTTACTCTAAAAAAATATTATATATTATAAAGGGAAAATATCACCAAAAAAATTTAAAAATAAGAAATAACAAAATGGTATTTTAAATATTTATAATATCATAGAGATATTAGTACCCGATTTGTCTTTTTAAAATTTTTAAAAAAATGACACAAATGCCATTATATATATATATATATATATATATATATATATATATATATATATAATTTTTAAAAAATACCCCCACCAACCACTGTCGTTGGGGCTCCGATGGCCAGCTCTCCAACAAGAATATACAGTCACGAAATAAGTATTTTTAAGTGGTGAGGGTTGGGTTTGAATCCCCACCACTTAGTTTGCTAAAAGATTAGCAGTTATTGAGCCACCAATGGCTGTCAAGGCATAATATGCAAAGAACACACACACACTTTTGATCTTTAATTCAAAGACATGTACTAATTTTGTTTAGAAATTCATGACATTTAATTAAGTTTTAACAACTTTTGTTTATTAAGTGAAAAATTCAAACTATCAAGTCATTTACAAGTTTTATTAAGAAATTCATGACATTTCATTAGGTTTTAACAACTTTTGTTTATCAAGTAAAAAATTTACACTTTCATGTCATTTACAAGTTTTGTTAAGAAATTCAAGATATTTCATCAAGTTTTAACAACTTGTTAGAATTGGCTGACACCCAAGAGGGGGGTGAATTAGGTGTACGATAATATAGTATGATCTTTCAAATACTTTTTGCATCCACTTAAATAAATATATATATGGAAGTATAAAATCATAAGCAGCTATGTAAATCTTATATGCTGGAAATGTAAAAGTTTAAGGAAGAGAATATGCAAACTGTTATTTATCCTGGTTCGGTCCAATCCACGATGACCTACGTCCAGTTCCCAGGCTCCTCCTGAGATTTCCAATATACTATCTTCTTCTTTGACCGGGCACAAGAAAAGCCACTACAACACACAAGTTTAACCAGGCACTTGTGTAGCCTACTACGGAGTTACTCTCCCTCACACACTATAAGGTTCACTCCCCCTTACGGCAAATCTTACAAGCAGAGCAATACTACCTACAGCTTCCCCGTAAGATAATCAACCCTCTCAAGGCCCCTCTACCTTGAGTTCAATACAGAATATAGATGAAGTTGCTTACAGACTCTCTCACATAGTAGATGAAATGCTCACTGAAATACAATACAAATATTCACTCTCAAATGTACATGATATTATAAACTGATAAGAACAGAGAGTATATGAGGCGGACAACTTATGATATTAGCATGTTGGCAATTGGATTCTTATCGCTCGTGTGTTTGGTCGCTGTCGCATCGTCTCAACTTCTTCTTGAATGCTTTGGTTTATATAGAAGATGATTGAGAGCCATTGAAAATATCCGTCCGTTAGAGTCTTTTGATTCATTTGACTGTTGAACTTATTTGAATATTTTCCCGTTGTAAGCCCATCGTATGCTCGAACAGACACATCTTCATTTTCCGTTAGAGTCCTATTGCTTTGTATGGCCATTGAGTGAATTTGAATATTTCCCTGTTTATCATGCTCTGATAGATGCTTTAGTATTCCTTTCTGTTTGCACTTTCTTTGAACCATTTGCTCAATATTGTTGCTTCCCATGATTTGTTGTCGTTGAATATTGGTATGTTGTTTCCCATTTCATGGATAGTGCATTGATAATGCATAACAACTGTAAAGCACTGAGAGAGAAAGCCATTATGTCTTCACGCTCCATAAACGAACCTTTGTTGTCTCTTCGCATAAATTCTTCATTGTTACTTTGATAAAACACTTCAACTACTGATACAATGAAGTATTAGTCATGAATACATTGAATGAACGATTAGAGACTGATTTTCTGTTTTCTGGGATTCATTCCTTCGGGTGATGATGTTTGCCGTGAGTCACCTTGGAACTTGAAGATGCAACCCAAACATTCGATCTTCTGTTTCACACTTGAAATAAATGTCAAATGATGTTTAAGTATAGTAACAAGTGTAACCATAATGATTAAATGATGTTTAACCATATCTGGATTGATCTCTGAAATTCACTCAACTTTAGTTACTGGCGAACTCGAGTTCTCACGATGAAACTCGAGTGCGTGATGATGTTTCACTGCATTCAGGTGGTCTCGGCCATGAACTCGCAAGAGTGCACTTTTGGAACTCGAGTGTACTTTGCTTCAGAACTCAAGTGCTGCATTATAAACTCGAGTGTGTCATGTGTTTTCAAGTTTCTGCAACGTTCTCTGGTTGAGACTCTCAGAAGTGTCAAACTGAACTTAAGTGCAAATATCCATAGGACTCGAGTACATGTTGTAGGACTCAAGTGCACAACTTTTTCCTCTCATCACAAGACTCTCGGGTACAAACTCTCATGGCCATGCTCTCAGAACTTGAGTGCAAACATACTTCATGACTCGAGTGCATGTCTGTAAACTCGAGTGCTCCTTATATACTTCAGTGCTTTAAACCTCTCGGGTATAAACTTTCATCCCAAAACTCTCAGGACTCGAGTGTATCTTATCCCAGAACTCGAGTGCGTCATCCTGAACTTAAGTTTATGTGTTTAACTTCAGCTTCTTCCGAGAGAGTGAACAGTGGACTCAAAATATGATCCATTCATTTTTTACTCCAAATATGGTAAATGATTAATCATTAGAAAGCTCTTGTTGTTTACATTCCAATGCAAAAGGAATCAGCTCCAAACTCTTTGTATTCTCCAAGTTATGATCTAATGAGTGTAGACAACGTATGTATTTCTGAGCATCAACTTCCAGAAGTCTTAATGTATTTAATATAACTCCAAAATTTACATATTATATATTTATGGAAATCTCTTTGAGTTTTCTTTCATATGGCACCAGTTTGAACTCATTTGGAAGTGTAGTTTAAGAGATATGCCCAAAATATGAAAGTTATTCCTGAATATGACGGTGATTTCAATTTAAAATTCAAACATTCATATCTGATTCATCTGAGATCCTTTGCTTCTTTTTTTATGTCAAAATAACGCATTAGGAGTCTAGTTTCATATACTACTGGTTTCGTCGCAATCGAAGTTGTGATTTGAGAGATATGATTAAATTACTGAAGCTCGCCCAGGCTGAACGTAGAACATGGATGAACAGAGTATACTTTTATTTATACCGAACTCGAGTTCTAGCCCGTTTTTGCAATTGTGAACAGTATCAACTCAAGTTTTACATGGTCAACTCGAGTGCACAACTTGAGATACATCCGAAGATCGTTTTTGCCCAAAACTCGCATGCAAAACTCCTTGAACTCGAGTGCTATAGTACCCAGAACTCGAGTTCTACTATTCAAACTCGAGTGCTACAGTTCCTCGGATGCTACAGTGCCTGGTTGCTACAGTCTGGCCGCTACAATGTCTTTGCTACAGTACCATATTGCTACAGTCCAAATAGTGTATTTGCTACAATACTCCTGAATTCCCTTCCAAACATAGAAATATGATATTTCTCCTAGGAGCTTGAATCTTGATATTCCCATTAATTCTTATTTATCCAATTTCTTTCTTGCATTGCTTGACTAAGCTATAAAATATACAACATTAAATATAGTAGTTAGTCACTATAGGAGATGAATATATTATGCAAACTTTTTGCTCTTAATATCTTATATCTATATTTGACATCATCAAAACTAATTATATCTAACACAACTTTCGTTTACTAAGTAAAAAATTCACACTATTAGGTCATTTACAAATTTTGTTAAGAAATTTACGACATTTCATTAGGTTTAAACAATATACGTTTACCAAGTAAAAAATTCATACTATTAGGTTATTCACAAGTTTTGTTTAGGAATTCATGACATTTGAATAGATTTTACCAAGTAAAAAAATTCATATTATCAAGTCATTTACAATTTTTATTAAGGAATTCCCGACATTTAATTATATTTTAACAACTTTTGTTAAAAAAGTTACACTATTAGGTTTTAATAACTTGTGAATTTTTTATAGAAAAACGAAAATTGTTAAAACTTAATGAAATATGGTAAATTCCGTAACAAAATTTGTGAATGAAATGTTAGTGTGACTTTTTTATTTGGCAAACGAAAGTTGTTAAAACATAGTAAAATGTCGTTAATTTCTTAACAAAATTTGTGAATAACCTGATAGTGTGATTTTTTTTACTTGGTAAACGAAAGTTATTAAAACTTAATGAATTTTTTTGAATTTCTTAATAAAACTTATGAATAACCTCATTGTGTGAATTTTTTACTGGGTGAACGGAAGTTGTTAAAACCTAATGAAATGTTGTGAATTTTTTAATAAAATTTGTGAATGAGCTGATAGTTAAACTTTTTTACTAGGTAAACAAAAATTGTTAAAACCTAATAAAATATTGTGAATTCCTTAACAAAACTTATTAATGAGTTTGAGTCAAATTTAAAGAGTTAAATTATATATATATATATATATAGACACACATATGTTTGCACAATATATATATATTGAAAAGCATTGATGGCCTATTGTTTTTGGCAAAATAAGTGGTGGTGGTTCAAATCTCATCTCCACCACTTTAGAAATATTTATTCCCACCGGAGCTCTGGTGAATGGTGGCTTGCGACTGACAGTAGGGGGTTTTCTTTTTTTAAAAAAAAAATATGTGTAAGGGTATTTTTGTCATTTCTTTTTATTTTTATTTTTAAAAAGACAACTTGAGCCTAGCACATCTCTAAAAGTATGAATATTTAAAATACTATTTTTTTTTAGTATTTTTAAAGTTCTTTTACTTGGAATTTTCCCTATTATAAAAAACATTATTTATAAATTATCAATATGATATAACTTGTTAAATGAAAATTAAACAGTGTGATAAACGTGATTCACGAATTAATTTACAGTAAGTGGCTTTAAAGACCCAAATCATTCTTGTACGTCTGAATGATTTAACTTTTGTTATTAATTAGTGCGGATCTCAATTTTTATGTAATATATAGAGTCAAACAAATAAGTCATACTATAACTCATATATAATGTGACTTATTAGAGTTTTTATGCTATATACAACTTAACTTTAGGGTGCAATTAGCTTAACTTAGCTTGAGAGGGGATATTACTTCAATAAATAAACAGTTAATAGGTCTTTATAGTAAGGATTGGAGCAACAAATTAATGTCCTGTGAGGCCATTCTTTATGTTACTTGAGTGTTTTGGACTTTTTCAAATGCGTTTTCATTTTAATATTTACGTTCATAAATATGTATTGATTTTTAAAACATTCATTTGAGATTTAATATGGTTGAATTATGAAACTCGCATGATCTAGTTACATAATTATATTTAACCTTCAATAACTTAGGTATTGAGTTCAAATGATTTTTTTTCTCTTAAAATGTGGTCTTATCTTTCTTAGCATCTAAGTGTGCATGTCCAATGACTATATGACATGTGGTGGCTTTGAAGTGCTATGTCATGTGTCACACTGTCATGTCAAGTTTCGGAACCAGTTTCGGCGCTTATTATTTGGATAGATACTAAAAGCTCATCCAAATATGAACCGTTTAAATCTAGATATGGACAGTTCATATTTGATTTTTTTTTAAACGGGTGATTTTTGAATAAAAAATTTATTTTTAAAAAAAATGTTAGTTAAGAGATTATCTTTGTTTTAGATTCTGTACCTATTAAAGTAATTTTTTTTTCAAAAAAAATAAAAAAAAATTAAATTTAGACCGTCTAAATCCTATCAAATGGTCCAGATTTCAATGTCTAGACTCATTCTATAAAGTTTCACATATGTAATCGTTGATGTTATTATCCCTGCTCCATTATGTAACATAGTCTGGTCGATCAAGCCTCTATGATTTCCTAGATTTGGAAGGCTTGTTGGGCCTCTAACTAGATGGATGAATGCTCATTGGCCCTTTATGACATCCCTATTGAACACGTCTTGGTATGCTATCATTTGGTTAACCTAAGCCTTTGAATCTGACTGGTAAATTGTCATTAGTTATTGGATGTTACTCTTGGAATTACCTCCAGGGGCATAGTTGAGGCTATAATGCAAGCATCGATTTTTTTTTTTTAATGGTTTCGAGTTTGTTTGACATCACATGGCTTGATAATGTTTGCAACATAGCCATTTTTTTATTTGATCAAAGGTGTAATTCTTTTTTAGGCTTAAGGTGAAAATGATTTTCGTCTCTCTCAACAAGTGTATTTCCGATAGTATAACTTATATTCTCTTCTTTATAAGAGTGGGGCCACTTATAATCTCAACTAACAGCTTGTTAGTTGCAACAGAGCTTCTTTAATTTATAAGGAGATTGTCAATTTAGTTGTCACTAAGAATTAGTTGAAGAGGAGCATTATCTAATTTGCAGTATAATTAATGTTGAGCGATGGAGAATTTACATGGGAGGAGGTTTCATTGTATTATCTGAGGAGGTTTAATTTGATGAATCTTGCTTGTCATGTTAAAAGTCTGTGAAGCTGAGTCTCATGGTAAGGCATTTGTCATAAACATCTTCAAGCTGTGGTGGGAATAAAGCCATCATGCTATCAGATATTGCAGCATGATCAATTTTTTGAGGGAATTAGACAATATATGATTGGTTTTAATGAGATTGAATAAGCAAGGTAGATAGAATAGGCACGATTTTCCTAGCACCTTCACATGAAGAAACATAGCACAAACTTGTTTGTTTCATCTGAAAGTCAAAAAAAAAAAAAAATCTGCGTCAACATTATTAATTATAGTCAATTTCTTCAAACTTTCCAACATAACCTTTTTTATGCAGTTAATATGAAAAATAAGGAAACCTAAATTAATTAAGACCAAAATACCTTGTACGCGCCTGGTCAAACTAGTCAAGGGAGAGAAAGCATGCGGTTTTTTGAGTAATAAAAGGAGCTTGTCATGAATGGGCCTTTATGGAAGGGGACTATGAACCCAAGATCAATGAGCCATGAGACAACATAAAACATATAATGGGAAAATTTCACCTAACTCTCACTGTAGTTAAATATTTCTCAAATGCCCCCATCACTTTCTAAACATCATTGCAGTTTGCAGTTTTATGGGGAGCAATGGAATTAATTTCAGAAGGGAATGGACAAAAATGACCGTTCTTAAAAAATGATTGGCACTTGTGCTATTTAATAAATGAGAGGGAATTTATAAGATAGGTATGATGCTTTACAAGATGGATGTGTGGATTCATAAGATAAATGAGTCAATTTACAAAACCTATAATTAAAATCACAGTGACACTAATAATATTTACGAGATAAAAGGGCATACACAAAGTAAGTGTGACACTTTGCATATGCCTGTGCAAAATTTACAACACAATTGAATTAATTTGTTATATTTACAATTGAAATGATAATAACACTAGTGTTATTTACAAGAAAAGAGGGACTTCGGAAGACAAGTGCGACTTTTTATAATATACATATATGAATTTACAAAATAAATAAACTAATTTGTAAAACCCACAGTTGAAATACCTGGAACTTTTTAGGAGAGTCATTTTTGTCCATTCACTCCGAAATTAGTTTCACTGCCCCATAAGAATGCAGATGTTTTCAAAAAGTTATGAGGGGTTTTGGAAAAATATTTAGCTACAGTGAGGCTAGGTGAAATTTTCCCTAAGATAATTGGGATTGGATGGGGTGGATAGCCTCTACTAGTGCACTCTCGATATATCTTGCAATTATATTTGTTAAGAACCCATTATAAATTGTATATAAAAAAAAGATAACTCATTATAAATAATGATCATTTTATAGCTCCGACCACAACAAAAATACAAAGTTTAAGCTTGAGCTTGCGAATAAGTCTTTTTGTTTTAGGCTCTAGCTTAAGGTTTCAAAATGCCTAATGTAGCCTAAATGTCTTTTCAAAAGCCTGCTTAAAATGTAAGAATTTAAATAAATTTAAAACTATATGTCATATATAACATTTCAAGCCTATTTAAAAACTCACGTTATGTTTTAAGGTTACAAAAATACTATATATAATTTAGTTATTTAAATAAATCTAATTTAAATTTAAATAAAATAAAAAAAATTCCTATCTCAAAATGTTACCACAATTACAAATTTATAATAATACATATAAGATAATTATTTTACAATAAATTATAAAATTAATTTAGATTATATTATATATAATTAACATGCATGGAAGTGATCAAACATTGGATTGACCAAAGCAATAGGTTTGTGTTTAATATTAGTTGGTTTTGCTTTCGTGATGAATCATTTATACATTTTTATTATCGCAACTTTCATGTATTTTGTTTTATGTTGAGGTTATTGATCAAAATCATCATGTCTTTAGCGTTTCATCATCTGGTAGCTTGATATCTTTTCTTTTCTTTTTCTTTTCTTTTTTTAAATAAGAAGTGTGCAAGAAAACAAGCAAGGTCTATTTAGCTAAAAGAAGTCTATGACTGAGACTTTCTATAAGAATCGCTCTATATTTCGCTAGAGTAACATTGCGATAATTTTACTATCCATTTGATAATTTTGATAAGTTAAAGAATTGACAAATCAATTAACATCTGGTGGATTTCCTTCATATCTTAACATGAAGGGATTCTTGTAGCTTGATATCATTTGGTTTTGATATCTTGAAAGATTAGTCTGACCCTAATAAGCCAAAAATAAAAAAATAAAAAAAGCTTGGACTCAAGTTAGCTCATAAGCTTGTTTTAAAGCTCAAATTTGAAGACTATAATAAGCTTCACTCTGAATTCAATCAAACTAGGTACTATAATTGTGTTTGATCTTTGTCTACTTTCTTTTAATGCTTTCGATGTGATTTCATTGATTTGGTTCCTGGGTGCACTCTTCGTTGTGTTTGATCATTGTCTACTTTCCTTTAATTCCTACAATATATGATTGCATTATTATTTTTCTGATGAACAGGTAATTATATATTTATGAAGATGAGAAAGAGAAAGCTATAAAGTTGTTCAACATTGTACATATGTCTTATAATATGTAGGAAAGCCTTGACGGCACTATTTTAGATTTAGTAATAATTGTAATATGTGGCTTCTTGACTAGGGAGCAAAATAAGGGGATATGATTTTGACCAAAAATATACTAGATTGCATCTCACAGTGCCAATAGTTGTAGTTGAAGAGGACCCACTTTAACGGGAGGACATATGTTCCAAGCATGACAACTTATCTAATTGAAGTGTACATTGATAACCATGATACGCTTTCTTGCATGAGTCATTTTGATTTTGAACATTATGTTCTAAAGAGGTTCATTATATTCTTATAATTGTTGTGACCAAAAAGTCACCGTCTATCTGCAACAGTCTTGAGCTTGAATCAGTTTGCTTTGACCATGAAGCAACATACTCATTTACTTGGGTTTGTGCCATCTGTATTACCTGAGTGGGAGAGAATTGTTATCCTGCATGACAAATATTATTTCGTGTAAACCATAAACTATGTATAATATAGAAGGGTAAAAGAGAATTAAAATTACTATGATTCGATAGAGTCTGCAACCACAAGGTTATCCATTGTAATAATGATGTAACCTTAGAAGAGTCAACCCAAAATCCTAAAGCACTACCAAACCAACAAGCTCGATCTAGCGAATGGACAAAAAAGTAACAAATGATCTAAGGACTCATTAGATAAGCCACAAAAAAACACATACCTCCACTGTAGTTAGATGCTTATGCTTTAATAGACAGGAAGTGGGTAGTATTCCTTTTATAATCTTCCATATAAGCAACTGTAATCGTGGGGGTAGATAAGATTTTCAAAGCAATTGACATGTGATATTAATCATACCTATATTGTGAGTGTCATTTTCCCTTAACATACGGTAACCGTTGTTTAGAAAATGCCAAACCATTTAATAGTATCCTAAGCTTGCAACAGAGAAACAAGATGAAAAGCAAACTATTGCACCACATGTGTAGGGTAAAGAGATGAGACAAGCTGCCAATTCCATCATCCACGTGGATATAGTATAAGGTCTGATACTCACAAAGAAGAATACGACAGACTCAATTGCTGCAAAGGCCACCAAAGCTAACTATTTAACCTGATTGAGGTCCCATCGTCAACTTGCCAGGTAAGATGGTTAGAAACCATTGTCCCTGCTTTGATGATTTGTTTCTATATGCTAAAACTATTGTAAGTTGGTTTAAAGATATATTGACAATCAGGGTCCATACATGTACGAAGCATTATTCGACTAAGCAAAGTGGATTGCTCAGCTATTACTCTCCACAGGTGCTTCGCCAGTAGTATTGAGTTAAAACATTCTATCTATATTAACTGTAATCCCCGTTGATCCTTTGGAGCACAGAGCAAGTCCCAATTCATGTAATGAACCCCATATGAATCTTCATATGATCCCTAGAAGAAGTTGGCCATCTTTAGAGAAATTTTATGACAAAAATGTTAGGAGAACTTCATACATGAAAAAAGATATACCAGCAAGGAAGACAGAGAACTTTTAATTAGAACAAGTCGACCTGTTTGGGAGAGTAGATGACATTTCTAACCAGCCAGCCTTTTATCAAGTTCTTCTATGATCTCTTCATACTTCCTTTTGTCATAGTAAGGTCATCAATATAGGTGCCCAAATACTTCCCTAAACGGGAATGGAATCAAACTCCAAATATGTCCACTAACTTTTTTTTAAGATGATATGGAACCAATGGACTAAAAACAAGGTTCTGAAAATCAGACTGGTCGGGGTACTGGGTCAAGGGTCAGTGAGTCAGATCAGAGTCAAACCGGTGAGAAATTGAATATTTTAGACTTATAAATATAAAATTCTAAAGAAAAATTTTAAAAAATTAATTTTTTAAAAATAAAAAATACTAAACCGGTCAGGACCGGTTCAGCCACCGGGTTACCGATTCCAAGGCCGGTCCGGTCGGTCCGGTCCGGGTTCCAGAACCCTGGCTAAAAACAATATTTGATTTATGATAAATTAGCTCCTACCTAGAAATCCAAGCATATCTTCGTAGAATAACTCTAACAATTCTACAATCCTCATCTATTGCCCTACAAAATAATAGAGTGTCATTCGTATACATGAGATGAGTTAAATGCTCTACTCTAACAATTCTACAATCCTCATCTATTGCCCTACAAAATAATAGAGTGTCATTCGTATACATGAGATGAGTTAAATGCTCTACATGTTGGCCAATACATATGGCTTTCCACTATTGGAAATTTTCTACTCAATGAATCATACATGATAAAAAATTGGTGCAGAGCAAGAAGAGATAAGGGGATATGTGATCCATTTAAGGCCTCGAGATGGAATGAATGACTTCCTTAGAGAACCATTAATCATTACCTGATAGGATACTGTTGATACATATTGTATGATTAGATGAATTATCGAAGGAGGAAACCCCGTGTGATGCAGGATTGTTTATAAGAAAGGCCATGAAACTTTATTGTAAACCTTTGCAACGTCTAGTTTGAGTATACACTAGCCTTCCTTGCATTTTTGTATACCATGAATTTTGGCCTGACATTCCAAGGTGAGAATAATATTATTAGTTTTTAGTATACCTTTGAGGAAACCATTTTGATTCAAGGTAATCATATCACCCAAAATCTCCTTGAGGTGATAGCATAGAGCTTTATAAATTAATTTATAGATGACATTCAGAGATTACTAGGCTGAAAATCCTTAAAAGTAGTCGAACTATTGCATTTTGAAACCGGAACGATAAAAGACCGATTTATCTCCTTAAGAAAAAACTCGGTAGAGAAAACTTGAAATACCATTACAGTAATATTATGCTTAAGAAGGAGTCAAAACTTTTGGTAGAATCTAGTGTGAAAGCCATCTGGCCTATTTAAAAGATTGTCTTCTCAATTTCCCTAGATGATAATGGTCTATTTATCCAAGCCAGATGTTGAGAGGACAATTTAGGTAAACTAATATCACTCAACTTTTGCTCCATCAAGTTGACCCCAAAATTATTTGTGTTAGTATAAACGTTCTTGAAGTAGTGCAATGATACAGCATGGATTTCTTCATACTCCTCAATCCACTGGCCATTAGAATCTTGGATTCTATCAATGAATTTCTTCATTTGCATAGTGAATGCATAACTATGAAAATAGTTCTAATTCCTATCACCATGGAGCAATCAATTCTGCCTTGCCCTTTGAGCCCACAAAACTTCTTCGTCATCGTGTGTGTTTGGTAAATAAGAAAAAAAAGTGATTTTCAACCCAAACCATGGTTTTATAAAAAATTTATCAAACATTAGCAAAAATGACAAAAGTGCTTTTTTACCAAAACCATGGTTTTAGAGAAGCTATTATTTTCCACTTTTATGTGTGGGTCCCACTTAAATTTCTCTCTCATCCTTCCCTCTCTTCTCTCTCTCTCTCTCTTTTCCTTCCGTGGCTTTGTTCCTCCCTTTCGCTGTTGCTATTTATTGGGGATGGGTTTTCTTTTTTTTTTTTAAATTACTGTTTCATATTATGTCAAAATTTATTACTTTAGTTTTAAATTTAATAATATAAATTTATCACTTTTTTACATATTGAAAAATTAATTAAATAATTTTAAAATATTTATATTTTAATTTTTTCCCCAAACTAATTAGTTTAACTAATAAACTGATATATAATTTAAGGATACATAACATATGATATGATCAAGGGTCTGTAATTTAAGGATACATAAAGTGATATATAAGGGATCAAATTTGGTATTACACACAAGAGCATTAGTTATGTAGTGTTTTCAGTGTTTTGTCTTACTTTATTATTTTATTAAGTGAACTGTAATTTTATCTCTATTTTGACAGACTGTATTATTAACAAATAATAACTAAATGTTAATATATCATTTCCATAATGAGTTCGAGGTATCTAGAATTATTGTTAGCACTAATGTATCACTTGTTAGCCAAAGAAAGACAATGTCTAAAGGAGAACGACAAAAACAGATTGTATTAACTGCATTGAAAAAACTGCTCTTTGTATTAATTTTAGGTATTAAATAATTAATCGTGAACTTTAAATGTAAAATTTATTAATATATATATTTGAATGTATGTATGTCTCATTTTTTTCACAATTTATAATTTCTTTGGTTTTTGTTATTCAATTATTTGTTAAATAATAACTAAAATATAATCTTATCCTATATATTTAATTATTATAAATGATTTTAGATTATACAATTTATATATATATCTTTGATTTTTTTATGTTGGATAATTGATTAATGTTGTAATTTTTAAAATTTATGTGATGTTATGTTTTTTTTATATTTATTAAGAAATTTACTATTAAATAAAACATCCAAAAATAATCTTATCAATTATATGTAATTATTACATAAGCTAATGTCTTTTTCAGTAATTTTACCATGAAAAAAGTTATTCTGATCATAATATCCAAACACTCTTATTTTATTAAAATCACTTTTGTTCCATAATTTATTCTCCACAATCTATTCTCTGAAATCACTTTTTTTCACTTTTTCTCCCTAAGCTATTCTTAAAAGTTGATTCCAAACACACCCATCATGTCAATGAATTTCTTAAGTTGGTTCCTCGCTCCACTTCATTTTTCAATGTAAATTTTCCCCAATCTCCCTATTAAAATATGTATGGTCTCTCTATCACTATCACAGGGGATTTAACTGCGTGTTGTCTCTATCGTTGCATTTGAAGCTAAACGACGCTATACTTTCCTATTATTCCTCATCTCAAGCCATTCCATATTTGTGAAATTTCAAATTTTGCAAACTAAATTTTTTTTTAAATTTTTGTCGTGAACTTTTTACTGCATCTTTTGCATAAGTCTATCTAATTTTTAATAAAAAATGAAATATATCCCAATACTGACCTCACCATATCTACATGGACAACTTTACGGCTTTCATATTCTGGACAATTTCTTTTATGTTCATCCCTTCACCACTCACCAAAAATTATACATCATCATTTATATACTTATTAAAAATGTGTATGTGTAATCATAATCATAATTATCACAAATTAAAAAAAAATCATATGGGATCCAGCAGTTGATAAATGCAAGAAGAAGATCAGGTCCCAAAAAAAAAAATTTATGTTTGAAAAATATTTTAAACGGCAATTTGTGAAATTTTGGCATCAAAATATTCAGCAATTATATACTTTTTCAAACACCAAATATAATTGTTTGAAGGACCTTCTTTTTTTATTTTTATAATCTTCATAATACGGCCACAATAATCCATCCATTACTAGCCACCATATTTGAAAAGTACTGCACATACAAAAGGGAGAACACACGCAAACACACACATATATATCACGGTAAAAAAAGTAGAATGTATATAGGAAAAAGGACAAAAAAAAATTCTAGAAAATACAAAAGGACAGAAAGGTGCACTAAAATTCAATAATGACAAAGAAGATACAAGATCCCAAAAAGGGATTTTAAAATTATACAAAAAAGACAAAATAAAAAAAAAGGATTGAAATTCTCCTTCATTATTTTAAAAAAAAGTTCCAACCCACCTTTCTGAAGAATGAGTTGTAATCAAAACTAAGGGGTTAATTCTTTTTAGGTACACAGAGTTAAATTATATTTTTTGTTGCACATCATGCAGGTTATTGAAAGTTATTGGCGGTTACCAACCCAATGGCCACCAGTGTTTTTGTCATGCAAGTGCGCAAATCTCACCTCCACCACTTATTAAAATAATTATTTCCATGGACGTGACTATGTGGAAGTGGCTGTAAACTTTTTTTTTTTAAAAAAAATAATAATTATGGGATGTTTCTGCCTTTTCCTTATATTTCGTATTTGCACTCCAATTTCAAAATTTCATTTTGGGATCTTAAACCTTCTTTGTTATTAGTAAATTTCGGTGCATCTCTCTGTCCTTTTATATTTTCTAAGTTCCTTTTGTGTTGTTTTCCCTATATATATATATACACACACACACACTTTCTCTTATCATTGTAATAAAACTCAGTTGATTTTTTTTAAAGATTAAATAAATTACTTAGAGATGAATTTAAATGAATGAATGGATAAGGTGGCGGCTTGTTAACTTGCTGCGAAACAAAACATTTTCCATTTTCTTAAATTGCATTTTTGAAATCACATTATGTTAACAAACAAGTCGTATAATTTTTTTTAATTAAAAGGGTAGGTGTTAAATGGGTCCAGAAAGGACTGAGAAATCAACATAATTTTATTGATAACGTGACAACCAGTAACTAACACCTTCATTTGAATATATAGGCTCCCCGAATATCAGTCCTTAGATAGGACACCGACCTATTTACATGTATATATTTTAACTACAGTAAGTATAACTTATTTACTCTACAGTAGGCATTAAAAGTATGAGATTATAAGTGGAATCGTAACCGCAATGCCGATCTTGCCTTACTGGAGAATCCTCACTGAAATACTTGCTCTTTCAATCTCTATTTTTTCCATCCTTCATAGTGTAAGGAACCCAAGCCGAACTCGCAACAATACTTAATGGTGTGTTTGGAAAACCACCAAACTGTGGTTTCAAACCACGGTTTGTGTAAATCGAGATAAAACTCTTCTCACATATTTACCTCATAAATTGTAAAAGCTATTCTCAAAAGTTAATCCAAACACACATTTAAGAAAATATTTGATGGCAGTTGGACCAAATAGCGTTGATATATTAACGAAGTCTTTAATACAAGATTTTTGCCAAAACATGACATGTCAGGTCACATTAATTGTAAATTAGTGGCGTTATGATATGTTTATCCTTAACTCACACAAACATACAAGTTTTCACAAAATATAAAAAAAAAAAGAAAAATATTGTTAAAAAAATAAAATGATGAAATAAAATTTATTTATTATCAAAATAACTAATATTACGCTCATAATTGGCTTCATGAATAATTTGTTAGATTTTTATTTTTTTTAAATCTATGTGACAAAATTAATTCAGGTGTATTTTCAATAAGAGCCACGATATCCATCACTAATTTCACTTACAAATTAACATATTATGATTATAGGAATGAGTAAATTAAATTGAATAAACTATAAAAACCCAGTAAAACAAAAGGAAAAATTACAAAAGTATGTTTTCTACAGAAGCTAAACAGCTAGTCCTTTAAATTTGTATGATGTTTTATTTTAATCTTTAATGATATAAAGTGTACTTTTAATCTTATAATATTAATGTTTTAATGGTCATTAACAAAAAAGCTCACCCAATTTAAATAATAACTACACACAATTGACAAAAAAAAGTTCAAATTTTAGAGAGAATGACAGTAACAGAATTTTAAAATTGTAAAATTCTAAATTAGGATTTCTTATTAAATGAGTTGTAAATTGCTTATCAAGTCTCATCATTATTTTATCAATTTTTGAAAACAAACTTGATTTTAGATTTTGTAATTTCAAAGTTTTTTTTATGTCATTCTCCCTAAATTTTAAATGTAAGTAATAATAATTTTAAAACCAATTACTCATAACATGTATGTTTTTTATTTTTAGATTAAAATATTAAAAAATTTCAATTTCTCTCATAATTTTTTAATGAAACAATTTTTCTCATGATCTAATTATCTACTAGTTTCCCCAATTTAAAGAATATTAAATAATTAAGTATAGTTATATTTATATATTTTTATAAAAATATTAAAACTAAAAAACATAAATACAGTAAAATTAATCAAAAAATTAAATTTATATTAAAAAAAACTTAAGCATCGTTTGTTAGTTATTATTTAAGTTGTTGAATCAACATTTTGCACATTAGTACGATGTTAAAATTATAGGAATATAAGAACATTTTATAAAGTTAAGATACTAAAATAAAACCCCATGTAAACTTAAATGATTCAAATTACAGTTGGGCCTTTTATAAAACATCAAAACGTATTAATAAAAAGACCAGCAAAATAATAAGACTTTACAGGATGAAAGAAGTTGAAGAACACGAAATTCAATATAAAAATTGACAAAAATATGATTAAAATAAGGTAAAGTTAGTATTAATTTTTTAAATAACTAAAATTATACTTTAGCTATTTATAAAAGATCAAAATGCATCAATAAAAGGACCAGGGCATAATAAGACTTTACAAGATGAAAGAAGAAGAAGGACATGAATTCAGTATAAGACTTTAATAAATATGATTAAAAAAGGTAAATTTTTTTGATGAAGTAAAAATACGGTAAAATTAGAGCAACTCGAGGATAAATTTTTCCTTTTCTTTATTTTACATATAATAATATCGTGGCCCAATGTGTTGGTAACTTTGTATCATTTTATATTCTTAAATAAATTGTCTTTATTTAAAAAATATACTACATCCGTCTTAAATATAATATATAGTTTATTTTTTAGAGAGGTTAATGAAATAAATAAGTTGTTTAATCATATCATATGTTTTACATGATTAAATTATATATCAATTTATAAGTCAGATAAATTAATTTAAAAAAATTATAAAAATAATATTTTAAAATAATTTAATTAATTTTCTTATTTTTTCTTTAAAAATAAACTATTTAAGAGGCAATGTAATACTGTGGACCAGGGGCAATATTTTGGAGTCACATTATTTCATATTATTAATAGTTTTTCTTTGAAAATTAGAGCTTGAGTTTGAAATCAGGTGTAAAAACGGGGACCGGAAAATTGGTAAACCAGTCAATGGTCCGGTTGATGTATTAAACCGGTCGAACCGGTTTGAACCGGTAAAATCGATGGTCAAACCAGTCCCCCTTTTTTTTAAATATATATTTTTTATTCCTCTAACTACTATTTCGTGCTATTTTTGAGGGACAAATGAAAGTTTGAAGATCAATATGAAGAGAAAAGTAAGTAAAAAAAGAACAAATCTAAAAAAAGGAAGATTTTAGGGATATAATAATTAATTAATTATAGGAAATGAGATATTATTGTATAAATATAGGCACCATAACTAATACTAATAAATTTTAAGCATTTTTTTCCTAAAGATCTTCATTTTTATCTATAGAAATTTAAAAATATATTAATATATATATTGTCATTAATAAATTATAATATTTTAATATGATTGATCTGATCTTGATTGACCCATTAACTCTTAAATTTATACCGTGACCGAATTCGAGTTTGAAATGTATTCCGCGTCACCGTGGACCAATAACAAATGCGTTTTCTTACAAGGGGGAAAAGATCACGTCATTCTCTTAGGCTTTGTTTGGTTCGAGAGGAGGGGAGGGGAGGGGAGGTTTATTTAAGTTAGGTTAGGGGAGGTTATAATTTTGTTTGGTTCAAAAAGAGGGGAGGGGAGGTTTCTTGTTTGGTTCAGAATGGGAGGTGAGGGGAGTTAATTATAAATGGACAAAAGTACCCCTCTAGACATTTTTTTTTATTTTTTAACAATGTATTTATTAATAATTATTATTTATCAAATTGTTATTTGTAAAATAATTATTCTAACATTTATATACACTTATTTCACAAACTTGCCATCTCTTTCCCTCTATTTTGAGGATACCAAGTGGGGGAAAAAACATTTTTTCAATACCCATGGAACATATATAAAGCAACACCTGTACATTGAACTGATAATTATATATATTGCATATCAACTTACATCATTACATAAAAATCAAAAGTTTCCATATGGTTAGGAAGCTACACAAGTTCTATATTGTTAATTGTTTCAAAATATCCATACATTTAACAAGTGATTACCAAAAATCATTGCCAAATGAGCAAAAAATAGTGTAGCATCAAATGTCTTCAAAAGGTAAGCAAACTATATTGCTAATATCAAAAGTCTACGAATGGTTAATAGACTAAATCACTTTAAGTCCTTCATAACATCCATAAGTAAGTCCTTACGGGCAAGAAAGGGGACATTCAACAAATGTCCTCAAAAGGTCACCATCACCCATAAGAACTCTATAAATCTTGGTGAAATTGGTTGTTGAAAAGCCACAATCTTAAATCAGTTTCCATATTTCTTCCCCAGACAATTGAGGAAGCTTTCTTGATGCTTCTTTAGCTATTTGATTTCTTTCCCTAGCAATTTCATTTGATTCTCTAGCCATTGCATTTGCTCCATTCAATGCTTCATTGCTAGCAATCATTGCTTGATTTCTAACATTAATAGCTTGTGCAACTTCATATATTACATCATTAAGCTCAAGCAAGTCAGAATCTGTACCCTTCTTGGAATTCACCTTTTGCTTCTTCTTGAGGTACCACTTGCAACTCCAGGTGAGTTGTCTTGAGTGGTGCTATTATCAAGAGCTTCAACATTGTCAACATTTATATCATGATGGGAATCAACATTATCAATATTGTTGTCTACATCAAAATAAATCAGCCTCATTGAGTGTGTGCGGCCTTTTTCGCATCTCACCAAGCGTACGGGTACCATCCCCTGAAGCTCTATCATTACCATATAAAATTATCATCTTGTCATAGTTCGGGATAGAAACATTTCTCCAATTTGCAGCTTGTGGCTTGGACTACAAAAGGAAAATTTTAAATAATGATTAATACAAAGGTTGTATGCATCAACTAAATACAAAAATTTTCTATCATATTGGCAAGTAAATACTAACCTCTATAAGTGAGTCCCAAACTTCATCATCTGCCTCCCACATATGGGATGTTGCATTCCAACCAAACCCATTCAATCCATTTTTAAAAACATCATAAACTTCAGAGAAATTTTTTTTCAAAGTTTTCCACCTGTTCTTAATTTTGTCTTTGTCCATTTCAACATCAAGCAAGGCACTCATCTCTTTCACAATATTGTCATATACTGTGCAGGTGAACTGGCCATTAAGCTTGTAGCCACAGTTATATTGTTCCATGAAAACATTAACAAGGTAGTCATCCATAGCTCTTGTCCAATTCAAACATTGCTTTTGATTGGCTGATTTTGGTGGCATACTATTACAAAAGTATTAAAAGTAAATGTCCAAACTTGAAAGAGCAATATATAAAACGAGCAAGCTTGAAAGAACAATACAAAAATATCCAAACTTGAAATAACAATATATAAAATATCCAAACTTGAAAGAGCAATACATAAAGATCCAAATTTCAAATAACGATACATAAAACACATGAACACTTGAAATAAGCTTGAAACAAGTTCATCATAACATAAACCTCAAACAAATTAGGGCACATTACCACCACGTCTCATTATCCTATTTTGATAATCTATCCACATCTCATTTGCTATAGTTTCCCTAATTAACTGTCCCCTAGCAGCCTCCTCATTATCACCACGTCGATCACGATTATTATTAGCAGCCTCAGCTTGATTTGCAAGTTCACGATCTACCTCTTTTATGAGATCCTCGTCAGGGTCAACGCTCATCAAGTAGTTATGAAGAATGCAACATGCTCCAATGATAAATATTTGAGCTTTTACTCCGTATGTAGGCTCAGATGAATTGGCTAAAATGTCAAATCTTTTTTTCAAAACACCAAAACATCTTTCAATCGCATTACGTAGCGATGAATGCCTCAAATTGAACAATTCTTTATAGTTTTGGGGGGGATTTCTTTCTGAATATTCATTCAAGTGATAACGGACTCCTCTATAAGGTGTAATCAATCCACTAGTTAGCATGAAGCCAGCATCCACAAGGTAATATTTACCTTCAGGAATTTTGAGCTTATCTTCTCGTGCCAATGCATTTTTAATAATCCTAGAATCAGATGCCGTGCCTTCCCATCCAGTGAGCACATAAATGAATTTTAAATCAAACGAGCAAGCTGCTAACACATTTTGTGTGGGGACGTCTTTCCTCCCACGATATCGAGGAGCATCCTTAGCAGATACTTTCACACGTATATGTGTTCCATCTATGGCACCAACACAATCCTTAAAAAAGGGATAGAACCTATCATTTGCTTGAATTTCAGGAGGGACTATTGTCCCATCAGGTTGTACAATAAATTTATCTCATACTTCAATGATAGCTCTTAACACATTATGAAGATGACGACTAATTGTCTCACCAGATCGTCGAAAGAAGAAATTTACCACACGATTTTTTGCCCTATGGCATAATATATAAAGAGTTTTTGCCACTTGCTCTTCCACAGTAGACCATCTTGTGGCTTTTAATCCCCCCTCTCTTTCTAATAAAGCACATAATGCAAGGAAAGCTCTAGGAGTCATACAGATTATATTACGACTCCTTTCATTAGTACTTATTTGACTCATTATTTCTTCACGCACCCTTTCCCTTTCTGAACTCATGCTATAACTTATTCTTCTTTTATGGCTCCTCCGAATAATTAGGTAGACAAAAACACATGTGAGTAGAGCTATAGCTTTTTGACGCAAATCCAGCCATCGATGACGTAAGACTAAATTGTTTCGAAATGCCGAATCCATCTAATATACCAAGTCAACATGCAACCAATTAATACTATACCACTTGACATACTATGTATAATAATATTATGTATACTTAAATACAAATACAAATCAAAACAGCAGTACCATAAGTGTATTGAGAAAGTATATTGAGAAAGTGAATTATGCAGCCATGAATTATGCAAGGTCAACAATGAAACCAATGAATTTTTTGCACAGAACACAGGTTAATTTAATTTCACTTGATCCAATTGTTTTTAAAATTTTAGAGTTGAAGTAATCCTCGCTGAAATGATAAATTGTCCGTTGGCAAATTTCAGTGGTAGTAATTACATTGCAGAATATGAAATTGTATGAACAGCCTCAAGGAGGGAAAAATCGCATAGCAGTATTTGGTACAGGAAAAGACTTGTCAAGCAGACTACCCTTCAGACAAAACTTTAAGCAGGAAAATAACTTTATAAGGGGGGGATTAAAATTCCAAAATTTGATTCAAGTGCAAGTGACATCGAAGGCCTCTATAAAGTTTCAATTAACATTAATCTGAATCCTATAACTGGTAAGCAGATATATCCCGAACATCTGTTTTTAAAAGTCAAAGCGGGCAATATAAAATATGTTGCTCAGAAGTCAGAATCTGGAAAAAAAAAGCAAAGAAAGGAGAGAGAAAATTTGGAATCTAAGCATTCATGTTATGGCAAGCAAGATAGAAGACTAAATCTGCACTGAACTTGTTACTGGTATATAAGCATTCAAGATAGAAGACTAAAGCAAAGAAAGGAGAAAAAAAAATTGGAATCTAAGCATTCAAGTTATTTTGATTATATTGTTCTGACTAATACTCCTTTTTTAGAAAAAGGATGGAACCTCTGGATTTTATTAATATTTTTTTACTTGTGACGGAAGAATACTGAAGGTAGAACAAATAGAACTTGAAGGTAAATGAAATAAACTAAAATTACAAAAGAACAAGGCTAAAACTATTTCTTGTCAAGCTAGAACTAAGATGATAGAGGTGACTCTAAACAACAAATAAAAAAGTATCATAGTTTATCATAGAATAACTTTGTTCAAGTAGAGACAATCAGAAGCTACAACACTTAGTGTGGGGAATTTTTACTGCAATAGTTGGTAAGCTTTACTTGATGTTCAGAATTTTTGCTGTCAAGTCAAAGTGATAAGCTTATTGCTACATCACGATAGCATGGAATTCGATCATGAAAGGGAATCAATAAATTCCATTCCATTATTCAAATACACGCGCACGCGCACCAAATGAAGTTCACAACCATATTCCATATACTTTTTGTTACTATACATACTTTTGGGTCTGAAATTTCAATTCCATTTGAAGCTTATTCCCTTTCCTTTTCCTATTTCCTTTCATTCAAAAATTATTTCAGCTTACCAAGTAATGCCTAGAGGTAATTTGTGCTCATTGTTTATCTATGAAATTTTTGTTTTTACAGTACAATGCATTAATCATCAAGCCCTGGCTCCACAGACCTTATTCCTTTACCCTGGTAAATAACATTACCCAGTAATCTATCTCCTCAGTTCACTCCCCAGATCCATTGCCACTGTTTCTCCTATGACAGTAATTTCTATTAAGAAAAGGCAGTCCCACTAGACTAGATTCTCTACAAGAAGCAGGGTTTTTCCAAAAGCAATTGTTGTTTGGAACATAAAAACCGGGAACAATCTGTGTGAATCTCATTGAGGAGCTGAAAAGCCTTGGCCTTTCTAAATTAATGGGGTTAAAGGGTGAGGGAAAACGAAGGCTTTTGGTAAGTTTGTGCAAATTCCCAGAAACTAAATTCCAACGACAAATCAGTATAAGAAAATACAAAGCACAATCATCGGCAGTACGAAGCACAATCAGTATAAGAAAATACACCAGCTAGTGATTTTGGGCATTAGATCATCGGCGACTCGGGAAGACGAAGCACAGAAAATGGAGGACGAAACATAATCACAAAAACAATAATGGAGGCAGTGACCGTGAATGAAAAGGTCAAGTTGGTTGAAAAGGCAGCAAGTCTTACCTGAACAAGGGAGGCAGTGACCGTGGATGATCACTCGACGGTGACTTGCAGAGTGGCTCGCGGCGGCAGCAGCTGAGGTGAAGGAGACGCTCGACGCTGAAGGCGGGAACGAGATGCTTCGCGCGCGGGATCTGAAGAAAAGACACGGCCACAACGTTATTTTAGGGCTATGGGTAGTTGGGAATATTATAGAATTACCAAGGGCAATTTAGTCATACTTTGTCACAAATATTCTCTCCCCTAGGAAAAACCCCAAATTTGAAGGTTTTACATAAGAGGGGAGGTGACTATTAAAAGACAAAAATCCTCCCCTCCCCTTCCCTCCCCTACCTACAACCAAACACCCATTTTTAATCACTAACCCTCCCCTCCCCTCCCCTCCAAAACCCCCTAACCAAACAGAGCCTTAAGGGGGAGAAAACAAGAGCAAAGGAATTCATCACACGTTGCACGCACACACAATTAAGAGAAAAGTCTTTTGCCCAAAAAAAAAAATAGAGAGAGAAGTCCAAAATTCAATTTTTTTAAGATTAAGGTGTAAATTTAATAATAAAATATTTTCTACAAACCAATGTAATTAATTATTTTTGGATGTAAACATAGACACAATCAATTTATTTGGTAGCACTTATAGCAACGCTGCTAACTTAAATTAACTTTTATTACTTTTTACATTATAGTTCATCAATTTTCTCACTCTTTATTATCTTAATATATTTTAAAAATATGAGCTTTTTTAAATGAAAAAAATATTATTTAGACCCCCATAAAAATAATTTTATTTCAGTCAACTCCTAAAATATCACTTAAAATTTATTTTACAAAAGAAATATATGAATGACGAAAATTTGTTAGCTCACTTGATTTTTTTTCCAAAGAAAATTAAACAGTGTGCTACACGTAATGCACAAATTAATTTACAGCAACGGCTACAAAAACTCAAAATCATTCTTCCACGTACAAATTATTTAACTTTATTTATTACTTAATGAGGTTCTCAATTCTCATGTAATATATAGAGCCTAACAAATAAGTTTTATTATAAGACATCAACTAACAAGTATTTTTGATTTTTTTTATAAGATTTTTGTAAGTTTTCAATGAGCATTTAATTTATTTTTCTATGTCTGCCCATATAAAATAAGGGTAGTGAGAGAGAGTAATAATTAATAGATATTTAAGTTTAGTGTAGTTGGTAAGGGTAATATTGAAAATTATTTAAATTTTAGGATAACTTTAATACTTTTAACTATCTTTATTGATTTGTGAGAATTAATAGTTGATACATTGTAATAAAGATAAGAGGAAGTAGTTCATAAATAATGGCTCTTATTGGAGTTTTTGTGCTATATACAACCTAACTTCAGCTTCAGAGGCGATATTACTACAATAAACAGTTAATAGGTATTTACTGAAAGGATGTAGGAGCCTTGGAGGGAAGTACATGTAATGAAGTAACGCCATATAAAGATCATTCTTGATATTTTTCAAAGTTTTGTGGACCTTTCAAACGTTCTTCATTTTGTTGTTCTTGTTCATAAACATGTACAGACTTTTTAGATGTTTATTTGGGTTTGAATATGATTGAATCATGTAATATAAAACTTCAATGATCTATTACACAATACATTTGGGCCCCAATTTAAAAGATTATAACTTTATTGGACTTACCTTTGCTCATATAATTGTATTGGGCCTTCAAGAACTGAGGTATTGGGTTCACATGATTATTTTAAACTCTTAAAACGTGGTCTAGTATTTTTCAACATCCAAATATGCAAGCACCATCAATTTATGGTGTGTTTGCATTCCTTTAAATCATGGTTTGTGTAAATCGAGATAAAACTCCTTTCACATACTTATCTCATAAATCGTAAAAGTTATTCTCAAAAGCTAATTTCAAACACACACTTAATGCATCTCATGGTGGTTTTGGAGTGTCCTGTATGTGACACGCAAGTTCCACTTATGTAATTATTCATATAATCATCTATGTAATACTCGTGTCTTATGCAAGTATAAAAAAAAAAAAAAAAGTATCGACACTTTAATACAATTTGAGTGGTCTTGCACGCCTCTATGACTTCCTTGAACATCTTGGAGGGCTCGTTGGGCCCTAACTAGGTTGGTGAATGCCCATATTGCCCTTCATGACATGTACCTGATCAAACTAGTTAAGATAGAGAGAGAGTGAGAGAGAAAGCAAAGTTTGAGTATATGCAGTTGCTGAGAAAAAACAGGAGCCCCGACCACAACATAAAGCACAACGATGTGAATTTTATTTCTTGGGTGAAATATTGACCAAATTCATACAATTTCTCCTTTCTCACTCACTCCATCTTGATAACCTTGTATCATCATGGGATTGGCTACTGTTATCTGTTTTTACCGTTTTTTTTCCATCCTCTTTCCATCTACTATTCATTCTAACTTTTGGATTGAAATTTAAGCGGTTTAAATTTAATATTTTTTTTAAAAAATTTAAAAATATTTTTTATTAAAATTTTAAATTATCATAACTAAAATTTGGTAGTTTTTAAATTTATTAAATTATTTTTTAATAATTTGATATTTATTAATATTTTTATAAAACGTTAAATATCAACAGCTCAGATTTCAATTCAAAGGCTATGATGATTAATGAATGGAAAGAGGATGAAAAAAAAAGGTAAAAAGAGAGGATTATAACCAATCCCATATACTAAACAAATCACTCAGCAGGAACAAGGTTCTGTATCAAAACACATTCTTGGCCTGATTCCTCTCTTTCTTCCTTAATCTCTATATATACAGCACTATCCACTTGCAACTTTTGCAACATTGTTGTTGTATCAACTCTTCTCATGAATTTCCAGAAACTTTTTCTTCTCATAATCTCTATATATGCAGCACCATCCACTTGAAACACATTCTTAGCCGGATTCCTCTTTCTTCCTTAATCTCTATATAGTACTGATTAAACATATTATGTGCATTAAATTTTGCTTTGAAACATAAGAATAAATAATTATTATTGCCTCATAAATTTTAATTACAATAAATAATTCTATGCAAGCAATGAGTTTCAGAAATGAATTGTAATGGTGTACAGAAAAAATATTGAAAATGGCGATGATCAAATGGTGCAAAGAAATATATTACTGAATATTGGATATTTTTCATTGTTTTATATATAAAAAAAACAGTCTTACAAGTACGCAAAGAATGCAGCAAAAAATTCAGTTTTGAGATGAGGGAATACTATTTTATTTAAAAAAAGAAAAATACTCGTTCACTAGAAAGGAATGGTTAGGGAAGAGAAAAGAAAGCAGAGTCGTTCAGCTTCAACAAATTGGATGATAGAGACAATACTTTATTTTTATTTTTTGGAATAAAACCTGAAAATCATTACAAAACTATAGGCCAACTGTACAATAGTTATATCTCCTGAACAATTTCCACCCGAAAAAATTTCGTTATGGTCCATTTCGTTAATTTTTTTTATAAATTTGTTTTAAAATTATAATCTACTTTAAATTAGACTTGTTTTAACAAAAAAAAGTAAGGTAACATTCAATTCCAACACCCTAATCTTATTTATAGTATACTTTAAACTATAAATATAAGATTAAGATGCTATATGTAACTAAAAAATAACATTTGGGGGAGCTGTATGCACTAGAAAAATAATATCATGTTGTTAACGCACCGTAAGTAAGCTTATCCCTAAGAATCAATTTGATATAAAAAAAGACCCAGTGTGACATTCAGTGTAGATTCACATTTAAAATATATATCAATGAGGTTTATATGGACTTTTTTTATAAAGGAATTTGTACTGAAACTTTTGTAATATTTTTTCAGCCTTTGGGGCATAAGTGAGATTTTTCCTAAATAAAAGTTAAAGTGCATTCTGCATCCTTAATTATTTTTTTAATGTACGTACATTTAATACTCTAAAGTATTTTTTATGTCTTAATGTTGGATACATTAAAAAAAAAAAATCAGTTCTCTTATATTGACAGTTAGTATCAAAAAATGTATTATTTCTATGATACTTTTAACCAGTATTTGATTTCAAGGTTTGTGGCTTTCCTTTTCAATATAAATATCTTTTCTAAGATTTAAACCCAAGAGCAGAGGGAAAAAAGTATTATTAAGAGAGGATAATACACATAAATGATAAAAGAGAGACTATTAGAAACAATTTTTCCAAAAAAAAAAAAAGAAAGAGATGATCAGATTCTGATTGGATGAATGGACGCCCGCAGCAAAGCTTGGGGTCTTGTACAAATATTCAAATAAAAATCTCAGCCCTTCAACTCATCAACGCACCATAAAATACAGTAAGGCAAGAAAGTAGGCACTATTAATTGTTTGGGAAAATTTTAAGAAAATACTAGTTAAATTTTAAAATCTTAAATTAATAATTTAACAAAAAATTGAATTGTCAGTCCTTTATTTTTTTTATCAATCTTATTACTCTTATAGCTAACCAAATTAATTTGTTATTTTAAAATTTAAGTGATTTTTTTAAGATTTTTTCTAATTGCTTCCTCCATTGACAAAAAAAAAAAAAGTCATGTTCTCTTGACAAAAATTAAAGAACTAAAATGTCATTATCAACCCATAACTCTAACTATTTTTCATCTCCATTTTTATTAATTATTTCCTTTAATTTAAGAGGGGATGTCTAGTCTCTAGAGGTGACTTGAGATAACTTACTAGGAACCATTAATGCCAATTTCTTGGCTTACAGTGCACAGTTGCAAGATCTAAAATTTCACAAAAACGGAATGGCTTGAAATTAGGAAATGTGAAAGCAGTGTAGTCCACCTTCAAATTGAATGACAGAGACACAGTGATTTTTTTTAAAAAATTAAATAAATGTTGCAAGTGGATGGATTTTGTCTTTAAAAGTGATGATAGCTGTAAGCTCCCAGTAAATTCAGAAATCGAAAGTATTAAATTTACATGGGTAAATTGAATGATTGAAATATATATATATATATATATATATATATATATATATATTAGCTATATGTATGTTATGATACTATATACAAAATAAAACACATCACGATTTAAAATTTTGAATAAAAATGATAATATATCTAAGAAAAAATGACCAAAAAAAAACTCATGAACTTCAAAAACCCCAAAATATTATGTGAATAAACAAAACAATAAATCAGTCAAAAGATAGAAATGAGATTTTAAAATGTTTGTGTTTTTACAAAAACTAGAATTGACTCTGCATATAATCAATGAATAAATCAATACACTAATATATATTTTGAATAAAGTTAAAACTAATTATTTTTTGTGATCAACTTAAATGTTGTATTAATATTTATATAAATTTATAATATAAGTCATGTATATATTTATATGAGCCATTTTTTGTATCTAAAAATAAAAAACCTCTTTTGTAATAGGCCAGCTAATTAAAACACTAGCATATGAGTGATCTTCTTTAATCAGCTGTTTTTTCTTTTTTATTTTATTTTTAGCTTAATCAATTGAAATTTTAAACATATTTTAAACTGTTTTTATTTTATTCACGGAGTTCAAAGTAATACTTTATTCACGGAGCTCAACGCAATACTTTATTCAAGGTACTATTCATATAAACAGTAAAATACATACAGATTTATTATTATAAAGGGATATATTTTACATTTTTTTTTCTAAAAGGATAGGCTTCCTTAGAATGAGGCAGGCGGCTAGAGCTCTGACTGGATATTTTTGTGTCAAGAGTTTTTCTTTTTTATCAAATTGTGCCAAGGGTATTGGAGGGTTTTGATCCCCAAACCCTTGGGATTACAAAAGGGCCACCATACATCTTTGTTGTATGTTTGTACAAAAAAATATAAGTTAACTTTTAAGATTTGTCCTCTTCTTGTAATTTATTTATTTATTTAAAATAGTGATTAAAATCTTTAAAAATAATTTTTTAATCATGATTTACGGTATACAAGGTAAGTATGTAAGAAGAGTTTTATCTCAGACTTATGTGAATAAATACTTTTAGGGATCCCAAAAATGATCTCAAACAAGCACTATAACTTGTATAACACAATTAATAGGGATGTGTACGGACTGGATCACACTAGGTTTGAGATCATCATGAGGTTAGGTCTGGAGAGGACCTCAGGCTGTACAAAGCAATCCGTGGTCCTGTATGGAACAGTACCAACTTGAGGCCGAGCTAGACCAAAATGGGTTTGGTGGTTTAGGTAGTCCATGATTTAAATTTAATATCTTTTTGTTGCCTTTTTTTCCCTCTTTGAAAGGTAAAATTTGAACCTATTAAACACAATTAAGACTATAAAAAATACCTACAATAATATAAAAATCATAACAAAAAATTAAAATATCATAAATCTATAAGAATATACAACAATATTAAACAAAAATAGAAAATAGTTTTCATATTTGTCAATCTTTTTTAATTTATCCCTATTGATGCTCTTTCAACAACAATCAAGAAAGAAAGGGAATAGGAAAATAAAAGTAGATAGTTAGGATGTTTTCGAAAATTTATGTCATATTAACTAACTCAACTAACTTATTTAATCTAATTAAATTAAATAAATATATAACATATTAAATATCGGAGTTGTATTTTAAAAAGGCATCTGGGTAGATGAGACCACACTAGTAAGTTAATAATGTTGTTGCAGCAGGAGTCTCTATTTTTTATAAAAAAAAAAAATCCATGAGAGTTTCCTCTGCTGTGATGTTAGTTCCTTGTCATAGCAAAAAGCTCCAAGTAAAATGGGCGTTAAATTAATAAATTGTTTATGTTGTCAGTTTTCCTTTTACTCTCGCTCTAGCAATTATTTTTGAATAAACACATCCGTACATACATGAATGGGTAAACAAATGAAGATGGCTTGTGGGTAGTTGTGAGATGCATCAGTATACGTGCAAACAAACTGAGAGTCTGAGAGCACTCTCCTTTATAATTTAAGAAGCAGATGAATCAGAGAATGCAGATTTAAAATTGTCTTCAGTAGCCATTTTCAGTTGAAATTTGTTTGTTTCCTTCATAAATGTGAGATTCTACGTTGTACACATGTGATTCCTCTCTACTTGAGATCCTGCAACACTCATAATTCCTTCAACTACCTTTCCTATCATCATCATTTCTCTAGTATAACTAGCGTTTATGATTAATGCTTGCAGAAAGAAACTAACTTATTTGGTTTGGTTTATGTGATTGTATAAGTATGATTCATTTATATTGAGATAAAACTCTTTTACATATTTACCTCATAGACCGAAAAAAATACATCATATTCTATAAATCATGATTAAAAATAACTTATGAAACTTCCCATCTTTATTCCAAATATTACAGCTTCATTCACAGTGTTTGACCAAAATGATCTTGACATGTTTATTTTTCGTCAAATACTTGAAGACTTTGCAATGATACAATCTAGATTAAAATGTTGTTATGACACGAAGAACTTAAACAAACTTTTCTTAATAAAAAAAGAAGAAGAAGAACTAAAGAATGAAAAAGAAAAGAAAACACAATTTAGATAATTGATATGTTAGAGTAGAATTCAATACTGATTTAATTTATTTGGCTTGTTACACAGTAATTTCTTGAGAGAATTATTATAAAATCCAAGAAAAGAATTTAATCACTACTCCCTCTATTCTTGTTTATCAGTGTAATGGAACCCGGACCGGATTAGATTTAATTACCTTACCGTATATACTATATAAAGTTATTTTAACTAAATTGTGATATTAAAAATATAATTAAAAATAATAAATATATAAAGAATTTTTTTTCAAACAAACCATTAGTTTTGGCCTTTTTTATATGCCCTTACTTGTGAAATGGGTTATTGTTTTAGTCCCCCTTAGCGTGGTGTCGTTGCTGCCCCTAGATCCATCGCGATGATTCCATGTCCCGTCGGTCTACCTCTACGACTTTTCTTTCTGACCTCTTAATATGGAAATTGGCAATTTGAGAAATATATTTGTATAGTTAATGAGATATGTATTAATTTTTTTTGGAAAAAGCTAAATCCATGAATGAAAGTTTAATTTTCACGTTAAGGTTTAAGTTAAATTTGAGTGACGGAAATGGATACTTTCAAATTTATTAATTTTAGTTAAACAAATATTTTATAGTAACGACAGCTCTTTTGACCATGGGGTTGTAGTTTAATATTATGCAAAAGTAACGAACAATATCATTCCAGGAGGTATCAAAGAGGCTGTTTGGCTTCACTTATTTCAATCGGGCTTATTATATAAGCCAGATTCACGTAAATCGAGATAAATCTTCTCCACATATTTATCTCGTAGACCGTGAAAGCACTTCATAGACTGTAAAAGCACCTCGTAGACCGTAAAAGCTACCTCATAGACCGTAAAAGTTACTTCATATTCCGTGAATTACAATTCATAAACACTTATGAAATTTTCAACCGCTATTCCAAACAAGCTCAAAATCTCACAAACAAGCCACACGACTCACGCCGCTAATGAGTTGCTCCTGACTCATTTTAGCTTTGAAAAGTCCATCTCGGCTCAGTGAACATATTTTTGGGTTGCCATGAGAGAGACTTCTCATACGATATTTTTACGAATAAAAATCTGAGCCCTTCAACTCATCAACGACCCATAAAGTGACATGCATTTCATTTTATCATAGCCTATTTGTTGTGGTCTTTGCATGTCAGCTTTTTCACATGGCTCTCATTTTCATATTTATTGCTTAGCTTGCAGTTTCCCTCTTCATGTTATCTTTGAAGTGGCGGAGGAAATGTATAACAGAGGCTTTACATTCCAGAGGCAATGTTGCAGTGGTACCACCACAACAGATTTCACTCTCTGATTTCAAATTCTAATTCAAAACCTTTGTTTATGAATTTCCGTAAAATGGACAAACATAACAAGCCAAGTCAAACTTTTCATAATTATGAAGGAAGATGAATTCTTGTTGCTGTAAAAGCAAAATGAGTACACTTCAACGGGTGAATGATTATTATTTACATTTACTTTTCAGAAAATATGGACTTTGTGATTACCCACAAAATCTCTCGCCAGAGATCTTAAATTGCCAACATTTTCAAAAGTTGTTTTCACTTGACTTTTTACTGTTCTATGTCTTTCGTTAGGGTATAAAAATCTGTTCATTTTGGATATATGCCATTAATTAGAGGATAGGAGCAACAAGCTAAAAGCTCAGTGCAATTTCGCTTCTTACTTAAATACTACTCAAACTGTATACACCATTGTCTTATTATATTATATTTTTCTTTCAATTAGTTTGCAATGCCTACATGTTCTTTTTTTTAAAAAATATATATATATAATTTTCAAATACCGTTGTTACTTTCTTGAAAAAGTTTTGCTGGGTAACTTTTATATTTGTGTTTCCCTCTTGAGCGGGACCATGAAGCCTCCAAGAAAACCAAAATCTGCCATTTGCGTTTTTCTTCTTTTATGTGATTTATTCACAGTTGTGGCCTTATAGGGACGCATAATTCACAGAATCAAGTGCAAATTGGTGAATTCTTTTACATTATTATCTCTCTTTTTATATTAATGTTTTAAAAACTGAATTGGACATTGAGTTGGAAAGATCAGCAGCTTACGGTTCAAACAGTCGGTTTGATTGGACTATTTATTTTGACTGGTGATATAATAATTAAATAAAAATATAATAAAAATAATTATATATTTGTATAATGATTTATATAAAAAATGAATTCAATATAAAATCTAATGGTCAATATAATAACAATCATTATATGAAATTTTAATTAAAGAACACCATATAATTATTTAATTATATGAATTTAAACGATATAAAGACAAAAAAATTATGCAATAAAAAATACTAAATACATAAACAAATAAATAATACCAAGTACATGAAAGTAACGTATAAAGACAAAAATATCTGAAAAAATTTAAAAAAAATGCATTTTTCCGCAGCTTTTTTTTTTTTTTGGCCAGAGGAAAGAATGCATAACATCTTAAATTAAAAGATTTTTAATTACTCTGGCGGAAAAGAAAAAGACGTTGTCAGTTTTCATATGTGAAAAGAAAAATGTTGTTATTCAAATTAATAATAATAAAAAAATAAAAAATCTCTCACTCTTCAGATTTTAAAAGGTCTCCCCCCATTAATACCTCAGTGAATGTAGATGTGTGTCGCTGTAAAGCCTATAATGAATGGCATTAAAATTTTTTTTACATTTTTAAAATAATAATAATAATTTTTTTACATTGAAAATAGAGAATCGCAGCAAATTTTTAAAAGAGGAGTAAAATTCTTATGAAAAATCTTTGACGTACGATAGGACGATTTTCCAGATATAATAATTGAGGAAATAATTTTTTTTTTTAAGTAGCACCCTACAGGGTGCGAGTTAGGATCCTACAACTTGAAAGCCTCATGTTTTCCACCGCACTAGAGAACGCCAGGCAACTGAGGAAATAATTGACTCAATCTTTGAAGTACGATATTTGTCCAGAAAAAAAATCTTTGAAGTACAATAGGACGATTTTTCAAAGAGGTACTAATTGAGTAAACCATCGACTGAATCTTTGAAGTACGATAAGATGGTTAAATTCACGTGAATGGGGTGAAGTGAGGGGTTGGAGTAAAAAAAAAAAAAGGCTAGCACTCAGCCTATATAAATACTTCCATCATCAGAAGACGAGCCAGGACTTTCACTCTGACTTTCAATTTGGAATTGTGCCGTCTTTCTCCGCGGTGAAAATTCGTTTATTCACTGTATTTAAATTTTCTTTTTAAAATTTATTTATATTATTGTAATAATATCTTATTTCATTATTAGTTTTTCTTTTCAGCAAAACATGGCTGATTACGATGAGATTGACGATCTCGTTGGCGAATTCATGCACCTTCGAACTGTTACCCCGGAGAGGAAGATGGTTTGGAATGGTGGTGGGAATTTTCAATCATGTTTTTTAATCATGATTTATAGTATACGATGTAGCTTTTACGGTCTACGAAGTAATTTTTATAATCTACGAAATAAATCTGTAGATAAATTTTATCTCTATTTATATAAATTAGATTTATACATAAATATAAACCCAATCAAATATTCTCACAAAAATTAAATTTAAGCATGAACATAATAATTGGAAAGCTGGAGCACGTTGTAGTTGAAGAAGAGAGTGCACATATTGTCAGAATATTTGAAGGGAAGACTGACGATGCACGACGGGAGACTGAAGGTAGACCTTCAAGCTGCCCGCAAATTCAACTGGGGTGATCGGCGCTGTTCTGGAGGACGCCGGCAGCTTGATCCTCCACGACCGGTTGGGAAGACCTCACCCCGCAACAGTGACAGTGGGGGAGGATGGACGTTATCGATTCGCATTTCCTCCCAGTGATCACGGTTGGATCAAAACACTGAATGAGGACGGTTACCGAGGCAGCCAACAAAATTGGGAAATATGGCTGCTTAAGAAGCGATCTGCCGGACACTTCAGGGCAGTGTCCCTGCGCCCCCACTCCTCCCGCGCCACCAGAATTCCACAGCCTAGAGTTGCCAGTGAAGATAACCCTGCCGCTGCCGAAGAAGAAGAAGACCCAGCTGCCGGCGAAGAAGAAGAAGACGACCCAGCAGCCGGCGAATAAGAAGACGAAGAAGATGACGACGACGACGAATGAGGACTAGATAGTTCTGTTAGTTCTGGTTTTTTTTCTTCCTTGCTATCCTCTTTGGGTCGTCTTCTGGGCAGTTGTTAGGGACTTATATTTCGGCCGTGGCTGTGATTGTTGGCTGGTGGTTTTGGTTAATTAATCAAAATTTTTCTATGTAATTTGTCATTTTGGCTTCGTTTTCTACTGGGTTTTTCGGCTAAAATTGTAATTCCCCATTTGAATGTGGTATGCGCGAAGGCAATTAAGTGCTTACAGGCTACAACTTTCTAATTTGTCATTTTTGCTTCGATTCGCTTGCTGTTTTGTCTTCCATGATGTGTTTCCTGGTTTTTATTTTTTTTAAAAAAAATCTAATTATAGGGTTAAACTAAGCATTTAACACAGTTAATTATTTTAGAATATAAAATAGGTATTATGATTTTTTTATTATAAAAATAATAACTTATATCTAATTTTACATTTAAAATATTAATGATTAAATAATGAAATTGTTAATATTTTTTTAAAAATTTTTATAATATCTAAATTTATACTCTAAAATAAATAATTATGGTGATACTAATTGAAAAATAATTCTTTATTAAATTCATACTGTAACCCTATATATTATCAGTGTTTTTAAGCTGCGGCTGTAGGCCTTTGTTTTATTGGGCAGAGAATGACTACTTTAATATGGTATTATCTCTTACCACTACAAGATATCTATCTAGCTATCTTTTGTCCCTCTTTTTGGTATAATTAACTTAGTAATTTTTTGCCCACTGTAGTTATTTATAAATAGGGAAAATGGTTAAAAAATATCATTTAAGTAAATTAATTGTTAAATGGTACTAATGTGCAAGCAAACATCCATCATGTGCAATCAGCATCCATATGTGCAAAAAGCATCCCTGCGAAAGTGCAAACACCATCACTTGTGTGTAACACATCATCCACCCGTGTGTAATATACCACCCACCGTGTGCAATGATAGCAATAAGCAATTAATTTACTTACAAAATTTTTTTTAACAATTCTCCCTTATAAATAGCAGTACTAGTAACTATTTGGTTTCATTTGAACCGATTAGAAACCAGCAGACATGCCTGCTTTGTAGCTTTTATTTTTATTAGTTTTCCTGATTGGATTGGATTAATCTGACTATTTTTTTTTTTGATAAATTAGTGAGTACAGTTTTTATTTTAAAAAAGTTATAAGCAAATCCACCATTAAAAGCTTTATTCTTAAAAAAAGACAGAAATCAAATTACTAGTATTTTTTTTCACCTTTTTTCTATTTTTAAAGTTTTTTTTTGTTTTTCTAGAATTTTTGTCATCAAAAGTATTGTTGATATTATTTGTAAGTTTCAACAACATACCAATTATAATACAAATTACTAAATAATATTGTTATTTTTATGTCAAATTAAAATATGTGCAATTATTAATATATAAATGATATTTCTTTAACAAATTCCTAAAAAGGTTTTCTATCCAATTACTAATAAATAAAATAATATATTATAAATTCTATAAATCATTTATCATATTTATTTTAAAATTGTTAATCATTTTTTAGTTTTAATTTATATTTATATACATACACAACCCACGAGGAGAGAAAAGGGCCAGTGGAGGGGATGTCAGCTCTGAGGGCAAGCCGATTCAGTGTGTGTTTGAAAACACACAAAATCATAGTTTTAAATTATGGTTTGTGTAAATCGAGATAAAATTTTTTCACATATTTATTTCATAAATCGTAAAAGTTATTCTCAAAAGCTAATTTCAAACACACAGTTTTAAGTGGGAATAGGCGAGGGGGCTGTGATTGTGAGAAGAGGCCATAGTGCATAGGTAGGGGGCAGGCCTATATTAAAATTTATATCATAAAAAATTATATGTCTGTGTGTGTAAAGCACAATGCTGAAATCACATGGGGTTGAACCATTTTTTGTTTTAAATTAAACTCGTTCAATAAAAAAAATAAATTTCCATGTATGATTTTAAATTAATAGGGGTGAACTAAATTAAATTATTTACACAGTATAACATTCCGCTAATTTCTTTTACTGTGTATACCGTTTGCTCAAAAAAGCACTATTGTGGATCCAAGGGTAGTAGTCATGGATTGTCTAGTGCTTTTTATAGTTTTTGAGGAGTTTTCGGATGTGTTAGTGCTGGTCTATGAACACATCGGGTAGTATAAAATTAGAGCATCAATTACGCATTTTTAATGATTAATTTAGTTTTCATTAATTAATTATATTTTTAATAAAAATTCTATTTTTGAATTTTTTAGTTGATTACAATTTCTGGCGCCAGGCCCCTCAAATGTCAGTCTTTAGCATTGAAAAAAAAACCGGACCGGATAGGTCAGTTCAATCAGTCCGGCCGGTGATCCGATCCGGTTGTTGAAAAAAAACCGGTGAACAGGTTCAAATCGGTGGTTTGACCGGTCCACTCGGTTTGCCTCTTTTTTTTTAAATACATTTTTTTATTCATCTAACTACTATTTTACATTATTTTTTAGGGAAAAATGAAAGTTTGAAGACAAAAAAAAAAGAGAAAAGTAGGTAAAGAAAAAATAAATCTAAATTTTTTTTGAGAGGATATAATAATTAATTAATTATAAGAAAGGAGATGTCATTACATAAATATATGCACTATAACTAATACTAATAGATTTTAAGCATTTTTTGTCTAAAGATCTTTATTTTTATCTATGAAAATTTTAAAATATATTAATATATATATTACCACTAATAAATTATAATATTTTAATATAATCGGTTCGATCACGGTCTAACCCCAATTAAACCATTAACCTTTAAATTAGTGTTATAACCGGTTCATTGTCCGCTCTGATTTTTTATCTTGTTCTTTAGGGATTCAAAAACCTAAAATGCATTTGGTTGGAATCCTTATCATTACAGAGAGCTCATGTCCTGTAGGTCTCGTTGGTGCCTCTCTCTGAGTGACTACTCAATCAATTTGATCACTGAGTGGAGTAAAGTCTGTCAAAGGTCCAGAATGTTGGACGGACTCCTTGGGCACAGCGGATTTGTTCCTGAATGGTTGTCTCTATGATCTTTTTCTCTGCTTTTTTCCCGACTTCATGTTCCTTCGCTGCTGTAGTTCTGGTTGAGTTCAGTTTCTGAACAAGTTGGCTCGAAGGAATTCGAGAATGTGGTTTTGAAATGAATTTTTTGAGTTTTGAAGTTCTGGTAAAGTTTTCTAACCAATTACTAATAAATAAATAAATTATTATAAATTTTATCAATCATTGATAATATTTATTTTAAAATTGTTAATTATTTTATTTATTTTTCATTTATATTTATATACATGCACACTCCACGAGGATAGAAAAAGGAGCAGCGGAGCGGATTGCCGTCTCTCACTGGACTCTTAGAGCATGTTTGGAATAGTGATTTGAACCTTCAATCGTGTTTTTCAATCGTGATTTATGTTATACGAGGTAATTTTTACGATTTACGAAGTAACTTTTACGGTCTACAAGGTAAATATATGGATGAGTTTTGTCTTGATTTACGTGAATCGGGCTTATAAAATAAGCCAAGCTTAGCTTGTTTGTTTTGGCTTCTGCTTATGCATAAGCCCGATTTACGTAAATCGAGACAAAACTCCTCCACATATTTACTTCGTAGACCGTAAAAGCTACCTTGTATATCGTAAATCACGATTGAAAATTCCAATAACTATTCCAAAACATTTTCAAAAATCGTCTGGTCCAATAAAAAATGCGAAAAAATTTGTTTGCTGCCAATTTTTTTTAAAAAATTTGATGCTGTAGAAAAAAAAGGCATATAAATTTTAGACATGTTACTTTATTTTATTTATATTATATGTTACTAATTTTAATAACTTGGTTTGTTACAAACTATTTTATGAAAATGTTTTTGAAGAAAAAGGTAATGAGGTTCATCCTCAAGTTAAGGATGAAATTGAAAGCACTAAAATTAGAGTTGAATGTCTTGATTTTGGATCATTTCCTCAAGAAAATGATGACATTTACCACTCTAATCCTATTTATAAGTCTCTTTTAACTAAATCTCACATACCAATGAGAGATAATTAACTCAATGATTATGAGGTAAATTTACAACTGCACCCTCATTTATAATGGTTACTTTTTAACTCTTTCTTCTCTATTTATCTTTAAATTATTTCTTCATTTGTACAATAAATAGGGGAAAACTGTCATAATCTTATTTATTATATTGAAATTGAGCTTATAAATAGAACTAAAGTTTTTAGTAAAAAAAGACTTATAAATATGATTAGAGTAGTATGATCTAAATATCTTTCAAGAAACTTATGATTGAATCAATTAAGAGCTATCAATATTTGACAAGTCATAAAATCATAATTATTGTTAGTGTATTTTGTTAGGTTGATGACTGACTTAATGTTCTTATTTAAATGGTATTTTGTGACTTTATTAACTTCTTATAAAATTAAACTAAAGACTAATTGTAATATATATAATTTTTAAAGTTAATTATTACATCAACGATCCGACCGAACGGTTCAACCGTTTCAACCATTTGAACTATATCCAATTCGACTGTTAAAACATTGGTTGTGACTTTGTGGTTTTATGCTCTTCACTCAACACAATAGTACATACACTTTCAGAAAATTCTCTCCGAACACTTTTCTCTCATTCCTTTTGTGCCTTTGCTGTGTGTTATAGCCAAATTTTACCGTGATTTAGTTTGTTTGGGTATCTTGACAGTAAGAAACTACACTTCAAATATAACTGAAAACTTACATTTACAAAGTCCAAATTTGAGGGCATTAGTAATAATGATCTAGCCATCTCGTTACCTTTGACGATGATCCCGGTTCAACATCATAGGTTTAATCATTATAAGGTAGAGGCGGGGTTTGTAAATAATACTTCTTCCAGTCATAAATATAAGATAAAATTGATTTTTTATTTTTTATTTTTTTGGAGAGATAAATGAAGTTAATTTAATTATTTTAAAGTATTTATATTTATTATTTTTTTATCCAAACTATTTTACCTAACTTATAAACTGATATATAATCTAAAGATATATAACATGTGACATAATTAAGTAACTTATTTAGCTTCCTTAATCTCTAAAAAAAAGTTAACTATACCTTATATTTAGAATTTGAGATTGTATCATATACAGACAAAGTTTCACCAATATCCTTTCCATTATGGGTCTCTAGGTCACTCTATTGAGAGCCTTTAATTTGTTATATATAAACTATTATTTCACTGTCATCATTCGTCTTGAGGTTTGGTGAGGTTGTGGAGTACATGGAGATCCTCTGGCTTGATTGGTGAATTCTTTTAAATTTATGTGTCTCTCTTTTTATTATCGTTTAAGTATTTGATTAATCTTATTTCTTTTTAAGTGCAGAAAAATGGAAATTAAAGTTAATAACAATCGATATTCTATCAAATATGTTAGTTGTTCAGGTCTCTAGATTCACTAGTCATCTTTGTGATTAGATAATTTTGGGTGTTCAAATTATTTTTCAAAATAGAAACAATATCAACAACCGCAACGCGTTATACGCCTTCTTGCTCGTCAGTTGTATTTTATGGGTCTGGGATTGGATTGTTAATGTTAAGTTTTTCCCACTGTCTGCTGTGAAAAAGAAATAAAAAAAGTTAATAAATGATAAATATGAAATAAAATATTTAAGTAAGTATAAAAATAACATAATACTCGTATTTAAGAGAGACTATTAGCAGCTCCGTGGAGGAGTATGCGAAGGCATTAGTTCGTTAGCCCCTGTTTACTTCTCTCTTATTAAAACATTTGCCCCTCCCATGAAACCACCTACCTATCTCCACCTTTAAAGGTAGTGCTCCCTTGTTATTTCTTTATTTTTATGTATGTTTGTTTAAATAATTATCTAATTCATTAAGTAGATAAATATTTAATCAAACATTGATAACAATAAAGGAATAACAAGAGAAAAAACACTATAGTCTTGGCTCATAATAGACGTGGCTGGGTCGCTTTGTGACCTTTTTTTTTTGGGTTTATTCCCTTATATATTTTTAATCTTTTTATATAGAGTTAAAGGCCACTTTCGTCTTGGAAGTATTCATTGTGGGCCAATTTTGTCCCGAAAGTTTATCGATGATCAATTTTTCCTCTGAAGTGTCAATTCTGAAACAATTTTATCCTAACCGTTATCCCCGTTAAATTTAACCATTAGTTGACTAAATTTGGGGAAAATTTGCTTCAAAGTGAAAATTTTCAAGATAATTTTGTCGTCTATATTATTTTTGTTAAGGTGTAAATTTGCTAAGGAAGTTTTCACTTTAGAGCAATTTTGCTCATAATTTGGTCAACTAATGATCAAACTTAATCGGGATAATGACCAGGGCAAAATTGTTCCAAAATTGATCCTTAAAAACTTTCATGGAAAAAATGGCCCCCGATGAATACTTCCAGGGCAAAAATAACATTTAACCCTTGTGTGTGCACTACTATAGAAAAGGGATTTAACGTCACATAAAGACGTCCCTTCTTTGAAAAGGGAAGTAAAAACTGTACACAGTGGCATTTACGTAAATAAGGAGACATTAGGCGTCCCTTCTTGAGAAGGGACGCCTAAACATATTTCCCTCCACTTTTTCATCATTTCCCTCCATTCCGTTCGTTCACTCTTCCTTCGTCTCTCAAAAACATTTAGCCTCCTTCCATCGTCTCCCTTCCACCGATGTATCCCTCCTTCTTCATTTTCTCTCATCTCCTCCTTCTAGCATCTCACTTCAATACTCACCCTGTATCTTTCTCTTCCGCCATTACTAACTTCTTGCAGCGAGAAAGTACAGTCTTCTCTTCTTTCTTTTTTTCCCCAACTAGGGAGACGAAGGTCATCAGCTCCCCACCACCAGTGAAAGCCTCATTTCCTTCTTTTCATAGTTTGCAGCATCAGAGCTCCCTCTCTCACGGTGGTGCGCGCGCCTCCTCCCTCCCAACCTCTTTATCACGCCATTTTCCAACCTGTAAGCTTTTTTGTTTGTTTTTTTGCTTTTGGTTTATTTTATTTCACTTTAGTTAATGTCATGATCGACCGTTTAATTTAAAGTAGTAGTTTTGCTAGAAACTATAAGCCACTCATATATGCCATAAGTACATGTATGTATGCTAGAGATTCCATAAGTTTTACTAGTTAACTAATTTTATTAGATTAAATAAGTTATATAATTTATTTAATTATAAAATAAAACATGTTTAGAAAGCTCTGAGTGCTATATAAAAAGACACATTTTTAGAGTGCTAAATGCAATTTAAGTCTAAAATCTAAACATGCATATAACTTGTTTTATTTTATAAAACAAGTTATCAACAAGTAATTTTCAACATTAACCAATTGATTTTAATTTCATTGGTTTGAAATAATGAATACATGTATAGAACTTTTAATATTATGTAGGTGCATAGAACTTTTAACTTGTACTAATTTAAACATATTAGTTCCCTAAAGAAAAATTGATATTTTAAATTGTTGATATTGTCCTTAATTGCCTAAGTTACTTTATTTTTTTTTGTTTTTTTTTGAATTAAGGTGAAATTGTTTGTTATTAAAATTGTGGGATCTTACACTTAATGAGAAATGCTGCCGAAATGTTTTTTGAAAAAAAGTGATAAAAGGCAATCTCATAGTTAACAATTGTTATAAACTTGAGTGTTATTGGGAATGATTTAGGTGGTAAAACAATGGATCATAGTTGGATGAATGCTTTGAGAACTAGTGAAGAATATGAGAATGGGGTGGAAGAGTTTATTGAATTTGCTAGAAGGAATGCTCCAACTAAAAATGGGAAGTATTTTTGTCCTTGTGTGAATTGTTTAAACGAGAGTCGACGAGATGTTGATGATATAAGGGATCACCTACTTTGTGATGGAATAAATCTTCGATACACAAGGTGGATATGGCATGGTGAGGAAGTAATTACTGATTGTCCGTCGCACAAGAAGGAAGGAGTGGATGTTATAAAACAAGATAGAATGGAGAAAATGATTCACGATGCCGAGGTTGAATCCTTCGCCAAGGCACATGAATTTGACAGCCTGCGGAGTGATGCAGAGACACCATTATACCCTGGGAGTAAGTACACACGACTGACGGGAACATTGCATTTGGTGAACTTAAATGCAACTTGTGGATGGACCGATAGTAGTTTTACATTACTATTGGAATTATTGTGTGATATGTTTCCAGAAGATAATGTACTTCCAAACCGTATGTATGAGGCAAAGAAAATCTTGTCTACGATGGATATGGAGTACAAAAAGATACATGCTTGCCCTAATGACTGTGTATTGTATAGAAAGGAGTATGCAGGTCTTAGTGAGTGTCATAACTGTAAAACATCACGATATAAAGTGAAGAAAGACGGTGGTTGTAGAGAAGGGACAACAAGTAAAAGGCAACCTTCGAAGGTGTTATGATATCTTCCAATAATACCACGGTTTAAGCGTTTGTTTGCGACCGCAACAAAAGCGAAGAAGTTGAGATGGCATTTTGATGAGAGAATTTGTGACGGAAAATATCTTCGGCACCCGGCCGACTCTCTACAGTGGAAGAAGATAGATGAAATGTTCCCTCAATTTGGCAGCGAGCCGAGAAACCTTCGGCTTGGACTTTGTACAGATGGAATAAATCCATATGGAACTCTTACTAGTATACATAGTTCGTGGCCAGTTCTCCTTATAATATACAACTTATCTCCCTGGTTATGTATGAAGCGCAAGTACGTTATGCTTTCTATGATTATCTCTGGACCAAAACAGCCAAGGAATGACATTGATGTGTATTTGGCTCCTTTGATTGAGGACTTGAAGAAGTTATGGGAGGAAGGTGTGGATGTGTTCGATGCTTATAAGAAAGAGTCTTTTAAGTTGCGTGCAATGATTTTTACCACGATAAACGACTTCCCCGCATACGGAAATTTGTCAGGGTATAGTATGAAGGGTTATAAAGCATGCCCAATCTGTGAAGGAGAAACACACTTTCGACAACTTAAGCATTGCAAAAAAACAGTGTACCTTGGCCACATGAGGTTTCTTCATCGATTCCACCCATATCGTAGGCTGAGAAAGCGTTTGATGGCTTACTAGAACATGGAGTTGCACCAAGGGTCTTAACCAGGGAGGAAGTTTATAGTCGGGTAGAACGTGTCAATGTGACCTTTGGTAAAAATCAAAGGACTAAGGGTGAGAAGAACATATGGAAGAAGAGGTCAATTTTATTTGATCTTCCGTATTGGCATTGTCTTGATGTAAGACACAGTATTGATGTGATGCATGTGGAGAAAAATGTGTGTGACAGCCTTGTAAGTACGCTTTTGCACATCCCAGGTAAGACCAAGGATGGAATGAGCGCGAGACTTGACCTTGTTGATATGGGAATAAGAGATCGGTTGCATCCACAACTAAGAGATGATGGTAGGAGGGCATATATGGAGCCAGCTGCGCATACGCTATCAAAAGCGGAGAAAAGAAGTTTGTGTGGGTGTCTGCATGAAATTAAGGTCCCACAGGGCTACTCTTCTAATGTTAGTAGGTGTGTGTCAATGGACGATTTGAAGTTAGTAGGAATGAAGTCCCATGACTATCACGTGTTAATGCAACAATTGTTACCAGTAGCCATTAGAGGCATTATGAAAGAAGAAGTGCGAACTACTATAACCAGATTGTGTGTTTTCTTTAATGCTATCTGTAACAAAGTCATCGACACTGAGAAGTTGGATGAACTAGAAAATGAGGGTTACATAATTCTGTCCCAACTAGAGATGCATTTTCCTCCATCATTTTTTGATATAATGGTGCATTTGGTAGTTCATTTAGTAAGGGAGGTAAGGCTTTTGCGGTCCAGTTTATTGAAGGTGGATGTACCCTTTTGAGCGATACATGAAGATCTTAAAAGTGTATTCTAAAAATCCTTATCGACCTGAAGCCTCAATAGTTGAGCGATATGTAGTTGAAGAGGCTATGGACTTTTGTAAAGATTATCTATCTGGTAAAAATGAACAGTCTCGGCATGAAGAGGGGAGAAGCAAGGGAACACGAGGACTTAAAGTGAAGATTGCGGATCGTGAAGAGGTGTTGCAAGCACACTTGTATATCTTGAATAATATGGAAGAAGTTCAGCCATACATAGATGAGCACAAAAAGACTTTGAAGAACTTGAATCCAAAGAAGGGTGACATGCAAATAGTTATTGAGCAAAACAAGACATTTGTTAAGTGGTTTGAGGAGAAGGTTTCGCATGAGATCGGTGTGTCCGAGACAATCAACTGGCTAGCTTGGGGGCCTTCATTTCAGGTTGTTACTTGGAATGGTTATGACATAAATGGGTATTCATTCTACACAAAAGAGCAAGATGACAGAAGTACCATGCAAAATAGTGGGGTGATGGTTGAAGCTGAAGCTATGCACTTTTCCAGTTCGAAAGACAAAAACCCCATATGTGCATCAATGGCTTATTATGGAGTTATAGGAGAAATATGGGAGATGACCTACAACAAGTTCAAAGTTGCTTTGTTCAAATGTAAGTAGGTTAGCAATGCTGCTGTGGTAATAGATCCACAATTTGGATTTGTCTCAGTCGATCTTCGAAGAGTTGGTTATAGAGATAAGCCCTTCATTCTAGCAAGCCAGGTGAAGCAAGTGTTTTATGTCACAAATCCTGCAAATAAAAATATGTCCATTGTACTTCAAAGCAAAAAATAAAAGTATGGTGATCCAACCTTCAACCTTGACGACACACCACCTTTGACAACAAATCCACCTTTAGGAAGTGAGGTCGAGTTGGTAGATGATGAAGATTATTCTACAAGAAATGATCATTGTGAAGGAATATGGGAAATAGTATGAAGTAAGACCTTTAACTATATAAAACTGTATTATGTCCTATGTGATTTTTTCCCTTAATGTAGTTTATACAGATACCTGCAATCTACTTACCTCTCTGACAATCTACTTACCTCTCTGACAATGATTTTTTGTGTGTCTAGGAATATGTCAAGTTCCAGTGACTCAGGGAGCGACACCGAGCAACATAATGGAAGGCAAGAAGAGCCACCCGCTCCGAGAAGAACAAGAGGTGCCACGAAGATGGCTGTATTGGCGAAGGGCCACTACAATGAACAGGAGAGGGTTCACATAGAGTTTGATGCCAACATGAATCCAATGGGTCCTGAGGAAGACCACTTCATTAGTTATCTTGGTTTTTTGGGTCGAAGCAAAGTCCGAATCATCTATGATAGTTGGAGGCAGGTTCCCAAAAAGACGAAAGCCATGATATGGCAACAGATTTTGGTACATAACTTTCGATACATTTTATGTATTTAGACCTTTCTTCCTATTCAAGTTTAATTGTCTCCGTTTTTGCAGCAAACGTTCGATGTTCCTGACACCACAGACATGTACAACCATTGGATGGGAGAGGTTCGTTTGCGCTGGAAGGATTTTAAAAATAAGCTCTCCAGGAAGTACCTTAGAGGTGACAAGAGTCATCTTGATCCTTGTCAGGAATATTCATATCTATCTCCAGAGGACTGGAGGTTGTTTGTAGCTAAACGACAAGCTCCTGAATTTTTGGTAAATTTTCTGTCTTCAGTATGAAAATTTATAATTTCAATATAGTTAATGCACTAATGACTTGTTTTTCCCTTTTTCCCTTAAACAGGAATTAAGTGCGGCGAACACACAGAGGCAAGAAGCAAATCAGTACCAGCATTGCATGTCTCGGGGTGGCTACAGGAAGCTGGAACGGATGATGATGGCAGAAGAGCTGGAAAAAATGAAGGAAGCTGCGAAATCGGATCCTTCCGTTGTTGTGCAAGCGCCAGCTCCTCCTCCACGTCACAAAAAATGGAAAGCAGGGAGGATTAAGGGTGGCAAATATATAAATCCTACTATTGCTGAGGTTGCCTCGAGGATTGTAAGTAGTAATAGCATAAGTAATTAATTGTGAAATTCTTTCACATTTCTAGCATTTAATTTTCGTTCATAACGAATTGTATGCTACAGGACGAACTCGAAGAGCAGAATAGCCAAGGTTCGTTCACTCCAAGTGGACGGATGGACATATTGGCCAAGGCGATTGGAAAGGCTGAATACCCCGGCTGTGTTAGAGGGGAGCCAAGGGGAGTTGGTATTTCGAAGTATTTTGGTAAAACTTCGTTATATTCTTCTCAAGCTGAACCCAGTCAAGAGTTTGTGGATAAGCTTCGCGATCAAATCCGAGAGGAGCTCCGAGATGAGCTAATGACACAACTACGTGGTGAAATGAAATCGTGGTTTGATTTTCATCACATGGAGGCTACTAGGGTTAGAAACGAGGAATCCCCGGCCTTCCCCAGCACTAAAGGAAGTCACAACCCGCCGGACGAATCCCTTGTACAGCCTTCCCACACTCCGTAACTCGTTGCCGAGGCTTTCCACAATCCAGAACCCCTTGTCCAGCCTTCCCACACTTCAGAAGTTGTTGCCGCTCCTGTCCATAGTCTTGTCCAGCCTTCCCTTAGTACAGAACCCTGTGGCCAGCCTTCTCACATAACAGAACCACTGGGCCAGCCTTCTGCCACTCCGGAGTCGGGTGAATCGTGTATCCTCTATTTGGACACCACAGACATGATTCGTGTTGTAGCCGATGCTCTCGTTTACACACAAGCTACCACCCACCATCATAATCAAATTCCACAGTATTTACGTAGGGTGACAGTGACACGTGTTCATGAGGGGGAAGAAGGTGCAGCCATCCCTATCCCTGACGTTGAGATTGCCAAGCTGGGTCAGGCAATTGGAGGTTTCATCCTTTGGCCTCAATATCTTATTGGCACGTTGGGAACCCCACCAATGGTAGGAATTATATTCATATCACTTGACATTTATTGGCATCATTGTAATATAATTGGTTTTGTTTTCTATGGTTATAGGAGGAGCAACATGCGCTGAGATGGCCCTTTCTAGCACGGCTCCAACAGATGTACAAAGGTATTCTCCAAGTTGGCTTCAATATGCCTCCAGGGATTGTGGGTACACAATTGACGTATCCCTACACGATCGACAATAAAGATCTTAAGGAGTTTTTGCATTTGGAGGAGATATATGCAGGATGGGTCAAACTTGCCATTTGGTTAGTTTTTCTTTTCTAAGTTCAAGATTTCATAAGTTCAATAATTCATTGGTCATTTTATTTCTATTTTAGGTCCTTCTACCACATGTGCATTGATATGCAAAGACCAAATATATACGGATTCTTGTGTCCGCAAATACGACATCAGATAAAAATGATGTCGCACAAAGGACGCATTATGTGGGCTTCACAATGGCAGCGACCAAATTGCGATGTTATCTAGCGCCAGTTGTTCAAGGGTATGTAGTAAAAAATTTTATTTTTGGATGTTTGAGAAATAATTTTCTTCTAATCTAAACTTCATTTTAATCTGTGTATTGTTTTAGTTACCATTGGAGCCTGTGTATTGTTTGCCCACGCCTCAATGAAATCTATTGGTTTGATTCCTTGACAAAAAAGCCAGACAAAGACACAAAATCAGTCTTCAACACGTTAGTTATTTCTTTTTTATTAATTAAAGAAATGCTTGATTTAAATAAATTGTTCTAACTTAAAATGTTTTACATTTTAATGGTTCTAACTTAAAATGTTTTACATTTTAATGGTAGCGCGACCCAAACATATAGAATGCTTGGCGAGTCACGTGAGGGTAGAGTTATTCGCAAGCCAAAGTGGTTCTATCCCGAAGTATGTGGTTCTAATATAATTTAAGTTATTTTATTTATGGTTGTTTTATAAATGATGTATGTTATTGATTTTAACCAATTGCTTTTGATTTATAGTGCCCTCAACAGCCAGGTGGTACTGAATGTGGCTATTATGTTATACTTTACATGTATAATATCATTTAAAGTGGCGTTACAAATGATTTTCAACAGGTAATCAAATGATAATATTTTGGTTGTATTTTAATTGAATTGTTAAACAATCCTTTAATTTCATTGATTTCGTATAATCATATTTTCTAATTTGTAGATCTTTGATAATGATGCTGCTTACTTATATGAAGACATTAATTTGATCAGAGACTTGTTGGCTGGGAGGATTCTTCAACACATTGATTTGTAGAAGTTTATCGTTTCCTGTACATTTACTTAGTAGTTGTTTATTATATTAGTGGACAACATTTCTGTCAACAATGTAGTGCATGAATGTTTCATTAGAGGTGGATGTTGTGTTTTGTTAATTATAAACTGCGTGCTGTATGTTTCCTTTTTGTGTATACGTTTCTGTTTTCTTTCAGAATAATATGGCCAGAAACAATACAAATGGCACCGTATGGAAAAAAAACCATTTAGGCGTCCCTTTTGGCCAAAGGGACGCCTAAAGGGCTGGGTTTAGGCGTCCCTTTGGCCAAAAGGGACGCCTAAAGTAAGGACTTTAGGCGTTCTTTTGGCCAAAAGGGACGCCTAAAGTCCCTAATTTTTAAATAAAAAAATTCTAAACGGGGACTTTAGGCGTCCCTTTGGTCAAAGGGACGCCTAAACCCAGCCCTTTAGGCGTCCTTTGGCAAAGGACGTCTAAAGTCCAAATTTACTACGTCACTGGCATACGCGTCCCCTCATAAAAGGACGTTAAAAGTGTTTTTTCTAGTAGTGGTGTGTGACCAGTAGAGCTGGGAAAAAATGCCTTGAATTTATAAGGGCCGGGTTTAAGATTTTAGCCTCAAAACTAAAAGCGGGCCTAAAATGGCCAGCTCTGTAGGGCCAAGGGCCTAAAAGGGCCAGCCCTTTAGGCCCTTATATATATTTTTTATTTTTTTAAAATTATTTATATGATAATAATATTATTGATTTTTTATGTTTTATTGATGATATTGCAAATATTTAGTTGTTATTATCTTTTTTTAGAATTAAATTTCATAAGAATATCTTGTATTAAGAATCCTAAAAATAAAAAATTTATAAAAGATATTTCTTATTTTATAATAAAAATATATAAGATATTTCTTATTTACTCCAAAGTTTCACATATGATGATAATTTACTAATTTATTTGTATTTTATATTTTTTATAGAGTTATTTATCATTTTAGTTTATTATTTGTTACAGGTAAAGATTATGGATGTATTCATGATGTTGGAGAAGAAATTCTTAATATTTTTACCTCTCAAGCAAACCCTACTACTCAAAGTGAAAAACAATTGAATTTCCTTAAAATTGATGATAGTGACGAAGAAGATGAAAATGATAGTCATCATACTCATATTGTTTATAGTGTTTAACTTCTTATCATCTTATACTTTGTACAAGACTGTGAATTATTTATGGACAATATTTTTTTTTACCTTTGATTATGAATTAGTAACTATATTTGTTTTATTGTATGAAGCGTGTAGACATGTAATTAAATCTTGTGAAAATAGCTTCCGGTTTGGGCCCTCATACTCTCAGACTGGGCTTTAAAAAAGAGCAATTTTTCTTACCTCGAATCCTGTAGGGCCGGGCCAACTCTGATTCCTAGCTCTAGTGACCAGATAGCAAGGATGTCTTTTATTTTTTTTAATAGGTTTAAATGCATTCATGGGAAAATAATAATTTCTGAAATACTTTTTTATTTGAATTTTATGCCATATGTTCTGTTTAGTTTAACTCTTGCGGCAGATTTTAGCGACATAAAATTTTTTCCCTAGAAGTCTTTTATGACTAATTTTGCCTTGAAGTGTCAATTTTGGAGTAATTTTTCCTTGATCATTATCTTCATTAAATTTGATTATTAGTTGACTAAATTAAGGGCAAATTTGATTCAAAGTTAAAATTTTTAGGACAATTTTGTCCTCTATGTTATTTTTATTAAGGTGCAAATTTGCTTTGAAAGTTTCCACTTTGGAGCAATTTTACCCATAATTTGATCAACTAACGATCAAATTTAATAGAGATAATGGTTAGGACAAAATTATTCTAAAACTGACACTTCTGAGCCAAAATTGGTCCTTGAAAAAATTCTGTAGCAAAATTAGCCCCGATAAATACTTTCAAGACAAAAATGGCATTTAACCATTTTATATAACACACACACACACACACACACACACACACACACACACACACACACACACACACACATATATATATATATATAACCAGATAGCAAGAATTCCTTTTATTTTTTTTAATAGGTTTAAATGCATTCATGGGAAGATAATAATTTCTTAAATACTTTTTTATTTGAATTTCAAGTCACGTGGTCTGTTTAGTTTAACTCTTGCGGCAGATTTTAGAGGCATAACATATTTATAAGATTTAAGAGGTATTTTTATTTGTTCCAAATTTGAAATTGCCAGCTCACTATCATCATAATCTTCCGTCTTGTAATTAGTCTTAGTGTTTAATTTTCACTGAACAATTTCTAAATTCATCGGATTATTGTGTGAATATGTGTGTGTGTGTTTTTTTTTGGATGAACAAGCGATATCTCTCTACGCGCTGCATGATAAAGTTTGTAGCTAAAAGTTGTTAATTGTGGTAGGAGTATATGTAGAGACATAATCTTAGGTAGTATGATTCTCAAAATATTTTGATAGGGTAATAAACATGTGACATTGACGTTAAAAGTTAAATAGAATTAATTTGATTATCATTGTAAAACAATGTCTGAAATTATTTTTGGATATGAAGGAAAAAACGTTTACACCCGGCACATAATTGTTTTTGTAGCTTCTAAAAGTCTATTAGGTGATTATGATGAATGATTCATAATTTGATATCTATTTTCAAATTCAATCAAATTGAATTCATGATTTAATGTGTTGTCAAATTCAATTTACTTTATCACCTTATCATCAAACCCTAATAATAAAAGCTGGGAATTAAATGGGAATAATATCCCAATAAATTTGAATAACTTAAATAGAATGCATACTTTTAGTTTACAATTATTATTCAAGAGGTCAAACTTTCTAAAGTAAAGGGAAATTGTCTATAATAGGGAATAATTTGAAACAATTTTTATGAATAAAGAAATTACTTTAAGGGGTATTAACTGAATGAGTATTAATATAATTATGCACGGATTAATTTAATTATGTAATTAGCCGACCTATTTTTGTTAAATTGTTTTTAAGCTGGTATTATAAGATTTTCATATATAAAGTTGATTGATTGAGATGGAGGAGTATAGTTTGAACTTGTTAGGAATATGCTTTGTGGGTAGTTATATTTTAAGATGTACTCCCTCTCTTCCTATTTATGAACTTCAAAATTGTGAATAGGTGTATCCCAAAATATAAGTTTCACTTTATATTTGTCTAAACATTTATTGTGGAGTTAAGTAGTAAATCCATCTTGAAAGTATATATGAAGAAGCAATGTTGTCTTGAAAGTTTTTTTAGTCTCAATATTATCCTGAAAATTTCAAAATATAACAATGTTACCCTTCTTGTAAACATAATTAAATTTGACCATTAACATTTTTTATTTGACTAAAGAGATACACATGACACACCACCTCATCATCTAATCACTTCCTTCCTCAACTCCAACTCCTCTTCTTCTCTCCACCTGCTCCCACCGCCTCTACCTGCTCTATCCCCATGTTCACCTCTATCAATTTTCGTATTAAGCTGTAATTGAGTCAAACTAGATCTGTAAATCCCACTAGAAACTTTAGTTGCTTTACTTGAACCTTCTGTCATTAAGCAATAAATGAAGATTACAACGTAAGCTTTTCTTGAGCATCATCGTTGCCCCCACAAGCTCACAATCTTCTGAATGGAGGCGGTTAAAAAAGTTAGTTCATGAGAAAAAGATTAAATTTGGCACTTGAAACATTGAGACTCTGAGTTGCAAATCTTGGGAGGTGGTGGGAGTAATGAAGAATCGAAAGATTAATATCCTGTGTCTCCAGGAAACTAAATGGTCAGGAGAAAGGTCTCAAAAAATTAATAGTTTTAAGCTTTGGTACACAGGAAAGGTCAATGGAAGGAATTGTGTTGGTATCATCATTAACAAGGAATGAAGGAAAAATGTGGTAGACGTTAAGAGGATTGAGGATATAATTATTTTCTTAAGAATGGTTGTTGGGAAAGATACTATAAATATTATCAGTGCGTATGTACCTCAAGTAGAGGCATAAACATATCTTAAGGAAAAATTATGGGAAGATTTGGAAGGACTAATTTAGGGTATCCCACTAATCGAAAAGATTTTTATTGGAGGAGATCTTAATAGACATGTTGGTAAGGAGGCAAGACCTCATGCAAAGGCTCATGGTGGTTTTGGATTTGGGATGCTCAATAATAAATGTCAATCTATTATTGATTTCTCCTTTGCATATAACCTCAAGATTGTCAACACTTGCTTTAATAAGTGAGATGAGCATATAATAACATACAAGAGTGGAGTCATAAGAACACATATTGACTTCTTTTTGGTAAGGAATTCTGATAGACGATTTTGTATTAACGACAAAATGATCCCTGGGGAAGGTGTGACAACACAAAATAGGATTTTGGTCCTTGATATGAATATTAAATATGTAAAAAAAAAGCGCCGTCAAATTTTAAACCTAAGGATTAGGTGGTGACAATTGAAGGAGGAGAAAATAGAGATTTTTAAGAGAACTCTCTTGCAGGAAGGGGAGTAGGAGTTACAGAGAAATGCTAATGTCATGTGGGATAATGTATAAAAAGGTCCAGTAGGTTGCTAAAGCAATTTTGGGAGAATCAAAAGGTCATGGTCGATAAAATAAGGAGACTTGGTGGTAGGATGAAATTGTTTAAGAGAAAAGCAAGCATAAGAAATATTATTTTAAAGACATACATTTATGTAATAATGCCGAAAATTGGCAAAAGGTATCGCATGGCTAAAAATGAGACTAAAAAGGAAGTGAGTGAAGCTCATAATAAAGCATATGTTGAGTTTTATAAGGAGTAGGGATAAAGGTAGAAGAGTGTAAGATTTACAAGATCGTAAAGAACAAGGAGAGGGTTGCTGATGTATAAAGGATGAAGAAGGAAAAGTTTTGGTTACTGATGGAAATATTAAGGAAAGTTAGGAAGCCTACTTTTATAAGTTGTTCAATTATAGTGGGAGAGGGTTGCATTGTGACTGAGAAGATTTGATAACTCGAGAAGGTGATCTCAATTTATCATTTTATCGCAGGATTCGAATTGACGAGGTTAAGGAAGCTTTTAAGAAAATGGTAAAGCTGTCAGGCCTGGTGATATTTCTATTGAAGTTTGGAAATGTTTGGGTAAAGAGGGTATATCGTGGCTTAAAAAATTATTTAATTGGATCTTATGAACCAAGAAAATGTTGGATGAGTGGAGAAAAAACACTTTGGTTCCTATTTATAAGAATAAAGGGGATATCTAGAATTATGCAAATTACAAAGGAATTAAGCTAATGAGTTATACAACGAAATTGTAGCAAAAAGTGATTGAACACATGTTGAGGTTGGAGAATAATATTGCTGAAAACCAATTTAAATTCATATCAAGAATGTCTACAATAGAAGCAATTTATTTATTAAGGGGGGCTAATGGAAAAGTATAGGAGCAAAGGAAGAGATTTACATATGGTCTTCATTGATTTGGAAAAAAATGTATAACTGGGTGCCAAGAGATGTACTTTGGAAAGCCTTGGAAAAGAAGGGGGTGAAGGTTCTATATATCAAAGCCATTCAGAACATATATGAGGGGGTTGCAATCAATGTTAGAATGCCTGAAGGTGTTGCAAAATACTTTCTTATAAGGATTAGACTACATCAGTGATCATCTTTGAGTCCTTATTTGTTCAACCTAATGATAGATGTTCTGACTGAGCCTATAAAAGAGGAGATTCCTAATTGTATGCTTTTTTACGGATAGTTCTGTTGAATGAATCCAAGGAAGAAATTAACTCTAAACTTGAGATATGGAGACGAATTTTGGAATTGAGGAGCTTTCATTTTAGTAGGAGCAAAACTGAATATATGCATTACAATTTTGATAAGAGACAAGGTCAAAGGGAAGTGGAAGTTAAATTGGGAGGGCAAGTCATTCCACAAGTGATAAAATTTAGATATTTGGGATCAATTATACAACAAGATGATGAAATTGATAGAGATGTCAATTATAGAATTCAAGGCAGATGGTATAAAAGGAGAAAAGCTACTAGAGTTATTTATAACCATAAAGTACCTAATAAGGTAAAAAGAAAGTTCTATCGCACTGCTATAAGACCAGCAATGCTATATGGTAGTAAATGTCGGGCTTTAAAGGGATAACATAAACATAAAATAGGGGTAGCTGAGATAAGGATATTGAGATGGATGTGTGGCCATACAAGAAAACACAAGATTCATAATACTCATATACGCGAACGAGTTGGAGTGGTCTCTATTAAAGAAAAAATGGTAGAAAATCGTTTGAGGTGGTTTGAACATGTTCAGCAAAGGCTATTGAATGCTTCGGTGAGAAGGGTTGATCAAGCACTATGGAGTCCTGTTAGACGAGGTCGAAGAAGGCCGAAACAAACGCTTAATAAGGTTATAGATAGAGACATTTTAATAATATATTGAAATCTATGGTTTTTGACATAACACAATAGTGTCGTGAGATCCATGTAGCTGATCCTACCTAATAGGATAAATGCTTTATTGTTGTTGTACATGCACTTCAACAAAATCATCCTTTACAATATCTCACGCCTAACCATCTCTCTATCTCCATGAATTATCTAAACTCCATGATTAACTCGCCTTGAGTTTACTTCTAAAAAAAAAAAAAAATTCCCTTCATTCTTTTGGCCAAAGGAAAGTAAAAGCTCGTTTGATTTATATTTTATTTTTGTATAAGTATTATTTAGTTAAAACTCCATAACTTAATTTATCCCCTTAATTATTTTTTTTATCTTTTAGAGTTTATATATGTATTATGATAATTATTTTCCAAAAAAAAATAATGCAGGCTTTTGAACCTGAGCTGGGCAGGTCAATTAGGTGTGCGCTTGACAAAAACCCAAAAGTGGGGGTAAAATGGTTTGCCCACATGGGACAGCTTACCTGTTTTGACCGTACTGTCATAGATATATCGAACATGCTTGCTTGTCTAACTTGTATAAAAAAATTACTTGTCTGAAAAACATAATCACTATAAACATAAAAAAAAAATAATAATGATCAGTATCGAAGGTAAATTTTTTTTTTTAAAAAAATGTGATATTAACTATCTAATTGTTTTTCTTGATACTTGTACATTAGTGGGCAAAAAAGATACGTGTACATTAGGTAAAAAAAAGTTACGACACCAACTTAAGAAAGCATATATCAAGTTGCCTGATAAATATATTATCCTCTAATTGAGTGATGTATTGAGAGTAAAATTTTGATAAATGATTTGGTAGTTAAGTTAGTTTCCACAAATCGAAGTCGTGAATCAAAGAGAAAATACGCTCCTGGTTTCTTTTCTTTTCTTTTTCTTTCTTGGTCAAGGAATATGCTCCTAGTTTCACATGATAGCATACTTCAGAAATTAGAGCTGAGCACAAATACCACCTTAATCAACACCTTTGTTGTATGTTGGGAGAGAAATAATAAATTTCCAAGCATTAAAAGTAGACTATTAATTCAAATATTGAGAAGTTTTGGGGATAAAAATTATCTGTTTTTTGAGACTATTATCACTACTAAAAAAAATTACTTTTAGTGATGACATTTGGTGGCGACTTGTAATGTTGCCGCTAAAAGTTATACTTTCAGCGGCCACAAAAGTTTTGCCGCTAAAAGTATAGACTTTCGGCCGCGACACTTTTGTCGCCGCTGAAAGTGTTACAATCGGTGGCGACATTATATTGTCGCCGCTGAAGGTATAACTTTCAGCGGCGACAATAGTGTCGCCACTAAAAGTATAGACTTTAGCGGCAACATATTTTGTCGCCACTGAAGATATAACTTTCAGTGGCGACTCTCTTGTGTCGCCGCCGAAACAGTGTTTCAGTGGCAACTTTAGGGTCACTGCTGAAAGTCTTATTTATAATTTTTTTAAAATTTTAGTTTTTTCAAAAACTTATTATATTTTTGCAATAGATATGTTTATTGATGTAATTTCTTATAAAAAAAATAGAGCAAACATGTTTTTCTCTAAGACAACATTTTTATAGATTGTATGATAGGGAGAGAGGGAAAGTGAAAAATAATAAAAAAATATTTATAATAAAATAAAAAATAATAAAAAAATATTATAAAAATTTCGCAATAATCTTTAAAAAATAATTAAATAATTATTTTAAAATGAAAAAAGAATTCCAAGTGAGAAATATGTGTGTGTGTGTGTGTAATCTAATGTATAATTAACTTTCTTTCTTGAGCTATTTATATATGTAAATATATTTTATTATTTATTTATAAAAATTATATTTTAAACCATTTATCATTTATTAATATATTAATAGAACATTTTAAATGAAAAATATATTATATTATTTATATCCATATTTTAATTTAAAAAAATGTTTTAAGTATTATATTAATATATAAATTAATGCACACACACATATTAATATTATATATATTTGTATTAATATTAATAAAATTTATCAAAAAAAATATTATTAAAGATTTAATATATTATAAATAATACATGTGTGTGAGAGAGATGTTATATATATATATATATATATATATATATATATATATATATATATATATATATATATATATATATTGTATTAAAGGATGCCAATTCATCCTAGTTCACATGGTTAGGAACTTCCCTCTTTGACAAGGAGGTCTCAAGTTCGAACCCAACTGAAGCACTTGTGGGAGAAAAATATTGGTGGGTGATGTGGCGTGATGTGAAAGGATGAGTGACGTGGCATGTGACCTGGATGGTGGCAGATGACAAGTGGACAAGGTAGGTGGAAGGTGAGGTGACAAGTGTATAGTTGACATGGAATTTTTTTTAAAAAAATTAATGCACTTTCAGCGGCGACTTTTGTCGCCACTAAAAGGTTACTTTTGGTGGCGACATTATATGTTGCTACTAAAGCTAACTTTCAGCGACGACAATAAAGTCGCCGCTAAAAGGTGACTTTCAGTGGCAACATTGATTGTCGCCACAAAAGCTACCTTTCAGCGGCGACAAATGTCACCACTGAAACCATACTTTCAGTGGCGATAAATTTTGTCGCCGCTAATAGTATCAGCGACAGTCGTATCAGCAACAACTAGGCGGCGATAAAATGTCACCATTGAAAACCTTAAGTGACGACTTTTTAACTTTCAGTGGTGATAAAAGTCGCCACTGAAAGTCAAATTTTTTGTAGTGTATATTTGACACTATATTGCGAAAAGCTGAGTTCAAGTCTCTAAACATGGTTTTAGATAGATAACTTTAACTAAATATGTATTCCATCAAGCAACGTGCTCAGCGTCAATGACCAGTTACCATTAATAGCACATATACATTCAAACCATAAAAAACTTGAAAAGCCTAAAAACATTTTGTTAATTACCAACACCATTTTTTGGGCATGGCTAGCGCAAGACATGAAAGAAGGGCATACATTAAAACAGAAATATCGTTCTGAGATACGTCTTTGAAATTTGGAATCTAAGAGAAAAATAGAAGTCTGGTATAATTGTGAAAACAACTGAACATAATTAACATAAGACAATTGCAAAAAGGAGAAGCTGATCTTGATGAAACAATTACTGTTTACCTCCAATGTAGTTTTAATTAGCTTCGTCATTAAATGTTTTGCAAAGAATTTCATAACTGCTCTCTATCCCTATCTGCACAAGGAATACATACTGCAGCTCAATATTAGAGTAGAAAATAGGTGATATTGGTTGCATGATGGCATTATAGAAAAATATTAACAATATACCAATAGATTATGATGGTGACATATTTCATAAGCCGTACCCTATCTTATATGTCTATCAGTTAACTATCATGAATCATCAACTATCAATCAATTATATTTTGAAAACATGTAATTCACGATTTAGTGAATAAAAAGTAAGCTTAGATCCATTAATCAATATCTGCAAAAACCAAGAAAAAAAAAGAGCACAGACAAGGGAGTAATGAAGTAGTTGATGACGTTCTCATCATTAGTGGGAATATACCCACTGTCCTTCAATAAGCGTCAAAGGGATTTCAAAAAAGCAATTGGTGGGTACTGTAGTTACTGGGGTTGGTGTAGATTGCCGGCAAACAAAATTGGCAACAAATACTTTACAATATTAAAATGCAAATTCTTTGAGAACCTTTTTAATCTGCTTCCATGGATTCTTGAGGAACAGGCACTTCTGTTAGATATTTTAATATATAATAATTATTATCAGTTATTATTATTTAGATAATTAATTAAAATATTCTGAGTGTGGCCCGTAAGTCAGATTTAGACTCAATTCAAGATTAGGGTTGTTGGCTATTAATATGATTTTTCTGATGGTGAAAAATACACACTTGAGATTATGGCTAAATGAGACGAGTGTAAGGAAAATATAGTTTGCTCATTTGAGGTTCCCTGACTGGCGACGGCTCTTAACCCAGTTGCCATCGCTGTGCCTCACAGCCAGTCAGAAAGAGACCTGACAATTTACCTTTTGTCTCCATCTTTTGTTTTTTCAGCTCTCTTTCATAAGGATTTGTGAGTTCTCTATATGATCAAAGTTTAGCAATGTCGAGAGGTAATTTCTATAAGTCTTCCGCTAATTGATATAAGAAAATTCATGTACTCTAATTTATGATTTATTTGAGAATTCATGAGTTTTGTCCTACATGTGGTATCAGAGCCAGGTTCTCTGATCCTCTGCCTTCTACTCTTTGATTAAGGATGATCTAAGTATGGAATTGAATTGAATTTATCATAATAATTTTACACGGTTTCCATAGCTTAGATTAGATATTGGATTTATTTAATAGATGAATTATTTATTATATCCCTCGGGATGAGAGAAACTTTGTTTCTCATGAATCATCACTGTAGTCTTCAAATTATAGAAGGATCTGATCTCTTGCTTCATCTTCTACAATTATTGATTTAATTCCTGCAATTTCAATTAATGCATCTTCTGACTCGTTTCGTTCATCGGTGAGGGTTTGAAATCACTTCTTTGTTTTATCTGGGATTCATGCCTTGCATTTTGATTATTGTGTTTTATCTGTTGAATAATTCCTTCGAAGGATTCCAGAAATTGTGTTCTTTATTTTGATTTCAAACCCAACTTATTCATTTTGATTTTGAGTTTATTTTGCGAGATTATGGCGATGATAGTTCCAGACTGTGTTTATTCTTTTCTTCAAGAATCATCACGACCTTCATTAGTAAATCGAAGGTCCCGAAAACACAGCACTGCTTAGATTTTAATACATGATAATTTGATTCTATTTCCATGCGATTTTGTTGAATGATACAGATATCCAGTTCTAGACTATTTCTTCCTAGATCATTGCTATTGAGATCCCTGGTCTTCGAACTCTCGATCTCTTTCGAAACCAAGTTTCCTTTCGATTCAATCTATTTTGTTTCGTCTCGTTTTGGTTTTGATTATTATGTTTATATGCAAGACGAATATCCAGATTAAATTTGTACTTGCTTTCCGATAAAATCCACTGGCGAGAGATCGTCGTTTCTAGCTTCGGATCACCTGGGAATAGCGCCGGGAATCGCGGCAAGTGACATACCTAGTCGGGTCTGCAACCGGGTCAACTTCGGATTGTAGGGATCCGAATCAGATGAGGAAGAAGCACATAACGACATCGTTTTGTGTCACCCAGAAAGGCTTCCTTCCCCGTGAGAAACGATGTCATTTTCTGGCCATAGAGAAACATGTGTTTCACTTAATCTGGAAGGGGCTATACGGGTATTGGGCTCAATTCTCGGCCCAAGCTGAATTTTTTTTCGGAGAGTTAATTTGTTTTGAGCCAAGTCCTGGATTCTTAAATAATTAAGAACATTTTAACAGTGGGCCTTTCATGTTTCATGTTAATTTTAACAGTGACGTTTTTTTAAAACAATTTTGGGCCTTTTATTATCTTATTTCTTTTCTGGAAAATATTGTATGGGCTATGAAGGTTTAACTACCTGGGATGAATTTTGGACTAAATGAATGTTTTTGTGCACTGTTTATAAAATTAATTTTTGTTTTATGCATAATTTTGATTATATCACATTAAATTGTTTAAATTAATGAAAATGGTTAATTTTGGCAACTTTTACATTTTGGAAAATTTGCAAATTTATTTTTTTGAGTTATTTAATTGTCTAAATATGTGAAGAATTAACTTTGGACAATTATTTAAAATTTGCAAAAACTTCTTTTAAGTTGAAAAGTGCTAAAATTAATTCTTTAAACAATTTTTGGATATATAAAACAGTGTGAGGGTTTTCTAATTAATTATTTAAAGGGTTTTGTTGACAAAATTAATTAATTAATCCCTCCATTAAGATGTGCATGTATTAGATTTATTTTGAATGCACAAAATAGTGGGAGAATTTATTTTTGTTGATTATTTACTCTCATTTTGTTGATTAAATTAATCTATTTGATAGATTCTCATTAAGAATTTGTGCACATTTGAAATTTAAATGCACACGGTTGGTATTTGTGATTACCATGCATCTTGAGGAATAGCCACAACATCCTCTGTTGCATGTGTAGATAATCACTTATGTGTTTTAACATATCAACTATATTAAATGGGTAATATTAATTTAATCAAAGTGGGAGGATTGTATTTAGTCACTTATGTTGATTAAATTAATTGGTTAAGTCTTCTATGAAGTTGTGCATATACAGAATTTAAGTGCACATGATTGATATTATGATTCACTTTGCATACTAGAGTGGTAGCTACAACGCCCTCTTACAACATGCAAAATAATCACATATGGATTTTGAAATATCAATCTTTTGAAGGTGAGTAAATATTATTTTACTCATATTCATGATTGAATTGATTAAATTAATTTATTAGGATTCCCATTGACATTGTGTGTATATATATATGGCATTTAAATTATACATATTTGATATCAGTGATTAGCATACACACTCCGTTTAAGGAATAGCTATATCATCCTTATGCACATGTTGTATGCATATTTAATCAAATAAGGTCTTACTATATCAAATTATGATTATATGTACAATTAGTACACACAATGATATAATGTCTTTGTGATGAGTATGTAGAATCGAGGAGTAGCCACAACATCCTCACTAGGTACATACATTTTATCTTATTCTAATGAACAAGATACATCACATAAAGATTTAAGACATCAATTGTAATTAAATGTATGGTTATAATTAATCTTTGCCCATAGGTAGATAATTATAATCATAGTTTTAATTAGGGTGGAATTGAATGACATTATATTTTCTAAGTAGCCCACAGGTATTAGGGGATATAACTGCATTCCAGTTTCACCAATTCGAGGTAAATTCATGCTATGCTAATGTTTTTGCCCGCAGGTAGACTTTAGTGATACGAATTTATAATTGTATGATTTACATTGGTAAACATACGCTTATATGTGATTGTTGCTTGCCTCTTATAATAAACTTTGTAAGTATGATTTACCTTTATTTTGACTTTGCAGCATGATTGCTATCTGTTCAATTATTTAGTTTGATATAATTTATTAGAAACAATCAAGCCTATAAGGAGAATTCCTACCATTAGGATAAAATTGACATTAAGAAAAGTTCTAATATTTATAATACTAGCGTGAGAAATGAGATAATATTATTGTCTTAATAAAGTAATCTCAATTAAGAACTGGTTATTATAAGTACATAAAGAATAGAACAAAGTCAATAGTTGTAGATAGGCTGAAGGATAGATTTAGAAATTTTCATAAATGTTATTGTATTGTTTTGTTGACTATGAAGTGATTCTCCGTAATATGGTAAAATGCCTCCATTAAACTGGGTGGTACAAGTCCTCAGTTTATTATCTCATGAGTCATTACTCCTTTTCATGAATACATGTATGGACATCAAGTATTCATTAAAAATGTGTATATATAAGTTTTGCTTCCTTTAGGAAAAGCATGAGATTTTAAATGAGAGCTATTTAGCTACCAACCCAAAGGCCATAAAGTTATAGACGTATAAAGTTTAATCTATCTATAAATAGAGGCTTGATTGGAGGCAGTAGTTTCCATTATTTTTGTTCTAACAGATGCAATAGTTCATCCTGATTATAGTTGACTCTTCACAATACTTGAATACTATTTGCTTTATAATTAAGTAATGTCTTTTGACACTTTTAGAGAATATAAAGCAGAAGTGAGTAATTTAATTCGATAAACAGATTAATATAGTGAAGTCAATTATAAGAGATGAATGACATGATGGGTACATGATAGAGGACGGTAACTTAGCCTATATGTTTTCCTCTTAAGGAATGCACTTAAGACAATTATATATCTTAGATGAGTTTCCAACAAAATTTTGTTTAAACCCTTTTTAAAATTTGAAGGTTGGAAATTCAGTTTATATAGAATTGTCTTATAAATGGAAAAGTGTGGAATGAAAACATTCTAAGGACTAAGACTGCACATTTTGGTGAAAATGTAGAGAGATCTTAGGAATTCTATTAAGTTGTCCATGTCATTTCAGAAGTTGTGTAGTAATTTTGAAATGCTAAATTATTAAGAAATGACATGATTAGTGGGAGTGATCAAATTCATTCAGGATGATCACACATAACGGATTGTAACCTCTAATTATGATGGAACATTGGTTTTACATGATACTCTCCTCGTTGAGGTAAATGTGAAACATCATGAGATTTTGAAATTCTCAATTGGTCAAGCTTGAAATAAGAAGCATCAACATTAAGGACTCTATCAATTATTAGGAAAAAAATCTCGAAACAAACAAGGGGTTCTTCAAATTGATAGATGATGCTCTTATTATACAACTTCAACTGTAAACAGATTGGGTTAAGACCAAATGATAATTCAAATTTGGCAACTGCTACCAACTATACATCATGTATTTCAAGTAATATGACTAGAGTATAAACAAAGAGAGTAACCCTAGATTCCATTAGCATTTTTCCATTATAGTTATAAGGAGAGATGTATGTGAATTAAAAGAAAGGGTCACACAAACTATGAGGAGAATTTAGTTAGCAAAACTGAGAAATCGTCCTCACAAGCATATCTCACATTAGTGATAAATGTGTTATGATACAATCACATACATGATAAAGTTGAAAGTATCATAGTATTGCTTGTATCACTAGATTATGAGAGTTGAATCATCTATATTGAACAAAATGATGATTCACTCATTACTTGTGAATTTTGACATAAGGTGTTGCATATAACAAAATCATCATTGTTCAAGTTTGTGATATGACTAGGATAAATGCAGTATTCTTCTAGAATACATAAAGGGATTGTTCTAAAAAAACACTTGAGAATGTCATAAGTAACCTACGATCACAAGTATTTGAACATTTATGGATAGATGATAGTTGCTATGAAAATATAATTAGATTGTCCATATGTCTCTAATATATGTCATTGAATTCCTTCTGATTTAATTTCTCAAGTATAGGCTTGCTTGAATGTGCACACAAACAGGCAACGCCATTGGAAGAAAACTTTAGGAGGATTATCATACATATTCTTGCTTGAACAATAATTGAAAAGCTGCAAGTCATGAAGTACATTGGAAAATGTACATTAAGCCTCATGCTCTACATATAGGAGAATGATTAGCTTTGTTTAATTTCGTATGATGTGTTAACTATAAAATAGTTGATATTATGATGCATCTTTACGTTTATTGAACGAAACGCAACATGGAGGAATACAAGATTGCTAAGTAGTCACTGATTGCTTAGATCCACCATGAATTGCGTAACCTAATCATTCTTCGAGGCAAGTTATAAGATTGCCGGTTAAATAATTTCATCATGTGGTTTTAAATTTATTTAAACCCATTAAGGGTGTTGTATGACCATGAAGTCAATAGGTCATAAACACATAAAGTATTGATCATTGAATGAATTGCATGCATTTAGAGACATTAAATGATCAAATACCTTATTTGTGAGTTGGATCACATAGAGTGATCTAAATAAGGTATTGTCAAATGATGAAATTCAAGTTGGAGTTTGTTGTCTCATATTGATACCAAGTTATCGAGATTGACAAACATTTAAGTAGAAACTGAATAAACATTTAAGGTTTATTCATTAAGTTTTGACCTATTAAGTAAGGGTGCTGCTATGTAATACATGGAAGATAATACTCGACTAAGGGGACTTATCGTCATGATTCTTACAGCATAGCCTTAATTAATCTGGATAGGGCAACTGACATATAGTTACAGGCCAAGTGGGAGAATGTTAGATATTTTAATATATAATAATTATTATCAGTTATTATTATTTAGGTAATTAATTAAAATATTATGAGTGTGGCACGTAAGTCAGATTTAGGCCCAATTCAAGATTAGGGTTGTTGGCTATTAATGTGATTTTTTCTGATGGTGAAAAATACACACTTGAGATTACGGCCAAATGAGACGAGCGTAAGGAAAACCTAGTCTGCTCATCTGAGGTTCCCTAACTGGCGACGGCTCTTAACCCAGTTGCCATCGCTGTGCCTCACAGCCAGTCAGAAAGAGACCTGACAATTTACCTTTTGTCTCCATCTTTTATTTTTGCAGTTCTCTTTCATCAGGATTTGTGAGTTCTCTATATGATCAAAGTTTAGCAATGGCAAGAGGTATATTCTACAAGTCTTCCGCTAATTGATATAGGAAAATTCATGTACTCTAATTTATTATTTATTTGAGAATTCATGAGTTTTGTCCTACAACTTATGCTCTGCTAAGCAAGGGAGAGAATAGTGATACGGACGCAAGCCTTTTTTTTTTTAAAAAAACGGCAACTTGGTAATTGCATATTTAAACTTTGAAGATTTCATGGGACTTTTTTACGATTACTATTCTTGCTTGATACCACTTTTTTAGCTTCAAGCTCTTCATTCTCGATCTTTTTTTGTTCAAGAAAATGCAGAAGGTCTTGAAGAGTAGAGTGAAGGTGACTACCCTTCATCTTCAAGAGCTCCTCGGCCACTTGAGCCGGAGTGACGTAGGTGGCAAGGATGGCTTCTTCGATTTGTTGGAAAAGAGGATGCTGTTGAAGTTGAAGGTAATTAAAAGCAAGCTGCCTAAACACAGGAGGAGTGCAATATGACATGTGGATGTGAACGTCCATACGACCAAGACGCAACAATGCCGGATCAATCTTCTCTCTGTGATTGGTTGTGAACACTATAATCCTCTCATCCCTACAGCTTGACCACATGCCGTCAATAAAGTTCAATAGCCTCGACAATGTCACCTTTTATATATATGCAAAAGAAAAGAATCAATAACAAAACTCAAGTCAACCTGTTATAAACCAAATTGCACAGAGAAATGCAAATTATTAAATAATTAACTCGTTGTGAGGAACTTGAAGCAGCCAAGCAACATCGGGGAGCTTGAGAAGCCCATTTTGGCGAGAGAGGATAGAGAGACCAAATTGCGAATCTTGAAAAGGGTAGGAAATTGTCCCCTTATTTGGTTTGAATCGTGTTTATACATAAGTCTGATTCACATAAATCGATATAAACATCTTCCTCATATTTACTTCGTAAACCGTAAAAACTACCTCGTATTTCGTAAATCATGATTGAAAAGCACTTATAGAGGCTATCCAAATATGCTACTGTCCTTAGAAATGCAAAGGCCTTTGTTATGATTTTTGAGTTAGCTAGGAGTCCCAGTCCTTCAAAGTCAGACCTCTCATCACTTAAAATTCATTAGCCTCACTACAAGGCTGCAAGGCTGCAACAACAAAATATATATCAAAACGATAATTAATTTAATTATTGGGCTTTGTGTAAAATTACCCATCTATATATCCCCAAGTGCGTCTGGCAATATATACAATCCTTAGATACAAAAATATTTATAATCATTAAAAATAAAAATAAAAATGCTATCTTTGTTGCTGAAGGTAAACGTCTGTTAATTTATAATTTTATAAGCCTCACTTTAATAATTTTTAAATAATTATTTTAAAGACGAATGTGCAAAAATACATATTTACATATTCTGCATGTGAGTCTAGCACCATATACAATCTTAGGTGTAAAAATACCTATAATGATTAAAAAATGGACAAAATGCTAGCTCATTTATAAAAGTAAACATTTGTTAATTTCCAACTCTGTTAATAAAGGGAAAATTTCTGATGATGGACCATGAAAGGGCATTTGGAGGGAGTAGGTAGTACAAAGGCAATGACCAAGTGAGTGGCTGGAGAGAGTAATTGTCAGTGTGAAGATGGGGTTCTGGTTTTTTCTTTGGGAAAATGGCTGTGAGGTCCCAAGGGACCCAATTAATAGCAAAGAAGTCCCAAGAGAAATTGCTCTGGCAGAAAAGTCCTTAGGGACTTTTCTGATATGAATTCCCAAAGCTAGAAGACGATCATGCCCCTAACTAAAAAAAGAAAGGAAAACCCAGAGTTACTCCATAATAGATAAATTTAATAAACTCTTTTGGCCCTTTTGTTTAGCATGACATTGTTGAAACGCAGGAAAGCGTAGGAGTCTGGTCCTCCTCCGACTCCGAGCAGTCATCTCTTGGGTATATCCATTTTTTTTTCATCAAGCATACCCGCTGGCTGGCCTCTTCCTTCAGCCTCAGCCATAACCTAACGACAAGACCCCAAATTGCATCGCCCAATTACGTTCCCATTGAACCTTCTCTTTGCAGCTCATGATACAGACGTAAGGACCACGTCCGACACTCCATCTTAGCCATTATTGCTTCGACTATCAGGTGAACATTTCTGTTTTTTTTCCTGCTCCTTTTTTACATTATATTTTCTATTCTTTTTCCTTTCAACCATTCAAATTCATGGGCCGTCCTCGTCATGATTTCCCGTTTGAGTTTGGTGAGAAAATGATTCCATAGTACTACTGTTACTAAAAATTTCATGGCTTCCTTGTAATTCTGATTGAGTTGGTGAAGTTGGGAGATAATTTTGGTGCCCTGATGTTGACTTGATGCCTTTGTTCTCTTTCTCTTCCAGATTGATTCTTATTCATGTCTATTATTACGGGATGCATTTGCTATGGGCCAAGAAGATATGCAGAAGTTATTGTAAAGAAGAAAACCATATTTTCTGATATGGTTGATCTCATGTCAACTGACGCCATGGGCCAAGAAGACGCATGATGTTGTGAATGTGACCAAAAATGTTATTAGACCAAACTGAACAAGTTGTAAAAATATGACAATGGCATTTCTGACTTGCTTCATCTCATCTTAATGTACTGAATAAGCTGTACATGTGACTTGGTTCATGTTATCTTACTGATTAGTTCATCTGACGTTAACCATGGAAAACTGAAAAGGTTGTTAATAAAGCTTTCGAAGTAGTTAGAACGGACTAACGAAGTTGTAAACATAGCATAAGCCAATTCCGGATTAGTTCATCTGATGTTAACCATGGAAACTAAAGATGTTGTAAATAAAGCTTCCAAAGTTGTTAAAACGCACTTAGACAGTTGTAAACACAGAATAAGCCAACTCCGGATTAGTTCATTTGATGTTACAACATGGAAAGTGAAAAAGGTTGTAAATGAAGCTTTACAAGTTGTTAAAACGTACAAATGACGTTGTAAACACAGCATAAGGAAATTTTTGGTTTAGTTCATCTGACGTTAACCATGGAAAATGAAAAGGTTGTTAATAAAGGTTTCAAAGTAGTTATAACGGACTCATTAAGTTATAAGGTTGTAAATGAAGCTGTCGCAGTTGTCAAAACGCACTCAGGAAGTTGTAAACACAGCGTAAGCCAATTTCAGATTAACTCAACTGATGGTAAGCATGGATACTGAAAAGGTTGTAAATGAAGCTTTACAAGTTGTTAACACGTACTCATAACGTTGTAAACCCATCATACGCCGTTTCTCAGTTGGTCCATGTGATGTTAACAATTTAAACTTGTAAGGTTGTAAATGAAGCTGTCGCAATTGTTAAAACGCACTCAGGAAGTTGTAAACACAGCGTAAGCCAATTCCGGATTAACTAACTGATGGTAAGCATGGACACTGAACAAGTTGTAAATGAAGCTTTACAAGTTGTTAACACGTACTCATAACGTTGTAAACCCATCTACGCCGTTTCTCAGTTGGTCCATATGATGTTAACAATTTAAACTTGTAAGGTTGTAAAGCTGTTGCAGTTGTTAAAACGCACTCAGGAAGTTGTAAACACATTGTAAGCCAATTCCGGATTAACTCAACTGATGGTAAGCATGGACACTGAACAAGTTGTAAATACATCAAATCACATTTTCTGACTTTGTTCATGTCAACTTAGCCAGTAGCCCAGGAAGACTAATGATGATATAAATATGAGTAATGAAGTTGTTAAAACCTACTAAATAAGTTGTAAATACACTAAATCACATTTTCTAAAGTTTCGTAGGCAGTCATTAAATTTCAAATGCCTCAAGGAATTATTATGTAGTTGTAAATATAACTCATGATGTTGAGAATATGACTGACTCATTTGTAAAACGTGGCAGGATATGTTGTTTAAAACCATATAAACAGTAAGGACATATGGTTGTGGAAATGAAAGTGCATATTGCATAATTTGTTATAACTTGCCACAAACAATTGTCATTGTCACAACAAACCTTTCCTTCAAAATAACATAGAGCTAACAAAATACATATTTACATAACACGAAGGCTTTGGTACAAAATAATAGAACAAGTCTTATGTCTCTTTTCTCCTCTTGTCTTATTGGTTGCCAGCTACAATAGACAGAACATTCTGCGTATGTTTGTTCCTCTCATATATTACAAGCCACTATAAGCAATCTGCCTTCTTCTGAAGGAGTTTCTGGGACAGATGGTTATGGTGATGAGCCTAATAACCAACGTTCATCTGTTGTGCCTGAGATTATTTAGACACCAGTACTCATAAGTGTTCAGCTTCTTGGTCTCTATCAGCATCTTCGACATCATTGTCATCATCTTCTTCAGGTGCATCTGGTAGAAAAACTTAAAAACTGTTTTCTAAGTGGTAATGTATAATTAGGTGCAACATAGCAACGACAAATTTTTACCATATTAAGTACAACTTACTTGTAGCCAGCGACATAACTCAAAATGATCATATTGAGCTCTCCCAACTCTATTTAGATTTTGACATTAAATGGTTAGGCATCAATCACAAATAATTAATTGGAAAAAAATGCAAAAACAGATGAGAAAAGTACTCCTATTAGTACATAAAGATGGGACAAAATTAACAAATCCATAAAACTGAACGACACATGAAGCAGGAAAAATACCCCACTGATGATAATGCACCACTGAAACAGAAAATAAAAAGGATTTAAAACATCCTCAAACTTATATTTTTAGCTTGTTTTATTTTCTTCCTACCAAGAAAACTTAATGGAATAAAAGGAAGCCAAAATTCCTCAAAACAAAGTAAAGAAATACTTTCATTGCACTAGGGTCATATGTCTTATATCTTCCCTATATCAATTTAATACTACCAACAAATTAAACCACCAATTAATTTAATTTATAGAATTTCACTTGAAAAACCTTAGACATGCTTTGTAAATGGCAACAACAGCTTGATTATGTCTAGAATTTCAAAAAAGCTTTGACAATAATAAATTCATCTGCAAATTTCTGGCTTTACTTGGAATTCCTTCCATCTGTAATGTGCAAGTGACAAATAATTAGTGAAACATGAATGAAATGATAACAAAATAAGAATGTATAAAAAATTATAACTCATAATGGCATAACATCTTTCCCATCATAAAATGAGCCTTACAAGTGAGCAAATATACAAAGCAAAACCATTTATAGTAAGAGTATATACAAACCTTGATAAGAGCTGCCTTATTTTCATTCAGAGCATAGTGGCATGACGCAATTTTGAACTTCACATGTTCATCGATAAAAAAGGGGGAAAACAATTTGAACATGCGATTCTTTTAAAGTTTTTACAAATGAACTTCAATAGAGATCAACTATAAATAAAGGAAAGTAAATTACTTCACCTCATTTTCATTGCTTGCTGATACGTTGTAAGAATTTGGAGAGGAAGACCTGTTTGATGACAGAGAACTCCGGGATGAGGGAGTGTTTTGTTTGGGAAGCATCTTGTAGTATTGCAAAGCTTGCTTGTAGTTGTGCTACTCATCATATTTAATCTTCCTTCTCATCTTTTCCAACAAATTACATTTACATCTACGAAGACAAAAAAACAGCTACAACACATAAATAAATAAGGTTGCTAAGAGGGGGAAAACCAAACATCTAAGAGCACTATATATTTATGCTTTCTACACTATTTCAATGCTCCCAAAGTACTGCATCTCAGTCACAAATCACAAGTTTGATGCTCAAACATAAATCTTGCATGACATTACTTCTCATAATAAATAGCTCATTCCAACAGCTCTTTGAGTTAGAAAAATGAACATGTAAATCTATCATATTTTTGAACCTGCTTTAACACTAAGACACTAGCATAGAATTGAAATTATAAAAGTTCAATGCCTCTTTGCGACTTGGCTATGTAAATTCTGTCTCTTCTATGGAGTAAATTGATTCTAAAATAAAATTCAGTTGCTTTATGATTCTCCAATAGCCAAAGAAACACAAACTAAAAACTTGAGAAGTAGACAAACAATCACACATTTGCTTCAGAAAAATAAGGCAGTCCTACCATTTACAATAAGTAGTAAATAGTCTATAACCTAATTGAACAAAATAAAATAAAGAGGACTACAACATTGATCGGCTGATTGGGATTGCCGTATTGGAGAGAACATATCCTCCCCTAAGAATACACAACACTCAATGTTCTAAAAGAATGCTGCCCTTGTCTACAAATAAACTTGACACCGGGGGATTATGGAATCTCTCTAATAACAGTGTTGTTTATCAGATGAAATTACAATCACTTTAATATTAAGCTCTCATGAAGCTGACCAAACATCATCATCATTTAAGTTGGCAATAGCAATTTTTCCCACCAATCTTCATTATTGTGCAGGCATAGTTAAATTGAGGGAAACATGTACTTCAAAATCTTGAAATTCCACTAATTCCAAGATTGTGAAAATTTCCTTATTTTACTTCCACTAAAATTTTGGCACATAGACACGAAGAATAAGTTATAACAACGACCATTATAGTGATTTCAGCAAGATAAAGAATCCAAAACAGATAGTTTCAGTCCAAAAAGCTACCGACCAAATACGATGCACTCTGGGGCAAAGGAGGAGCAACGACGCCTGCACTTTCAGACCAACGACGGCTACTACACTTTCGAACGAGCGACGACAGCTACACTTTTGGACGAGCGACAATAAAACAAGTCACTATGGGGCTTCAGATGAGTGATGGCCGAGAGCATACGCGGGTTCACAACCAAAAACCTAGAACCTACTGTTTTTCCAATGTTTTCAAATTTGAGCACACTGGTTTTCATTTAAACAAAAAGGGTAAGATGGTCTTTTTGTATTGTGAATTCATATCATAAAAGTCCCTTAGGACTTTACTGTCATACCAATATGTAATGAGACTTTATTGCTATTAATTGGGTCCCTTGAGACTTGAGAGCCATTTTCCCTTTTTCTTTTGGGGGTACCGAGAAGAGAGAAGGGAGTGAGAGAACAGACGTTTATTTTTATTAATGAAATTGACATTTTAGTCATTTTTTACAATGATCATAGGTATTTTTACACCCCAATAATTGTATATGATGTCAGATATGCATGATAAGTAACTTTACACCTTCACCTTTAAAATAATTATTTAAAAATTATTAAAATAGACCCACAGAACCTGAAATTATCAGATATTTACTTTCATTAACGAAACTGTCATTTTTCTTCTATTTTTTTAAAGATCATAAATATTTTTACACCCAATAATTTTATATGATGCCAAATGCAAATGCATGATATGTGGATGGGTATTTTTACATCTTTGCCCTTAATTACTTTACGCTCAACTTCTTTTATCCTCAAGTTGTGTACCACCGGCATGCCATTTTTGGTTACAAACACAAGTACAGCCATTAAAGGAAAAAGAAAAAGAAATTGAACTCACGGAATTAAAACCGAGCAACCACATAGAAAAATAAATGGAACCCATGTTGCCTTGATCTTCTTGTGAAAAGTTGACATTTGGGTCCAATTTCGCCGTTCTTTTGATTAGATCTGGATTTAACATAAGGAGGTAGCATGTGACTGTTGTTATAGGGGTTAACAATCGGTGTTTCATCCCTATAAAGAGTTTTGCTTCCCCAATTAGAATCATCTTCAAATTGTTCCATCCTTTTATCCTGGGACAAACCAACTTTTACAATTGGCTTAAGCCTACTATCCTCATTCTGGTGTCATCTGTCCCTGTTCGCAGTAAGCTCTCGTTTTTCATGGTCATGGTTATCGTGTTTTGCTGCTTTAATCGATAATTAGGTGGCCTGGACCTAAATCATCATCTCTGAGACGAGCATCATTGCTAGGATAGACTGGACTTTGCTCCAACAAATCGTCATACTTGTCTCCTTTCAGGGCACCGACATTGCCATGTGATGATTTATTATTGAGTTAAATTAGTTTTGTAAATTTCGTGGTCCTGCTTAAGTCTTAAAATTTGAAGTGGTAACAATTTTGCTACATCTTCAAACAGGAATTGTCTTTTGGGAACCAAGAAACAATGTGCAGAAGTATTAAAATAAGAAGGGAAAAACTATTGTCAAGGTAAAAATCGTCAGACTATCACACCTGTGCAAATGCAGAGGGTTTGGACATCCTCTCCTCGAAAGCCTTCGAGTCCCACTGTATAGAAAACTCTGATGCAATCTCCTGCATCAAAGCTAACCTTCTTATCCAGTGTAGAAGACCTCACATTCAAGCTTGCAGCGAACTGGTAATAAGCAATAATCAGTCATCAGTTCAGGTCCAGGAAGAAGTCGAATGTGTAGAATGAGTAAAAATGAAAACATGAACAGTTACCTCCTGGTTGACATAGCAATCCAGGGAATTCCCATCTCTCTCCTGAAATATTTGTCTAAGCTCACGTAGCTCTGGAAGATCAGAAAATCTTGTAGCAGCAAGCATTAGAGATGATACAGCCTCTCTGCATTCCTCAGGGCATCCACTATAAATGGAATGAAAGCAATTGAAGGGTGTAAAATATCCCAGCCGGAGATATGATGTTGTATAAAAGAGGGTGTAAGTTAGTCACTAGTTAGGGGAGTTAGTTGAGTCAGATGCGGGTTACTGTGTATAAATTACAGGATTTAGGGTTTGAATATGTGAGATATATGTTGATATACAGTACAGATTCAGTTCGGCATCTGTCTAGTTCTCCCTCTTCCCTGCTCCTATCTCCCTCAGCTCCATCCTCTCTTCTCTGATTCCCTTCTTTTCTCTTCTTCCCTCCCTCCTCTTCCCCAACTTTCCCTATTCTTTTCTTAATTATACAACGTACGAGAAAAGTTTGAAATGGTTGGCCACCCCAAGCACATCATCAAGCATCAACCTAGACGCTCTAGATAGAAATTCAATCATGTAGATTTGAGCATTGAGATTCCCATTCAAAGAACTAATCACGGGCCGATTTATGATATCAAAACTTCAAGTGACACCTGAATCTGATCAGTGTTCTGATACCAAAATTATTATAAAAGTATCACATTGCATAATCATTTTAACTAAAGATTATGAAGCCACCTAGCATAGAAAGACGACACCCCCATAGCAATGTTCAGCTAGAAACTTATACAATCTGACAATGCATTCGTGTATTCATTTATGGTAGAGTACTGGAGACCGTTGAGGTAGTTTGGTCCAACATGACATCATGTCATACGTTGTACTCTGAAAATTTGGTAAGGAACACATAATAAGAGTAGAAAAGAACGGAAGCAGGTTGAACAATTAATAGCATTGGGCACTAGAAAGCCAGCTTGTTTCAGAATATCACACCAAAAAATAGATGGCTGGGCCCGATTATTGAAGGCAAAACAATATTCTTCTGTGCATTTGTGCCAATATAGATGTGGAGTTCAATTTTGCCTATTCTTTAATCCTGCCAATGATCTATATAAATAAATTTCTGTCCAGGTTATGTGATCACGTTGCCTTATGAGCAATAATACTAGAAACAAGAAGTCCAGCAGATGCACTTGATCAGCCACGATTTAAATTAAATAACGGGAAAAAATATGAAAGCAAAAAGAGAAACTAAAAAGAGAATTATCCATACCTCAGTTTCTGCATCACAGGAAGGTGCTTCATTACAAAGTCACAAGATTGCTCCATGAAATCAGAACAAGACGAAACCGTCCGCTCAAACATAAGTCCATCAGCCTGTTTCACCACCTGGCAAGAAAGATAAAGTTTCATTAGCAGTATAATAAGGAACCATTCAATAAAAGAACAGAATATATGAATTTTTCGAATAGTTGAACCCAACTCAAGTTCCTTTGTAAATTTCCCCTATGGATAACAAATTAACAACCACATACAACGATAATCAGAGAGTATTCTACGCCTTTAATTAAATGATAGTCCGGCAAGACCGAATATGAAATCTCCTCCACAGGAAAACCACACAAATTATAGAATATGGAAGACCCAAACCAAGAGCATTCGTCCCAAGATCGTATCCATTGAATAATCAAATCAAACACATGGAATCTAGAAACAACACTAACTAACAAGGAAAATATACGCGCGCGGGTATGTGAAAATACATATACCCATGTGTAGGCATTAATATCAAGACCATTCGCCCGCAGATCAGCGATATCTGTCTTAAAAAACTTCTCCGTCGCCTTCCGCTTCCTCCTTATGACATCGATCCGAGTCTTGATTAATTTGATCAACGATTAGCTTCCGGAAAAAGGAAAGAGCAACAAATACTCAAAAATTCATTTCATAACCACATTCTCGAATGCCTTCGTGCCAACTTCATCAGAAACTGAACTCAACAAGAACTATAACAGCGAAGGAACATAAATTAAGGGGGAAAAAAATAAAAAGATCATAAAGGCAACCATTTAGAGGAGAACCCGCAGCGCCCAAGTAGGCCGTCCAATATGCTGGACCTTTAACAAACGTTACTCCCCTCAGTAATCGATTTGACTCAGTAGTTCACTCACAGAGAGAGAGAGAGAGAGAGAGAGAACGGTAACTACGAGAGCTACAAGACATGAACTCTCTGGAAAGAATGGGAGAAGCGGTGGGAGAAGAAAAGGAATGGATTTTTTTTTTTCAAAAAATAAAGTAATGAAAAAGTGTTTTGAAATTCCAACGCACTCGGGGGGTCACATAGGATTTTAGGGGGGAATTGGGTGAAGGAAGAGTCAGAAGTAAGGTTCTGAAATTCGAATCTATCGTTGAATTGGTTGGGGTATTGGGTCAGTAGGTCAGATTGGAGTCAAACAGGAACTAAATCGGTGAGAAATTGAACATTTTAGGCTTATTTATATAAAAATCTAAAGAAAAATTAAAAAAAAATGATTTTTCAAAAAAAATTAAAATGCCAAACCGAACCGACCCGGTTTGGCCACCGGGTCATCGGTTCCCAGGCTGGACCGGCCGGTTTGGTCCGAGTTCCAAAACCCTAGTTAGAAGTGAGAAAAATATGTTTGATTGGAAAGAGGGGAGGTCAGCTCAGGTTAAAAATTGTTTTTTCTCTCTCATCTTTACCCTCCAAAATTGGAGGTATTTGGAGGAGAGAGAAACATTGGTCATACTTTAACTAAAATACCTATACCTATTTTTGAATATTTCAAACTTACCCCTTCTATTTAAAAACATTGTATCCCACTTTGACCAAAATGTTGATGCCTATTTTTGTAATGAAACCTCCTAAATCATGGACCAAAATTATTATTTTATTGTTCACATAGATTTTAATATACCTAATTTAATTTAAAGCTAAAATATTTGCAATGGAACCCCCAAGTCATGGATAAAATTTATATCTTATCAAAATCTCCTATAAATTCTTTTATTTTAGCATTGATACCACATTGACTATGTCAAAACATGTCTTAAATTTACTAAAAATAAGGAATTATCAAAAGCATATTAAAATATTTTATCATAATAAAATTAATGAGATAATATGTAAAAATCAATAAAATATCCTTCAAAATGCATACAATTTTTTTTATCATATATACTTGAGGTAATAGGGGTTTTAAGATTTATAAATTAAAAAATAAAAGAAGGAAAATGTATAGATAAAGAAAAAAGGATATATTTGTCCATTTATAATTAACTTCCCTCACCTATCCTTCTAAACCAAACAAAAAACCAAACCTCTCCTCCCCTCCCATTCCCTCTTCTTGAATCAAACAAAACTCATAACCTCCCATAACCTAACTTTAATGAACCTCACCTAACGTAACCTCCGTTGAACCAAACATACCCTTAGAGACCTTTTGAAAAAAAATAAGTGAACTAAAGAATAGGATTTGCTCTCTCTTGGAAAACGTGCCACGTATTTGCTTGCCTGATGGGAGAACCGCATTGTTGGAAAATGCCACCGGACAGAACCAAGGATGAAAGTGTATCACTGGTTAATGCAAAGAAATCTAAAAAGGAGATTAAAGATGTTATCATGAGTGATAAGATGCTTGATGCTGAAGGTTGCCATGATCAAGGTGAGATAGAGCAACAACATCCTTTACCAACCCAATCTCACATGTCATATAGAGACTCACTCCTGGGTTGTAAGGGACAAGACTTTAACAGTATGACCTATGGGAAAGGAGGAAGATCCATTACTGTTGAACCTAATTGACTAGGAATGGCAACTACCTTAACCCACAGAGGAGATTAAGAAATTGATGGATATCTATCCAGTCATGCAAGATACTATTGAAGACTTTAATGAGGATTGTCATCCATGGAATAATGCTTTTATTATTACTGTGCTGGGAATCAGAATAAATTTCTACAGACTCTGGGAACACTGAGGACGAGTGTGGGGCTTTAATGGCTTTGAGCTAATTGACCTACCAAACAATTATTATAAGGTAAGGTTTAACAATGATGAAAGCTGGGGGAGTAAGTACAAGAAGGTTCTCTTTGAAGGACCCTGGGTTATTGCTCGACACAGTATTATTGTGCAGTGATGGTCACTATATTTTGACCCTTTCCATAACTCTCTGGGACGTATTGCAACATAGGTGAGAATACCAAACATACCTCTTCAATATTATACAAAGAAATACATGTGGAGGCTAGGGAATATGATAGGTAAGACTCTGAAAGTCGACTTACATACGATTGCTAATATTGATGATGACCGAGCGAAGGTGGCAATAGGAAGATTCGCCAAAATCTGTATGGAGATTGACTTACATAAAAATTTGGTCCCAGGGTGATATGCTCGTTGGCATTATTTAATGTCGAATACGAAGGTTTAAGGCTCATATGCTTCATGTGTGGAAGGTACAGGCACAGAAAGGACAACTTCCCTTAGACCTTTGCCCCAATCGGTACCACATCATTGTCTACAAAACAGAACCAGATGCCTTTGCTAAGCTATATGCCTAGAATGTCATCAGAAAATAGGTTACGAGCAGAGACGAACAAATTCAAACCTTGGATGCTAGTCAAAGGGACAAGTAAATCTAGGGTATCAAGACCTGACACCAAGAAGGGCAAGTTAGCTAAAAATGAATCTAGTCCGAAAGCAAGGAAAAAAGGGTATAAGGGTACATACCAAATGAAATTTGCAGCTTTAGTTGACTTGGGGAAAAGGAGGTTAAGGCATCTAGCTCGAGGCATAAAGTAGGAGTAAAGCATATCTCTGGGTATGATGGAAGCAAGGCAGTTATGGTGTAAGAGGACCGAAGGGATCTGCAGAATAGAAAAGCCAATTCTTAGAATGGTACAGGGTACAATCAAGTAGAAGAGGTTAATAGGAATGGAGACATTAAAGTGGGCCAGGGGAAAAGTAGTGAAAAGCCCAATGGAAGAGGAAGAGATCTGACAGTTCAAAATAAAATAGGGAATTAGAAGAGGGATGGAAAAGCCCAAATAAACAAAACTAATGCTAGGCTATGTGTGGGCTCTCAGAGAACCAACTATGTGGTTAGTAGATATCTAAACTCTAAAGAAACCAAAGTGATTATCAAACCCAATAGTCAGAATAAGGGAAATGAGCAGGTCAATCCAAATGAACAAGAAGATAGTGCAGAGCTAGGTCAAAATACCTATCGAACAACCTCCTAACCATAGATGATAAATCTTATAATGAATCTGACTTGTACAAAGTAGTGGGGATGTTAGTACAGTTTGCAGATGAGGAAATTGATAGTCGATGTATGTTGGTAGATGGAGAAGCGCCGAGTTCAGCCAGAATGAAAGGAGAGCCTCCAGACATGTAAGTGCCGTCCTCAGCCTTTCCTTTGCTATTTATATAATTTTTTTCCATAATCATTGCTTCCTGTAACTGTCGTGGAGCGAGAGGTAAGTCGTTTCCGCAAATTATCAAAGAAATTGTGAATAAATATGCCATAAATATGTTGGGTTTGCTTGAAACTAGAATTAGTGGAGATAGAGCAGAGCAGGTGGTTTGACGGCTTGGATTTACTAACTAGTTTAGGGCTGAAACCTCAAGGTTTGCTGAAGGTATATGGGCAATATGGAATGAATATGAGGCTAATGTTGAGTATATTATGTCATCCACCCAGTTTGTGCACTACAGGATTACAAATTCTGCATATGGAGAAGTGACTTATATCACCTTTGTTTATGGGGATACCGCAATTGTGAGACGAAGACCTTTATGGACAGATTTATGTGAGTTAGCAATGACAATACAAGGGCCATGGTTCATCTTAGGTGACTTTAATGTCATAATGAGTGAGGCGGATAAGATGGGAGGGACCAAACCAATGCACCAATTGATGTTACCCTTCAAGCAATGCATCAACCAATGCAAACTGATAGAGCTCCCAGTAGTTGGGGATCGGTTTACATGGGAAAAAAATGAAGTTAGGGAGCGATTAGATTGGGTGTTTTGTAACATGGAATCGGAATAAACCCACCAGTAATTTAAGGCCTACCATTACCTACGATTCAAATCAGATCATCGAGTGCTTGTCATATTCGATGGAGAAAATAGTCAAAGGACCAGGTTTTCATCAACTTTTAAATACCAAGTACTATGATCTTTAGAATATGAATTTCCTAAAACTGTAAAAGAGGCATGGGACTGAAAGCACTAGGTATAGGGATTGAAGACCTTTGAAGAGATTACTTTAAAGTGGAATACCGAGGCATTAAGGAATATCCCCCAGAGGAAACAGGAAATCTTGAAAAGACTTGAGGGAATCAATAGAGCTAGACAGAGTAATCTCAGAATGGTCTTTTCATATTAGAAAAATCTCTATGGCTGGACTATGTGAAATTAATAGCTAGGAGGAACTATTATGGTACCAAAAGGCAAGATGTAAATGGCTACAATTTGGGGATAAGAACTCATAATTTTTTCAGGCCATGGCCATCTTGAAGAGGAAAATGACTTATATTGATGCTCTCTAGGACATAAATGCTAATTGGGTGTATGATCAAGAGACATTGGGGAACATGGCGTTTGAATTTTTCAAACACTTATACATCGAGGACCCTATATGCCAAATACTACTAGCTGGACGAGAGCTTTTCCCACACTCAATGATAGCTAAATAGCCTCAATACAAAGAAGTGTTAGATATTGAGATAAAAATACAGCTTTTGAGATGGGTGCATTTAAGGCCCCCGGTCGAGATGGTATTTAGGCACACCTCTTTCATACTCAATAAGATGTGATTGGTTCTAAAGTATGTGAATTGGTGTATGAAATCTTTATAGACCTATTAAAGTCATTTGATATAAATCACAAATATTACCTTGATCCCGAAGGTGGACTACCCTGAGATGCTTATGAATTTTCGTCCTATTCCATTGTGTAATGTGAGCTACTAAATTGTTAGCAAAGTGATAGCTAATCGATTGAAATACGTGATGGATTATTTGATTTTACCCAAACAATATAGCTTTGTTAGGGGCCGCCAAGGTGCCAAAGAACATCATTATTGCTCAGGAGGCTATACACACGATGCATACCAAACAGAGAGGGAAAGGATATGTGGCTTTGAAGGTAGATATGGAAAAAGCCTATGATCGTCTGGATTGGGGTTTTCTTCAATTCACTATTCGAAGCTTAGGATTAACAGAATTTGTGAATCTTATTATGAGCTGTGTTTCGTCTACTTCAATGATAGTATCTTGGAATGGCTCACTCTTAGAACATTTCTCTCTTTCAAGGGGAGTACAACAAGGAGATTTGTTAAGCCCATTTTTATTTATACTAGCTACGGAAATGCTAAGCCAAATTATCCATTTTGAAGTGGAGGAAGGAAGATAGAAGCCCCTGAAGCTTACTACCAGTGGATCGTTGATATCCCATCTATTCTTCGCTAATGACTTGGTACTATTTAGTGAGGCCTCGCATAAATAAATAGAAGAAATTAGAAGTATCATGAGTTTCTTTTGTGGGGTTTCAGGTTATCATGTGAATCTACAAAAATCAAAGATGTTTGTATCTTGTAATGTTCACTTGAGTCGAGCCATTGCATATAGCCAAACTCTGGGTATATCGTTAACCTCAGATATGGACAAATACCTTGGAGTTCTCCTTTTGCACCAAAGAGCTACCAATGTGACTTTTGAACCGCTCATCTAGAAAATTAATAAGAAATTAGCCTGATGGAAGAGGAACTACCTTAGTACAACAAGGCGTACAATTTTACTTAAATTAGTACTCTCAGCAATTCCTGCCTACCAAATGCAAACATTGCTTATACCTAAAGGAGTCCTTCAGGAGATTGAGAAAATCAGTTAAGATTTCTTTTGGTGCCAAAATTATGTAGTAAGGAAAATATACCTACTTGCTTGGGATGTCCTCAAATGAGAAAAAAAAACATAGAAGACTTGTGAAAGATTTTATGGTGACAACTCTTTTCATTTTATTATTGTGTAAGAAAGTTTCAGACTTGGCTCCTTAATTTGTTCTTATAATCTCGATAGATCCTATAATCTAGGTAAATAGAAAATTAAAATTAAAATCCCCTGATCCAAGGACATGCTAAATGTAATATAAAGAGAACTAAATATTATGTTAAAACTAGGGTTAGGCTCAATAAGTGGTGGCAAGCCTAATTAGTTTCAACACTCCCCCTCAAGCCGGCGAATAGATGTTGATCATTCCTAACTTGTTGACAAAGCCTTCAAATTTTTCTTGAGTAAGAGATTTTGTCATGACATCTGCAATTTTTCTTTCTGATGGAATATATGATAGATCAATTACCTAGAGCTTGGTTTGAGCGCTTCACTAAAGCCATTAGAACATGGGAATATAGTTAGTGTCAAGCATATCACACCCTGTTTGTAAAGCATTATGGAGACAAAATAACTATTCTTATTGTTTATGTTGATGATATAGTGCTAACAGGGAATAATGTAGAAGAGATTACTAGACTAAAAGGAAAATTGGCAACTGATTGAAATAAAAGATCTTGGTACCTTATGCTATTTTGTAGGAATAGAAGTGGTAAGCACTTAGGAAGGTATTAGTGTATCTCAACGTAAATATACTATTGACCTACTAAAGGAAACAAGAATCAGGAAGGCATTAGTGTATCTCAATGTAAATACATTATTGACCTACTAAAGGAAACAGGAATGTTGGGAGCAAAAAAAAATAATAATAAAAAAACACAAAAAAAGCTCTAGGCGATTGCTTTAGGCCATGTAGAGATTTATAGAGTTTACACACTTTATGTGAGTTTTCAAAGGTTCTCAGTCCTAAGGGGACCTCCATATACACTTCTTCAAGATCACTATTTAGGAATACATTTTTCACATCTAATTGGTAAAGAGGACAATCTAGGTTAGTAGAAAGTAAGAGAAGTACCTTGACAGTATTGAGTTTCGCAATAGGAGCAAAAGTTTCTTGGTAATCTATGCCCTAGGTTTGAGTGAAACCTCAAGCCACCAATTGAGCCTTGTACTTGTTCATACTTCCATATGGATTATATTTGACGGTGAAGACCCGCTTGCTTCTTACTACAGATTTGACCTTAGGTAGATCAATAATTTTCCAAGTCTTATTTTTGTGTAAAGCCCTTAGCTCCTCTTCTATTGCTTGTTTCCATTTAGGATGAACAATGGCTTCTTTAAAGTTCTTTGGTATGGCCTCCTTTTCCACATTTACACCAAATGTCTTTAGATTTAAAGACAATTTTTCATAAGATACATACCTAGTAATTGGATGCTATGTGCAGCTCTCCCTTTCTTAAAGCTATTGGCTAATATAAATCTTCAAGACTTGCTTCAAGTGTAGATTCATGACCTTGCCTTGGAGTTGGAGTAGGTTCCCTACTATCTGTAGTTGAGTTTCTATGCTGCTATGGTTGTTGCAGTTCTGGCAACATTCTAGGTTCTTCCTCCCTATCCTTGGGCAAATCAAGACTAGAGAGAGGCTCAAAGGGGTTTATCTCTTGAAAATCAAATTTGATTGGAGTATTTTTGTTAATTACTGGATGAATTTCAGTGGTAGATTCATATGTATGTTGGTCTGAGTGTTTTGAAAGTGAGGTAGTAGGTATAACAGTGGAAAAAGAGAAATAGCAACACAATCAGGTGATGTTTGAGGGTCATATATTTTCTGGTCAGTAGTAGTGTCAGTTTCATAATTGTAAGGATTATTCCCAGAGTCATAAACAAGCCATTCACTCATAAGTCCCCTTGAATGGGTGGTTTGACAAAATAAGGTTGAAATTTATTGAACTTTACATTCATTGTAACAAACACCTTATTTGTGATCGGACAAAAACATTTATATCCCTTTTTATTTGAAGAATAACCCAGAAACACAGTTTTAATGTATCTATAGTCAAACTTTCCTCCTTGTTCATTAAAAACGTAAGCTATGCATCCAAAAACCCTTTAAAGAATGCAATTAAAGAGAGGAGAGTCAAGAAAAACTTCTTGCAATTTTTGAAGTGAAGTCAAGAAATTTAAAACCTTTAATGGCATTCAATTTATTAAATATGCAGAAGTTAAAATTGCATCCCCTAAAAATGATTTGGCACATATGTTTCAAACATAATAGCTCTTGCAACCTCAAGCCTATTTTTTCTCTTAGATATACCATTTTGTTGAGGTGTTTAAACACAAGAAGTTTGATGGTGAATGCCATGGTCTTCCAAAAAGATTTTGAAAGGTGAATTTAAATACTCTTTGTCATTATCAGTTTGAAGAACCTTGATTGAGGTTTGAAATTGATTTTGACCAAATTTATGAATTTTTTTGAAAATATCAAAGACTTCTAATTTATGACACATTAGGAAAACCCAAGTTGGTCGAGTATGGTCTTCAATAAAGGTTATAAACTATCAAGCTTTAGAGTTTGTTGTAAACTTTGATGGACCCCAAACATCACTATGTATGAGAGAAAAAGGGTGTGTGGGTTTATAGGAGTGAGGAACATAAGAACTTTGGGTTTGTTTAGCAAAGTAACAGGTTTCAAAATGGAAAGCATAAATTTCTTTATGATCAATATTTGGAAACAAAAATTGCATAGAACGAGGACTAGGGTGGCCTAACCTAGAGTGCCATAACATAATGTCTTTATTTGTTAAAACAGAAAGAGAAGCCTGCAATTTTGTTGATGATCCTTGCAGATAATAAAGCCCATTCTACACCTTAGCATGACCAATCATCTTCCCCGAGGTCAAGTCCTAAAAATTACAGCCATGTTTGTCAAAAGTTACAAGGCAATTTGCTTGAGATACAACCCTTTTTACAGATAACATATTGCATTTAATGGTAGGAACAAATAATACATCTCTTATCACTATATTTTCATATATAACTACAGCTCCAGATCCCATCACTTTAGCATGTTCACTATTAGCTACTTCAACAGTTTCATGCTCAGAGAACTCAAAAAATTTGAAAATAATTCTCTAAAACCTGAAATGTGATCAGTTGCTCTAGAATCAATTACCCAGATGTTTCTAGGTTTTACTATACCATTAAAGGCACGAGTGAGAATTGTAAATGCATATGCCAAAGTGACTAAGGGATTGTTTTTCTCACATAACTTTGTAGAGGAAGAATGTTTGTACATGATCCTCCTTAAGATTTGAAGTTCTTTACTACCTAGAGACTCTTCCTCAATATCTGAAGCAACTATCATCAACCCCTTTCTTATTTTCTTGGTGTTGGTAGGCATACCATGGAGTTTCCAGCAAATATATTTGGTATGTCCACTTTTATTGCAATGGTCACATCATTTTTCTGCTTTCTTTCCCTTTGGATCTCCTTGATTTCCTTTGACAACTAGTGCAGACATCTCAATCTAAGCCTTAGTTGTCTTTTGAGTCAACATCTTTTGACTTTCATCACATTGGATCATATTAAACAAGTCTTCCAAGGAAGAAATGACTTTATTCCCATAATACGGAAACGTATATCCTTATACACATCATTTAGACCAACAACAAAGTCATGGCATCGTTCTTTGTCAATAAACGCCTTAAAACGTATACCTTGTTGTGGGCACATAATATTGAGTCAAAAATTTTTCTCCTTGAACCAAGTTTCAGAGAAGGCATTTTACCTGTATAACCACAGTTTTATTATCTCTGATTGAGTAGATTGATTTGGCAAAATCCCAAATCTCCTTGGCTGTTCATACGAGTAAAGACCTTTCACTTATATTCACTGACATTGAGTTTATGAGCCAAGACTCTAAACATCATACTGAGCATTAGTAGGGTCAGGTGGTGGAGGTGATCCAATCAAGTACTTTTCCTTGTCCTTTCCTCGAACAAACATCAAGATACTTCTGGACCATTGGAGATAATTCTTTCCATGAAGTCGATGAATAATGTGCCCATTTGAGAGTAAATCTAATTCCATAATAGAAATCATATGGTTCCCTTTTTGCGGGTCAGAATTAGTCCCATGTAAGCCTTCATAGCCGATGATGAACAGCTGCTGCCATAATTGGCGTTAAAGCACCCGTGGCTAATTAGTTAGGGCTACTTTGAATGCCATTGATCGATAGATCAGGCTCTAATACCATGAAAGATTTTATGGTAACATCTCTCTTTATGTTATTATTGTGCAAGAAAGTTACATACATATATAGAGAATTAGGTCATACTTGGTTCCTTAATTTGTTTCTATAATCTCGACAGCTCTTATAATCTAGGCAAACAGAAAACTAAAATTAAAATTGTTAGATTTCATGTTTTAATGATAACAAATCATGCTTTGAATATTATTGGATTTGATTAAAACAAATACATCTGCAAAGGAAGTGAGGAAAGTGATCTGAGTAAGATCACTCGAGTGATCCATGAAATCACTCGAGTGATTGAGGTAATTTCGCAGATCACTCCCAGTGCAAGCCATAATCACTTCAGGAATAATTCATTGTTTTGAAAATCACTTCCAACGATAGTCAAATCAATCGAGTGATATCTATTTTTGCTGAATCACTTCCAGTGCGTCTGAAATCACTTCAAGAAAAATTCACTGTTTTGGAAATCACTTCCAGTGATAGACAGATCACTTGAGTAATGTTTGAAAATTCCATATTCACTTCCAGTGGATTGAAAATCACTGCAAGAAAAATTCACTATTTGATGCTAAATTCACTCGAGTGACATATGAAATCTCAAGATCACTTTCCAATGGATCTGTAATCACTTGCAAAAAATTTCACTGTTTTCCAAATCACTTCCAGTGAAATCAAATTCACTCCAGTGATATGACATTTTATAAGTTTCATTTCCAGACAGTTACTATGATCCACTTGCGACGAAAATCAACAAGATTTGTCAGTAAGATATTGGTATTGATAATCATTTCTAGTTAATCCAAATTACTTTCAAAATGATGTGGTATATTATTTCGTTAAAATTACTGCCAGTAGAATAACACTCTCTGAAAATTATCTCTAGTGAAAACAAGTTCACTTCCAATGATTCTTTAATTTTCAGAAATCACTCCCAATGAATGACAATCATTCCAGTGATATTCAAAGTAGTTTCTAACGGTCATTTTCCTAAGTGAATTGCAGGTGTACTCCACTACCACGCACATGACAAGTAAATGAACAACACTTAACAAAAATTAATCGTGGGCAGCAGCAATATTCAAAAATAACTATCAACGTGCAAAAAAAAACAATACTGTTGCATCTGTCAGAAGCACAATTGATCAATGGGCAAATTCACAACGGTCTTCAAAGCTTCTGAAATACAAGCCCAGACATTCGAAAATCAAGAAGGAGATAACGCTTGAACTCACTGTAAACCATATACTCATAAGTGCTTTGTCTCTGATTATTTCTTTATATGTACTTTAGTTTTCATCTATATACTCTATGAGAGAGATTTTTCAGTCATAAACAATTTATTTCTGATAGTGATAACTTAAGGTTGATGAATCTTAAGTTGTGATTTAAGATTACCTTGTGTAAAGGGGAGCGAGTATCCAAAGAGGAACTTGCTGTTGTACTGAGGTGCCAAGAACCCACTGGATCTTGGAAGATATAGTGAAAGACTCATAAGGATTTTTGAAGACTGGACGTAGGTCAAGTGATTGTGACCGAACCAGTATAAACTCCTGTGTCCACTTCGGTGATATCTCTTCTTACTTATAACTGTGCTTTAAAGTTTCATAATTTTTATTAAGTATCTGGTTATTCTTTAATCACCTAATTCACCCCCCCTTTTGGGTGAAAATCTTGCTCTAACACAAATCCCCTAATCCTAAGAGATGCTAAATATAATATAAAGAGGACTAAATATTAGGTTAAAACTAGGGTTAGGCCCAATAAGTCGCGTTAAGCCCAATTGATTTTGACAACTTGGCTTCAAAGACCTTCACTATTAGAATATGACCTTCATCATGAAACTATATTGGTGTCTATTAACCAGCCTGAATACTCTTTGGGTTAAATGTTTAAGAAATAAATATGGGTGTGGTAATGAAAAATATCCTAAGGTTGAGAAAAAGCATCAGTAATCTACAGTGTAGCAAGTGATCCTCTCGATGTGGGATAAATTCATAGATGGAGTTAGATGCAAGCTAGGTACTAGATCTACACGAACATTTGGATGGAGAAATGGCTACCTCTTGATCGGCCCCTTTTAGAGCATGTGGATAAAAATTTCCAACTGATTGATCCTGAGGTGACGGTGAATCAGTTTCTTACTCCCACAGGTTCCTGGGATATTATGAAATGACGGGAATTTCTTCCTACATGGGTCATTCAGAAGATTTAATTATTGCAACCTCCAAGAGGCTTATGTGATGATTGCTTTTATTAGAAGGTATTGACTAATAGTAACTTTAATGTTAAATTTGCTTACTGGCTGGCATGTAATTGCCCGAATCATATTCTTGATCTCATGTGGAAAACTCTTTGGTGATGATATATCCCAGAAAGGGCAAAATTCTTTATGTAGGTTTTCCATAAGAGAGTACTAACAAATTTCCTAAGAGCAAAACATGTTCCTTTTACATCTCTTAATTGTCCTTTTGAGTGAATGTGTGAGGAGTCTTATTATACATACCTTGAGAGACTGTAAGATAGTGAGAAGAACGTGACTGTAATTAATTAACCTATTATATATATATCTATATTTTTTTAGTTGTGATTTGCAGGTATGGTTGAGGTGGAACTTGAAGAATGATCCTGCTTCTCGACGATTTGCAAGATGGTCGTGGAGTGGGATTTTAGGCTAGTGTGTTGGGCGCTATGGAAGAACTAGTGTAGGAAGGCATTTGACGAAGACAACGACTCACCTCGAGCCTTAGTGAACCGTAGCATATACAAACACCGCATCTTCTGGATTCAAGACAGAACTAATAGTAGATGGTTCCTACTGCCAGTAAGTTTTGTCCGAGTGGATATGGACGGATCAGTTTCTAACCAATATCAAGATACAACAGGAGGACTGATTCATAATAAAAGAGGAGACTGGGTGGTGGGATTCTAACAAAAAATTGGATATGCACCCTTCACTACACAGAGGTCATAGCTATTAGCACAGGATCAAGAATGTGTAAAATGTTGAAGCTATCAAGAATCAATTGTTCTTTGACTCAATTGGGGCCATGCATCTCTTACTAATCGATCGTGGTCATGATTATCCTCTCAGGGATGAAATAATCGACATTAGGTCCCTTATCTCCTCGGATTGGGATCTACATATAGTGCATATGAAGCGTGAAGTATTAAGGAGTAATGACTGCCTTACTCGTCTTGCCCACAAAGTGAAATTAGATTTTACCGTACTACAAGAACTACCTACGTAGTGCTAGGTCCAGATGAACCAAGATTTAATAGATGCGGAACTAGGACCTTCGTCCCACCCTGGTACTGAATTTTATTGAGATGTAAACTACAAGTGTAATGCTTGCCGTATTATTCAAAAATAAAAAATAAAAAATACGCCGAATATTTGAATTGACATTCTTATGCACAATGGATTAAGGCCTAGTCGGAATTAAGAGGCCTGCTATAAAAATATGGAGGGATATGTGTTAATGAAGCTATATATTTGAAAGTTATATCTCTTGTCATATAATTGTATGTTTAAGGATTATATTTATAATATGACCTGTACGTAAGCTATGTATATATAGGATATGGAAATGCACACAAAATATATTGAACATTTGAATTGACATACTTTTGCACAGTGACGGTTAGGACCCAGGAGACATGATATTTGAAAGACAAAAGTGATAATTAGGGGAATTTTGAAAGGTGATATAGGGATGTTAGAAAAGGGCGGTAGTACTATTAATAATAATGGTGAGATGCGATTTAAAGTGGGTGAGTTGGATGAAATGGGTTGGGAGGGGTCAAGCGGATTTTGCGACTTGAAGGTGATAATCACAATTAAATGATGAGCTGCGCAACAAACAAAGGAAATATTGATACGGATTTCAACCTAATGCGTTAGGTTTATGAAATCCTAATATAGGGCTGAGCCAACCCAACACTGTGTTGTGGCTGGCACCAAAAATTTCAATTAACTACAAATTTATTAGAAATAGCTTTATTTATTAAAAAAAATATGCTTACTTGATGGAAACTACATGAATGACCAAAAGTGCATATTTGGTTCTCTAATTTTATTAGTACCCCATGTCCAAAATATAATATCTTGTTTGTAGTATAATTTTCACTACAAACATCTTATATCAAGGATCAAACTTAGTATTAGGTTTAAGTTTAGTCACTTAATCTTATAAAGCATTTTTTAGTCTTTTAACCCTAACATCATTAGTCACTGTTCGAATATATTAGTCCATCCTTGATGGGTTAAGGCTCAACCTGAATTAAGAGGGGCTGTTATAAAAATATGGAAAGATATGGGTTAATAAAGAGAGATATCCTTTATGGTTTAAAGGTTATATCTATTACCATATAACCGTACATTTAAGGGTTACATCTATTCCTATGTAATTGCACGTATGCTATATATATGGGATGTGGGGAACACACAAAATAATGTTCTATTCCCTCTAAAAGAATCTCTCATAAAAGGGTTATCTTCTCTTCCTCTTTTGTGGTGTATTTGTTGTGTAAGTAATTGGAGTCCGTATGGGTGCTTTAGTTTCTATAGGTACTTCAGCGAGTCAATCGGATTCTAGGTACGTCTAAATTTTTTACATGTTATCAGAGTCAAGCCTGTATAATATCTTATTTATGCGATTTTCAACTATGGTATGATTTCATAAATATATATTTTATTTCTTGATTCTCTTGGTGATGACCTAAACGAGATTAATGTGTTGCAAAGTCTCTATAAGCATAATTTACATACATATGCATGTATTTTTAATTTCCACTGTGTGTGTGTGTGTGACCAACTGTTAAGCTCTTATATGTGAATTCGACATATGTATGTGTAAATATATGTCATGACTTTGTTGCTGTCTCATTTTACTTTCTCCTTTTGAATTTCTTTTTGTTCCTAGTAGTATATATATGATTTGAATATGCCTAACTGTTCAGCCTGAAACGACATGTATGCATGTTTTTGCAAGTGTCATTCATGTCTATTCAAAACTGTTACTAGAACATAAACTATGCATATGGGTTTCTTCCCTTCATTCTCTTATGCTTACTTTGCTATATACTACTACAAAAGGCACTTTTAATGTTCTTTTTATGCCCTTTAGATGACCCTTTTTAGGGAGACTTGTATGTGAGTGTCGTTGAAAATTTTATAATAGACAACTGTTTTAAAACAGTTGTTGTCAAAGACTTAAAACAATCATTGTATCTCTAAACAATACAATGACTAGTTTGAAAAAACAGTCATTGTACAATGACTGTTTTATCAAAAACTATTCTTAAAATAACTGTTTTAAGAAAACAGTCATTGTATGTTAAGACATACAACAACTGTTTTTAATAAAACAGTCGTTGTATTGTAGTTACAACGATTGTTTTTTCAAACCAGTCGTTCTAACCCTTTTTTTTTAAAAAAATATTATTCATTTTTCTCCTAACAGCATTAAAAAACTACCAATTCTTAGACAATCATATTTTGGATTTAGAACTAAGAAAACATAGGTAAAATTCACCATATTAAATTTTGAATCTTCAAAGTTCAATCATCACATATCACGCAAAAGAAATCATTATAACATCATTTTAATGTTCAAACTTTAACTTTCAAACTAAATCATGATAATTATATGCCTAAAGATTTATGAGATGACATGCTTCCATCAAATCTTTAATGCTTAAAGTTTTAATGATAACAAACTTAGGATTATTCGAATAAGGATTTATGTTTCTTATTCATAAGATTTAATATCGTGAACTATTCGAATAGTAAAGTTTGTTTTCAGTTAGTACCTATCCTGATAACTTTAAGACTATTCGAATAGACAGAGTATTATCATGATACTGTATAAGCTATTTGAATATAAATGCACTAATAAAAGTTAATAGTATTCTAATAGTCAACTAACTATTTAAATAGTATGACTAACAAAATTTTCTGAAAACAACTCAAGTGAAAAAGTATTTGAATAGTCAAAGCACTATCTAGATAGTCATTGTGTTTTCTAAATCAGTTTATAAAAATATTATCTGGATAATAGGATAACTATTTAAATAGTAAGAGTACTATTTGAATAATGAACTAATTATCTGAATAATCTTTTCAATCAATTTCTCAAAGTTATTTGAATAGTATAAGAATTATCTTAATAGCATTTTAAAATCAAGACTTCAGCATTATTCGAATACTGTGAATATTATCAGGATACTTTAAGATTATTCGAATAGTAAGTCAACTTGAGATTATTTGAATAGTAAGTCAACTATTTGAATTGTATCTTGATTTGAAACCAACTATTTCCAAATCCAATTTCACAAGGTTATATGAATAGTAATTTTATTAGTTTTCAAAAGGAACTATTCGAATAGTCTCAGTGCAAAAATATTTAATACTATTCGAATAGCCTATAACTAGAAAAGAATCATTTTATCCTGATAGTAATGTTTGTATTTGAATACTTTATATTTCCAGAAAACAGAATATGAAACCAAGATTTGTGAAATCAATGGAACTTTTTGTTGTAAGTGATAATCTTGCTTATTATTATTCTCTGTCGTGATTAACATCTGTTTAAGCAAATTTCAAGGAATTTATCCATAAGATATTTGAATTCCAAGAAAAGTAGATATTGTGTCAGAAGCTTTAAATGCTAAGTTGAACTCCAACCAACACATTCTCTTTACTTCAATGGCTATATCCAAATATCATAAAACATGTCCAGAGAAGCATTTAGTGAGTAACGGACCAATAGAATACTCACAACGGTTATTAAATTCACTGCAACTATAAATACGAGCGTATTCATAATGGAGCAACTACCAAACTAATGAATATTCATTTTGCATTAAGTGCTTTATTTTTCATTGTCCATTATGTATTATTGTACTTCAGTGATTGTATTATTCACTCTTTGAGAGATAATTATTGCAAACTCAATAAACTTCATTGAGAAATAACTTAAGGTAGTAGGGCCTTAAGTTAGGTATCATCATACATTGTGTAAGGGGGAGTGAGAGTCCGGAGTAGGAACTTGCTTTGTATTGCGGTGCCAAGAACCCACTGAATCTTGAAAGTGATAGTGAAAAGCTCAGAGGAAATATGAAGACTTGACGTAGGTCAGAATTGTTGAGACCGAACCAGTATAATCCCTGGTGTACATTTTGGTGAAATCTCTCTAACTCTTGAACTTGTTTTAATTGCTTTAAATTTCCATTATTTGTTCATTATGGTTAAAATTTTTTATTATCACCTAATTCACCCCCTCTTGGGTGAAATGCTTGCACTAACATTTGGTATCAAAGAGAGGTCTTCTTTGTTAGGTATAACAACCTAAGAAGGATCCTATGACAAGTATGGGCGAAGGAAACTCCCCGACGGAGCCTTAATCACTAGACCTTTGGGTTTTAATGTAGGACACTTCTTGTTCTGGAAAGTTATGTTCAGAGTGTTCGTTATGGCAACATAATATGGACTTTGGGATGTCATTCAAAATGGGAATTACATTCCTGTAAAGATTGTAGAAGGGCAAGTAGTTCCTAAGACACCGGATGAATATGATGACAACTATAAAAAGCTCATGACTCTCAACAGCAAAACAATCCTAATTATTCAAAGTGCTATGAGTCAGAAACAATACTTCAGGATTTGCACACTTCCAACTGCCAAGGAAATATGGCAAGCATTGGAAATAGCACACAAAGGAACCTCAGGCATTAAGAAAAAATTGAACCAATACTCTTGTTACTGAGTATGATCTACTCTGCATGAAATTTAGAGAATCGATAATTGAGTTTGAACTCAGATATACTCACCTCATAAATTAACTCAGAGCTCTTGGGAAGTTTTATGATCATAATACTCAAGTTAGAAAGATACTAGATATTCTTTTCAAAGAATGGGAGGCCAAAGTCACAGCAATAGAAGAAGCCAAGGGCGAATCTATACGATCAATAGCTTCTCTTTTTGGAAGCTTATCAAAATATGAAAACATGCTAAAGTTTAAATGTGAACTGGAGGAAATCGATGACAAGAAGAAGAAAGGAGTAGCATTAAATGTCATAAAAAAAGAAACGCAGCTAAAAACAGAAGAAGAGATTGAACATGATGAAATGGGAATGATCGTGAGAAGATTCAAGAAGTTTTATAAAAAAGGTCAAGGGTTTCAAAACTTCAACAAGGGAGGAAGTAGTAGCAAAACAAAAGAGCAAATCAGCCGCTATGAATGTGAGAAGCCTGGACACATCAAATCTGAGTGCTTTGAATATTTAAAGAACAAAGAAAGAAAGAAGAAAAAATTTTCTAAGAAGGAAGCTTTTGTCTCAGCCACACTAGTGCAAAATAGCATTTTTAGACCGCATTATTTAGACCGGTTATTACGGATAAGGTCTAAAAGAAACACGCGGTGACAATTCCGTAATTAAAAGCAATTTTTTAGACCGGTTGTCTAAAAAACCGGTCTAAAAAAATATTATTTAGACCGGTTATACACAAAACCGGTCTTAAAAAACAATTAAGACCGGTTGTTTAAATAAACGGTCTTAAAAGTCAATAATTTAAGACCGGTTATTTAAACAACCGGTCTTAAAAAAAATTATTAAAATGAATAAAAAAATCACGATATTATTAAGACCGGTTTTATAAATAACCGGTCTTAAAAGTCAATAATTTAAGACCGGTTATTTAAAAAACCGGTCTTAAAAACAAATTCTTAAAATGAATAAAAAAATCACGATATTATTAAGACCGGTTTTCTAAATAACCGGTCTTAAATATCAATAATTTAAGACCGGTTATTTTTATAACCGGTCTTAAAAGTATTTATTAAGACCGGTTATAAAAATAACCGGTCTTAAAAGTCTGATTTTCAAACCTAGAACCGCCGCGAAAGTTCATTTCACATTTACGTTTCACTTCCCCCTCTGTTTCCACCGCCGCGAACTACTCACTTCCAACGCTGTAGGTGATATTCCGCCGTATTCTCCTGCCACCTTTCCAATCGCCGCCGCCGCTTCCACCTTCTTTCTCATATTCTGTTGTCGGCGTTTGAGACTCCCTCCAGCCTTTATCTCACTCCGGCGTGTTTTCCAGCCACTGCTGCCCCTCTCCTCCTGCGCGTCAAACAGGTAAAACTCTGTTAATATAATGGCTGCAATTTCTTTCATCGTTTGGGATATTGATAATGGCTGGATTCTGGACCGTACTTGTAGAATTGTTCATGCGAAATCTGTGCTTTTTGCTGAAGGCTGAAGGGCTAGCCCTTCTTGATGCTATTTCTTATTATTTAAAATTTGAGGTGTCAAAATTAAAATAGAGTAAAAATAAGAAATAAATATCATATTAACCCGTTTTTTGTTAATCCTCTTGGTGGACAATTCAAACCATGCCCTTATCAACCTTATTTTTAATCCTTTGATCTATTCACAATTGATCAATGACTTTGAAATATGAGGTACTAGTAGTAGTAGATGAAGGAAGCGTTTAATTAGGTATATACTGCATATGGGTGTGTGTGTTTGGAATCAATCAAATATAAGGGTGAAATTAGAAATTTAATCTATAATTAATGAGTTAACTAACTCTTTTTGGTATATAAGAGGTAGTTAATTTAGACTTATAAATAAAAATAGAATGATATACACAAAAGCAAATAACAGTTGGGAAGAATGTGAGGGGTGGATAATAATAATGCTCTGATTGAGCAAGAATTGATAAATGGGTTGGGATAGAGACAAGATCAAGGACACAAATTTAAGAGGTTTCTACCAAACAAAAAGTCCAGAAAGCATCATGATGAGATGACAATGGAAAACGATATATCAAGAGAGCTAGAGAGGGGAACCAAGACCAGTTGTCTTATTATGGTCTTCAGATCATGCACCACCAATCCACCATACGGTAAAAGTCTTTTGTTTTTTTTTTGGTATTTAAAAGTTTAGGTGGGTACGATAAAAGTCTTTAAAGACGATGATTTGTCTTTGATTCCAAATACCCAATAAAACAATCATGTGGGCTCCCTTACACTCATTTTCTCCCGGGCCGATACTATCTGTTATACTCTCCCACTTCACTTGCGTAATCTCAGCAAGTCACTTAATAACTCAACAATTTGTCTTAACAGTACAATGACGGATCCGGTGCATCCTACAGCCGAGGATCAGGTGCATCCTACAGCCGAGGATCAGGTGCCTCCTACAGCCGAGGATCATGTGCACCGTACTGCTCAGCACAGCGAGCCTCAGAGTGTTAATCAGGGGCAGTCATCGGGTGAGCCGAGTCACCAGCCTAGAAGGAGGGGCAGGACGGCCACACGGTTGAGGGATGTTTCCTTGAGTCGGTCTGCCGGGGAGAGGATACCGATCCAGTTCGATCAATACTGGAAACCGGTCGGGCCGAATGCCAGTCGTTTTAGGAGTTTTGTCGGCCTCCTCGCACGGAATAAGCCTAGCATATTGATAGAGGAGTGGAGGAATGTCGACAAAAATGTGAAGCAGCATATTTGGGACACTATTCAGGTATAAAATTCCCTCTGTATGTTTCTTTTATCAAATTCGTTTCATTACTGTCACTAACTCCTTTCATTCATGAATAACAGCTCACCTACGACGTTCCTCAGAGTGAGATCTTGTATCACAAGACTATGACATATTGTTGTGAGCGCTGGAGGAAGTTCAAGACGAGTCTGGCGAACAATTACGTGCATATCGAGGTGCCAGCTGGTAAGCCACGTCCTACTCCTTGCAGCAAGTACTCGTACATCGATGAAGCAACATGGCAGGAGTTTTTTAGGCTTCGGACTACTCCAGAGGCTTTGGTGAGATAACTTATTTTGTACTTTATGTACTTATCTTTTGTCTTTACTGTTTGTAACTTTTTTTTTCCCATTTCCTATTCGCAGGCAAGAAGGCAAAAGGCACAAGCGAGCGGCAGGAAGAATGATTGCCCCCATACAATGTCTCGTGGGGGATACGCAAAGGCCGAGAAAGACTTGTTGGCGGCCAAACGGAGGAGATTGGAAGAAGCTTCTCAATCCGATCCTTCTGTTCTACTATCTCCACCATCTCCGATACGGCGTGAAGAGTTGTGGTTGCATGCTCGCCGGAAGAGTGGTGGATCCTATACGAGCGACCAGTCTCGTATAGTCGGTGAAAAAATTGTAAGTATCGTTGTTCTTATTAACTGTTTAATAAACATTTTTCATTACTCATGTGTGTTTTTTGTATATCTCACAGGAGGAACTTCAAAAAAAGAAAGCCGAGGGAACCTTCAAGTCCGAGGGGAGGAATGACATTCTCACGGTTGCTACTGGAAAACGTGAGCATCCAGGCCGCGTCAGGGGAGTTGGAGGAGGGGTGGGTATAAAGGATTACTTTGGATCCTCCTCACGCAGTTCCTCCTCCAACGTGGTCACGAGAGACGAATTGGAGCATATGTTGGCCACTGCGAGGGCGGAAGCAAGGGCTGAGGCAGAAGCATCATTTAATGCACTATTGGATGCCCGGTTGAGCAAGATGAAGGACGAGGTATATGTCATGGTGAGCACAAGACAAGATACCGCTCCTGTCCACGCACAATCGCTCGATCGCCATAAGCAGAGCACCAAAGGGAGTTGTTGCAATGTGGGACAGTCATCAGAGGGTCCTGGAAAGGACGATGCTGAGCCTTGTGATTTATATGTTGAGGATCCTCTGAGACGGTTAGTTGCACGGGGGAGTGTGCACAACCTAGGATCAACTGTTCACCACCTCGAGATGACAGATGATCAGGTTAGGGTGTCAGTTGAGGAGGTTATTATCTCAGACGCACCTGTCCCTATCCCTTCTGAGGAGTTCAAGGTTATGGCCGATATCTTGGGTACTTTCATATCATGGCCGAAGAACCTTGTTTCTGTTGGAGCTGCGGATTCCCCGATCAGAGCCCCAAGTCCAGCTCCCGTCCCTCGTGAAGTTTCACAGCCTCCACCACTGAATGTGATGCAGCAAGTGATTCTGATGGCATTTGACACATCTTTCCCGACTAAACATTGGCCTATGGATTCAGTTGTTGGACCGTCAGGGGCGGCATGCTATCTTGAGAGGGATGATTTAATGTCCATGGTCGCTCCTAGACAAAATCTTACGATTGCGATTGTCCAGGTTTTTTTGATGTAAGTATCTTCTTCAATTTGAAGTAAATATCTTAAAAATTAGGCTCTGTAACCTTAATTTGTGTGCTTCCATTTTTGTAGGTACATGAATCGTAGGTTGGTTTCCTCTGGGCAGAGCGCTAAATTTGGATTCATGTGCCCAGCTCATGCCACAGAGAAAGGGACCACTGCTGCCATCAGACATAGATATTTATCACAGAGGCTTAGTGAAACAGAAACTGACTGTTTCTTGGTTCCTTATGTGCATGGGTAAGAAACATCAAATTTATATTCCGAAACATCACATATAATGCTTTATATTTGCTTAACATTCATCTCTTTTTTTCAGGGATCATTGGCAATTGGTTATTCTGTGTAAGGCTAGTTACACAGTGATCCTCCTCTGCTCCCTCCACTTCAAACCGGGGACTGACTTGAAGAAGACCATGAACTCGTAAGTTTTCTTGCTTTATTACCTTTTGTGTGCAAAGTTTGTGTGCAGAATAAGTATTCTTTGTGATTTTGATCATAGGGCTATGCGGACTTTCCTACACGCTAAGTGTGGTAGGCATGTTCGTGACTTAAAAGACCCTACATGGATCACGCCAAAGGTTAGTACATATTTGTTTTCTTTAAGATGCGTTTCATAAGCTATGCTTTTATGCTTGCTTTGATGATATCATGTTCTTTTTCAGACCCGTAGGCAACCACCGGGCTCCAACTTATGTGGTCTTTATATTTTGAGGCAGATTTACAATATTATCAGCCTAGACACGACTGACTTTACCGAGGAGGTAATAAATGTATATTTCAAATATTTTGTATTACTTTATTGTTTTTAAGTTAGTAAGTTAATGTTTTGTTTGGCTTCGGTGTTACACATACAGATGTTTGATCTTGCTGATCCCTTTCCTGAAGAAGATATTGATTTCATTCGCAATTGTTGTGCTGAATTCATTTATGAGCTTTTACAAGATTAGTAAGTTTTTTAATCCGATTTATGTTGTTCTAATAATACTTATGGTTTTCATATATATCTAACTTGGTTTATATCTCTGTTTAGGACAAATTCTTGGATATTGGCGATACTAGTTGGCTGTTGATTCAGGCAGGGATCACTATTGTCAATTTTCCTCCACTTTTTTCATTTCTCTGTAAAGCTTACGAATTTTTTCCATATAATGAGAAATATTGTACTGTTTCTGAGAATTGAATAAATTGATCATGTGTTATTGGTAGTCATTGGAATTGAATGTGTTTGTTTTCAATGATTTTTTTCATAATGTTCATTCTTTGATTGTTGAGAGTCGAGGATTGTGTATTGGTAGTTTCTGGAAATAAAAATGCTGTTGTCACTGCTTCTGATTGTCAATATATACATATATGCATGTGTATGTAATGTGACAGGGGGAATGTTGTTGACTATGGCTTACTGGCCTGGGCAAGATTGAAACAAATAAAACGAAAAAAAACAAAACAAAATTTTAAGACCGGTTCTCTTAATAACCGGTCTTAAATATGTATTTAAGACCGGTTATTAAGAGAACCGGTCTTAAATTTTTATTTTTTTATGCTGAAATTTTCCCTACTTGTTCCTAGTTAAACTTTAAGACCGGTTGTTTAATAACCGGTCTTAAAAGTTCATATTTTAGACCGGTTTTTTAACCGGTCTAAAAAGTGTAATACTTTTTAGACCGGCTGTATCAAGACCTGATCCAGAACCGGTCTAAAATATCGTTTTTAACCGGTCTTAAAAGTGTTTTTTGTACCGATGCCATCTGGGGAGACAGTTCTTCTGATGAAGAAGAAAGTGACGATGAAGAAGTAGTCAACATCTGCCTCATAGCTTAAGAACAATCAGAGGTAGATAAGGTAACTGAAAATCCTACTTATGATGACTTACTTGATGAATATAATGCTTTACATACAAAATTTATAAAAATTGTAAAGGAACTTGTGAGTCATAAGAAAAGGGTAAAAATACTTGAGGAACAGCTCAAGGAATTAAAACTAGTTTCTTGTGACTCTTATCAGCTTTTAGAAAAGAAAATAATTATCTTACCAAAACCCTTGAAAAATTCATAAAAGGGAGTGAAATGCTCAAGGTAATTCTGAAAAATAAAATATTCACCAATGAAAAATCTGGAATTGGATATGATCCAAGTCAGATAAGTCAAAAGGAGGAAAAAGGTTGGTAAGCAGACATACTTAAAATATTTTCAAAAGTCTGTACATGTTTCCAATCCCTTTGCTCACTGCAATTTCTACAATAGAAAGGGACATTATACTTCATCTTGTTATCACAAAAAGGAAGGAACTATGGGAACCTATAGATGGGTACCCAAGCGTTCATATTTGCCAAGGAAAATTCAATCTAACCACAAAGGACCCAAGAAGATGTGGGTACCTAAAACTTGATCATCTCTTTATGTAGGTATGTTTCAAGGCATCTAAATGGAGTAAATGGTACATAGACAGAGGATGCTTACGACATATGACTGGTGATAGAGAGAGATTCTCCTCCATAATTCTAAAAGAAGGAGGTAGAGTCAAGTTTGGTGGAAATCAATCTGAAAAGAATTGCTGAAATAGGAGAAGTTGGAGTTGAGAATGGGATACAAATCAAAGATGTCTACTATGTAGAAGGATTAATGTACAATTTGTTGAGCGTAAGTCAGAGTGCTGACAAAGACAACTGGGTCATATTTGATTCTGAGGAATATCTTATAGTAAGCAAGAAGGACTTACCTATCAAGAAAGATGAACTTAAGATAAAAATTAAAGTCACAGGAGAAGGTCATTATTATACTATTGATATTAATAACCATATCTCTGAAAACTGTTTTCTCAGCAATAATGATGAAAGCTGGCTGTGGAACAAAAGGTTAGCACATGTAAATATGTATAAGTTAGATAAACTGATCAAAAAAGATTTGGTGATAGGTGTAGCTAAAATACATTTTAAAAATGATTTAGTATGCAACTCCTGTCAAAAGAGGAAACAAACTAAATCCTCTTTCAAAACCAAAAAGGAAATTGACAAGTATATATTTTATAATTAAATAGGTATAGATTTTGAGATATATTTAATTAAATGTATGAATATTTTATACCTATTTAATTATCCTTTGTATATTTTTCCTCTCCTCAATCCAATATAAGATAATAAGAGATTTTGATAAAAAAATTTGTTCATATCATATTTTATTGTGTAGGAGATATTATATGAATAAAAAAAACTGCAAAGGGAGCTGAAAATAAAAAACACAACACACACACACACACACACGTATTTGAAAGAGAAAAGGGCGTGGAGTTGCTAGCAATTTAAGGGGATAAAGAAGTGAACCTCACACAAGGAAAAAGACAAAAACCAATCTGTAAACACCCTTCCATATACTTACCTTATCGGCTCTTAGTTCCATTATATCAGAGTAAGCGAGCGATAAATTATTAAACTAAAAGCCGTTCTCATATTTATGCTAGAAAATTTCTTAAATACATTAGAGCAATTCTCTGCTTATACAACATCCATACATACACATACATCCATATATACACACATAAATGAAATACAAATGTAGTGCCCCGCACTACGTCCTCCTCTTCACTTCATGTCTCCATATCTCCTCCGTGCATCTTCATGCATCTTCACCTATCACTATGGTTGTTTGGGAGGAGTGAGATTCAAGAGAATCTTAGTAGTGAATAATACTACTATGCATGGCAGATATATATGAATGCATGACATGCTTGCCTACCCTATTTCATGCCAACATAATGACATGTTGCATGCTCAATGTTATGACATACCAATGGCCATCGCACAAATATAACAGAGCTTCAATCAATCAAATATGCTTAACACAAATAGGCATAGTAGTCACACAATCAATGCATATAACATACATATCACACCCATGCAGGAAAAGTAAGTCCACTACCTGTCGGACTTCACGTCCGTCCTCAATCCCTCATCTTTGCTCCAGTTCGGGCACCATCCTTCGTCGAGTCCTAGAATTCTCAAACATTCAATACATGAGTCATTACTCATCCATACATCATTCTAGACTCGTATTAATTGATAACTTAGCCCAATTATGCTAAATTACCAAAATGCTCCCGGAAGCCTGGCCCAATTGTACTTTTACAGAAATCATAACATGGCCCAATCCTACACAATTTCACGTGTAGAATCCATTTTTGACCTCATATCAGTCAAATTCAGGCCCAAATGATGAAAATGTCCCTTGAACATCCCCTATATAGAGCAACAAGGGCAATTTGGTCATTTCACCCTCCAGGCCTTTTCTCACTTCCCCTTCAACATGAACCCTACACAATTTTCTCTTCTGAACTCAATGGAATCATCAAATTGATGAAATTCCAACTCTACCCTCATAAACCATATATGGCAACCATTATAGAGTTCTCAGAAGAGTTGTGTCGATTCCTCCCTTTCTTTAACTTAATACCCTCCTTTCTACTCCTTATTACATGATTAGCCGTTTAGACATCCATTGGACATCATTTCAGCTCCCAAAACATGAATAGAACGAGAGATGAATAGTACACTACTTCCAAAATACTCATCCAAATGATAAACCGAAATGGTAGAAAGGTAGCACATGCTTACCTCTACATGCTTCTGAATTCGGTTCAGAATTCCGGCGACGCTTCGGCCGGCGAGACGGCACTAACGACCTCCAAATAAGAAACCAAAATCATACAATTGAAGCTCGGGATGAGTAGAACAACCTTTGTACTGGACATTTCGAGAGAAAACACCGTTTCAAACGAGTTCTAGCGAATCAACACTTTCTCTCTCTTCTCTCTCTTCTCTCTCTTCTCTCTCTCCTCTCGTTCTCCGTTCGCGTTCTCGTTCTTTCTTTTCCTTCTTTCTCGTTCTTATCTGTTCCATTTCTCTTTCTTTTCCCCTTTTAATCCGAACACAGGAAAGAAAGGGAATAAATGATGAAGGATGATGATTAATTAAAATCATCCGGTGGCCTTTACTCAATTAGTCCACCTATCTCATTTCTTGCATAGCAAGTTTCCTTTCTTTTTTCCTTCATCATTCCATTAATATTAATGAGAATTATGAGAGTATAATTCACTCTCAAATTATCCCATTATACCACCTCAAGTAGTCCACCAAAGCCTTAAGCTTTTCCTCTTATTGACTTTACTTGATAATAATTTACCCGCTTGGACTTATAAATTACCAAGTAGTCATTTCCCTCCTTTTAATTCCCATCCAACTTAAATCATCGGGAATATTAGGGAAAATTCATCATTTCTCAACTTATGGAAAAATTACCATTTTGCCCTTGCCTTTTATTTCTCAACTTAAGGAATTTTGGGATAAATATCAGTCCTCACTTGGACATTCGCTAAACCAGGGTCTAGCTGTCCACTTAATCTAGGCTTAACCTCGAGCCTTTAATCCCAAAATTTGGGGTATTACACAATTGAAGTGGATATTGTTGTGACACGTGATATCTAATAAAAAGATCAGCTGGGCCAACACGCAAGGAAGGAGGCATATATTATATATGTGAACATGAGGAACGCACAGGGAAGAAAAAAAAGAAAGAAGAAAGAGGATCCGGAATGGAAAAAAGACCTTATGGTAGATAGGAGGATGAGATGCAGAGTCGGATCACGAGAGAGAGAAGGTTGCTAAGGAGAGCTTGAGGTTGAGGATAAATTGTGTTAGTGCTCTACTCCTTAACATTCTTCTTTTCATTAAAATCTGAACTCTGGAATGATTTATTACTACAATTGTGATTTGATTTTGAAGAACATGAGTAGCTAATATTCTCATTCTAGGATTTTCTTGAACCTATTTATGGATTGAACTATTTATTTTCTCTCTTTTGCATTAAATAAATTTTTATATTTATTTCATCTTACTCTTAATGCCTCTAAATGCCTTATCACCATTTAATTGTCTTGTTCATTTAAATTACTCTTGAGAAAGATAATTTAAGTGTAAAACTTGGGTAAAATCATGTTAGACTTAAAGTTTAGGTAATAAACGGATGGTTTGTTAGTATCATAGAGATATAGTTACTAACCTAGCATTGTCATATTAAGATTGACATCTAAAGTTAGTCCTTATTAATTGATGCAAGATATTGATAAGTTTATTAGAATAAATATTTGGTTTTGACTCGAGAGAACATTATTGAATGTCTTCGAATCTTAAACAAATACATATCTTCGTTTATTATTTATTGAGTGTAAATTAACTAGTTCATGAAATAAAAAGCGGATAGATAATCTTAGGCCTTCAATACTTGTGAAGTTAAGTCCGGTTTGTTTTCCGTTATTTCCATTGATTTTATCTTTTAAAACTAAAACAAAAAATTGCTCAACCTAATTAAGAATATAATTGATAGAACTAGCTCAAGTTTTCTTTCCTTAGTTTTTGTGGGAACGATATTATTATATTACTTGTGACCCCTACACTTGTGGTAAAGCTAGACGACTAACAAGTTTTTGGCATCGTTGACGGGGACTTTGGCAAAAAGCTCATTGAATTAGTTATCTTAATTGTGTGATTAATCACGTTTGAGTATTTTCTTTCTTTTCTTGATTATTTTATTTTATTGTTTAAGTTTGATATTCCTCTGTTATTGTTTGGATTGGAAAGTACCTCTCAACGTATGAGTGCACATTGGTAATCCATCCTAACAACCTAGAGGACAAGCAGTACTCTGAAGAAGAGGAACTTAAGTCTGAATCAGAATTATCAGAAGAATCGACGCCACCTAATCCAAAGAACATGGCACAACTTAATAATAAGGATATGAATCATACTTTGAATGAATATATGAAGCAAGAGAGCACTACCTATCAATTCAGCATTCAATTCCCAACTGTTACTGCTAGAAACTTTGAAGTATGGCCAATTATGCTTCAGATGCTTCAGATGATTGGCACATTCATGGGAAATCAAAATGAAGATCTAATTAAGCATTTTACAAAATTTGTCCAAATGTGCGTAAATTTCAAACAACAGGGAGTGTCTTATGATACACTAAGACTGAGATACTTCCCCATGTCATTAGATAAAAAGGCAACAACTTGGCTCATAACTCTACCTTGCAATTCTATCTCTATATGGGACACTCTAGCTTCTCTATTCAAAGCAAGATTCATTCCAAAAGGTTGACGAGCAGTACAGAGAGCTGAGTTATAGTCTTTTACACAGGAACCAAGTGAAATTTTTCACAAGGTATGGGATAGATTTAAAGAGATATAGCGCAACTGCCCTAATCATTAGCAAAAGACTAACGTGTTATTTGAAGCTTTTTGGGCTAGATTGGATGGACCCACCGTCTCTATGGTTGAGAATGCTTACAATAGTGGGATTGGCAAGAAAAAAGTGTCTGAGTTGTTAAAGTTGTATGATGAAATTGCCTTTAGCACTATTCAACAGTCCGATAAGGCACAATCTGGTTACAAGACTTATAAAGAGCCAAATACTTCCAATGTGTCAAGTATATCTAAAGACATAGCCAGTCAACTTGCAACTATGGCTAAAAGGTTTGATTAACTTGAAATGAAAATAGAGAGGACTACTTCTAGGGTCATTCATGTTATCCAAGCCTCAAGCCTCTCCTGTGAAACTTGTGGAGAAGCACATTCTTATGAGGATTGCCCACACACCATGGAGACAATACATTACTTGAACAACAACTAAAGATATCCTCGTGGCAATCCCTCTTTTAACACCTACAACCAGGGTATGAGGGATCATCCAAACTTCTCTTGAAAGAACGGACCGAGTGAGAATGCACCTAATCACTACGCCTCTACTAGCAAGTCAATGGCACCACCAGGGTTTGATTAACAACAAAAATCTAGAGAAAATGATTCAGAAACAAACCAGATTCTGAGGTAAATTCTCAAGAGTCAAGAAGGTATGATAAACAAGGTTAATCTTCATGGCACTGCCATCAGAAATCTTGAGATACAAGTGGGCCAAATAGCAACTCAAATGAACATATTCAATAGGAATAGTCTACCCGGTGATACTATTCCCAATCCTAGAAGGGATGGCAAGGAAGATTGCAAAGTAGTGACTTTGAGAAGTGGAAGACAACTAGATGACATTCCTAGCCCTAGTAGAGTGAAAAAGAGTACAAGTAATAAGATTACTACTGGGCAAGAAGATGAAATACATGCAGATGTTGATGAGGTGGTTATGAAGAAATCTGTTGCTCTTGAGAAAATGGATGAGAATAAGGAGAAGACATGCGCTCCCCCTTTAAAATATATGCCTCCACCACCATTCCCTCTGTGACTTAAAAAACATCAAGAAGATTCGTAGTTCAAGAAATTCATTCAGATATTCAAGCAACCCCATATCAATATACCATTCGCGGAAGCTTTGGAACATATGCCTAAATATGCCAAGTTTGTGAAGGATATTCTATCTAAGAAGTGACGATTCAGTGAGTTTGAGACAGTTGTTGTAACCAAGAGTGTAAGACCTCGCTTCATTATTGATATTACTCAGAGCAGCAATGTGCAGATCAATGGGCACATATAAATAGTGTAAATATACTGATATTATAGAAATGGTAGTGCTTGATTACATATAAAATGTCCCACAGGGGTGTACAGTATAGTTACAGACCTTAAACAAATAGAAAAGTCTTCAGATAACCAACACCTCCTCTTGTACTAGCCTGAAACCTTCAATTTCCAGAAATTACCGTTCTGCCCTTCGAGCCATTGTCTGCTGCTAGAGATTTTATACATTTATGGAAAGGGTGAGATTCAGAGAATCTCAGTAGTAACATACTTTCAAACATATAGAATGCAAAAATAGATATGCTATGCTATGCCATATCATGTAAGATGATCAAAACTATGTGTACACTTGCCCAAGGCCAAACGACAAGTTTACCCCTTGCTCTACTTGGCGCCCTTGTTAGGTCCCTGACCACAACATGGTAGATTGGTGTGTCTATGACACTAGCTCATGTTATAGTGAATGACATATACAAACATAATAGAAATCATATAATAAATGTAAGAAGAAGTTACTACCTGGAACATGCCCTTTCTTTGCCTGTTAATCGGTCCAGCTCCATCTTCAGTTTGGGCTATCGGTATATCCTAAAATTAAAAATTTAGGATACATGAGTTATTATTTATTCATAAATCATTCTAAAATCATTGTGTTGGTTATCTTGACTTAAAACCATAAAATGACGAAAATACCCCTAGGGACCCAGTCTAAGCCCCTTTATACCTGATCCAATTGTAGTTCACCAAAAATTATGACCTGGGCTAATCCTATAAAATTTTATGTGTAGAACCCATTTTTAACCTCATATTAGTCAAATTCCAACCCAAATTATAAATTTACCCTTGACGGCCCCTAACTTAGGGTTTTAAGGGTAGTTTGGTCATTTCACATTCTAGGGCTTTTCTCACTTCGCAGTCTACGTGAACCCTACATAATTTTCCCTTATAATCTCAATGGAACCATAAAATTGATGAAATTCTAGACCAAATAGGATGAAAATTCCCCTGGACCAAATCTAGAAAATTAAGAAAAAATGTTGTTTCTTGATTTTAAATCCATAAACCTCATTCTTTTCACCTCTAATCACTTGTTTAATCACTCAAACACTAATTGAACATGATTTAGGGAAATTTTGGTAGCATTTTCCCTTAGTGTTTCATCTTTCCAAATTTACAAAACCAATCAAAACCAAGCCAAATTCAAGAACAACTACTATAACAACATATTATAACACAAGACGTTCAAGTTTTTGAGATTACCTCTTGATTGCACCAATTTATCTCTCTAGAAAGCCTCTGCCCTCTCTCTCTTCTCTCTTGATTTAGCTTAATAAACATGAATTTCAAGAAGAAGAAGAGGTTAGAGGAAGTTCTAAGTGATTTACAAGGCATAAGCACTTGATTTATATGCTCTTACCTTGAGTTTTTGGCTCTTGGAACCCTAGAGCCCTCTTGGTGTTCTTGAGCTCTTCAAGCTCATCTCTCTCTCTTGCATTGGTGTGTTGGACGAAAATGAAGAAGGAAGAGGAGATAATGAAGTCTTCAAAATATCACTCTTGCTTTGTTTTAATATTCTTTAATGCAAATTTCCATGTGTCCCTTTTTAATTGCCATAATCTTTTTCTCTTCCTTTTATTTCCTTTGATCGAAAATGATGAATGGAAGAGGATGGATGTTAGTTTATCTAATAACCTCTTCTTGTTTTACTTTAATATGTGCTTGCTTCTCATAGGTCAAGGGTTTTTTTCCTTCTTGAATTAATAATGCACACATAGATTATTTCCCTTTCTTGCTCCCTACTTCAGCTATAATTTATCCTAATTAAAGGGGAAAACAAATGGTTGCTGCCTTTATTGGTCAAATAACCATTTTGGCTCTTACCTTGAGTTTTTGGCTCTTGGAACCCTAGAGCCCTCTTGGTGTTCTTGAGCTCCTCAAGCTCATCTCTCTCTCTTGTATTGGTGTGTTGGACGAAAATGAAGAAGGAAGAGGAGATAATGAAGTCTTCAAAATATCATTCTTGCTTTATGTTTTAATATTCTTTAATGCAAATTGCCATGTGTCCCTTTTTAATTGCCATAATCTTTTTCTCTGCCTTTTATTTCCTTTGACCGAAAATGATGAATGGAAGAGGATGGATGTTAGTTTATCTAATAACCTCTTCTTGTTTTACTTTAACATGTGCTTGCTTCTCATAGGTCAAGGGTTTTTTTTTCCTTCTTGAATTAATTATGCACACATAGATTATTTCCCTTTCTTACTCCCTACTTCAGCCATAATTTATCCCAATTAAAGGGGAAAACAAATGGCTACTACCTTTATTGGTCAAATAACCATTTTGCCCTTACATTTTCCCCATTTTCTCACCTTGCTGGAATTCTGACAGAATTTTCATCAAACTTTAAAAATTCATATCTAATTGTATAGATATACAATTGGGGTGGTTCTAAAGGATATGTAACCCTTATTAAGTCTAGTTTTAATAAAAAATATAGCATTTAGCCAATTGGAAGCTCAACATTCCCAGAATTATTGTTTTTAGACACTGCCATTGAAAATCACCATTTTCATTGGAATAACTTAAAAAATACATATCTCTTTGTGTACAGCTCCAAATGGCTTATATCCTATAAAATTAAAGATTAATAAGTTTACTTTCATTCTGGAAAGTTTCATAACTTTTGGACATCATTTGCCTATTAAAAAATGTCACACAACAATACTGTCGTACAGGGAAATTCACTGGTGGCAAATCTCATTTGTTATAATTTGTTCTTCCGCATAATTGTATTGTGTGTAACCTTTAATTATCTTGTTTTATCACTTCATGTGCTTTCTAATTTTCCATTAAATTCCTTTTACTTTTAGGAAATAAAATTATTCTTTACTGGGACACTTGCTAAACCGGGGCTTAGCAGTTCACTTGAGTCAGACTTATTCTCAATCCTCTTGTCCCAAAATTTGGGGTGTTACAAATAATTTCACTGATATCATTAAGAAGATGCCTCTAAAGTTAAAACATCTTGGGATTTTTTCTATTCCTTTCCATATTGGAGATGGATTTTGGGGAAAAGGAATGTGTGACCTTGGAGGTAGTATTAACCTCATGCCTTTATCTATCTCCAACCAGTTGGGATTGTGTGAAGCTCGGACCAACGACGGTTACTCTCTAATTTGTTGATAGAAGTCTATTTCAACCTCATGGAATCATTGAAGATGTACTAGTAAAAGTAGACAAATTTATCTTTCCAGCCGACTTTATTGTATTTGACTTTGAAGCAGATAAAGAATTACCCCTTGCTGTTAGGGAGACCATTTCTGGCAACTGCTAGAACATTGATCGATGTAGAGAAAGGTAAGTTAACTCTAAGAATAGATGATGAGTAGGTCACCTTCAATATGAACCAGTTGATAAAATCTCCAAATATTCCAGAGGACTATTTTTTCATTGACATGCTCCATCCTGTGGTATAAGAGGAATGTGATGACCTACTTAAAGATGCAATACTTTGGATTGATTCAAAAAAAATTATAATAGAGGAATGCAAAGCTATCATGGATGTATCGATTCCTTATCCTAAAGGACAAATGCAATTTGAATAACTTGATTTGGGTTTTGTTGATATACCAAAGTTGAAACCTTCTCTAGAGAAACCACCTTCACTTGAGCTAAAAGCTTTGTCATCTCACTTGCAATACGTCTATTTGAGCAGAAATAATACTCTTCCTGTTATCATTGCTTCTGATCACTATTCAACAAGAGGAGTGATTGGTTGACATCTTGAACACTCATAGAAGAGCCATTGGTTGGACTATTGCTGATATTAAAGGTATTAGTCCCTCACTTGTATGCATAAAATCCTCCTTGAAGACAAACAAAAGCCATCCATTAAGCATCAAAGAAGGTTGAACCCAATCATGAAGGAAGTTGTAAAGAAGGAAATTCTTAAATGGCGTGATGCAAGCATAGTATATCCTATCTCTGATAGTTCTTGGGTGAACCCAATCTAATGCATCCCAAAAATGGCGGTATAACTGTAGTGGCCAATACCCACAATGAGCTAATTCCTACTCACACTGTTATTAGTTGGAAAGTTTGCATGGATTATCGTAAGTTGAATGCAACAACATGAAAGGATCACTTTCCTCTTCTATTTATTGATCAGATGCTGGATAAACTTATTGGAAAGGAATTCTTCTATTTTCTGAATGGATGTTTGGGTATAATCAGATTGTCATTGCCCTTGAAGACCAAAAAAATGTTAGTGCAAGCTTATCACCCAAGAGGGGGGGTGAATTGAGTGATTATAAAATAATTGAACACTTAATAAAAATTTAGAAATCTTAAATACACAGTGGAGAGTAAGGAGAAAAATCATCGAAGTGTATACAGGGTCTTTATACTGATTCGGTCACAACCACTTTGACCTACATCCAGTCCTCAGAAATCCTTCTAAGCTTTTCACTATAACTTTCAAGATTCAATGGGTTCTTGGCACCACAGTACAAAGCAAACTCCTTCTTGGATACTCGCTCCCCCTTACACGAGGTAATCTCAAATCCCAACTTAAGATTTCACAACCTTAAGTTATCTTAATGAAAAATATTGAGTTTGTAAACAAATCTCTCACACAGGGTAAACATGTAATCACTAAAGTACACAGAATGAGTATGAAAGACAAAACACTAAGATTGTATTGAGCGATATATGTTCGTGCGTTGTATGTTGTTTTTTTATCCTTTTGTTGAATGCTTCCATATTTATAGCTGAGTTGATATAATCGTTGGTAGAAATTCAACACATTCGTTAGAGTGGCGCAACTTTATTTGATCGTTTTCATCATTTGAAAAACTAGTCGTTAGACGTTACGCTCCTTTCGCTCCGTAACTTGTCTTTTCTTGCTCTTGCATAATCTCTTCATTATTTTCATGAAAATATACTTAGAGTACTAGCATAGTGAAGAGTTAATCATATAGATAATAAATCAAAAATAACAGATGATTTTCATGCAATTTAAACCTCATCATTTGAGTGATTAAGGGCCATCACTCGAGTGATCACTCGAATGATCCCTTCTGAAAACTGGCAGAGAGTTCAGAAGTATTTTTGAACACATCACTCAAGTGATTAGAGTTTATCACTCGAGTGATCCCTTCTAATTCTTGCTAGAAACTTTTTATTGGTTGAAATACTCAATGCACAATGCATCACTCGAGTGAACTTTGGTCATCACTAGAGTGATCAATTGAAAAATTTGGCAGAGAGTTTACCTTTGTATACTTACCTCATTACTCGAGTGATCATATGTTATCATTTAAGTGACCACTCGAGTGATCCCTTTCAAAATCTGGTAGTGGCTTCTGGGCATATTTCTAACTCCATCACTCGAGTGATCTCATGCCATCACTCGAGTGATCCTTAACTGAACTTAGCATAAGTTTTATCCTTTGAGTCAGATTCATATATCATGATGTATCATTTCTCTGGACACTTAAACATGTAATATCCTAAATTTTAGGACAGGAGGCTTGAGATTAAGCCTGAATTAAGTGGACTACTAAACCCCAGTTTAGTAAATATTTTATTAAGGCTTAATTATATTCCCCAAAATTCCTTTATACCTTGGGTATTAAAGGGAGTATATAGGTGAACTAAAGAGCTCAGGGAATAACAAAACAATGCAATTAGAAGACACACACAAAGTAGTATTGCTACCGGTGAATTTCCCAGTGTGGCAGTTGTATTATGTGGCATCTTTCAAGGGGAAAATGATGTCAGAAAATTCTGAAACTTTTCATAATAGAATTAGACTTATCAAAATTTAATTTGATAGGTCATATAAGTCATTTGAAGCTGTACATAAAGAGATATGTATTTTTGAAGTTAGTCCAGTAAAACTGGTGATTTTCAGTGTCAACTTTTAAAAAGGAGAATTCTGGGAATGATAAACTTCCAATCGGCCAAATGTTATATTTTTTCTTAAAACTATACTTAATAGTGGTTATATAGCCTTTAGAATCACCCCAATTGGACATTTTTATAATTAGATATAAATTTTCAACGTTTGGCAAAAATTCTGACTAATTTTCAGCTAGTGCGAAAATGGGCAAAAATGTATGAGTAGAATGGTTATTTGGCTAAATAAAATCAAAAGCCAATATTTTCCCTTATTATTATTTGAGGGATGTCCAAAATGAGTGAACATGAAGGAAATGATCATTAGGTGATAAATATGCTACAAGATGAAGTAATATGGACCAAGCAAGTTTAGGTTTAAAAAGTCAAAAGTAAAGAGTCATAAAGCAACCTTAGTATACTAATTTCAAGGGAAAAAATGGAGATAATGCAAGAGTCATTTCCTTCTCCATTTAAGAATGTATCCCACGGTCAAAAAGTATATAGAAAGAGAAAGAGATGAAAGCAATTGAATTGCCATGTGTTCATACATTAAATACAAGCATATGACTATAGCAAAAAGTAAGAAGCCATTCTTCTTTTTTCTCTCTTGGATATCACGGTGAAATAGGGAAATAAAGGGAATATATATATATATATATATATATATATATATATATATATATATATATATTCATTTATTTGGCTGAATATTGAATCAAGAAGAGAAAAAAAAGTAGAAAAGAAAAAAAACTCTTGACCAATTGGAAACAAGCACATATGTAAAGAAAATATGGTATTTGATTAAGTCATCAACCCATCTTTCTATCCACCTTCATTTTTGTCCCGTAGCTTCACAAAGAGAGAGAGAGAGAGCTTGAGAGTAAGCCAAGAGCATTCAAGCATAAAGAAGGCTAGGGTTTCACAAATTCAAGGTAAGAACTTGCAAAACCTTGTGATTTTTATCTCCTAATCACTCTACAACCTCTCATAACCTCTTCTACTCCATTAAACCCATGGTTTTCAAGAAAAATCTCAAGATAATAGAGAGGGGGCTGAAATTTTAGAGAGAGAAGGAGTAGGAATCAAGAGGTAAACTTCAAAACTTGCTTCTCTTAGCTTGATTAAAGTTGTTGTTGATGTTGTTGGTGGATATTGTGTTGTTTTCTCTTATTTTTGAAAAATTGGCTAAAGCTAAACCATGGGGAAATACTTTCCAATTCCCTCTAAATATGTCCATTTAGTGTTGAAGTAGCTAATCATGTGATTAGAAGTAGAAAGGAAGTAATTAAGCAAGAGAAAACAAGAAAACAACAAATTCTTCCTAAGAACCCTAACTTGTTGCCTTGTGTGTGACGTGATGAAGAAGTGAAAATTTTGTAATTTTGATGATTCCATTGGCTTTAAAAGGAAAAATTGTATAGGTATGAAAGTGTTCATGATTTTTCGATGTTTGTACACCAATTTGGAAATTTATGAAGTGTGAGTGTGTATGTTGTTAATCTGCCCTGTCTGGAACATTGTTGTTGTTCGTAGTGTTACATGGGCCAAACCTTGTCCAAAAATTATGAAACTTGTCAAGATTAAATTAGAGACATATATTTTTAATTTTATAGGTATTTTTTAATTTTTGAACCAGTATACTAGAAGATATGATTTTCCAAATTTAGGCTCTGTTTTTGGAAGGTAATCTGGAACAGTGCAGGTTGGGTGAATTTCTAGAAAAAATATGATGACAATTATCAGACCAAAGCATTTTTACACAAAATAAAACTTAAATATACTATTATAGGACTTTGAACTACCTCAATTGGAGTTTTATAGAATTAATTATGATTTTTTAAAGTTTGATCAAAATACTGGTAGTTTTGACTATCATGCGAATTTGATAAAGAAAAAGGCCAAATGTAACTGGTAAGAACTCCAAGGGTGAAAGTAAGCCTTTAAGGCTAGTGTAGCCCATTGAGCATTCACTTTTCTTGGCTCTAATAATGTCATTACTTATCTAGGGCCATGAAATGACAAAGAAGAAGCAAAGTTTAGAAGGTCAAGGTACAAGAGGAGGACACAAAGTCCAAAAGGTAGTAAACTTACCCTACTTGCATGTATTTGATATTATGCTTGTGTATTGCTTTGCTTGATTATGTGAAGCATATTTGAATTAATGAAGCTCTGTTCTATTTATATTGTGGCCATATATATGTTGTATGAAACATAGAGCATGCAAAGATGTCATTATGTGAACTTGAACCTACGTAAGGCGAGCATATCATGCATTAGCATTTATTTTGCATGCATTATGGTATATGTTTACTACTGAGATTTTCCCGAATCTCACCCTCCCCCAACCAAACATTTAGGCAGGTGGATAAAGGTGGAATACAGGGAGTCGTACAAGAAGAGAATACAAAGGAAATTGAATATTGTAGTACAATGTATTGTTTGCTTTGTATTGAATTTAAACACTGTGGTAGTCTTGTGGGGCTACACATTTATGTATATAAATGAACGAATGAAATTTGAGCAGAGAATAGCCTTAATTGAATCAATGAAAAAGACAAGAAAATCACTCGCATACTCTGATATGACAAAACTAAGAGCCAATGAGACTTGGTGACATAGTGAAACTTGTGGAAATAATTGAAAAGTGTGTTTCTACCCTCTGAAAAACCCTCTAAACACTAGGTTCAACTCCTGAGTTGAGATTGAGGATTTGTGAAAGATTTCAAAAGTTGGGTAGTCTGGGTTTGAATCCTGGTTCTATAACTGATTTTAATACTCACTTATACTCATGTGGGACTATTGGAAATAAGCTATTACAAAACACACTTATCAGAATATTCAAAAACCATTTATTTAAAATGAAATCTTTCTTATCCTTGTTTGTTATCATCAGAACATAGGATCTAACATTCTCCCCCTTTTTTATGATGACAAAAACAATTGGTTTTTGAATTATTTATCTTAAGGTGATTTTGTTGATAAATTCAAATGCCTTGATTCAAATCATTTTAAGAATTCATTTTTACTTGAAAAATCAATTTTGAAAAGATAAACAGTATTACTTTGCACAAATTTAGCTAATAACCATAATTGCTCTAAACTGATATGGATTGCATAACTTAACTATGATTGATTCAAAAATTTAAAGTAACATGATAACCATGAAATGTTCAAAATAAAAATGATATTTCTAAGGACCCCGTACACTTATATCAACCCGAATGAACAACTATACTATGTCAGCTAACACAAAATCATTCCCAAAGTGTTATCTCCTTTTTTGACATCATCAGAAAGGTGGATCAGTCTGAGAAGGAGAACTAGTTTTAGAAGGCTGAGCTGCAGAGATGGGATCCAGAGAAAATATTGAAAAGGTGATGAACCAGTATTCCGAGTGCCCTCATCATTGGGTGTAGAAAATATAGGAGATGACTGAGACTCAGGAAGGTTGAGAGGTGGGATATGGAGATCATCAGGAGGGTTCAATGATGGAGTTGGTGGTGAGATATGTGATGTAACCACTATAGTATAAGTATGATGTGAATGGTTGGAAGAGGAGTGGTGTGAATGATGTGAAGTGAGTAAGGTAAGGGCTCAGTGCCTGTAGGTGATGAAATAGGAGTAGACACTGGCTGTGGCTGGACTGACTCGGGCTAAGGCTGGACTGGCTCGCCTAAGGTAGTATAGATATGCTCAAAGGTGGATGGATCATTTATCGAGAAAAGAATATTTCCCGGAGTAGTCTGAGGTATATCAATATGAGGGATAGGTATAGGAATAGGTGCAGAGGTAGGGATAGAGCCATATGTAGAGGGAATAGATGGACCAGAGGTGCCCTGGATGAAGGTGTCCACCATCTCATGTAAGGATCTCAGGAGATTCCCAATCTCCTACATGGCATTGGTCTGAGCCTGCTGCAATGCCATCATTGCCTCATTGTGCAGAGTCATATAATCTACTAGCTGATCTATCTTGAAATTCATATGAGTGATGAGTTCAACAATAGTGTTGGCAATATCTACATAGAATTCATCGAGCAACTCCTTCATATAAGTCTTGACAGTTGAACCGTTGAAGGATGTGTTGGAAATTGTACCTTAGGGGCCAATCATTGTACTTTAAACATTGTTATTTAAATGAATTTCTCCATTTTGTTGTCATATTATTTGCATGTTTATTATGATAAATGTATCCTTGGATGAATCATAAAGATTGTTCTAAATGTCCCTGGTTAGTCATATATGTGGGAGCAAAGATGAAATAAGACCAGTATGACTTTGATAAGGTATGAAGATACGAATCAAAGTCTTAGGCACTTGTAAAAGTACAAGGTACTAGACTGACCTGCTATGAGAAAGCTGCATGGATTAAATCATAAGCTTATCTCATGTATAACTACGTCACAATGCCCTTTGACCTGGGATCATTATGGATTCCTACATGAGAGTCGCTAATCTTTGACCTAGTCAAAAGTTACCTTTGACTGGGTGATAGTAAAAGCTACGATCAGGCTTAGTGCTTTTCATGTAGAGGAATGTGAATAGTCAATATGGAATTTGTCCCTCACGTTAGTAGAGAGATATTATTGAGCCCCTCGATGAGTGAGTATGAGAAATATATGGCCAAACTACGATGGAAAGAAGTTTCCATTCTTATTGCCAGACTACTCAGGAATTGAGAAAGTAATGGTCAGTAATAGGAGGATGACACCATACATGTCTCATCCTTGGCCGAAATATCATGTCACAAAAGGGACATGACATGGTTGTATGATAGGTTGCATTGTGTTAATGATCCTCATATGAATTAGGTAGTCATAATGTCTTACTAGAGGCCACTTGCAACTTGTGGGCTAGTACAGTTATTGGCCTACTGCCAACTTCATATGGGCTTATAGGGTCGAACACAAGAATAGCCTAAGACGAGCTATAATGTCCAGATTCATTGAATCTAAGATGTGTCTAAGATTCAATGAATACAATGTTTAATCTAGGGTGGACGAATTACATATATGTGTGTGTGATATAAGTTCAATAATAATAATAATAATATATACATATATAATAATATTATTATGTGGTGTTAGTTTCATATTTAATTTATGTGATAAATTAAATAAGTAACGTTGATAGAGATATCGTATCTTATGTTTAATTTATAAAAATAAATTAAATCTGTTGGATCTTTATTTAGATTAAATAAATAGGTTAAATTAAATATGTTGGACAAATTTAATTAAATCAAATTTTATTTAATCCAACGCGGATTTCAAAATTAATTAAGATTAATTTTGAAGATATAATAAGGCCTACATTAGTTATTAAAAAGAAGGGTTTGAGAACCCTAGGACAGCAAAGAAATAGAGAGCCACAAGAAAACCCTAGAGAGACATTTGAGACGCTAGCATGCTGCCGGTGTTGGGTCCTATTCGTGTGAATATTAGTAAAGGGAGTTAATCTGAGCAGTTGGCTTCTCATTCTAACCTAATTTAAACGCCATTGATAGATCCGCCATTAGGATTGGAAATACTTTTACAATTAATTTTAAATTCTTCCGTTGTATAACTACCAATCCCAACAGGATGGTGCAGAGGTAGAGGCAGGTAGAGACTGAGTATAATCTAATTTTCTCACCTTACTCTCTGTCTTCTTCTTCTTAGATGATGACCCCATATGCTCTTTTAATGGTATCTCGATCCCAAGCTTGCTTATTTGATTCCTCCCAATGACAGCAATATCTCAATAGGCTCAATTGGCTCCAAATACCATATCTTGTTCTTCTTTAGGAACAAAGATATTAGTTGAGGAAATAGAATTAGAGTGGTCCTAGTTTTTGATAATTTATGCCTCTTGATCTCATAAAAGATCATTTCTCCCAAATTCCTCTCTTCCTTGAGGATGATTGAAGCCATATTTCTAAAATCTCTTTCAATGAAGTGAGTGATGTCATTAGACTTATTCACCATGCACCAAGAGTATATGTACCAGAGGACCCTATTCATGTCACATATATCACTTGGATTGAATATAAGGGGTCTTACTCTCTCATTTGGCCTTAGAACAGAAAAGATTTCGTTGGCATCAAGGTTTGGTTGGATATCATTTGGGGGATCCTCTATGCCTAACCTGGTGTTGATTTTGGAGGGAGAGATTAGAATGGTTTTCCCTCTCACTTTGGTTGTCATTTCTTCCTCAACCGCTTTCCTTACGGGATCATCAACATACTCCATATTACAATAGAAATGTCTAACAACTTTGGTACAATATGGGATTTTTACGGAAAGCCAGGGCATATAGGAGTTTAGGTAAGGACTTAAATCAAATTTTAAGGCTTCCTTAAGTACCAAAAGGTAAATATAAAACATTATACACACCTTTCTTCTTGAAAATTCTTCCTTGTACTTAGGAGTTTCCTCGAGTTTTCCCTTGTTGAAACCTTTACGAGGCATAATGATTTGTTCTTCTTTTTCCTCTGTTCCCTCCTTCAGTGGATACTTTGGATCCTTAGAGGGTCCTTGCTTCCCTCCTTGAGATTGGTAGGCTTCATCAAGCATACTTGCCATAACCTTGGCAAGTTTAGCATCGTATTTAGGTTGCTTTACCTCTTTCTTGGTGAATGTTGGAGTGTTAGATGAACTACGGGATGGAGTAGAAGAAAATGTAACCTCCTTGCCTGTGCCTTGAGGAGTCTCTTTCTTAGTTCTAGCCCTTGTTACCATAGGCTCTTGAATCACAATCCCTGGAGCCTTTGGTTTAGCTTGCTCTTTCGGTTTGGATTTGGGAGTTTGGGTAGTTTTCTGCTTCTTGGGAGGAGGAGTAGGAGGAGACTTAGAAGATGAGGGAGAATGATTTTGAGGCATCTTGGTTCTGCCTATTGTGAGGATTAAAGAAAAAATCAGAGATTTGTAGTTTTGAGCGTGCGACTGTCGAACACAAAATCAAAAGATTTGAGGAATTTTAGAACATTTTTGGAGCTAAAATCATATAGGTTTTGACGGAAATTTGATGGGTAAGAGAATGTGAAAAGATTGGGATAGAGGTTTCGGAGTGACACTGGAAGTAATTGGGTGAAATATGACAGAGTACCAACAATTTAAAGGCCTAGGTCCGACATCACTCTAGTGATATTGAACATTACTCAAGTGGTCACTTGAGTGATCATGCATGTCAAATGCAAAATTCTAAAATTAAAATGCGTACCTTGTATGAATAATATTGTAATTTACCTATGAATATCCCCTAAGTGATTTGTAGGCTCTGAATGGCATATTTATGTTGAAACTTGTTTGATTCTCTTTCTGCCCATATGATCACTCAAGTAGTCATTTGAGTGATAAAGAGACATCACTCGAGTGATCCATCTTTTGAGCTAGTAACCGTTCGTGTTCTTCCGTTGAGCCATTATCTTTCAAATTTATTTGAATTCATTACACTTTAACTGCTTTGCCAGATCATCACTCGAGTGATGAAGCTATCACTCCCAGTTATCACTTGGGTGAAGTTTCCATCACTGGAAGTTGTCCCTTGAGTGATTGCTCCCTCTGTTTATCCATGTTTTCCTTGTCACATAACATAGTATCAAAATCCTACAAAACAAATTTCTAGACACTCTGATGCTTAAGTTAGTTATCATCAAAACATAAGTGAACAAAAACATCTAGAGTCCTTTTTGATAAGGGTATATGTTCTTTCCTAAAGTCCTTTGCTTTCCAAGGTTAATTTTTGTGAAGAGACAATTATATATATTTTACCAATTATATTATCATTTATATAAGTCAATAGTTACCATTAATTCTTCCCACAAAGCCTGAAATGTCTTGATATATGCCAAATTTAATGGCCACACGGTGTTAAAGGTACTGTTGTTCTATTATATATATAGAGGATGTCAACTAGCTCAAAACTCTCATTTAAAGAGTCTTATATCCATACATATATAAAAATCGTTATTTATGTACTTATTTCATAACGATTTTCTATGTGAGACTGTTATTAAAAGACACGGTTCTTATGTACAAACCATAATGTATGTTACTGAATAAATAATGGTTGTAAAATTAAATTGTTATGTGTCATGCAAGCATTATCATGTATTATGATGATTGTTTACATGTGTCTGTTAATTATTATCACAGTAATGTGTATATCATGGCCACACTAAGCCTCAATATATAATAGGTGTTATATTATAACCGTTATAATATATATGAAATAAATAATTTTGAAACTGTAATGTATCTTTGTGGAGCTTTTATAGCACCCGTATAAATGACAGTTCAGAATCGTTATGTATGGCAGTTAATAACCATCATGTATCGCAATTTCTGTAGCAATGCTCTTAAATAACCATATCTTGCTCTTTAATCTTCTCCTCTTCTATTTAGTTCTCCTTTATTGCTCTTTTATCATCTCTATACAATCTGCAAAATTGAATTAGATGAGAAGCTCAAGTACAATAACCTTGAGTACATTTTATCGGTCTAAATTTAATATATTATAAAAATAATATTATTACTATAAAATAATATAATATTATTATTATTTTTATAATAAAAAAATTAAACTGTTAAAATTTTAATTCAACAACCAACTTAAAAAAGAGGTGAAAGGGTAAAGGAAAAAGAAAAAAAGTCAACTTTGTGGATGGTGTGTATCTGGTAATACTAACAATTCACCAAAGCCGCCGGCTCAAATGGCTAATTCTTGGCTTCGTACTCATTTTACTGTTCATCCGTCTTAGGTACTGCTTCCAGGCTAGGGTGTCAAAATTCAAATCCTCTCCCTTTCGTCAGCTCGTCTCACCTCTCTCTGCTTCGTCTTCGGCTCTTTTGCTTCTCAAAACCCTACCACCTCTAAGAAATCCCAGAGATGAAAATGCGTGGGATCGCCAAACCCAAGGTCGTTTTCGGAAGATGCATGGAATCATCAAACCCAAGTTCATTTTCGGAAGAAAACCTCTCTCTGCTGCTTTCTCCACCTCCTTACTCTTCAACAATACTCAGATACAGGTATTCTGTCTCTTTCTACATTATCAATTTGGATCACGCTGTTCTAGCGATTTCCTGCAACCTCTGGTTTTTAATATGGTGGGTGGAATAAATGTATCCTGGATTGAAAATGAATTTATTGGTCTTGAAACTGAACTACTCAATTGTTTTCAAGGAGAAAAAATCTGCCAAAAGTTTGAATTTAATATTATAATTTTCCACTGGTTTGATAAACTTAAGATTTTTTACATTCTATTCAATCTTTCGCACACCAAAATACTTTCCTCTCTCGATCATCTTTTTCACCATTTTATTCTTTGCTTGAAATATTAATAAAATGTAACCTTCAATACTAAGGTTATAAATTTGGATTCTTTTGTTGTATGATCCAGTTTAAAGAAAGTGTTGCAGCATTTGCAAAGGAAAACATCGCCCCTCATGCGCCAAAAATAGACCAAACAAATTCATTCCCGCAGGTTTGTAAGAGGGTCTTAATCTTTTGATGGTTATCAACATGATAGATTATTTTTGAAAGTCTGATTTCAATTTGATGTGATGTTAAGAGGTACAGTCCTTCTTCATCCAGACTCTTCTGCCTTTATTTTCTGATTGATCATAAGAGATTGCCTTTCTTCCCCTACATATGAAGCCGGGTTTGTTTGCTATGACTAAAGTTTGCAGGTTCCTCTCTTAGATTGTATACAATTGTTAAGACCTTTGAAATATGTAAAGCCATCAATATGGCTCAGCCATAAGACAGAAAATTATGTTGTCTGATATCTTCACCTCCAAAAAAAAAAAAAAAATCTCTAGATAATGGGTTCTTCGTTGACTATTTTTTTGCCATTACTGTTATGGTAACAAGCTTGTCCAAACATGTTTCTTCAGTCTAGAAGCTGAATTAGCTCCAAGTTACTTTCTTGGTGAGATATTGCATTTAGGCATTTCAGATGGAATCCCAAGGATGTATTTAAGTTTCTTAGTTGCAATTTTGGTGGTTGTTGGTTGTGATTTTTACAATATAACTTTTGTAATATCCTTTGTTCTTTATACAAATTTTTGAGCTATACGGTATTCTTTTCTGTGTTGAAGTCTTTACACACTGAAGTATTAGTAAAATCTCCTCTCAGTCTCTTCAGTGGAATATATAAACCATAGACTGATAACTAAATGGATAATCATTGGACTTACTGAATTCCTTTCGGCTAACATTCATTATTATGATATGCTGTTTCATTCTCATCTAGGACACTACTTTGATTTTTAACATTTTTTAATCCTCTTAAGTTAGATCAGGAGCATCTCACCGCATGTTTTGTTATTTAAGAGCAAAAGAGATACTAAAGACTTTGCATTTATAGTTTGTGTTAGCCTCATTTATGAAAATTTGAGTAGTAAAGTCATGTTATCTGACGAACAAAACATTTGTGATGGAATAAAAATTATGAACTTAATAACAAGTATTAACAAAAGAGAGAAGGGTTGAAGGAATGATATTGGTTTTTTTCCTCTTACTCCATCTAATGCATATTTTGACAATTTAGAGCTCACACTACTACAGAAAAAGGATTTAACGTCACAATTAGGCGTCCCTTCTTTAAAAAGGGAAGTAAAAAGTGTACGCGGTGGCATTTATGTAAATAAAGAGAGACTTATTAACCTTTAGGCGTCCCTTATTGAAGAAGGGACGCCTAAAGGAGACATTAGGCGTCCCTTCTAGAGAAAGGACGCCTAATGTCGGGACATTAGGCGTCCCTTCTTTGAGAAGGGACGCCTAAAGGGTGCATGCCAGCCACGTGGCTGGCATGCACCCCACATTAGGCGTCCCTTCTTGAGAAGGGACGCCTAATGTAGGGACATTAGGCGTCCCTTCTCTATGAAGGGACGCCTATTTATATGTTTAGGCGTCCCTTCTTACAGAAGGGACGCCTAAACATCATTTCCCTCCACATTTTCATCATTTCCCTCCATTCCTTTCGTCACTCTACTTCCTCCCTCTCTGATAAAAAACACTTAGCCTCCTTCCACCGAATATCCCTTCCACCGCTCAATCCCTCTTTCTTCATTTTCTCTCATCTCCTCCTTCTATCATCTCACTTCAATACTCACCCCCTGTATCTTTCTCTTCCGCCGCCTTACTAACTTGTTCCAGCGAGCTGATCAGCTGAGAAGTATTACGGTACAGTTCGATCTCTTCTTTCTTTTTTTCCAACTAGCTAATCAGCTATCCCCACCAGTGAAAGCCTCATATTCCTTGATCTTTTCATTGTTTGCAGCATCGGAGCTCCCTCTCTCACGGTGGCTAGCGCGCCTCCTCCCTCCCAACCTCTTCATCATCACGCCATTTTAATTTCTTCCAACCTGTAAGCTTTTTTTTTATTTTGATTTATTTTATTTCACTTTAGTTAATGTCATGATCGACAGTTTAATTTAAAATAGTAGTTTTGCTAGAAACTATAAGCCACTCATATATGCCATAAGTACATATGTATGCTAGATTCCATAAGTACATATGAGAGTTTTGCTAGTTAACTAATTTTATTAGATTAAATAAGTATATAATTTATTTGATTATATAAAACATGTGTAGGAAGCTCTGAGTGCTATAGAACTTTTATTGGTTTGAAATAATGCATGTATAGAACTTTTAATATATTAGGTAGGTGCATAGAACTTTTAACTTGACTAATTTAAACATATTAGTTCTCTAAAGAAAAATTGATATTTTAAATTGTTGATATTGTCCTTAATTGCCTAAGTTACTTTATTTATTTATTTTTTGTTTGAATTAAGGTGAAATGGTTTGTTATTACAATTGTGGGATATTACACTTAATGGGAAATGATCCCGAAATGTTTTTTGAAAAAAGTGATAAAAGGCAATCTCATAGTTAACAATTGTTATAAACTTGAGTGTTATTGGGAATGGTTTAGGTGGTAAAACAATGGATCATAGTTGGATGAATGCTTTGAGAACTAGTGAAGAATATGAGAATGGGGTGGAAGAGTTTATTGAATTTGCTAGAAGGAATGCTCCAACTAAAAATGGGAAGTATTTTTGTCCTTGTGTGAATTGTTTAAACGAGAGTCGACGAGATGTTGATGATATAAGGGATCACCTACTTTGTGATGGAATAAATCTTCGATACACAAGGTGGATATGGCATGGTGAGGAAGTAATTACTGATTGTCCGTCGCACAAGAAGGAAGGAGTGGATGTTATGGAACAAGATAGAATGGAGAAAATGATTCACGATGCCGAGGTTGAATCCTTCGCCCAGGCACATGAATTTGACAGCTTGCGGAGTGATACGGGGACACCATTATACCTTGGGAGTAAGTACACACGACTGACGGGAACATTGCATTTGGTGAACTTAAAGGCAACTTGTGGATGGACCGATAGTAGTTTTACATTACTATTGGAATTATTGTGTGATATGTTTCCAGAAGATAATGTACTTCCAAATCGTATGTATGAGGCAAAGAAAATCTTGTCTACGATGGGTATGGAGTACAAAAAGATACATGCTTGCCCTAATGACTGTGTATTGTATAGAAATGAGTATGCAGGTCTTAGTGAGTGTCCTAACTGTAAAACATCACGATATAAAGTGAAGAAAGATGGTGGTTGTAGAGAAGGGACAACAAGTAAACGGCAACCTTCGAAGGTGTTATGGTATCTTCCAATAATTCCACGGTTTAAGCGTTTGTTTGCGACCGCAACAAAAGTAAAGAAGTTGAGATGGCATTCTGATGAGAGAATTTGTGACGGAACATATCTTCGGCACCCGGCCGACTCTCTACAGTGGAAAAAGATAGATGAAATGTTCCCTCAATTTGGCAGCGAGCCGAGAAACCTTCGGCTTGGACTTTGTACAGATGGAATAAATCCGTATGGAACTCTTACTAGTATACATAGTTCGTGGCCAGTTCTCCTTGTAATATACAACTTACCTCCCTGGTTATGTATGAAGCGCAAGTACGTTATGCTTTCTATGATGATCTCTGGACCAAAACAGCCAGGGAATGACATCGATGTGTATTTGGCTCCTTTGATTGAGGACTTGAAGAAGTTATGGGAGGAAGGTGTGGATGTGTTCGATGCTTATAAGAAAGAGTCTTTCAAGTTGCGTGCAATGATTTTTACCACGATAAACGACTTCCCCGCATACGGAAATTTGTCAGGGTATAGTGTGAAGGGTCATAAAGCATGCTCAATCTGTGAAGGAGACACACACTTTCGACAACTTAAGCATTGCAAAAAAACAGTGTACCTTGGCCACAGGAGGTTTCTTCCTCGATTCCACCCATATCGTAGGCTGAGAAAGCGTTTTGATGGCTTACCAGAACATAGAGTTGCACCAAGGGCCTTAACCGGGGAGGAAGTTTATAGTCGGGTAGAACGTGTCAATGTGACCTTTGGTAAAAATCAAAGGACTAAGGGTGAGAAGAATATATGGAAGAAGAGGTCAATTTTATTTGATCTTCCGTATTGGCATTGTCTTGATGTAAGACACAGTATTGATGTGATGCATGTGGAGAAAAATGTGTGTGACAGCCTTGTAAGTACGCTTTTGCACATCCCAGGTAAGACCAAAGATGGAATGAGCGCGAGACTTGACCTTGTTGATATGGGAATAAGAGATCGGTTGCATCCACAACTAAGAGATGATGGTAGGAGGGCATATATGGAGCCAGCTGCGCATACGCTATCAAAAGCGGAGAAAAGAAGTTTGTGTGGGTGTCTGCATGAAATTAAGGTCCCACAGGGCTACTCTTCTAATGTTAGCAGGTGTGTGTCAATGGACGATTTGAAGTTAGTGGGAATGAAGTCCCATGACTATCACGTGTTAATGCAACAATTGTTACCGGTAGCCATTAGAGGCATTATGAAAGAAGAAGTGCGAACTACTATAACCAGATTGTGTGTTTTCTTTAATGCTATCTGTAACAAAGTCATCGACACTGAGAAGTTGGATGGACTAGAAAATGAGGGTTATACAATTCTGTCCCAACTAGAGATGCATTTTCCTCCATCATTTTTTGATATAATGGTGCATTTAGTAGTTCATTTAGTAAGGGAGGTAAGGCTTTGCGGTCCAGTTTATTTAAGGTGGATGTACCCTTTTGAGCGATACATGAAGATCTTAAAAGGATATTCTAAAAATCCTTATCGACCTGAAGCCTCAATAGTTGAGCGATATGTAGTTGAAGAGGCTATGGACTTTTGTAAAGATTATCTATCTGGTAAAAAGGAACAGTCTCGGCATGAAGAGGGGAGAAGTAAGGGAACACGAGGACTAAAAGTGAAGACTGCGGAGCGTGAAGAGGTGTTGCAAGCACACTTGTATATCTTGAATAATATGGAAGAAGTTCAGTCATACATAGATGAGCACAAAAAGACTTTGAAGAACTTGAATCCAAAGAAGAGTGACATGCAAATAGCTATTGAGCAAAACAAGACATTTGTTCAGTGGTTTGAGGAGAAGGTTTCGCATGAGATCGGTGTGTCCGACACAATCAACTGGCTAGCCTGGGGGCCTTCATTTCAGGTTGTTACTTGGACTGGTTATGACATAAATGGGTATTCATTCTACACAAAAGAGCAAGATGACAGAAGTACCATGCAAAATAGTGGGGTGATGGTTGAAGCTGAAGCTATGCACTTTTCCAGTTCGAAAGACAAAAACCCCATATGTGCATCAATGACTTATTATGGAGTTATAGAAGAAATATGGGAGATGACCTACAACAAGTTCAAAGTTGGTTTGTTCAAATGTAAGTGGGTTAGCAATGCTGCTGTGGTAATAGATCCACAATTTGGATTTGTCTTAGTCGATCTTCGAAGAGTTGGTTATAGAGATGAGCCCTTCATTCTAGCCAGCCAGGCGAAGCAAGTGTTTTATGTCACAGATCCTGCAAATAAAAATATGTCCATTGTACTTCAAAGCAAAAAACAAAAGTATGGTGATCCAACCTTCAACCTTGACGACACACCACCTTTGACAACAAATCCACCTATAGGAAGTGAGGTCGAGTTAGTAGATGATGAAGATTATTCTGCAAGAAATGATCATTGTGAAGGAATATGGGAAACAATATGAAGTAAGACCTTTAACTATATAAAACTGTATTATGTCATATGTGCTTTTTTCCCTTAATGTAGTTTATACAGATACCTGCAATCTACTTACCTCTCTGACATGATTCTTACCTCTCTGACAATGATTTTTTTTGTCTAGGAATATGTCAAGTTCCAGTGACTCAGGGAGCGACAACGAGCAGCATAATGGAAGGCAAGAAGAGCCACCCGCTCCGAGAAGAACAAGAGGTGCCACGAAGATGGCTGTATTGGCGAAGCGTCACTACAATGAACAGGAGAGGGTTCACATAGAGTTTGATGCCAACATGAATCCAATGGGTCCTGAGGAAGACCACTTCATTAGTTATCTTGGTTTTTTGGGTCGAAGCAAAGTCCGAATCATCTATGATAGTTGGAGGCAGGTTCCCAAAAAGACGAAAGCCATGATATGGCAACAGATTTTGGTACATAACTTTCGATACATTTTATGTATTTAGACCTTTCTTCCTATTCAAGTTTAATTGTCTCCGTTTTTGCAGCAAACGTTCGATGTTCCTGACACCACAGACATGTACAACCACTGGATGGGAGAGGTTCGTTTGCGCTGGAAGGATTTTAAAAATAAGCTCTCCAGGAAGTACCTTAGAGGTGACAAGAGTCATCTTGATCCTTGTCAGGAATATTCATATCTATCTCCAGAGGACTGGAGGTTGTTTGTAGCTAAACGACAAGCTCCTGAATTTTTGGTAAATTTTCTGTCTTCAGTATGAAAATTTATAATTTCAATATAGTTAATGCACTAATGACTTGTTTTTCCCTTTTTCCCTTAAACAGGAATTAAGTGCGGCGAACACACAGAGGCAAGAAGCAAATCAGTACCAGCATTGCATGTCTCGGGGTGGCTACAGGAAGCTGGAGCGGATGATGATGGCAGAAGAGCTGGAAAAAATGAAGGACGCTGCGAAATCGGATCCTTCCGTTGTTGTGCAAGAGCTAGCTCCTCCTCCACGTCACAAAAAATGGAAAGCAGGGAGGATTAAGGGTGGGAAATATATAAATCCTACTATTGCTGAGGTTGCCTCGAGGATTGTAAGTAGTAATAGCATAAGTAATTAATTGTAAAATTCTTCACATTTCTAGCATTTAAATGGGTATTCATAACGAATTGTATGCTACAGGACGAACTCGAAGAGCAGAGTAGCCAAGGTTCGTTCACTCCAAGTGGACGGATGGACATATTGGCCACGGCGATTGGGAAGGCTGAATACCCAGGCCGTGTTAAAGGGGAGCCAAGGGGAGTTGGTATTTCGAAGTATTTTGGTAAAGCCTCGTTATATTCTTCACAAGCTGAACCCAGTCAAGAGTTTGTGGATAAGCTTCGCGATCAAATCCGAGAGGAGCTCCGAGATGAGCTAATGACACAACTACGTGGTGAAATGAAATCGTGGTTTGATTTTCATCACATGGAGGCTACTAGGGTTAGAAACGAGGAATCCCCGGCCTTCCCCAGCACTAAAGGAAGTCACAACCCGCCGGACGAATCCCTTGTACAGCCTTCCCACACTCCGCAACTCGTTGCCGAGGCTTTCCACAATCCAGAACCCCTTGTCCAGCCTTCCCATACTCCAGAACTTGTTGCTGCTCCTTTCCATAGTCTTGTCCAGCCTTCCCATAGTACAGAACCCTGTGGCCAGCCTTCTCACATAACAGAACCACTGGGCCAGCCTTCTGCCACTCCGGAGTCGGGTGAATCGTGTATCCTTTATTTGGACACCACAGACATGATTCGTGTTGTAGCCGATGCTCTTGTTTACACAAAAGCTACCACCCACCATCATAATCAAATTCCACAGTATTTACGTAGGGTGACAGTGACACGTGTTCATGAGGGGGAAGAAGGTGCAGCCATCCCTATCCCTGACGTTGAGATTGCCACGCTGGGTCAGGCAATTGGAGGTTTCATCCTTTGGCCTCAATATCTTATTGGCACGTTGGGAACCCCACCAATGGTAGGAATTATATTCATATCACTTGACATTTATTGGCATCATTGTAATATAATTGGTTTTGTTTTCTATGCTTATAGGAGGAGCAACATGCGAAAAAATGGCCCTTTTTAGCACGGCTCCAACAGATGTACAAAGGTATTCCCCAAGTCAACTTCAATATGCCTCCAGGGATTGTGGGTGCACAATTGACGTATCCCTACACGATCGACAATAAAGATCTTAAGGAGTTTATGCATTTGGAGGAGATAGATGCAGGATGGGTCACACTTGCCATTTGGTTAGTTTTTCTTTTCTAAGTTCAAGATTTCATAAGTTCAATAATTCATTGGTCATTTTATTTATATTTTAGGTCCTTCTACCACATGTGCATTGATATGCAAAGATCAAATTTATATGGATTCTTGTGTCCGGCAAATACGACATCAGATAAAAATGATGTCGCACAAAGGACGCATTATGTGGGCTTCACAATGGCAGCGACCAAATTGCGATGTTATCTAGCGCCAATTGTTCAAGGGTATGTAGTAAAAAATTTTATTTTTGGATGTTTGAGAAATAATTTTCTTCTAATCTAAACTTCATTTTAATCTGTGTATTGTTTTAGTTACCATTGGAGCTTGTGTGTTGTTTGCCCACGCCTCAATGAAATCTATTGGTTTGATTCCTTGACAAAAAAGCCAGACAAAGACACAAAATCAGTCTTCAACACGTTAGTTATTTCTTTTTTATTAATTAAAGAAATGCTTGATTTCAATAAATTGTTCCAACTTAAAATGTTTTACATTTTAATGGTTCTAACTTAAAATGTTTTACATTTTAATGGTAGCGCGACCCAAACATATAGAATGCTTGGCGGGTCACGTGAGGGTAGAGTTGTTCGCAAGCCAAAGTGGTTCTATCCCAAAGTATGTGGTTTCAATATAATTTAAGTTATTTTATTTACGGTTGTTTTATAAATGATGTATGTTATTGATTTTAACCAATTGCTTTTGATTTATAGTGCCCTCAACAACCAGGTGGTACTGAATGTGGCTATTATGTTCTACTTTACATGTATAATATCATTCAAAGTGGCTTTACAAATGATTTTCAACAGGTAATCAAATGATAATATTTTGGTTGTATTTTAATTGAATTGCTAAACAATTCTTTAATTTCATTGATTTCGTATATATAATCATATTTTCTAATTTGTAGATCTTTGATAATGATGCTGCTTACTTATATGAAGACATTAATTTGATCAGAGACTTGTTGGCTGGGAGGATTCTTCAACACATTGATTTGTAGAAGTTTATCGTTTCCTGTACATTTACTTATTAGTAGTTGTTTATTATATTAGTGGACAACATTTCTGTCAACAATGTAGTGCATAATGTTTCATTAGAGGTGGATGTTGTGTTTTGTTAATTATAAACTGCGTGCTGTATGTTTCCTTTTTGTGTATACGTTTTTGTTTGCTTTCAAAATGATATGGCCAGAAACAATAAAAATGGTTCTGAAAAAAAAACACTTTAGGCGTCCCTTTTGGCCAAAGGGACGCCTAAAGTCCTTACTTTAGGCGTCCCTTTGGCCAAAAGGGACGCCTAAAGTCCCTAATTTTTAAATAAAAAAATTCTAAACGGGGACTTTAGGCGTCCCTTTTGACCAAAGGGACGCCTAAACTCATTACTTTAGGCGTCCCTTTTGGTCAAAGGGACGCCTAAACCCAGCCCTTTACGCGTCTTTTTACAAAGGACGTCTAAACTCCAAATTTACTACGTCGCTGGCATACGCGTCCCCTCATAAAAGGACGTTAAAAGTCCCATATAAGGGACGTTAAAAGTGTTTTTTCTAGTAGTGTCATGGACTTGGCTTTTTCATCCTTTGCAAAGAGAGTTATAATTGCGCAGTACTCTTATAGACTGTAGTTCATTTAAATGCTTCTAATCATCCATTCAAAAAAATGCTTCTAATCAAATACTGTTTAACCTCCTTGTCTTGACCAAACTGAACGAAAGAGAAAACAAAGGACTATATATCAAGTACAAAAAGAAAGCTCAAAATGTGTTGTTTTAACATGAAAGTAACGAAAATAAGGACTGACAAAATCTGACAATAATTAAGTTGACATGCTGCAGACTCTTATTTTGCTTTTTTTATAGTATGGTCATCTATTCCCTTTAGTTTGCAAGAACTTTAGCAGGACCTCAATCTATGTATACGATATTTTGGAAAAATGGGTCTCTACTTTTTGACAAGTGATCATAAAAGGTAAGGTTTATTTTTGTCATCATCCTCTTACTACATTAGCTAGGGGGTAGACATAAATTTCCATTCAAATCAGGTTGAAAAGATGCTGGAGCTGTGGCTGCTGCATACTGTGAATATTAGGTGGCCCTACAAGTTTCATATTTAAGGAAACATTATCTATTTGACATTATGAAGCTAAAAAGAAAAATTCATTTGACAAAATAGCTCAAATAGTGTTTTCAATATATGATAAATCATGTGTCAGCTTTAATTTAAACTTTTGTGCAATGAATAAATGAAAACAAAACCTATATGCATTGTTAGGAAATCATATCTCAACTATTGCTTCAGATAGCTATATGGCAAAGTTTCACACTTTGACTCGAGGCATGCATGGTTAGGATCAATTATGAAGTAATACTTTCTGGATCTTCATTATAGATATTACCTATAAATTCATGCGAGTAATTAGTACAACTAATTTAATGATGTTTTACTTAAGAACAATTACTATATCAGTACAGCGTGATGGCTTCAGAATGCTACATGTATCATTAACATCCCCTCCCCCAAAAAAAAAAAAAAAAAATCTAGATAATGGGTTCGTTGTTGAGTATTTCTTTTGCCACTACTGGTATGGTAACAAGCTTGTCCAAACATGTTTCTTCAGTCTAGAAGCTGAATTAGCTCCAAGGTTACTTTCTTGGTGAGATATTATATTTAGGCATTCCAGATGGAATACCAAGGATGCATTTATTAAGTTTATTAGTTGCTATTTTGGTGGCTGTTGGTTCTTTTTTTAAAACTATGTTTTTTTTTTTTACTTCACATACATGTATATGTGAATTTTAGACGATTAATTGAATTTCATTTGGCCCCTTAAAGTTTTTTTGGTTTGGATAAGATTACTCATTTTTTATCCCATCCTACCCAAAGTATTTGTCACATAGTAAATTGTTGCCAGTTTTCCCGTACATTCATACAATTACGTCGTGTTGAATTTTAAAAATTGTATTGTCTTTTTATTTTTTAAAAATGAAAAGAATTTAAAAGAATGGAAATAAAATCAATATAAATTATCAAATAGGGATATTATTACATGAAGTAAAATGGGAGAATTGAATTTAATATATTGTCAAAAAATATTATTAAAGTTTAAATTTTAATAAGGAAAATAAATTTCATTTGAGCATATAAAAAATATATTTTTGAAGCACATGGCACAATTTTTTAATATATTGTCAAAAAATATTATTAAAATTTAAATTTAAATAAGGAAAATAAATTTCATTTGATCATATAAAAAAATATATTTTTGAATCAAATGGAACAATTTTTTAAAAAATTGATTTGAATTAGTTTTGATTTTTCAGTGGTAGCAATTTTAATAGTAATTTTTTGGTTAAAGTATGTGTTTGGTATTTTAAGGTTACATTAATTTTAGGTTTAGTCCCGTAGGCTTATAAATTACTCCTTTAGTCCTTAACACAACTATTATTTAATATAGTTGACAAAATAATCAGTTTAATAGAAACAATGAATCAAATGAATTGTTCTCACATGAAATAATGATAAACATTAGTTACCAAACAATGAGATGGATCGAAATTAAGTCACAGAAAAAGTAGCATAACTGATAACATTATTGACAGTGAATTCACTAACCATAGTTTGTAAAACAATTCGGAGAATTAAAAAATTCACACGCAACAACTTTAGTTTTATAAGCAAATTGGAATAAAAGAAACATTTACTTCTTTAAGAGAAAACATAATATCCTCTGTAAAATCTCAATGACTTTATTGGTGCCACAATCCTTGATTGGTACATGTTTATCGGTGACTTTCCAGACTTTCCAGATGCCAGGTTCTATGTTCAATTGAGTTGGCATAGAGTACTTGAAATGGGGACGATGGAAGAACAGCATTCTGAGTTGTCTGACTCAGTCTCCAGAAACGCAGAAGTAGCCCTCACTGTTGGAGAAAATAAGAACAGGAAAGCAAAATCATACGCCATAGCATAAGATAATGAAGTATAAAAAAATTATTTGTAAAAGAGATAGGTATTGTCTTGATTAAAAATAAAAACATAATAGATGATATCCCATTCACTCATATGTTATCTGCCATATTGTCGTGTGAGTTGTTTTTTTATTCGACCAATCGACAATAGATGAGGATTAAATCTTACTTATAGAAAAAAAAAAATCATATTGAGAAAATTATCCCCAGTTGAGCTCAGCATAATACTTAATTCTAACGTATGTTCAATAAAAACAATATAATAGAAACATTGTATTTTGTGTATTACTATCACCGATTTTAATTAGTTGTAAATGAAAGAAAGACGGCAAAGAAGTTGCTGAAGGAATAGAAAGGAGTCACACAGGAATTATAAAGGAAAAAAAATGATTTCCTTTTTAAAAAAGTAAACCAGTTTGACTCTCGCCGATTCGTTGGTTTTCACGCCGAATCTGCTGGTCGGATTTTATAACCTGGCTAAGTATTAACCTCATCATCTGCAATGACAACTCTACAACTTTCATATTCCGTACAATTCCTTTCCTGTTAGTCCCTACGTCCATAATATTCATTATATTTTATATTTGAAAAATCCCGACAAGGATAACTTGTTTGAACTCTATTTTTGTTTTTAAAATACAAACTAAAATCCTACCACATCAAATGGTAACAAGTCCTACATCAAAATATTCCCATGAAACATATTTACAACATTCCTCAAGGAAAAAAGGGAAAAAAGGCGCTCTCACTTTCACCATATTAGTAAAGTTACTAAAGTAAGCTAATCAGGGTTCTGCTCATCCATGTTTATGCTGATCAGGGTCCCAAAAAGGGCTTGCTTTTTTTTTTTTTTTTGGCCCCCCAGCGAGCACCAAGAAGCGTTCACTGCTTTCCAAGGTGAACTAAAGTGACAGAACGAGAAGTAAAGGAAAAGTAAAATACTCCACCGTGAACAGATATTTCTCAAAACAATGAAGCACATGATATTTTGGTAACAAAAGGAACAAAGTGGCTAGCAGTATTGTGAAGGAAAGGGATCCGGAGCAAAGATAACTCAATTTACAGACAAAAACATCCTGGAACCAACTAACCAGTAGATAAATCGAGTCACTGTACCTAAATAACACTGAGGAACACAAATTCAGACGAAGAACCCAGATCTGGAATGAGGAACCAAAGAATTAAGGAGTCACCGGCGGTCTGAGAAATTAAGGAGTTCAGAAAGAGAGGATACTGAAACGAAGGGTGGATCTAAAGAGGAGAGACGATCCCAGTATCTATAAAAGAAACTATGTGTGGCTTTTAAAAGGAGAGGAATGTAATGGTAAAAGCATGAGAGGTTTAAAAAGAATGACATTATGTTTGGATAGCTTCCATAAGTGCTTTTCGATCATAATTTACGGAATACGATGTAGGTTTTATGATCTACGAGGTAGCCTTTACGGTCTACGAAATAAATATGTGGAAGAGTTTTATCTCCATTTACGTGAATCGGGCTTATAAAATAAGCCAAGCTTAACCAAACAAGGCATATATTTATGAAGAGAAAGAGAAAGCTATAAAGTTGTTCAACATTGTACATGTCTTATAATATGTAGGAAAGCCTTGACGGCACTATTTTAGATAGTAATAGTTGTTATATGTGGCTTCTTGACTAGGGAGCAAAATAAGGGGATATGATTTTGATAAAAAATATACTAGATTGCATCTCGCGGTGCCAATAGTTGTAGTTGAAGAGGACCCACTTTAACGGGAGGATAGATGTTCCAAGCATGACAACTTGTCTGATTGAAGTGTACATTGATAACCATGATACGCTTTCTTGCATGAGTCATTTTGATTTTGAACATTATGTTTTAAAGAGGTTCATTATATTCTTATAATTGTTGTGACCAAAAAGTCACCGTCTGTCTGCAACAGTCTTGAGCTTGAATCAGTTTGCTTTGACCATGAAGCAACATACTTACTTGAGTTTGTGCCATCTGTATTACCTGAGTGGGAGAGAATTGTTACCCTGCATGACAAATATTATTTCGTGTAAACCATAAACTATGTATAATATATAAGGGTAAAAGAGAATTAAAATTACTATGATTCGATAGAGCCTGCAACCACAAGGTTATCCATTGTAATAATGATGCAAGCTAAGAAGATAACCCAAAATCCTAAAGCACTACTAAACCAACAAGCTCGATCTAGCGAATGGACAAAAAAGTAACAAATGATCTAAGGACTCGTTAGATAAGCCATAAAAAACACATACCTCCACTGTAGTTAGATGCTTATGCTTTAATAGACAGGAAGTGGGTAGTATTCCTTTTATAATCTTCCATATAAGCAACTGTAATCGTGGGGGGTAGATAAGATTTTCAAAGAAATTGACATGTGATATTAATCATACCTATATTGTGAGTGCCATTTTCCTTAACATACGGTAACCGTCGTTTAGAAAATGCCAAACCATTTAATAGTATCATAAGCTTGCAACAGAGAAACATGATGAAAAGCAAACTATTGCACCACGTGCCTAGGGTAAAGAGATGAGACAAGCTGCCAATTCCATCATCCATGTGGATGTAGTATAAAAAAAACTTCGTAGGTGACTGTTTTATTTTTTTGTAAAAAAAAATAATAACTTATAGCGTTTTTTATTATAAGCGTCGGTAGATAGAGTAGATATGCTACGGCGCTTCCTGAAAAAACGTCATATAAGACCTTTTTTCCTTTTTTTATATAAAGTAAATCAGCTATGATGTTTTAATCTAAAGCGTCATAAATGGTGTAATACACAAATTAAATAATAAACATCTCCCTGCAGCAATACTTCTTTACTTTTAATGCTAATAAATATTTAAAAAACAAAATTAACAAAAGTATCTAAAAAAACATACGTAAATAAAATTTCACGTTGGACTTCTGCTAGTATACAAGTTGACCTTAGCCAAAAAAGCAATACTTCTTTATTTTTAATGCTAATAAATATTTAAAAAATAAAATTAACAAAAGTATCTACAAAAACATACGTAAATAAAATTTCACGTTAGACTCCTGCACTTAGCCAAAAAAAAATGGTAACCTTGGCTAACGCTTTAAAAGAAAGCCGGCCAAAGTTTGCCTTAGCCGGCGCTTTATGGGCTGGCCCCTTGGCCGGCGCTTGTAAGAAAGCACCGGCTAATGATGGTTTTTTTCCTCTCTCTCTTTTCTCTCACTATCGTTCCTCCTCTTCTTTTCTCTCACTGTCAGCATATGTTTTGTTTTCCTCTTGTCTTTTCTACTTTTCTTTTTCTGTCAGTGCTTTTGTTCTATATCTGCGTTTCTATTTTCATTTTGGTTGCCATATTCATTTTGCATACTTGAGGAACGATTTCAGTTCACTTTGAAAGCTAACTTGCTCTCTTCTCCATCTGCAAGTAAGCTTCCTTATAATTTCTCTATTCAATACTTACTAGATTGTTCTGTTTATTTGTCTTTCTTTGTCCCAAAATGTTGGAAAAATCATTTAGATCTGCTTAATTATTTTATGTTTTATCTCTTCTTTGGTTAAATATACTTCCACTTATTACATATCACACGCCAAGCTAAGTTCAGGTTATATTAGTTTAGTTTGAGGAATTTTTTTGACAGTATTACTAATTTATTATTCAATGTTCTGTTTTGGATGAAGTTATTAGCGATGCCTTCTATATTTTATATATTTTTATAGTGCTGCTTTTTATGTTTTTTATTTTTAAAAATGTGTGGTTTTAGATGGCGCTTTATGATGAAACACCTTTTTTTTTATATACCTTGGCCGTCGTTTTCTTTAAAAAACACATTACAATGCTATATAAATTCATTTCTGCGCGTGGGAATGTCATTTTATAACTTTGTATTTTTTCACTTTCTTCCGCGCGTCTCCATTATTCTATTTGACTGCGCGCAAAATAGAAGCTTCTTTATTCCCCCACCTTTTACTTTCTTTGTTCTTGTCTCCTCTGATCTCTCCCTGCGGATCTGTTAGATATTGGTCGTCACTTTGGTCGTAGTTCTCTGGTTCCACGTGTTGTTTTTAACTCTTGTCGTCGTGTGCAACCTTTTTTCTCTTGTAAGTTCCTTTTCCCCAAAAAAAATTTGTGGATTTTTTTTCCTTTTTAGTTGAAATTTATCCTAAATCTGAATCGTTTGAAAAACATGTATAACTCATACATGAACAACGTAACTTAAATACTGGAGTTCTTTAATAAATAATACTTTTGGTGAAAAAAAAGGTAAAATATGATAGAAAAGAGAAATTAGGTGGACAGCGGGAGACAAGAGAGAGTGGAAATGCAAATTAAAATAGTTGCAAATTAAACCATGTATATGTTATATGTTGTGTTGTTCTCTGTGGTTATTATAACGTTTGAGTTGATTGGATGTAATTTAAATTTGGTTAAAGTCTATTTGTAGTAGTCCTTTCAAGTTCATACCAAGTATATATACTTTTAATCTCTTAATTATAAATATGATGCTGCTGGATTAATATTTGGTTGATTATGTATGACTTATAGAATTAATGTGTACTTATTTTTTGGAAAACTTGAAATTTAATTTTAGGATGTTATGATGTCAAATTTTTTGAATTAAATAGGAACAGATAAAAGTAATTAATAATTAACTGCACTAGACAAGCAACTAACCATTTATAAAAATATATTTAAGGTATAAATAGATGGATCGAAAATGGATTTGTATTTATCAACCCACACACCGTTGGCTACTATGCGGGGACTCATTCAGACACACAAACCCATACTCTTAAGGACCAATTCATGCGCAGAGCATCCCCTACTAAGATGTTCATTATGCCATACAATATGGGGTAAGTTATTTGTGACATTATTATCTATATCTTATTATTCATTCACTTTTATCATAATAATATTATTGTCAAAGTAAAATGTTCAAAATATTTTAGGCAACATTGGGTTTTGCTTGTCATTCAGCCTGCCATAGCTGCAGCGCCCCGCATTTATTATTTAGATCCTATAGAGACGGGTTATCCATCGAACCGCCCAGATATGGTGATTATAATTAATAGGTAAGCGTATGGGTGTATACGGTAATTATTTGCGTGTGTGATTATTGAATAAAACCAAACTTAATCAGTCATTACTTCTTTTGTTAGTGCATTGGCCGCATATAGGAACAATGTTGGATTGTCTAATCCTATTAAACACACTGACAACACTGCGGCTTGGAAGAAGATTAAAGTATATGAATTTACTAAAAAAAATTTATTTACAAATTTTTCTTTAAACAATGGCTAACTATTATTTTGTATTGTTGCAGTGTCCATTCCAGCCAAATAATAATGATTGTAGTTACTACGTCATGAAATTTATGAAAGATGTAGTTACTCATGATCTAAATCATGTTCCCCTAAAAGTAAGTACTTTAACTTAATTATATGTATATAGTTTATATATTGTTTTTTGAATTTACTTGAGATAGACATTTTTTTAAATATATGTTACCCTGCGTTCTTAGTTTAATTACTTCAAATTTTGTTTAGGTTTCTCTTTTACTATTGGTTTGTGTTTTGTTTCCTTCGTATATATTTTTATTACCGGAATGGATCTCTATTTTGGCTTCTGTTTTAATTACCTATAGATTAGTCATTTTGATTAATAGAATAAATCTATGTTTTGGTTTCTAGTTAATTATTTTATAGTGATTTTAATTTGTTCTGTGCGTGATATTTATGTAGTATTATGAAGATGAACGGTGTGACCAGTTAACTGACTATCAAGTGGATAACATCATTGAGGAATGGTGTGAATACGTGGTTAGCCAATTGCAAATACCACCTTCCTAAATACTTAGGCACATTTTGACTTAATTACAAATTTCTTGTTCACTTGTTTTAGTTTCTCTGTAGTATATTATATGTTATAATTGGATATATATTTAGCACTGATTTTATTAATTTATCGATGCATGGTATTTTAGTATTGATTTGATTTAGTTTTTTATTTTGTATTAGCATTGTATATTCATCTCTGAGTGAATTATATTTGAATTAGAATGAGTTCCTTGGGCGGAAAAAAAATAACACAAAAAAAAATAACACCTCTTACGGCGCTTCCTTAGAAAGTACCGTGAGAGATGATAGCACCTCTGACGGCACTTCCATGGGAAGCGCCATAGAAGGTAGGTAAAACCTCCTCTGGCGCTTCCATGGAAGCCCCGGAGAAGGTTCTTCCCAACCTCCCCCGGCGCTTTGAAACGCCGTAGGAGGTCAATTTTTTTAAAAAAAATATTAATTAAATACAATGTTCCGGCATTTTTTAAATTCAACAAGCGCCGTAGGTTCTTCTTATGGCACTGGATGCTGTACCGTTTGTAAAACGCCATAACATTTAAAAAAACACCGCCTATTGTGTTTTTTGTAGTAGTGGTTGGTTTAAAGATATATTGACAATCAGGGTCAATACATGTACGAAGCATTATACAACTAAGCAAAGTGGATTGCTCAGCTATTACTCTCCACAGGTGCTTCACTAGTAGTACTGAGTTAAAACATTCTATCTATATCAAATGTAATCCCCGTTGATCCTTTGGAGCACAGAGCAAGTCCCAATTCATGTAATGAGCCCCATATGAATCTTCATATGATCCCCATAAGAAGTTGGCCATCTTTAGAGAAATTTTATGACAAAAATGTTAGGAGAACTTCATACATGAAAAAAGATATACCAGCAAGGAAGACAGAGAACTTTTAATTAGAACAAGTCGACCTGTTTGGGAGAGTAGATGACATTTCCAACCAGTTTGCCTTTTATCAAGCTCTTCTATGATCTCTTATTACTTCTTTTTGTCATAGTAAGGTCATCAATATAGGTGCCCAAATACTTCCCTAAATGGGAATGGAATCAAACTCCAAATATGTCCACTAACTTTTTTTTAAAGATGATATGGAACCGATGGGCTAAAAATAAAATTCTGAAAATGGGACCGGTCACTGAACCAGTCAGGACACTGGGTCAAGGGTCAGTGAGTTAGATCGGGGTTAAACCGGTGAGAAATTGAATATTTTAGACTTATAAATATGAAATTCTAAATAAAATTTAAAAAAAAAATTTATTTTTTTAAAAAAAATACTAAACCGGTCCAGACCGGTTCAACCACCAGGTTACCGGTTCTAGGGCCGGACCAATTCAGCCACCGGGTTACCGGTTCTAGGGCCGGTCTGGTCCGGGTTCCAAAACCCTGACTAAAAACAATATTTGATTTCTGATAAATTATCTCCTACCTAGAAATCTGAGCATATCTTTGTAGAATAGCTCTAACAATTCTACAATCCTCATATGTTGCCCTACAAAATAATAGAGTGTCATTCGCATACATGAGATGAGTTAAATGCTCTACATGTTGGCCAATACATATGGCTTTCCACTATTGGAAATTTTCCACTCATTGAATCATACATGATAAAAAATTGGTGCAGAGCAAGAAGAGATAAGGGGATATGGGATCCATTCAAGGCCCCGAGATGGAATGAATGACTTCCTTAGAGAACCATTAAGCATTACATGATAGGATACCGTCGATACATATTGTATGATTAGATAAATTATCGAAGGAGGAAACCCCATGTGATGCAGGATTGTTTATAAGAAAGGCCATGAAACTTTATTGTAAACCTTTGCAACGTCTAGTTTGAGTATACACTAGCCTTCCTTGCATTTTTGTATACCATGAATTTTGGCCTGACATTCCAAGGCGAGAATGATATTATTAGTTTTCAGTATACCTTTGAGGAAACCATTTTGATTCAAGGTAATCATATCACCCAAAATCTCCTTGAGGTGATAGCATAGAGCTTTAGAAATTAATTTATAGATGACATTCAGAGACTACTAGGCTGAAAATCCTTAAAAGTAGTCGAACTATTGCATTTTGGAACCAGAACGATAAAAGACTGATTTATCTCCTTAAGAAGAAACTCGGTAGAGAAAACTTGAAATATCATTGCAATAATATCCTGCTTAAGAAGGGGTCAAAACTGTTGGTAGAATCTAGTGTGAAAGCCATCTGGCCTCCAAGCACTATCTGCCTTTATTTAAAAGACTGTCTTCTCAATTTCCCTAGATGATAATGGTCTATTATAAATTGTTGAGAGGACCATTTAGGTAAATTAATATCACTCAACTTTTGCTCCATCAAGTTGACCTCAAAATTATTAACGTTAGTATAAACGTTCTTGAAGTAGTGCAATGCTACAACATGGATTTCTTCATAATCCTCAATCTACACTACAAAAAAATACAGGATTAGCGACGGAATTTAGCGACGGAATTTTATTCCGTCACTAATCCGTCTCTAATCCCTCACAAATTCCGTCACTAAAATTAGCGACGGAATTTAGAGACGGAATTTTTCCGTCTCTAAATTAGAGACGGATTAGCGACGGAATTACATTCCGTCGCTAAATTCCGTCGCTAATTTCCGTCACTAAAAATTAGCGACGGAATTTAGAGACGGAATTTTTCCGTCTCTAATTAGCGACGGAATTTCCGTCACTAAATTCCGTCTCTAAATATTAGCGACGGAATTTAGCGACGGAATTTTTCCGTCGCTAATTAGAGACGAATTAGCGACGGAATTACATTCCGTCGCTAAATTCCGTCACTAATTTCCGTCACTAAAAATTAGCGACGGAATTTAGAGACGGAATTTTTCCGTCTCTAATTAGCGACGGAATTTCCGTCGCTAATTCCGTCTCTAATAGTTAAATTTTTTAATAATTCGATTTTTTTTCAAAATTATAATTTTTAAAATAATTTAAATTTTAAATTATTTTAAATTAATAATATAATATTAAAATAAATAAATAAAAATTATTAATTCATATTTATTTTTGAAATTAAAATTATAATATCATATATTTGAATTTTTAATAATATATTATAAACAAATAAAATGAAAATTTTATAAATACAAACAAAAAGATAAAATATAAAATAAAATAAATAAAAAAGATATTAATAATAAAAATTTAGGTAGAATATTTACATAAAATAAAATAAGAAAACTAAATTAAAATATTCAATAATATATAAAATTATGTATTTCTATTTTTGTTTGCAAGTGATATATATATATATATATATATATTATGTATGTATATATATATATTATGTATGTATATATATATATTATGTATGTATATATATATATATATTATGTATGTATGTACGTACGTACGTATGTGTGAATGTGTGTGTCTATGTTTATATATATATATGATTTTGCATTTAACTTTCACAGGTTCTTCTTAGCTCAACTGGCAAAGGCACTAGCACGCGCGTGAGAGGTCATGGCTTCGAATCCTAACTTGGTCACAAAATGCAACCAATTTGTGACTTGTGACACGTGGTGCAAGGTGGAGGGGACACGTGGCGCGAGGTGGAGGGTGACACGTGGCGCACGGTGGAGGGTGACACGTGGCGGTGGCTGATTGGTACACGTGGCGGCCGCCGGTGAGGAACATGGGAGGCTCGTGTTGTAGACATGTGGCAATTTAAATTATATATAAAAAAAATAATTAGCGACGGATTAGAGACGAAATTTTCCGTCTCTAATTAGTTAATTCCGTCCCTAAATTCCGTCTCTAATTAGCGACGGAATGCAAAATTCCGTCACTAATCAATTAGTAACGGCCTTTTTAGCGACGGAACAAATTCCGTCGCTAATATTGTTCCGTCTCTAATCCGTCACTAATTCGCTATTTTTTGTAGTGCTACTGGCCATTAGAATCTTGGATTCTATCAATTAATTTCTTCATTTGCATAGTGGATGCATAACTATGAAAATAGTTCTAATTCCTATCACCATGGAGCAATCAATTCTGCCTTACCCTTTGAGCCCACAAAACTTCTTCGCCATTATGTCAATGAATTTCTTAAGTTGGTTCCTCGCTCCACTTCATTTTTCAATGAAAATTTTTCCCAATTTCCCTATTAAAATATGTATGGTCTCTCTATTACTATCACAGGGGATTTAACTGCGTGTTGTCTCTATCGTTGCATTTGAAGCTAAACGACGCTATACTTTCCTATTATTCCTCATCTCAAGCCATTCCATATTTGTGAAATTTCAAATTTTGCAAACTAATTTTTATAAATTTTTTTTTCGTGAACTTTTTACTGCATCTTTTGCATAAGTCTATCTAATTTTTAATAAAAAATGAAATATATCCCAAAACTAACCTCACCATATCTACATGGACAACTTTACGGCTTTCATATCTAAATGCAAGAAGAAGATCGGGTCCTAAAAAAAAATATTTATGTTTGAAAAATATTTTAAACCGCAATTTGGGAAATTTTGGCATCAAAATATTCAGCAATTATATTCTTTTTCAAACACCAAATATAATTGTTTGAAGGACCTTCTTTTTTTTTTTTAATAATCTTCATAATACGGCCACAATAATCCATCCATTACTAGCCACCATATTTGGAAAAGTACTGCACATACAAAAGGGAGAACATACACAAACACACACACGTATATATCACGGCAAAAAAAAAGTAGAATGTATATAGGAAAAATGACCCCCAAAAAAAAATTCTAGAAAATACAAAAGGACAGACAGGTGCACTAAAATTTAATAATGACAAAGAAGATACAAGATCTCAAAAAGGGATTTTAAAATTATACAAAAAAGACAAAATAAAAAAATGGATTGAAACGCCCCTTCATTATTTTTAAAAAAAGTTCTAACCCACCTTTTCTGAAGAACGAAATCAAAACTAAGGGGTTATCTCTAAGTACACAGTTATTTTATATTTTTGTTGCACATCATGTAGGTTATTGAAAGTTATTGGTGGTCACCAACCCAATGGCCAACAGTGTTTTTGCCATGTAAGTAGAATCTCACCTCCACCACTTATCAAAATAATTATTCCCATTGACGTGACTAAGTGGAAGTGGCTGTAAACTTTTTTTTTTTAAAAAAATAATTATGGGACGTTCCAGCCTTTTCCTTGTATTTCGTCTTTACACTCCAATTTTAAGATTTTATTTTGGGATCTCGAACTTTCTTTGTTATTAGTAAATTTTGTTGCATCTCTCTATCCTTTTATATTTTCTAAGTTCTTTTTGTGTTGTTTTCCCTACATATATATATATACTTTCTCCTATCCTTAAAACTCGAAACTCGGTTGACTTTTTTTTAAGAAAGTTTAAATAAATTACTTAAAAATAAATTTAAATGAATGAATGGATGAGGTGGCGGCTAGTTAACTTGCTGCGAAGCACACTGGAGAAGGTTCAGTACGTACTTAGTTTGGATGAGGGATAGAAAAATGATTTTTTTTAATGTGATTTTTGTATAAGTTAAATTAAAAAAAAAAGTCATATTATAAAGGTGACTTGTATTTAGATTGGTGGTGGGGAAAGTGACTTTTTTTTTTCTAAATCCAATGAAAAAAGTCAAAAGTTACTTTAATGAGATTCTAAAATAAGCAGCATTTTTTTAAAAAGTCTAATAAAAGCTAACATGTTCATAAATGTGTCCGCATATACCAAATGAGTTTTTGCCCTACAAATAAGATTTTTTCCCTCCCCAATGAATTTCCAAACAAGCCTTGATTTCCATTTGTCTTGCGCTTAATACACATTGACAAAAAACAAAAATAAAGTGCAAAAACATAACACCACCAGGAAAAAAAAAACATTTTCCATTTTCTTAAATTGCATTTTTGAAATCACATCATGTGAACAAACAGGTCATATAATTTTTTTTAATTAAAAGGGTAAGCGTTAAAAACATGAGATTATATGCGGAATCAACCCCACAATACTAATCTTACGTTACCAGAGAATCCTTATATCACTAAGTTTTAAGACTATTCACAGACGGTTTTCCATTTTCCTTTATTCGGTTAGGTACCCTCGCTGAAATACTTGCTCTTTCAATCTCTATTTTTTCCATCCTTCATGGTGTGGAATGAACCCAAGCCGAACTCGCAACAATACGTACGAAAAGCATTTGGCGGCAGTTGGACCAAATAGCTTTGATATATTAACGAAGTCTTTAATACATACAAGATTTTTGCCAAAACATGACATGTCAGGTCACATTAATTGTAAATTAATGGCGTTAGGATATGTTTATCCTTAACTGACACACAAACGTATAAGTTCTCACAAAATATAAAACAAAAGAAAAATATTGTTAAAAAAATAAAATGATGAAATAAAATTTATTTATTATCAAAATAACTAATATTACGCTCATAATTGGCTTCATGAATAATTTGTTAGATTTTTTATTTTTTTAAATCTATGTGACAAAATTAATTCAGGTGTATTTTCAATAAGAGCCACGATATCGATCACTAATTTCACTTACAAATTAACATATTATGATTATAGGAATGAGTAAATTAAATTGAATAAACTATAAAAACCCAGTAAAACAAAAGGAAAAATTACAAAAGTATGTTTTCTACCGAGGCTAAACAGCTAGTCCTTTAAATTTGTATGATGTTTACGCTCATAATTGGCTTCATGAATAATTTGTTAGATTTTTATTTTTTTTAAATCTATGTAACAAAATTAATTCAGGTGTATTTTCAATAAGAGCCACGATATCGATCGCTAATTTCACTTACAAATTAACATATTATGATTATAGGAATGAGTAAATTAAATTGAATAAACTATAAAAACCCAGTAAAACAAAAGGAAAAATTACAAAAGTATGTTTTCTACATAGGCTAAACAGCTAGTCCTTTAAATTTGTATGATGTTTTATTTAAGTCTTTAATGGTATAAAGTGTACTTTTAATCTTATAATATTAATGTTTTAATAGTCATTAACAAAAAAGCGTACCCAATTTAAAATTGACAAAAAAAATTTAAATTTTGGAGAGAATGACAGTAAAAGAATTTTAAAATTGTAAAATTCTAAATTAGGATTTCTCATTAAATACGTTGTGAATTGCTTATCAAATCTCATCATTACTTTATCAATTTTTGAAAACAAACCTGATTTTAGATTTTGTAATTTCAAAGTTTTTTTTTATGTCATTCTCCCTAAATTTTAAATGTAAGTAATAATAATTTTAAAACCAATTACCCATAACATGTATGTTTTTTATTTTTAGATTAAAATATAAAAAAAATTCAATTTTTCTCATGATCTAATTATCTACTAGTTTCCCCAATTTAAAGAATATTAAATAATTAAGTATAGTTATATTTATATATTTTTATAAAAAATATTAAAACTAAAAAACATAAATACAGTAAAATTAATCAAAAAATTAAAGTTATATTAAAAAAAAGTTAAGCATCCTTTGTCAGTTATTATTTAAGTTGTTGAATCAACATTTTGGCATTAGGAAGATGTTAAAATTATAAGAACATTTTATAAAGTTAAGATACTAAAATAAAACCCCATGTAATCTTAAATGATTCAAATTACAGTTGAGCCTTTTATAAAACATCAAAATGTATTAATAAAAAGACCAGCAAAATAATAAGACTTTACAGGATGAAAGAAGTTGAAGAACACGAAATTCAATATGATTAAAATAAGGTAAAGTTAGGATTAATTTTTTAAATAACTAAAATTATACTTTAGCTATTTATAAAAGATCAAAATGCATCAATAAAAGGACCAGGGCATAATAAGGCTTTACAAGATGAAAGAAGAAGGACATGAATTCAGTATAAGACTTTAATAAATATGATTAAAAAAGGTAAATTTTTTTGATGAAGTAAAAATACGGTAAAATTAGAGCAACTCGAGGATAAATTTTTCCTTTTCTTTATTTTACATATAATAATATCATGGCGCAATGTATTGGTAACTTTGTATCATTTTAGCTTCTTAAATAAATTGTCTTTACGGTTTTAAATATAAGATATAGTTGATTTTTTTGAAGAGGTTAATAAAACTAAATAAGTTATTTAATCATGTCATATATGTTGTGTATGATTAAATTATATATCAATTTATAAGTCAGATTAATTAATTTAAAAAAATTATAAAAATGAATATTTTAAAATAATTTAATTAATTTTCTTAATTTTTCTTAAAAAAATCAACTATTTAAGAGGTAGTGTAATACTGTGGAGCAGGGGCAAATATTTTGGAGTCACATTATTTCATATTATTAATAGTTTTTCTTTGAAAATTAGAGCTTGAGTTCGAAATGTATTCCGCGTCACCGTGGACCAATACCAAATGCGGAAAAGATCACGTCATTCTTTTAAGGGGAAGAAAACAAGAACAAAGGAATTCATCACACGTTGCACGCACACACAATTAAGAGAAAAGTCTTTTGCCCAGAGAGAGAGAGAGAGAGAAGTGTGAAATTCAATTCTTTGTTTAAGGTTAAATTAACAATAAAATATTTTTCACATCAATATAATTAATTATTTTTTGATGTAAATGCAGACACGATCAAATTATTTGGTAACACTTATAGCAACGTTGTTAATTTGAGTTAACTTTTATTATTTTTTGTACAATAGTTCTTTTCAATTTTCTCACTCTTTATTATTTTAATATATTTTAAAAATATGAGCCTTTTTAAATAAAAAAAATATTATTTAGACTCCATAGAAATAATTTTATTTCAGTCAACTCATTAAATATCACTTAAAATTTATTTTACAAAAGAAATATATGAATGGCCAAAAATTGTTAACTCACTTGACTTTTTTCTAAAGAAAATTAAACAGTGTGCTACACGTAATTCACAAATTAATTTACAGCAACGGCTACAAAAACTCAAAATCATTCTTCAACGTGCAAATTATTTAACTTTAGTTATTACTTACTGAGGTTCTCAATTCTCATACAGCCTAACAAATAAGTCGTACTATGTATATTTTTTTTTTTTTTGCTTTATTATAAGGCACCATCTAATAAGTACTCTTAATCCTTTTTATAAGGCATTTGTAATTTTCCAATAGACATTTAATTTATTTTTTCATATCTGCCTATATTTAATAAGGGTGGTGAGAGAGAGTAATAATTAATAGATATTTAAGTTTAGTGTAGTTGGTAAGGGTAATATTGAAAATAAATTAAATTTTAGGACAACTTTAATACTTTTAATTACCTTTATTAATTTATGAAAATTGATAATTAATGTCTTATAATAAGAATTAATAGGAGTAGTTCATAAATAATGTCTCTTATTCGAGTTTTTGTGCTATATACAACCTAACTTCAGCTTGAGAGGTGATATTACTACAATAAACAGTTAATAGGTATTTACTGTAAGGATGTAGGAGCCTTGGAAGGAAGTACATGTAATGAAGTAACGCCATATAAAGATCATTCTTGACATTTTTCAAAGTTTTGTGGACCTTTCAAACGGTCTTCATTTTGTTGTTCCTGTTCATAAACATGTACAGATTTTTTAGATGTTTATTTAGGCTTGAATATGATTGAATCATGTAATATAAAACTTCTATGATCTATTACACAATACATTTGGGCCCCAATCTAAAAGATTATAACTTTATTGGACTTTTCTTTCCTCATATAATTGTATTGGGCCTTCAATTATTGAGTTCCCATGATTCTTTTAAACTCTTAAAACGTGGTATAGTCTTTTTCAACATCCAAATATGCAAGCCCCAACAATTTAATGCATCTCATGGTGGTTTTGGAGTGTCCTGTATGTGACACGCAAGTTCCACGTATGTAATTGTTCATTTCATCGTCTATGTAATACTCGTGTCTTATGCAAGTATTCTCAAGTATCGACACTTTAACACAATTTGAGTGGTCTGGCACGCCTCTATGGCTTCCTTGAACATCTTGGAGGGCTCGTTGGGCCCTAACTAGGTTGGTCAATGCCCATATTGCCCTTCATGACATATACCTGATCAAACTAGTTAAGAGAGAGAGAGAGAGAGAGAGAGAGAGAGAGAGAGTAATTTTTTTTTTGACCTGGAGAGAGAGTAAAGTTTGAGTAAATGCAAAACAGGAGCCCCGATCACGACATAAGTTCAAATGTCAATGAGTTAATCGGAGTCAGACCGGTCATATTAAAATATTATAATTTAATTAAAAATAACAAAATAACCATAATTCATAAGTCATCACTAACAACAAGTTAATTCTTCAAAGTTCAATCAAAACTCATAACTAACATCAAAATATAATTAAAACATAACAATGTTAATTATCATTCATCAAACAACCAAAAAGGCAAGAACGAACATTAGAAAAAGATAGCAATTTTAATTATCAAGGTCTACAACTTATCAAGGGGATCTATTGGAGATGAGTCATTAAGAGGTGGATTAGGGAAAGGGTAGGAGGTAACAATATCATCAGGCAAAGTCGGGGGATCAGGAACGTCCATATCTTCCTCACCTACGCATATACACCACAATAATTAATATAAATGGTTACGTGTAAAAAATAATTATATGGATGGATAATAAATTAGTAAGAGAATATTAATAAGAGATATAAACCTTCATTAATCCTATTCAAAGTAGATGAATGTGCAAAGCCTTCATTACCAAAAAGGCCTTCAAGATTTTCTACATCTTCATCATTAAAATCTCGAATGGGATCTTCTTCAGTCACCCAAAAATCCACCTCATCAACAGACTCATAGTCAATGGGATCATAACTTGTCTGCTTTTTTTTTTTTTTTAATTTAGTCCATCAAATTTCAATGACATATAATTTCAATTAAAACTTTTAAATACATCCATTTTATAATAAAGAACAACATTTTTCATAATATCTAAAGTTATCTATGTTTTAATCGCAAGTTATAATTAGTGTAAACCAAATCATTCAGCCTTTGATGCTCCAATCTATTTCTCCTTTTTGTATGGATGCGTTCAAATAAGCTCCAATTTCTCTCACAACTAGAAGAAGTAGATGTTTGGCTAAGAATACGAATTGCAACATGTTGCAATTCTGGAATTGAATAACCATAGTACATCCACCATTCATCTAGAAAATAAAACATGTACAAAATATTAGTTGCAATCAATTAATATGTTAATTAAACATTAAACAATAAAGATAAATACTTAGTTACTTACAATGATCTAGTTTTTGAGCTCCCTTTTTACATGTCTCTCGGCTGAAAGATTATTTTCCTTCAAGATACAATGTCACTTGCTTCATTATCTTGAAGCAATCAACATTTTCAAATGAGTTAGCCTCTACCACATCAATGAAAGCTTACATTAGCCCTCCCTTGTGAACAAAGTTTGGAACATATACGAATGTTGAGTTCAACAAATAGGAAGCTGCATGGAGATCAGTCTTCAAATGTTTATCCCATCTGGCTGTAATGATACTTGTGTAAGGCTTGTAGAGATCTTTATTCCTCTTGAACATCTCCTTAATTTCACTTTTTACCCTTTGCATGCCTTCATAAACATATGGCAATGAAGGCTTCTCATCTAAGTCAACAATTCTCAACAATTTTATCAGATGAGTTACAATTTTCACAATTTGGTAGCATTCATTCCAAAACCGACTATCTAATATGATTGAACTACAAATTTTTCTTGGAGTAGTCCTAGATAGCTCATGGTCCACAAAATGTTTATCAACAACAAGGGCTTGCAAGTCATACTTGTGCATGTATATGTTGTGCAATGTAATAAAGGTAGTGGAAAACCTTGTAGTACCAGGATGCATAATTTCTTTCCAACCTGGCCTTTTCCTTAGCCAAGACAAGAATATCATATGATTGTAAGCAAATACTATTATCTTTGATACCTTTATTGCAATGTCTGACACATGAGGCATGCTTGAAATGTCTTTCAATACAAGATTTAAACAATGAGCAGCACAAGAAGACCAATAAATATTTTTATATTTCTCCTTGATCAACCTTCCACATGCCACATAGTTGGCAGCATTGTCAGTTATCACATGAACAATATTCTTGGAACCAATCCACTCAATCACTTCAGAAAATAATGTGAATAAAGTGTTAGCATCTTTCACTAAATCTGATGTATCAGCAGACTTAACAAACACCATTCCGTGGGTAGAATAAACTAAGAAGTTTATCAAAATCCGTTGCCTCACATCAGTCGATCCATCCGCCATAAGTGTGCAACCTTTTTTCTGTATTTTCTCTCTATGACCTTCAACGAGTAACTGACATTCTTTTTTTCATTCTCTCAACAAGTTGGTTTTAAAGTCATAAGCACTAGGGGCTTTAAACCCATACCCTATAGAACACATTCCATCCATAGCTTTTTGAAATAAAGGGTACTCTAATGCTTTAAATGAAATGCAATTCACTATAGCCCATTCAACAATAAGAATCTTCACATTGTGTTGTGCTTCTTTCGATGCTAAGACACTCTTGATGGTTGGTTGAGTTCCAGGAGTTGTCCTATGAGCAAAATATTTATCTACTGTAATAGGAGGTTTCCTCTTCTTAGCTTCACTATTAACCTCCTCTTCTTCAACTTTCTCTTCTCTTATAACCTCAATTTTCTTTTTCTTTGCAGTTTCTTTCATAGACTCTGTAATTCGATGACGTGCATCAGCTGGACCTTTTTTACAAGAAGAAATTTGACCTACAACACCAGCAAAATGTTGCTTCATCTTGTTTATGCCACCTCCTCTATAGCTATTACTATAGTGAAGACATGTGTATACATTTTGTGTCCCCTCTATCTTGTAGGCAACATATGCTCATGCTGGGTCAGTTTTGCCACGAAGTGAGGTAATGGAAGTAGGATTAGGAGTACGATTGGAATTGGCATTGGAAGAGAGAGTAGGAAGAGTGACATTCTCATTTTCCGAAATCGATAAATCCATCCTTGGATAAAGTAAAGAGCAACAAAGTAATCAATTCGAATAACAATAGCAATATGTAAAAAGGTAAATTTAGAATGTCAAGAGATCATACAAATATTCTATTGAAAATACAATTCTTCGGTAAGTTGGTATTTGGTACAATCTACACACGTGAATGTCCATCGGCCAAACCAGCACCAAACTCCAGAAGAGGCAGAATTGCAGGGATTGTTTGATGACAACAAGTCTAACTAAAGAAAGTATGTACACCCACAGAAGAAGCAGCAAAGATTTTATCCAAGTTCTGATCATTCATGATGCATTGCAAACATAAACACACAATATTGTACAAATCCATTGTATTTATCTCTTATTTACACTAATAGAGATACATCAAGGCTTCCTAACAGAATCACCACCTATCTAATATCTTAATTCCCAGGGTAATAATTTAAAACATAAACGGAAGTAAGCTGTAAAGAAAAGATTAACCATAATGAGAGAATTATAGACAATATGCCAGCCAAGAATAGTAAAGTGAGTTAAAAATAATAATAATTAAAAAAACTGACCTGAACCCATTGTTTCGCGCTGGGACTTGTTTTGCCAAAAATAACAGAAAAGGGTTCACAAATGTAAAAGGAAAAGTCAGAAGAAGAAGGTCAGCATCACCATCATCATCTGAGAGAATCAACAGAGAGAGGTACGAGGCGAATCAACCGAGAGAAATTGAAGAAACAAACCTAAAAAAAAAGTCGAAGGAAGTCGATGAATAAAGAGAGGTACCGTCGTTGATGCTTGAATGCCAGAGGTCTGAGTCGCGATCGTCAAACACTGAAACGCTGAAATTCTTCGGCCAAGAAATTAGGATTTCTGAAAACCTGAAAAAGTCACGATCCCCACGGAAGAAACAATGAATTCTGATCTAAGTGAAATCGCGTTCGGGATTATGATCTTAGGGCAAAAACAGGGATTCTAAAATGATTCTTGGTCTGGTTCAGTTCGGGTGCTAAAGCGCCAGACCCAAAGGCCCCAAAATGTCATCATTTTGGGGCCTTTTTTTAAAGAAATGGCCGACTCGGCACCGGTTTTGCCGAGTCAACCTGGTTTTCACCGGGTTAACTCTTTTACCGGTTTAACCTTTAACCGGACCGGGCTGAGGGCCGGTGGACCAGTTTTTCAATTTGACTAGCCGGTCCGGTCCGGTTTTTTTTCCCATGATTTTTATCTCTTGGGTGAAATATTGACTAATTTCTTGCAAGTTCTTCTTTCTCACTCACTCTATCTTGATAAAGTATCATCATGGGATTGGCTACCGTCCTCTATTTTTACCATTCTCTTCCCCACTATTACTCATCCCAACCTTTGGATATAAATTTGAGCGGTTCAAATTTAATGTTTTATAAAAAAAATATTAAAATATTTTTTATTGCCATTTTAAATTATCATAACTAAAATTTGGCAGTTTTTAAATTTATTAAATTATTTTTTAATAATTTGATATTTATTAATATTTTTATAAAACATTAAATATGTACCACTCATATTTCAATTCAAAGGCTGTGATGATTAGTGGTGGAAAGAGGATGAAAAAAAAATGGTAAAAGGAGAAGATTATAACCAATCCCATATACTAAACAAATCACTTAGCAGGAACAAGGTTCTGTAGCAAAATACATTTTTGGCGGCCTGATTCCTCTCTTTCTTCTTTAATCTCTAGATATACAGCACTACACTATCCACTTGCAACTTTTGCAACATTGTTGTATAAACTCTTCCCATGAATTGCCAGAAACTTTTTCTTCTCATAATCTCTATATATACAGCACCATCCACTTGAAATACATTCTTAGCCGGATTCCTCTTTCTTCCTTAATCTCAATATAGTACTGATTAAACATATTATGTACATTAAATTTTGCTTTGAAACATAAGAATAAATAATTATTATTGCCTCATAAATTTTAATTACAATAAATAATTCTATGCAAGCAATGAGTTTCAGAAATGAATCGTAATGGTGTAGAGAAAAAATATTGAAAATGGCGATGATCAAATGGTGCAAAGAAATATATTACTGAATATTGGATATTTTTCATTGTTTTTTATTAAAAAACAGTCTTACAAGTACGCAAAGAATGCAGCAAAAATTTCAGTTTTGAGATGAGGGAATACTATTTTATTTTTTTTAAAAAAAGAAAAATACTCGTTCACTAGAAAGGAATGGTTAGGGAATAGAAAAGAAAGCAGAGTCGTTCAGCTTCAACAAATTGGATGATAGAGACAATACTTTAAATTTTTTTTTTTTTGGAATAAAACCTGAACATCATTACAAAACTAGAGGCCAACTGTACAATAGTTATATCTTCTGAACAATTTCCACCCGAAAAAATTTCGTTATGGTCCATTTCGTTAATTTTTTTTATAAATTTGTTTTAAAATTATAATCTACTTTAAATTAGACTTGTTTTAACAAAAAAAGTAAGGTAATATTCAAGTCAAACACCGTAGTCTTATTTATAGTATACTTTAAACTATAAATATAAGATTAAGATGATATATGTAACTAAAAAATAACATTTGGGGGAGCTGTATGCACTAGGAAAATAATATCATGTTGTTGATGCACCATAAGTAAACTTATCCCTTAGAATCTCAGTGATATAAAAAAAAAAAAAAAGACCCAGTGTTACATTCACTGTAAATTCATATTTAAAATTTATATCACTAAACTTTTTTTAATAAAGAAATTTGTATTGGAACTTTTGTAATATTTTTTTAGTCTTTGAGACTTGAGTAGGATTTTTCCTAAATAAAAAGGTTAAAGTACATCCAACACCTTTAATTATTTTTCCATGAACATACATTCAATACTCTAAAATATTTTTTATGTCTTATAGTGTGTTGGATACATAAAAAAAATTAGTTCTATTATATTGAGGGGCAGTATCAAAAAATGCATTATCTTTTTTCTTTTTTTATACATTCAATACCGCTTTCTTCTGAACGGAGGCGGCTAAAGAAGCTAGTTCATAAAAATAGGATCAGATTTGGCACTTGGAACATTGGGACTTTGAGCGGAAAATCGTGGGAGGTGGTGGGAGTAATGAAGGATCGTAAGATTAATATCCTGTGTCTCCAGGAAACTAAATGGTCAGGAGAAAGGTCTAGAGAAATTAATGGTTTTAAGCTCTGGTACACAGGAAAGGTCAATGGACGGAATGGTGTTGGTATCATTGCTGACAAGGAATGGAGGAAGAATGTGGTGGACGTTAAGAGGATTGATGACAGAATTATTTCCTTAAGAATGATTGTTGGAAAGGATATTATTAACATTATCAGTGCGTATGCACCTCAAGTAGGGGCAGAAGTACATCTTAAGGAAAAATTCTGGGAAGATTTGGAGGGACTAATTCAGAGTATCCCACTAACTGAAAAGATTTTTATTGGAGGTGATCTTAATGGACATGTTGGTAAGGAGGCAGGACCTCATGCAAGAGCGCATGGTGGTTTTGGATTTGGGTTACTCAATAATGAAGGTCAATCTATTATTGATTTCTCCCTCGCATATGATCTCAAGATTGTCAACACTTGTTTTAAGAAGCGAGAGGAGCATTTAATAACATACAAGAGTGGAGCCGCAAGGTCACAGATCGACTTCTTCTTGGTAAGGAATTCTGATAGACGATTCTGTACTAACTGTAAAGTGATCCCTGGGGATGGCATGACAGCACAACATAGGGTTCTGGTCCTTGATGTGAATATTAAGTATGTAAAACAAAAACGCCAACAAGTTTTAAACCCAAGGGTCAGGTGGTGGCAATTGAAAGGGGAAAAAAAGAGATTTTTAAGAGAACTCTCTTGGAGAAGGAGGAGTGGGAGTTGCAAAGAAATCCTAATATCATGTGGGAGAATATGTCTAAAAAGGTCCAGCAGGTTGCTAAAGCAATTCTGGGAGAATCAAAAGGTCTTGGTCGGCAAGATAAGGAGACTTGGTGGTGGGATGAGACTGTTCAAGAGAAAACCAAGCATAAGAAAGATTGTTTTAAAGCCATACACTTATGTAATAATACTGAAAATTGGGGAAAATATCGTATGGCTAAAAAAGAGACTAAAAAGGCAGTGAGTGAAGCTCGTAATAAAGCATATGAAGAGTTTTATAAGGAGTTAGGGACAAAGGCAGGAGAGCGTAAGATTTACAAGATCGCAAAGAACAAGGAGAGAAAATCAAGAAACTTGGACCAAGTGAGGTGTATAAAGGATAAAGAAGGAAAAATTTTGGTTACTGATGGAGATATTAAGGATAGGTGGGAAGCCTACTTTTATAAGTTGTTTAATGATGGTGGAGAAGGGTCGCATTGTGACTTGGAAGATTTGACAACTCGAGAAGGTGACTTCAATTTTTCATTTTATCGCAGGATTCGAATTGGTGAGGTTAAAGAAGCTCTTAAGAAGATGGAAACTGGTAAAGCTGTCGGACATGATGGTATTCCAATTGAAGTTTAGAAATGTTTGGGCGAGGAGGGTGTGTCGTGGCTTACAAAATTATTTAATGAGATCTTACGAACCAAGAAAATGCCAGATAAGTGGAGGAAAAGTACTTTGGTTCCTATTTATAAGAATAAAGGGAATATTTAGAATTGCACAAACTATAGAGGAATTAAGCTAATGAGCCATACAATTAAATTGTGGGAAAAAGTGATTGAATATAGGTTGAGGTTGGAGACTGATGTTGCTGAAAACCAATTTGGATTCATGTCAGGAAGGTCTACAACAGAAGCGATTTATTTATTAAGGGGGATAATTGAAAAGTATAGAAGTAAAGAAAGAGATTTACACATGGTCTTCATTGATTTGGAGAAAGCTTATGACCGGGTGTCAAGAGATGTGCTTTGGAAAGCCTTGGAAAAGAAAGGGGTGAGGATTGCATATATTAAAGCCATTCAAGATATGTATGCGGGGGTTACAACCAATGTTAGAACGTCTGGAGGTGTTACAAAGGACTTCCCTATAAGGATTGGACTACATCAAGGATCAGCTTTAAGTGCTTATTTGTTTAACCTAGTGATAGACGTCCTAATTGAACCTATAAAAGAGGAGATCCCTAAATGCATGCTTTTTGCGGATGATATAGTGTTGTTGGCTGAATCTAGGGAAGAAATTAACTCCAAACTTGAGATATGGAGGCGGACTTTGGAATTGAGAGGTTTTCGTCTTAGTAGGAGCAAAACTTAATATATGCATTGCAAATTTGATAAGAGACAAAGTCAAAGTGAAGTGGAAGTTAAATTGGGTGGGCAAGTCATCCCGCAAGTGACAAAATTTAGATATTTGGGATCAATTATATAACAAGATGGTGAGGTGGATAGAGACGTCAATCACAGAATTCAAGCCGGATGGTATAAATGGAGAAAAGCTACGGGAGTTATTTGTGATCGTAAGGTACCTAATAAGGTAAAAGGAAAATTCTACCGCACTGCTATAAGACCAGCAATGCTATATAGTAGTGAATGTTGGGCTTTAAAGGGATATCATGAACATAAAATGGGGGTAGCTGAGATGAGGATGTTAAGATGGATGTGTGGCCATACAAGAAAGGACAAGATTCGTAACACTCATATACGTGATCGTGTTGGAGTGGCCCCTATTGACGAAAAAATGGTAGAAAATCGTTTGAGATGGTTTGGACATGTTCAGCGAAGGCCATTGAGTGCTCCGGTGAGAAGGGTTGATCAAGCAGAATGGAATCCTGTCAAACGAGGTCGAGGAAGACCGAAACGAACGCTTAATGAGGTCATTGAGAGAGACCTTTTAATTAATAATATATCGAAATCTATGGTCTTTGATAGAGCACAATGGCGTCGTGCGATCCATGTAGCCGACCCCACATAGTAGGATAAAGGCTTTGTTGTTGTTGTTGTTGTCTACCCCAAGATTCATGGAGGAAAAAAATATTAGTAAAAGAGGATAATACACATAAATGATGAAAGAGACTACCAGAAACAATTTTGTTTTTTAAAAAAAGAAAGAGATGATCAGATTCTAATTGGATGAATGGACACCCGCAGCAAAGCTTGGGGTCTTGTACAAATCTTCAAATAAAAATCTCTGCCCTTCAACTCATCAACGGGCCATAAAACACAGCCCATGTGAAGGTTTTATACTTGTTTGTCTGGGTTTATGTAAATCGAGATAAAACTCTTCCACACATTTATCTCGTAAATCGTAAAAGCTACCTTATAAACTGTAAAAGCTACTTCGTATTCCGTAAATCACGATTTAAAAGCTATTCCAAACATTTATTTAAATTAGGTGGGGTAACATCACCTCAACCAAAAATTAAATTATGTGCCCTGTGAAGTCTGAGGTAAAGGTGGTAATATGGTCCAGCCCACTGGGTTTGGGCTAACCCGCCGTGGGTTGGGACCATATGGGTTGGGCCCAAAAGAACCGCATTAATAGGGGGTTGTCATTTAGCCAACCCAACCCATAACCACTGGGTTGGTGGGTTGGCCCGCCCAACCCATATTATTTTTTTTAAAATTTTTTTTAACACAATATACTAAAAATTATTTTTTCTACAAACATAAACCATAAAGAAATTAAAAATTCATTAAAAATTAAACATTAATCACAAGTCCACACATAACAAAAAAAAACATAAATCCAAAAGCTATCAATATTTTAGTATACTACATTAAAAAAAACATAAATCCAAGGGAGGAGGAGTATACTAAATTATGAATACCACGTCTTAACTCTCAAAGACTCAAACTAGGCAACTGGTAGCAAGTCATAACCCCAAAAAACATCAATTGAATGGATAATAATGAATGACCCAAAAGACTACGCAAATTGGATTGAATCTTGTTTGCCTTTAGCCCTTCACACAATCTCCCTTGTCCAGACACTAGACAACATTAAAAAAAAAATATGGGCCAACCCACCAACCCGGTGGTCCAACCCGTCATGGGTTGGGACCATATAGGTTTGGGCCCAAAAGAACCGCTCCCAAATGGTCTCAATTTTTCAGAACCCAAACCGCTCATATTTGTGGGTTGGGCGGGCTCGGCCCGTGGTCCCAACCCATATTACCACCTCTAGTCTGAGGTACTGTAAGGCAAGAAAGGAGGCACTATTAATTGTTTGTGAAAATTTTAAGAAAATATTATTTAAATTTTAAAATTTTAAATTAGTGATTTGATAAAAAATTGAGTTATCAGTCCTGTTATTTCTTTTGTCAATCTCATTATTCTTATAGCCAATAAAACTAATTTATGATTTTAAAATTCAAATGATATTTTTTTAAGATTTTTTCCAATTACTTCATCCATTGACCCAAAAACAAAACAAAAACAAAAGTCACAAAAATTAAAGAACTAAAGTGTCATTCTAACCCATGACTCCAACTATTTTTCATTTCCATTTTTATTAATTATTTCCTTTAATTTAATAGGGGATCTCTACTCTAGAGGTGACTTGAGATAATTTACTAGGAACCATTAATACCAATTTCTTGGCTTACAGTGCACAGTTGCAAGATCTAAAATTTCATAAAAACGGAATGGCTTGAAATGGGGAAAGATGAAAGCAGGATAGTCCACCTTCAAATTGAATGACAGAGACACAGTGATTTTTTTAAAAAAAAAAATTAAATAAATGTTAAAAGTGATGATAGCTGTAAGCTCTCGGTAAATTCAGAAATCGAAAGTATTAAATTTACATGGGTAAATTGAATGATTGAACTGAAGTTGGATTCATTATTATATATATATATATATATATATATATATATATATATATATATATATATATTAGCTATATGTATGTTATGATACTATATACAAAATAAAACACATCACGATTTAAAATTTTGAATGAAAATGATAATATATTTATAAAAAAAAGACAAAAAAAAACTCATGAACTTCAAAAACCCCCCAAAATGTTATATCAATAAGGAAAACGATAAATAAGTTAAAAGACAATTAAAAGACAGGAGTATGAGATTTTAAAATATTAATGCTTTTATCAAAATGTCTCTTACAATTTTTTTTTCTCTTAAAAGGATAGACTTCTTCGGAATGAGGCTGGTGGCTGGAACCCTAACTGGATATTTTTGTGCCAAAGGTTTTTCTTTTTTTTTTCAAATTGTGCCAAGGGTATTGGGGGGTTTTGATCCCCAAACCCTTTGGATTATAAAAAGGGCCACTATACATCTTTGTTCTATGTACTTACAGAAAAATATAAACTAACTTTTAAGATTTGTGCCCTAGCAATTTATAACGCAATTAATAGGGATGTGTACAGATTGGATCAAGCTGGGTTTAAGATCATCATTAGGTTAGGTTTGGAGAGGACTTCGGGCTGTAAGGCAACCTGTGGTTTTATATGGAACAATACCAATTTGAGGCCGAGCTAGATTAAATTGGGTTTAGTGGTTTAGGTAGTCTAGGATTTAAACTTAATATCTTTTTGTTGCCTTTTTTCCCCCCTCTTTGTAAGGCAAATTTTGAACCTACTAAATACAATTAAGATCATAAAAAATACCTACAATAATATAAAACTCATAATATAAAATTAAAATATCATAAATCTATAAGAATATACACCAATATTAAACAACAATAGAAAATAGTTTTCAAATTTGTCAATCTTTTTTTAATTTACCTTTATTGATACTCTCTCAATAATAATCAAGAAGGAGAGAGAATATGAGAATGAAGGTAGATAGTTAGAGTGTTTTAGAAAATTTATATCATATTAACTAACTCAACTAACTTTATTAATTGAATCAAATTAAATAAATATGTCCCATGTTAAAGATTGGAAGAATATTTTAAAACGGCATCTGGGTAGATGAGATCACAGTGGTAAGTTAATGCTGTTGCAATTGGAGTCTCTCTCTCTCTTTGTTTTTTGTTTTTTCCTTTCTTTAAATCCATGAGAGTTTCCTCTGCTGTGATTGCCTTTATAGTGTTAGTTCCTTGTCATAGCAAAAAGTTCCAAGTAAAATGGGTGTTAAATTAATGAATTGTTTATATTGTCAGTTTTCCTTTTACACTTGCTCTAGCAATTATTTTTGAATAAAGCAACACATACGTAGTACATACTTGAATGGGTAAACAAATGAAGATGGCTTGTGGGTAGTTGTGAGGACTGAGGAATCACTCAATGCATCAGTATACGTGCAAACAAACTGAGAGTTAGATAACACTCTCTTTTATACTTTAAGATGCAGATGAAACAGAGAATGCAAATTTAAAGTTGTCTTCAATAGCCATTTTCAGTTGAAATTTGTCTGTTTCGTTTATAAATGTGAGGGTCTACGTTTTACACTGATTCATAGTATGTGATTATATTCCTCTGTACTTGATGTCCTGAAACATTCATAATCCCTTCAACTACCCTTCCTATCATCATCATATCTCTGGTATAACCAACGTTTATCACTAATGCTTGCAGAAAGAAATGTTATTGCAGCTTCATTCACAGTGTTCCACCAGAATGATCTTGACATGTTTATTTTTCGTCATATACTTGAAGACTTTGCAATGATACAATCTAGATTAAAATGTTGTTATGACACGAAGAACTTAAACAAACTTTTCTTAATAAAAAAAGAATGAAGAACTAAAGAATGAAAAAGAAAAGAAAACACAATTTAGATAATTGATATGTTAGAGTAGAATTCAATACTGATTTAATTTATTTGGCTTGTTACACAGTAATTTCTTGAGCGAATTATTATAAGATCCAAGAAAGGAATTTAATCACTACTCCCTCTATCCTTATATATCAATATTCTTATGTATCAATGTAACAGAATCTAGACTAGACCGGGTTTAATTATCTTGCCATATATACTATATAAAATTATTGTAACTAAATTGTGATATTAAAAAAATAGTTAAAATTAATTAAAAATAATAAATATATAAGAAATATTTTTTTAAAAAAAAAACCCTTAGTTATGGCTCTTTTTATATGCCCTTACTTGTGGAATGGGTTATTGTTTTAGTCCCCCTTAGGATGCCCCTTCTGCTGTCCCTGGATCCGTTGCGATGACTCCATGTCCTCTCGGTCTACCTCTACGACTTTTCTTTCCGGCCTCTTGATGTGGAAATTGGCAATTTGAGAAATATGTTTGTATAGTTAATGAGATATGTATTAATTTTTTTTTGGAAAAAGTTAAATCCATGAATGAAAGTTTAATTTTCACGCTAAGGTTTAAGTTAAATTTGAGTGACGGAAATGGATACTTTCAAATTTATTAATTTTAGTTAAACAAATATTTTATAGTAACGACAGCTCTTTTGACCATGGGGTTGTAGTTTAATATTATGCAAAAGTAACGAACAATATCATTCCTAGAGGTATCAAAATGTCACACACAAGCCACACGACTCACGCCGCTAATGAGTTGCTCCTGACTCATTTTAGCTTTGAAAAGTCCATCTCGGCTCAGTGAACATATTTTTGGGTTGCCATGAGAGAGGCTTCTCATAGGATATTTTTACGAATAAAAATCTGAGCCCTTCAACCCATCAACGACCCATAAAATGACACATATTTTTGGTATGTTTGGATAACCTCTATAAGTACTTTTCACTCGTGATTTACAGAATACGGGGTAGCTTTTACGGTTTACGATATAACTTTTACAATTTACAAAGTAAATATGTGAAAGAGTTTTATCTCGATTTACGTGAATCAAGTTTATGCATAAACAAGCCTTTCTTTTCATCATAGCCTATTCGTTGTGGTCTTTGCATGTCAGCTTCTTCACATCGCTCTCTTCTTCTTTATATTTATTGCTTAGCTTGTAGTATTAGATATAACAGCCTAAACAATAATAAGTTATAGCTATGACAAGTGGGTTTACACGTGGTTATAATTAGTTGTAACTATGGCAAGTGGGCTTACACGTGGCATCACCTAAACAAATAGGGCTACACACTGTAACTCTATATATTGTACCTACATACTCTTGAATAATGAGTTGAAGAGATACAAAGCTAAACATATTCTCTCATTTATCACTGGTTTCTGGCATGGTATCAGAGCCGGTATCCACGGCCTGACTCCGATCGCCAGAAAATTTAGTGACATTAGTAGCAAAGAGCGATCTCCAATCTGGATTGATCATTTTTTGCTTAATAATGTCTGTTGCTAGCTCTGTTGGTATTGTTGGTGGCTTGGGGTCTACACCTTTGTTTCCTATTGGCGCTGCGTCTCAACGTGGTTTCGCTAACAAGAAAATTACAATTCGTCTGGATGATCATAATTTCCTTCTGTGGAAGCAGCAAGTGTATCTGATGGTTAAACAACATCAGTTACATCGATTTCTTGACGACACTGTTCCTCCTCCTTCGTCAATGATTCACACTGATTCTGGTGTGTTCTTTCCTAATCCTAATTTTGAGGAATTTGAATTGCTTGACTCTGCTTTAGCGTCGTGGCTCTTAGCCTCGGTTGCTCCATCTATTTTACTTGAACTTGTTGGATTAGAGACTGCCGCACAGATTTGGGGAAAATTGACCAAATTGTACTCTACCAAATCTGATTTTAAAATTCTTCTATACAAGAATCAGCTAAGTAGTCAAAAGAAAGGGACTCTCAGTATGCGTGAATATCTGGCTAACATTAAATCTCTGTGCAATCATCTTGTTGTGTTAGGTGAAAAGGTTTCTGAGCCTACTCAGATTTCTTATATTCTTAATTAATAGCCTTACCTCTGAATTTAAGGCAGTTATCACTGTCATTAATGATGCTCGCCCTATGTTTGATCTTGATACAGTTAGCAACATGCTTATTGATACAGAGGCACGCCAGAAAACTTTTCTTGCTAACAATATTCTAGCTTAGGTGCATCATTTGGCCTATACTCTTGTGGAGATTGAGGATGATGATGTTGATGCATATGCATTTTATTCTCAAGTACCATTTTCATCTGGCGACATGGGCATTCATCCTCCTGGTGGCTTTGATTGAGGAGGTCGTTCTAATCGAGGTCGTGGTGGCCGTAACTTCCCTCCTCATCCTCAATGTCAACTTTGTTCCAAGGTTGGTCATACAGCTAAGACTTGTTATTGCAGGTATGATTCTGTTTACACTACTCCTCAGCCTTCTGGCTCTACTTCTACATATTATGCTGGTACTGGTTCTTCTGTCCCTTCTCTCCGTCTTTGCATCAACTCCGACTTCTAAGTCTACTACTGATGCATACACAAATACTCAGCCTCTTTCCTCCTTTGTTCCCACTGAGAGTAATCCTAAAGTGTCCAATTCTACACCTGCTCTAGCTCAAGCTTATATTGCTACTCCTTCTTTTGTCAATGATTTAGTGTGGTATTTTGATTCGGGTGCCACACAGCATATTACCTATGATCCTGCCAACTTGAATTCTCTATCTCCAGGACGTTCTCATGGCACTGTTCAGGTTGGCACTGGTGATGCTGCTGCCATTTCTCACATTAGTGAGTCTCATATTCCCTCCTCTGTGGGTAAATTCCATATGAACAGAGTTTTATGTGTTCCTCGCATGCAAAAGAACCTAGTGTCTATTGCTAAGTTTGATAAAGAAAACGATGTTTCTGTTGAGTTCTTTCCTCATGATAGTATTGTGAAGGATTTGCATACGAGACATATCCTTATGCATGGGCCTGAAGTATCAGGGTTGTATCCCGCTGTGGATCTTACTACTTGCTCCTCATCTTCGTCTGTTGCTGCTGAAGCATATTCCACTGTTGCTGCTAATAATTTGTCCTTATGGCATTGCAGATTAGGCCATCCCTCTATAGACATTGTTAAGATTGTCCTAAAAAATAATGCTATTTCTTGTAATTCTGATTCTTCTGTTCCTATGTGTTTTTCATGTCAATTAGGAAAGAGTCATAAACTTCCTTTTTCTGCTTCTACTAAAGTGTATCAGCATCCTTTGGAATTAATAATAATGGATCTTTGGGGTCATGCACCTCTTATTTCCCATGACTTTACTTACTATATTGCCTTTGTTGATGCTTATACTCGATTTACTTGGGTGTACTTACTGCGCACTAAATCAAAAGCGTTGCAAGAATTTAAAGAATTTAAGGCATTAGTAGAGAACAAGCTTAATCAGAAAATTAAGGCTATTCAAAGTGATAATGGGGGTGAGTTCGCTGTGTTTAAGTCCTTTCTGGCAGAATCAAGAATTGAGCAATGTTTCTCTTGTCCCTATACTTCTGAACAAAATGGACTTGTTGAAAGACGTCATCGAAGCATTGTTGAAACTGATTTGACTCTCCTTGCTCATGCCTCTTTATCCCTTCATTATTGGCCTAATGCCTTTCTTTCTGCGGTTTTTCTCCTCAATTGGTTAATCACTTGTCTCCATATGAAAAGCTTCATGGCTTTCAACTAGACTATACCTTATTAAGGGTATTTTGTTGTGAATGTTTTCCCTACACAAGACCATTTCAGGCTCACAATTTAAATTTTAGGTCCGCTGCTTGTGTATTTTTGGGGAATTCCAGCCAACATAGAGGCTACAAGTGTCTTGATTTACAAATGGGTCAAGTCTATATTTCTCGTCATATGCAATTCAATGAGAAGGTCTTTCCTGGTGGAGCACAATTTAGTGTCAAACACATGACACAAAGTACAACTGTTATATCACATGCATCCTTTGTGTCTTCTCACTCCTCTTCTGGTAGGAGTTCCTTTGCAGGACCACTTATGACAGATTCCCCTGCCCCACCAGCCTCTTCAAATTATCCAGATGCTTCCAGTTCATTAGCCTTTACTCCTGCCAATGCTAATATTCATCCCATGATAACCAGGTCCAAGGCTGGCATATTTAAACCCAAAGTTTTTCTTACTTTTGATGACACTACTTGCCCTGCAACCATGACTGATGCTCTAGCAGATCCTCTTCGGCAACAAGCCAGTCAAGATGAGTTTGATACTCTTGTCAAATTTGGTACCTAGGAAATGGTACCTCGACCTCTTGACAGACGTACCATTGGCTGCAAGTGGATTTTCAAGGTTAAGACACATGTGGATGGCACTCTAGCTAGGAGAAAAGGACACCTTGTTGTAAAAGGTTATTCTCAAGAAGCTGGGGCAGATTACACCAAGACCTTCAGTCCTGTGATAAAAGTTGCCACTATTCGAATTCTTATTACTTTAGCTGTCACAAATCATTGGAAACTTCATCAGGTTGATTTCAATAATGTGTTTCTCAATGGTGATCTCCATGAGGCTGAATATTGGTCTGTTGCTGATGTTGTACAAGAAGTTATGTAAGCCATGGCTCTACTTCAAGAAATGGCAATATCTGGGATCACTCCACCTTTAGTATGGTGTGACAATTCTGGTGCTGTTGCTCTCGCTACTAATCCAATCCTACATGCCAAATCTAAGTATGTTGAACTTGATCTGCATTTTATTAGAGAAAAAATTGATGTTGGTTTAATTCAAGTAGGTTATGTGCTCTCTATCAAGCAGGTGGTTGATGTGCTTACCAAACCTCTTTCTTATGGGATGTTTGATCACTTGCGCACGAGACTTAATGCCATAAGTAAGGAAGACAATATAAATTGTGTCTGGTTTGATCTTGAAGACGCTGATACTTGCTCGCTTGTTGGTTATGCTACTGTTGGCTGTGATTATACTGATTATTATTGTGATTGTGATTGTGTTTTTCTTAATGATGTTTTTGTTGCCTATGGAAATGAATGTAACATAGGTGTAGCAGAGGGAATATTAGGTATAACAGCCTAAACAATAATCAGTTATAGCTATGACAAGTGAGTTTACACATGGTTATAATTAGTTGTAACTATGGCAAGTGGGCTTACACGTGGCATCGCCTAAACAAATAGGGCTACACACTGTAACTCTATATATTATACCCACATACTCTTAAATAATAAGTTGAAGAGATACAGAGCTAAACATATTCTTTCATTTATCTCTGGTTTCCTTTTCATATTATCTTTGAATTGGCGGATCAAGGAAATGTATAACAGAGGTTTTACATTCCAGAGGCAATGTTGCAGTGGTAACACAAGAGATTTCACTTTCTGGTTTCAAATTCAAATTTAAATTCAAAATCTTTGTTTATGAATTTCCGTACAAAGGACAAACATAATAAGCCAAGTCAAACTTTTTATAATTATGAAGGAAGATGAATTCTTGTTGCTGTAAAAGCAAAATGAGTGCATTTAAAAGGGTGAATGATTATTATTTACATTTACTTTTCAGAAAATATGGACTTTGTGATTACCCACAAAATCTCTCGCCAGAGATCTTAAAGCTTTACAAAAGTTGTTGAGTGCTGTGATTTCAAATGCTGGAAATTTAAATTGCCAACATTTTCAAAAGTTGTTTTCACTTGACTTTTTACTGTTCTATGTCTTTCGTTAGGGTATAAAAATCTGTTCATTTTGGATATATGCCATTAATTAGAGAAGCTAAAAGCTCAGTGCAATTTCGCTTCATATTATTAATTCGTTTGGATTAGCTTATGAAAGCTCCATAAGTGCTTATAAATCTTGATTCATAGAATACAAAGTAACTTTTACGGTTTACGAGGTTGTTTTTACGGTCTACGAGATAAATATGTGGAAGAGATTTATCTCGATTTACGTAAATCAGGCTTATAAAGAGCTTGTTTGGAATAACAGTTGAAAATTTCATAAGTGCTTATGAATTGTAATTCACGGAATACAAAGTAACTTTTACGGTTTACGAGGTAGTTTTTACGGTCTACGAGGTGCTTTCACGGTCTACGAGATAAATATGTGGAGGAGATTTGTCTCGATTATATAATAAGCCCGATTCAAGATCGTTCTATCAAACAAGCACAAAATAAACCCGATTATTGATATAGTTTCCAAACGAGCTACATAATACTGTTCAAACTGTATACACCATTGTCTTATTATATTATATTTTTCTTTCAATTAGTTTGCAATGCCTACATGTTCTTTTTTTAAAAAATATATATGATTTAGACCCCATGGAAATAATTTTATTTCAGTCAACTCCTAAAATATCACTTAGAATTGATTTTACAAAAGAAATATATGAATGACGAAAATTTGTTAGCTCACTTGATTTTTTTTTTCTAAAGAAAATTAAACAGTGTGCTACACGTAATGCACAAATTAATTTACAGCAACGGCTACAAAAACTCAAAATCATTCTTCCACGTACAAATTATTTAACTTTATTTATTACTTAATGAGGTTCTCAATTCTCATGTAATATATCGAGCCTAACAAATATGTTTTATTATAAGACACAAACTAATAAGTATTTTTAGTTTTTTTTTATAAGACATTTGTAAGTTTTCAATGAGCATTTAATTTATTTTTCTATATCTGCCTATATTTAATAAGGGTAGCGAGAGAGAAAGTAATAATTAATAGATATTTAAGTTTAGTGTAGTTGGTAAGAGTAATATTGAAAATTATTTAAATTTTAGGATAACTTTAATACTTTTAACTATCTTCATTAGTTTGTGAGAATTGATAGTTGATACCTTATAATAAACACAAAAGGGAGTAGTTCATAAATAATGGCTCTTATTGGAGTTTTTGCGCTATATACAACCTAACTTCAGCTTGAGAGGCGATATTACTACAATAAACAGTTAATAGGTATTTACTGAAAGGGTGTAGGAGCCTTGGAGGGAAGTACATGTAATGAAGTAACGCCATATAAAGATCATTCTTGATATTTTTCAAAGTTTTGTGGACCTTTCAAACGTTCTTCATTTTGTTGTTCTTGTTCATAAACATGTACAGACTTTTTAGATGTTTATTTGGGCTTGAATATGATTGAATCATGTAATATAAAACTTCAATTATCTATTACACAATACATTTGGGCACCAATTTAAAAGATTATAACTTTATTGGACTTACCTTTGCTCATATAATTGTATTGGGCCTTAAGAACTGAGGTATTGAGTTCACATGATTATTTTAAACTCTTAAAACGTGGTCCAGTATTTTTCAACATCCAAATATGCAAGCACCAACAATTTATGGTGTGTTTGCAATCCTTTAAATCATGGTTTGTGTAAATTAAGATAAAACTACTCTCACATATTTACCTCATAAATCGTAAAAGCTATTCTCAAAAGTTAATTTCAAACACACATTTCATGTTTGGAAACTCAATGCATAATCGAGTTTATTTTATAAGCCCGATTTACGTAAATCGAGATAAATCTCCTTAACATATTTACCTCGTAGACCGTAAAAGTAACCTCGTAAATCGTAAAAGTTATTTCGTATTCTGTGAATCATGATTTATAAATACTTATGGAGCTTCCATAAACTAATCTAAACGAAATATTAATGCATCTCATGGTGGTTTTGGAGTGTCCTGTATGTAACACGCAAGTTCCACGTATGTAATTGTTGATATCATCATCTATGTAATACTCGTGTCTTATGCAAGTAAGGAAAAAAAAGTATCGACACTTTAATACAATTTGAGTGGTCTTGCACGCCTCTATGACTTCCTTGAACATCTTGGAGGGCTCGTTGGGCCCTAACTAGGTTGGTGAATGCCCATATTGCCCTTCATGACATGTACCTGATCAAACTAGTTAAGATAGAGAGAGAGTGAGAGAGAAAGCAAAGTTTGAGTATATGCAGTTGCTGAGAAAAAACAGGAGCCCCGACCACAACATAAAGCACAACGATGTGAATTTTATTTCTTGGGTGAAATATTGACCAAATTCATACAATTTCTCCTTTCTCACTCACTCCATCTTGATAACCTTGTATCATCATGGGATTGGCTACTGTTATCTGTTTTTACCGTTTTTTTTCCAATCTACTACTCATTCTAACTTTTGGATTGAAATTTAAGCGGTTTAAATTTAATATTTTATAAAAAAAATTAAAAAATATTTTTTATTACAATTTTAAATTATCATAACTAAAATTTGGTATTTTTTAAATTTATTAAATTATTTTTTAATAATTTGATATTTATTAATATTTTTATAAAACGTTAAATATCGACCGCTCAGATTTCAATTCAAAGGCTATGATGATTAATGAATGAAAAGAGGATGAAAAAAAAATGGTAAAAAGAGAGGATTATAACCAATCCCATATACTAAACAAATCACTTAGCAGGAACAAGGTTCTGTATCAAAACACATTCTTGGCCTGATTCCTCTCTTTCTTCCTTAATCTCTATATATACAGCACTATCCACTTGCAACTTTTGCAACATTGTTGTTGTATCAACTCTTCTCATGAATTTCCAGAAACTTTTTCTTCTCATAATCTCTATATATGCAGCACCATCCACTTGAAACACATTCTTAGCCGGATTCCTCTTTCTTCCTTAATCTCTATATAGTACTGATTAAATGTAACATCCCAAAATTTATTCAAAGGCTAAGGATTAATTTATGGGAGTTAGATAGTAAGCTAAATTATGAAACCTATGAAATATAAGGAATCTTAAATTAGACAAAGGGAAAAATAAAGACCTAGTGTGTGTAATTAATAGGATAAAAATATACCTATATATATATAATAATAATTAAAACACACACACCCACTTCCCACACTTCACATGCAATCCATGCACACACAACTATTTAATTAAATAACACACACACACTACACACATGGCACACACATACACATTTTTAATTATTAAAAAAACACACTCTCTCTCATGCTCTTAATTATACGTAACACACAACACACACTTCACAAATTTTTCCATTCTCTTCAGCCATTATCCAAAAAGGAAAGAAAGAGAGAGTGAGTGAAAAAGAGAGAGAGTAAGAGACACATAATAGAGAAAGAGAGATAAGTAAGAGGATCAGTGCTACCAGAGGAAGGAAGAAGTGATTACAAATTCTACATACAACTCCATATCCTAATATAGGTGAGTTTCCTTCCCATATTCTTAACTCTTTCTAGTTGATTTAAGACTATTTTTGGGTAATTTGGGAAGCATAAGAACCTAGTATAATGAATTGTTGACTTGTGAGGTTTTGTTTTGGGAAAAATAGTGCATGAAGAAGGAATGAGAATTTGTAAAATTTGAGGTTTCCAATCAATTCTACACGAAAACTTATGTGGGAATACATGTGTTTTTGATTTTTGGATGATTATATATAAGTCTAGAATTTTTAGAAAATAAGAGGAGTTGCTGTTCGGTTAGTTTCTCTGAAATCATATTGGTTGTAAAAAATATTTCGGTAACCAAACCTAGTCAGAAAATTATGAAAGTTTCCAGAAGGAAATTAGACATCTTAAGCTTTAATTTGATATATAATATGTATCATTTGGGTTTATAAATAGTGAGATATGAATTTTTAAAGTTAGATGATGAATCTGGAACGTTTTCTGGTACAGATGGGGTTTGACGAAATTATGGAAATTTTCTTACTATAATATCTAAATGGTAATATTTTTTCCTAAAACGATACTTAAAGAGAAACATATAGGATTTTGAACCATTCCATTTGGAGTTCTAGATATTTAGTTATGAATTTTAGAAGTTAAGCTATTGAAACTGGAGAGATTTTCTGGCAGTGCGAGAAAAATTTAAAACTGGGAATTATCATGGATAGGTGGTAATTAAACGTATTTTTATATTAAAATAGACTTCCTAATTTACACATAGAATTTGGAACCACCTTAATTGGATATTTCTAGGCCAAGATATGAATTTTCAAAGATTATTGAAAATTCTGACAGAATTGAGTAATAGTGAAAAAAAATAAAAAGTAAGGGTATTTTTGAAATAATTAGGACTCTAAGGGTCAAGTTAAATACTAGAGTTGGTATGAGTCCATTAAATACCTATTGGGTTTAAGGTATTAGCTATAATGATAACCTACCAAAGTGTTTTAAATTATTTTGGAATAAGTAATAATTCGCCCGTCCGTAAATTATAAATTATAGGATTTGACATTTGCCCGAGACGCCTAAGAGACTGAGAACAGGAACCAAATTTGGAAAGACTGTCAGGTAGTACCTTATCTCTTATATCATATGTGATGCCATGTATGTGTACCATATCATCTGTATATGTGTGGGACAGATAGTCCATAGGCGGTAAGACCCGTAAGTACAAGTTACACCGGGAGTTACCCGGGGGCGTCTTAAGCCAGGTAGGTTTGAGGCAGAAAGCCCGTGACTGTACCTTGTATGGGGCGGTGGCCCTGGGCAGCCAGATTGTGAATCTCAAGCGCTGTGAGTCTGTGATAAGGGACCGGTTATGCCCTTTTATGTGCTGCATTTCTGTAAGTTGTGCTGTTTGATGATTTGTTTTACATGCTTAGTATTTGCATATTATATGAGTGATCTATGTACTACTGAGATTCTTTTGAATCTCACCCCTTTTTCAACAAATGACATACAGCAAAGGCGTCCAGCTCTAAGGGCAAGAAGGTAATATAGACGGACGAAAAAGAGACAAATAAATTATGGACTGTTGGTTATCATTTTATTTTGGATGACTGTAAAATATTTATAAGTAGTAGTAATAGTAGCGATAGTAGTACTAGTACTCGCGACGCAGACTGTATAAGTTGTAACCCGTACGCTAGACTTTCGATAACGTATTGGTATCCAGAAACCAATAAGTTAACCATCACGACGCGAACTATAGATAGAAAATGCCCTGTATTTTAAATAAAAGATTTTTAAACTGATAAAGATAATGAATTTACAAACTAAAATTTAGACCATACATATTTATTTTAAAAAAATTTTTTTTGAAAATCATATACAAATATAAGATTAAACTTTGTCTTAAATTTAGCATTTAAATTGTTTTGGTCTCAGGTTTGAAACCATTACATATTTAAATTAATCTAAAGGCTTTAGAAAATAAGGTATTACATTTTTAGTATCAGAGCATAGATTCTGGCATTAGGCTAGTATGCTCTACTGCTATAAATAAGTATGCAGATACCTTAATAGTGATCTCATAGCTAGAATGAATTGTGGGTTAGAGATTAACCTAGAGAAATAGAATTTTCCCTGAGCACTAACTGGATAGACTGGTTTAAAGGATGGGGTAGAGCAGTATATAGAGAATGAAATGGAGCAATAGTGATGTATACCTAGTAAAGAAGGGTATGAACTCTGAAGAATCGAATGCTAAGCTGGCATGTGTCTCGGATACCATCAAAATTTTATAGTTAAGCGTGCTCAGATGAGAGTAAACTCGGGGTAGGTGACCCCTGGAAAGTATCTTAGAAATCCAAAACTTTTTACTTAAAGGTTTGGAATTCTAACCCTAAGTTCTTAGATGACCTAGAGGATGATTAGAGGCATAGAGATGATGAAATAAGTATTAATCTTTAATGCGAACCATTTTTGTTGCAAGAAAAGTTCATTTGATGGGGTTATGGAAACTCGAGGCATAGTGATTGTTTTGAGGTTTCTCTATGCTAAATAGTGATCCTTAGTAACATTGTGGTGTTAAAGGTATGTAGGTATGATATATGGTGCTATATGGGGAGCGATAATTATGCCGTATATTGATCCTAAAGGATCCGATCTGATGATACTGAAGGTTCAAGATATGTTTAAAAAAGATCTAAGCTGAAATAGTGTTTAAATTAAAATGTAAATAAGGTTGCACTATAGTTTTGTTTCATGAAGAAAGTTGAACCTTATGAACCTTATGAATAATGTTGAACCTTCAGTAATGTTTTGAGGATATTACTCGGATATAGTAAAGGTTAGAATATGCATTATTGATCTTCATTTTTTTATAACTGAGGAAAGTGATTTCCAATTTATGTGATGTTAAGGTACTAAGATAAGTGTGGGTAGAAGTGCAGCCCCACCTATGTTTGATAGTGTGAGGCATTAGAGTGCACAGTGGAAGTGTGGTAGGCTCATAACCCACAGGTTCCTGATTGTTTGAATTGTATTGTAAATATAGCGGGGTAGGAGTTTGTGATAGATTTGATCTGTTTACCACTCCACAAACTGGAAGTTATCCTAGGCATTGACTGACTAACGGCGAATAATGTTCTGCTGGACTGTGGTAACAAGAGAATTGAATATCTTGAATCACATGAAGGCAATGATGCTAGCATTAACCTGAATTTTCTCTCCGTAGCTGAAGCTGAGAAGTGTTTAAGAAAAGGGTGTCAGGGATATCTGATATTATTCTTGGTTCAGGCAGAATCAGATGTAATGATTGAGAGTATACCTGTAGCGAATGAATTTCCTGAGGTATTTCCAGAAGACATTAGTGGATTACCTCTAGAAAGGAAAGTTGAGTTCGCCATTAAGATTATGCCGGGTGTCGGATCTATTTCTAAAGCTCCTTATCGAATGGCACTAAATGAAATGGCAGAACTGAAGAAGCAAATTGAAGAATTACTAGAGAAAGGGTTTATACGACCTAGTGTTTCACTATAGGGAGCTCCAGTATTGTTTGTTAAGAAGAAGGATGGGAGCCTACGTTTATATATTGATTATCGAGAGCTGAATAAGGTGACCATCAAGAACAAATATCTACTCCCCAGGATTGATGATCTTCTTGATCAACTATTTGGTTCTAGCATATTCTCAAAGATTGATCTGAGATCGGGCTATCATCAGCTGTGAGTAAGAGCTGAGGATGTGCCAAAGACAACTTTTAGAACCAGATATGAACACTATGAGTTCTTGGTGATGCCCTTTGGACTAACCAATGCACCTGCCGTGTTTATGGACTACATGAATAGAATTTTTCGTAAATATTTAGATCAGTTCATCATAGTTTTCATCAAAGATATTCTAATATACTCTAAGAATATAGAGGAACATGAATAGCATTTGAGAATAGTGCTGAGAATTCTGAGAGAAAAGCAACTCTTTGCTAAGATGAGTAAATGTGAATTCTGGCTTTCAAAAGTTAAATTTATGAGCCATGTAATAATTTCACAAGAAGGAGTCTCTGTGGATCCTAGTAAGGTGGAGGCAGTACTAAACTGGAAGAGGCCAGAAACTGTAACAGAGATACACAGTTTTCTGGGTCTTGCTGGTTATTACCGGAGATTTATTCAAAATTTCTCCAGGATCGTCATGCCGTTGACAAAGCTCACGAGAAAGAATCAAACATATGTGTGGGATGCCAAATGTGAGAGGAGCTTCACGGAGCTGAAGGAGAGGTTGACATCCGCACCAGTACTGATTATTCCAGATCCCAGTGAGCCCTATGTGGTTTACAGTGATGCTAGTAAGCAGGAATTGGGATGTGTCCTTATGCAGCAGGGCAGAGTGGTGGCGTATGCCTCTTGACAGCTGAAGCCTCACGAGAAGAACTATCCCACTCATGATTTGGAGCTTGCGGCAATCGTGTTTGCATTGAAAATATGGCGACACTACCTGTATGGTAGTACTGTAGAGTTGTACTGTGACCACAAGAGCCTCAAGTATCTACATGATCAAAAAGAATTGAATATGAGACAACGTCGCTGGATGGAGTTGTTAAAAGATTATAATCTAGAGATTAAATATCATCCAGGAAAGGCAAATGTTGTTGCTGATGCCTTGAGTAGAAAAGCGGTGCAAGTAGCAGTCATGATGGTCCGAGAACAAAAATTGTTAGAGGAATTTAGGGATCTAAACTTGACAAATCAAGTATTCCTGAATGCATACAAATCAAATGAAGTACTCCTAGCTAATTTTAGTGTTAGTCAGGAAGAAAGCAATCTGAGAGCAGAAATTGAAGAAGCTCAAATGCAAGATGAACGAGCCCAGTTGATCCGAGGGATGATTGAAAAAGGTGAAACCCAAGATCACGATCTTTCGCCAAGTGGATTGGTCAGATACAAACAACGAATATATGTACCACCAAAGGCTGATCTGAGGCGGAAAATCCTAGATGAGGCACACAAGAGTCGTTACACCCTTCACCCAGGAATGATTAAGATGTATCACAATTTGAAATCCATGTACTGGTGGCCAGGGCTAAAAAGCGATGTGACCAAGTATGTGTCCCGATGTCTCACTTGTCAGAAGGTGAAGATTGAACATCAGAGACCACCAGGACTTCTACAGAGTCCAGAAATTCCAGAATGGAAGTGGGAAAGTGTCACTATGGATCTAGTGATGGGTTTACCCAAAATTAGAAACTATGATGCCATTTGGGTAATTGTCGACCGTTTCACCAAGACGGCACATTTCATACCCATTAATGCTAGATATTCCCCAGAGAAGTTAGCGGAAATATATATACGGGAGATAATCAGACTCCATGGTACACCGAAAAGCATTATCTCTGATCGAGATCCCAGATTTATATCAAGATTCTTGAAAGCTCTACGTGAAGCTCTAGGTATGAAGCTGAAATTCAGTACGGCCTATCATCCACAGACGGATGGACAGTCAGAAAGAACCATACAGACTCTGGAAGATATGTTAAGAGCATGTGTATTAGATTTCAAGGGAAGTTGGGATCATTTCCTTCCACTTGCTGAATTCGCTTATAATAATAGCTATCATGCGAGTATTCAAATGGCTCCTTATGAAGCATTGTATGGTAGAAAGTGTCAATCACCCCTATGCTGGAAAGAATTGAATGAACGAAGACTATATGGGCCAGATCTGGTAGATCAAACCACAGAGCAAATCAGGACTATCAAAAAGAGGCTCCTAACAGCGCAAAGCAGACAAAAAAGCTATGCTGCTAAAAGGAGAAGATCTCTAGAGTTTGAAGTGGGAGATCATGTATTTTTGAAGGTATCTCCTGTTACCGGAATCGGTAGGGCAATCAAAAGGAAAAAGCTTAGCCCACATTACATTGGTCCATTTGAAATATTGGCAAGAATTGGGCCAGTAGCATATCGAATAGCCTTACCCCCAAACTTGAGTAGACTGCACGATGTGTTTCATGTCTCACAGTTGAAAAAGTACCAACCAGACCCTGAACATATTATGGAATATGAAAATGTGGATATGCGAGATGATCTCACATATGAGGCTGAGCCAGAACAAATCATTGACAGACAAGAAAAACGACTCAGACATCGAAGCATACCATTCGTGAAGGTGGTGTGGAAGGGACTGTCTCCAAGGGAAGCAACTTGGGAAGTTGAAGAGGACCTGAAGAAATGTTACCCGGAGTTTATATCTCAAGAAGTGTAACAAATTTCGGGGACGAAATTTATTTTACGGGGGGAGAATTGTAACATCCCAAAATTTATTCAAAGGCTAAGGATTAATTTATGGGAGTTAGATAGTAAGCTAAATTATGAAACCTATGAAATATAAGGAATCTTAAATTAGACAAAGGGAAAAATAAAGACCTAGTGTGTGTAATTAATAGGATAAAAATATACCTATATATATATAATAATAATTAAAACACACACACCCACTTCCCACACTTCACATGCAATCCATGCACACACAACTATTTAATTAAATAACACACACACACTACACACATGGCACACACATACACATTTTTAATTATTAAAAAAACACACTCTCTCTCATGCTCTTAATTATACGTAACACACAACACACACTTCACAAATTTTTCCATTCTCTTCAGCCATTATCCAAAAAGGAAAGAAAGAGAGAGTGAGTGAAAAAGAGAGAGAGTAAGAGACACATAATAGAGAAAGAGAGATAAGTAAGAGGATCAGTGCTACCAGAGGAAGGAAGAAGTGATTACAAATTCTACATACAACTCCATATCCTAATATAGGTGAGTTTCCTTCCCATATTCTTAACTCTTTCTAGTTGATTTAAGACTATTTTTGGGTAATTTGGGAAGCATAAGAACCTAGTATAATGAATTGTTGACTTGTGAGGTTTTGTTTTGGGAAAAATAGTGCATGAAGAAGGAATGAGAATTTGTAAAATTTGAGGTTTCCAATCAATTCTACACGAAAACTTATGTGGGAATACATGTGTTTTTGATTTTTGGATGATTATATATAAGTCTAGAATTTTTAGAAAATAAGAGGAGTTGCTGTTCGGTTAGTTTCTCTGAAATCATATTGGTTGTAAAAACTATTTCGGTAACCAAACCTAGTCAGAAAATTATGAAAGTTTCCAGAAGGAAATTAGACATCTTAAGCTTTAATTTGATATATAATATGTATCATTTGGGTTTATAAATAGTGAGATATGAATTTTTAAAGTTAGATGATGAATCTGGAACGTTTTCTGGTACAGATGGGGTTTGACGAAATTATGGAAATTTTCTTACTATAATATCTAAATGGTAATATTTTTTCCTAAAACGATACTTAAAGAGAAACATATAGGATTTTGAACCATTCCATTTGGAGTTCTAGATATTTAGTTATGAATTTTAGAAGTTAAGCTATTGAAACTGGAGAGATTTTCTGGCAGTGCGAGAAAAATTTAAAACTGGGAATTATTCATGGATAGGTGGTAATTAAACGTATTTTTATATTAAAATAGACTTCCTAATTTACACATAGAATTTGGAACCACCTTAATTGGATATTTCTAGGCCAAGATATGAATTTTCAAAGATTATTGAAAATTCTGACAGAATTGAGTAATAGTGAAAAAAAATAAAAAGTAAGGGTATTTTTGAAATAATTAGGACTCTAAGGGTCAAGTTAAATACTAGAGTTGGTATGAGTCCATTAAATACCTATTGGGTTTAAGGTATTAGCTATAATGATAACCTACCAAAGTGTTTTAAATTATTTTGGAATAAGTAATAATTCGCCCGTCCGTAAATTATAAATTATAGGATTTGACATTTGCCCGAGACGCCTAAGAGACTGAGAACAGGAACCAAATTTGGAAAGACTGTCAGGTAGTACCTTATCTCTTATATCATATGTGATGCCATGTATGTGTACCATATCATCTGTATATGTGTGGGACAGATAGTCCATAGGCGGTAAGACCCGTAAGTACAAGTTACACCGGGAGTTACCCGGGGGCGTCTTAAGCCAGGTAGGTTTGAGGCAGAAAGCCCGTGACTGTACCTTGTATGGGGCGGTGGCCCTGGGCAGCCAGATTGTGAATCTCAAGCGCTGTGAGTCTGTGATAAGGGACCGGTTATGCCCTTTTATGTGCTGCATTTCTGTAAGTTGTGCTGTTTGATGATTTGTTTTACATGCTTAGTATTTGCATATTATATGAGTGATCTATGTACTACTGAGATTCTTTTGAATCTCACCCCTTTTTCAACAAATGACATACAGCAAAGGCGTCCAGCTCTAAGGGCAAGAAGGTAATATAGACGGACGAAAAAGAGACAAATAAATTATGGACTGTTGGTTATCATTTTATTTTGGATGACTGTAAAATATTTATAAGTAGTAGTAATAGTAGCGATAGTAGTACTAGTACTCGCGACGCAGACTGTATAAGTTGTAACCCGTACGCTAGACTTTCGATAACGTATTGGTATCCAGAAACCAATAAGTTAACCATCACGACGCGAACTATAGATAGAAAATGCCCTGTATTTTAAATAAAATATTTTTAAACTGATAAAGATAATGAATTTACAAACTAAAATTTAGACCATACATATTTATTTTAAAAATTTTTTTTTAAAAATCCTATACAAATATAAGATTAAACTTTGTCTTAAATTTAGCATTTAAATTGTTTTGGTCTCAGGTTTGAAACCATTACATATTTAAATTAATCTAAAGGCTTTAGAAAATAAGGTATTACATTAAACATATTATGTACATTACATTTTGCTTTGAAACATAAGAATAAATAATTATTATTGCCTCATAAATTTTAATTACAATAAATAATTCTATGCAAGCAATGAGTTTCAGAAATGAATTGTAATGGTGTACAGAAAAAATATTGAAAATGGCGATGATCAAATGGTGCAAAGAAATATATTACTGAATATTGGATATTTTTCATTGTTTTTTATATATAAAAAAAACAGTCTTACAAAAACGCAAAGAATGCAGCAAAAAATTCAGTTTTGAGATGAGGGAATACTATTTTATTTTAAAAAAAGAAAAATACCCGTTCACTAGAAAGGAATGGTTAGGGAAGAGAAAAGAAAGCAGAGTCGTTCAGCTTCAACAAATTGGATGATAGAGACAATACTTTATTTTTATTTTTTGGAATAAAACCTGAAAATCATTACAAAACTATAGGCCAACTGTACAATAGTTATATCTCCTGAACAATTTCCACCCGAAAAAATTTCGTTATGGTCCATTTCGTTAATTTTTTTTATAAATTTGTTTTAAAATTATAATCTACTTTAAATTAGACTTGTTTTAACAAAAAAAAAGTAAGGTAACATTCAATTCCAACACCCTAATCTTATTTATAGTATACTTTAAACTATAAATATAAGATTAGGATGCTATATGTAACTAAAAAATAACATTTGGGGGAGCTGTATGCACTAGAAAATATAATATCATGTTGTTAACGCACCGTAAGTAAGCTTATCCCTAAGAATCAATTTGATATAAAAAAAGACCCATGTGACATTCAGTGTAGATTCACATTTAAAATATATATCAATGAGGTTTATAGGGATTTTTTTTATAGAAAAATTTGTACTGAAACTTTTGTAATATTTTTTAAGCCTTTGAGGCCTGAGTGAGATTTTACCTAAATAAAAGTTAAAGTGCATTCCGCACCCTTAATTATTTTTTTATATACGTACGTCCAATACACTAAAGTATTTTTTGTGTTTTAATATTGAATACATAAAAAAAAAACTAGTTCTCTTATATTGAGGGTTAGTATCAAAAAATGTATTATTTCTATGATATTTTTAACCGGTATTTGATTTCAAGGTTTGTGGTTTTCCTTTTCAATATAAATATCTTTTCTAAGATTTAAACCCACAAACAGAGGGGAAAAAGTATTATTAAGAGAGGATAATACACATAAATGATAAAAGAGACTGCCAGAAACAATTTTTCAAAAAAAAAAAAAAGCAAAAGAAAGAGATGATCAGATTCTGATTGGATGAATGGACGCCCGCAGCAAAGCTTGGGGTCTTGTACAAATATTCAAATAAAGATCTCAGCCCTTCAACTCATCAACGCACCATAAAATACAGCCTGTGGGAAGGTTTTAAATTAGGTGGAGTAACATCACCTCAACCAAAAATTAAAATTATGTGCCCTCCGAGGTCTGAGGTACAGTAAGGCAAGAAAGTAGACACTATTAATTATTTGGAAAAATTTTAAGAAAATATTAGTTAAATTTTAAAATCTTAAATTAATAATTTAACAAAAAATTGAGTTATCAATTCTTTATTTTTTTATCAATCTTATTATTCTTATAGCTAACAAAACTAATTTGTTATTTTAAAATTTAAGTGATTTTTTAAAGATTTTTTCTAATTGCTTCCTCCATTGACCAAAAAAAAAGTCACGTTCTCTTGACAAAAATTAAAGAACTAAAATGTCATTATCAACCCATAACTCCAACTATTTTTCATCTCCATTTTTATTAATTATTTCCTTTAATTTAAGAGGGGATGTCTAGTCTCTAGAGGTGACTTGAGATAACTTACTAGTAACCATTAATGCCAATTTCTTGGCTTACAGTGCACAGTTGCAAGATCTAAAATTTCACAAAAACGGAATGGCTTGAAATTAGGAAATGTGAAAGCAGTGTAGTCCACCTTCAAATTGAATGACAGAGACACAGTGAATTTTTTTTTTAAAATTAAATAAATGTTGCAAGTGGATGGATTTTGTCTTTAAAAGTGATGATAGCTGTAAGCTCCCAGTAAATTCAGAAATCGAAAGTATTAAATTTACATGGGTAAATTGAATGATTGAAATATATATATATATATATATATATATATATATATATATATTAGCTATATGTATGTTATGATACTATATACAAAATAAAACACATCACGATTTAAAATTTTGAATAAAAATGATAATATATCTAAGAAAAAATGACAAAAAAAAAAACTCATGAACTTCAAAAACCCCAAAATGTAATGTGAATAAGCAAAACGATAAATCAGTCAAAAGATAGGAATATGAGATTTTAAAATGTTTATATTTTTACCAAAATACCCCTTATATTTTTTTCTAAAAGGATAGGCTTCCTCAGAATGAGGCTGGCGGCTAGAGCTCTAACTAGATATTTTTGTGTCAAGAGTTTTTCTTTTTTGCCAAATTGTGCCAAGGGTATTGGAGGGTTTTGATCCCCAAACCCTTTGGATTACAAAAGGGCCACCATACATCTTTGTTGTATGCATGTATAAAAAAATATAAGTTAACTTTTAAGATTTGTCCCCTTCTTGTAATTTATTTGTTTATTTGAAATAGTGATTAAAGTCTTTAAAAATAATTTTTTAATCGTGATTTACGGTATATGAGGTAAATGTGCAAGAAAAGTTTTATCTCAGACTTATGTGAATAAACACTTTTGGGGATCCCAAAAATATTCCAAACAAGCACTATAACTTTTATAACACAATTCATAGGGATGTGTACGGATTGGATCACACTGGGTTTGAGATAATCATGAGGTTAGGTCTGGAGAGGACCTCGGGCTGTACAAGGCAACATGTGGTCCTGTATGGAACAGTACCAACTTGAGGTGGTTTAGATAGTCCATGATTTAAATTTAATATCTTTTTGTTGCCTTTTTTTCCCTCTTTGTAAGGTAAAATTTGAACCTATTAAACACAATTAAGACCATAAAAAATACATACAATAATATAAAAATCATAACAAAAAAATTAAAATATCATAAATCTATAAGAATATACAACAATATTAAAAAAAATAGAAAATAGTTTTCATATTTATCAATCTTTTTTAATTTATCCCTATTGATGCTCTCTCAACAACAATAAAAAAAGAAATGGAATAGGAAAATAAAAGTAGATAGTTAGGATGTTTTAGAAAATTTATGTTATATTAAATAACTCAACTAACTTATTTAATCTAATCAAATTAAATAAATATATCTCATATTAAATATCGGTGGAGTATTTTAAAAAGGCATCTGGGTAGATGAGACCACACTAGTAAGTTAATAATGTTGTTGCAGTACGAGTAGTCTCTATTTAAAAAAAAAAAAAAATCCATGAGAGTTTCCTCTGCTGTGATTACCTTTATAGTGTTAGTTCCTTGTCATAGCAAAAAGCTCCAAGTAAAATGGGTGTTAAATTAATAAATTGTTTATGTTGTCAGTTTTCCTTTTACTCTCGCTCTAGCAATTATTTTTGAATAAACACATGCGTACATACATGAATGGTAAACAAATGAAGATGGCTTGTGGGTAGTTGTGAGATGCATCAGTATACGTGCAAACAAACTGAGAGTCTGAGAGCACTCTCCTTTATAATTTAAGAAGCAGATGAATCAGAGAATGCAGATTTAAAATTGTCTTCAGTAGCCATTTTCGGTTGAAATTTGTCTGTTTCCTTCATAAATGTGAGATTCTACGTTGTACACATGTGATTCCTCTCTACTTGAGATCCTGCAACACTCATAATTCCTTCAACTACCTTTCCTATCATCATCATATCTCTAGTAGAACTAGCGTTTATGATTAATGCTTGCAGAAAGAAATGTTATTGCAGCTTCATTCACAGTGTTCGACCAAAATGATCTTGACATGTTTATTTTTCGTCAAATACTTGAAGACTTTGCAATGATACAATCTAGATTAAAATGTTGTTATGACACGAAGAACTTAAACAAACTTTTCTTAATAAAAAAAGAAGAAGAAGAACTAAAGAATGAAAAAGAAAAGAAAACACAATTTAGATAGTTGATATGTTAGAGTAGAATTCAATCTAGATTAAAATGTTGTTTATTTGGCTTGTTACACTGAAATTTCTTGAGAGAATTATTATAAGATCCAAGAAAAGAATTTAATCACTACTCCCTCTATCCCTGTGTATCTGTGTAACGGAACCCGGATCGGTGTATTTGTGTAACGGAATCCGGATCGGATCGGATTTAATTACCTTACCGTATATACTATATAAAGTTATTTTAACTAAATTGTGATATTAAAAAAATATTTAAAATTAATTAAAAATAATTTCGAACAAACAATTAGTTATGGCCCCTCTTTGTATGCCCTTACTTGTGAAATGAGTTATTGTTTTAGTCCCCCTTAGCGTGGTGTCGTTGATGCCCCTTCTGCTGCCCCTAGATCCATCGCGATGACTCCATGTCCCGTCGGTCTACCTCTACGAATTTTCTTTCTGACCTCTTAATATGGAAATTGGCAATTTGAGAAATATATTTGTATAGTTCATGAGATATGTATTAATTTTTTTTGGAAAAAGCTAAATCCATGAATGAAAGTTTAATTTTCACGCTAAGGTTTAAGTTAAATTTGAGTGACGGAAATGGATACTTTCAAATTTATTAATTTTAGTTAAACAAATATTTTATAGTAACGACAGCTCTTTTGACCATGGGGTTGTAGTTTAATATTATGCAAAAGTAACGAACAATATCATTCCTAGAGGTATCAAAATGTCACACACAAGCCACACGACTCACGCCGCTAATGAGTTGCTCCTGACTCATTTTAGCTTTGAAAAGTCCATCTCGGCTCAGTGAACATATTTTTGGGTTGCCATGAGAGAGACTTCTCATACGATATTTTTACGAATAAAAATCTGAGCCCTTCAACTCATCAACGACCCATAAAGTGACATGCATTTCATTTTATCATAGCCTATTTGTTGTGGTCTTTGCATGTCAGCTTTTTCACATGGCTCTCATTTTCATATTTATTGCTTAGCTTGCAGTTTCCCTCTTCATGTTATCTTTGAAGTGGCGGAGGAAATGTATAACAGAGGCTTTACATTCCAGAGGCAATGTTGCAGTGGTACCACCACAACAGATTTCACTCTTTGATTTCAAATTCTAATTCAAAACCTTTGTTTATGAATTTCCGTAAAATGGACAAACATAACAAGCCAAGTCAAACTTTTCATAATTATGAAGGAAGATGAATTCTTGTTGCTGTAAAAGCAAAATGAGTACATTTCAGCGGGTGAATGATTATTATTTACATTTACTTTTCAGAAAATATGGACTTTGTGATTAACCACAAAATCTCTCGCCAGAGATCTTAAATTGCCAACATTTTCAAAAGTTGTTTTCACTTGACTTTTTACTGTTCTATGTCTTTCGTTAGGGTATAAAAATCTGTTCATTTTGGATATATGCCATTAATTAGAGGATGGGAGCAACAAGCTAAAAGCTCAGTGCAATTTCGCTTCTTACTTAAATACTACTCAAACTGTATACACCATTGTCTTAGTATATTATATTTTTCTTTCAATTAGTTTGCAATGCCTACATGTTCTTTTTTTTAAAAAAAATATATATATAATTTTCAAATACCGTTGTTACTTTCTTGAAAAAATTTTGCTGGGTAACTTTTATTTTTGTGTTTCCCTCTTGAGCGGGACCCTGAAGCCTCCAAGAAAACCAAAATCTGCCATTTGCGTTTTTCTTCTTTTATGTGATTTATTCACAGTTGTGGCCTTAAAGGGACGCATAATTCACAGAATCAAGTGCAAATTGGTGAATTCTTTTACATTATTATCTCTCTTTTCATATTAATATTTTAAAAACTGAATTGGACATTGAGTTGGAAAGATGAGCAGGTTACGGTTCAAACAGTCGGTTTGATTGGACTATTTATCTTGACTGGTGATATAATAATTAAATAAAAATATAATAAAAATAATTATATATTTGTATAATAATTTATATAAAAAATGAATTCAATATAAAATCTAATGGTCATTATTATAACAATCATTATATGAAATTTTAATTAAAGAACACCATATAATTATTTAATTATATGAATTTAAACGATATAAAGACAAAAAAATTATTCAATAAAAAATACTAAATACATAAACAAATAAATAATACCAAGTACATGAAAGTAACGTATAAAGACAAAAATATCTGAAAATAATTAAAAAAATGCATTTTTCCCCAGATTTTTTTTTTTGGCCAGAGGAAAGAATGCATAACGTCTTAAATTAAAAGATTTTTAATTACTCTGGCGGAAAAGAAAAAGACGTTGTCAGTTTTCATATGTGAAAAGAAAAATGTTGTTATTCAAATTAATAATAATAAAAAAATAAAAAATCTCTCACTCTTCAGATTTTAAAAGGTCTCCCCCCATTAATACCTCAGTGAATGTAGATGTGTGTCGCTGTAAAGCCTATAATGAATGGCATTAATAAATTTTTTACATTTTTGAAAAAATAATAATAATATTTTTACATTGAAAATAGAGAATCGCAGCAAATTTTTAAAAGAGGAGTAAAATTCTTATGAAAAATCTTTGACGTACGATAGGACGATTTTCCAGAGATAATAATTGAGGAAATAAATTTTTTTTTTTTTTAAGTAGCACCCTACAGGGTGCGAGTTAGGATCCTACAACTTGAAAGCCTCATGTTTTCCACCGCACTAGAGAACGTCAGGCAACTGAGGAAATAATTGACTCAATCTTTGAAGTACGATATTTGTCCAGAAAAAAAATCTTTGAAGTACAATAGGACGATTTTTTCAAAGAGGTACTAATTGAGTAAACCATCGACTGAATCTTTGAAGTACGATAAGATGGTTACATTCACGTGAATGGGGTGAAGTGAGGGGTTGGAGTAAAAAAAAAAAAAGGTTAGCACTCAGCCTATATAAATACTTCCATCATCGGAAGACGAGCCAGGGCTTTCACTCTGACTTTCAATTTGGAATTGTGCCGTCTTTCTCCGCGGTGAAAATTCGTTTATTCACTGTATTTAAATTTTCTTTTTAAAGTTTATTTATATTATTATAATAATATCTTATTTCATTATTAGTTTTTCTTTTCAGCAAAACATGACTGATTACGATGAGATTGACGATATCGAGGATGTTTGGTTGAGATTATGTTTATATATAAGCTTGATTTATGTAAATCGAGATAAAATTTTTCTACATATTTATCTCATAAACTGTAAAAACTATTTTATAAATATTAAAAGCTATCTTGTATACCGTAAATCACGATTGAAAAATATAAAATTCCAACGTTATTTTAAACCTCCCCCTCCTCGTTGATGAATTCATGCACCTTCGAACTGTTGCACGGGGGACGAAGAGACAAAAATTAAATTTAAGCATGAACATAATAATTGGAAAGCTGGAGCACGTTGTAGTTGAAGAAGATAGTGAACATATTCTCAGAATATTTGAAGTGAAGACTGACGATGCACGACGGGAGACTGAAGGTTTCAATACCTTCAAGCTGCCCGCAAATTCAACTGGGGTGATCGGCGCTGTTCTGGGGGACGCCGGCAGCTTGATCCTCCACGACCGGTTGGGAAGACCTCACCCCGCAACAGTGAGAGTGGGGGAGGATGGACGTTATCGATTCGCATTTCCTCCCAGTGATCACGGTTGGATCAAAACACTGAATGAAGACGGTTACCGAGGCCGCCAACAAAATTGGGAAATATGGCTGCTTAAGAAGCGATCTGCCGGACACTTCAGGGCAGTGTCCCTGCGCCCCCACTCCTCCCGCGCCACCAGAATTCCACAGCCTAGAGTTGCCAGTGAAGATAACCCTGCCGCTGCCGAAGAAGAAGAAGACCCAGCTGCCGGCGAAGAAGAAGACGAAGAAGATGACGAATGAGGACTAGATAGTTCTGTTAGTTCTGGTTTTTTTTCTTCCTTGCTATCCTCTTTGGGTCGTCTTCTGGGCAGTTGTTAGGGACTTATATTTCGGCGGTGGCTGTGATTGTTGACCGGTGGTTTTGGTTAATTTATCAAATTTTTTTTATATGTATGTTTGGAATAGGTTATGGAAGTTTCATATGTGCTTATAAATTATGATTTATATATGAAGTAGCTTTTACGATTTATAAGATAAATATATGGAAGAGTTTTATCTTGATTTACATAAAATTTGTCATTTTTGCTTTGATTCGCTTGCTGTTTTGTCTTCCATGATGTGTTTCCTGGTTTTTTTTTAAAAAAATCTAATTGCAGGATTAAGCTAACCATTTAACACAGTTAACTATTTTAAAATATAAAATAGGTATTATGATTTTTTTATTATAAAAATAATAACTTATATCTAATTTTACAATTAAAATATTAATGATTAAATAACAAATTTATTATTTTTTAAAAAAATTTTTATAATATCTAATTTTATACTTTAAAATAAATAATTATAGTTATACTTATTGAGAAATAATTTTTTATTAAATTCATACTATAACCCGATATATTATCAGTGTATTTAAGCTATCGCTGTTGTAGGCCTTTTTTTTTTTATTGGGCAGAGAATGACTCCTTTAATATGGTATTATATCTTACCACTTCAAGTATATATCTCTCTAGCTATCTTTTGCCCCTCTATTTGGTATAATTAACTTAATAATTTTTTGCCCACTGTAGTTATTTATAAATAGCAGTACTAGTAACTATTGGTTTCATTTGAACCGATTAGAAACCAGCAGACATGCATGCTTTGTAGTTTTTATTTTTATTAGTTTTCCTGATTGGATTGGATTAATCTGACTATATTTTTTTTTGATAAATTAGTGAGTACAGTTTTTATTTTAAAAAAGTTATAAGCAAATCCACCATTAAAAGCTTTATTCTTAAAAAAGACAGAAATCAAATTACTAGTATTTTTTTCACCTTTTTCTATTTTTAAAGTTTTTTTTTTTCTAGAATTTTTGTCATCAAAAGTATTGTTGATATTATTTGTAAGTTTCAACAACATACCAATTATAATACAAATTACTAAATAATATTGTTATTTTTATGTAAAATTAAAATATGTGCAATTATTAATATATAAATGATATTTCTTTAACAAATTCCTAAAAAGGTTTTCTAACCAATTACTAATAAATAAAATAAAATATTATAAATTCTATAAATCATTTATCATATTTATTTTAAAATTGTTATCATTTTTTACTTTTAATTTATATTTATATACATACACAACCCACGAGGAGAGAAAAGGGCCAGTGGAGGGGATGTCAGCTCTGAGGGCGTGCAGTTAAGGCCCTTATATTTTTTTTTATTTTTTAAAATTATTTATATGATAATAATATTATTGATTTTTTATGTTTTATTGATGATATTGTAAATATTTAGTTGTTATTATCTTTTTTTTAGAATTAAATTTCATAAGAATATCTTGTATTAAGAATCCTAAAAATTAAAAATTTATAAAAGATATTTCTTATTTACTCCAAAGTTTCACATATGATGATAATTTACTAATTTATTGTATTTTATATTTGTTATAGAGTTATTTATCATTTTAGTTTATTATTTGTTACAGATAAAGATTATGGATGTATTCATGATGTTGGAGAAGAAATTCTTAATATTTTTACCCCTCAAGCAAACCTTACTACTCAAAGTGAAAAACATTTGAATTTCCTTGAAATTGATGATAGTAATGAAGAAGATGAAAATGATAGTCATCATACTCATATTGTTTAAAGTGTTTAACTTCTTGTCATCTTATATTTTGTACAAGACTGTAAGTTATTTATGGACAATATTTTTTTTACTTTTGATTATGAATTAGTAACTATATTTGTTTTATTGTATGAAGCGTGTATATATGTAATTAAATCTTGTGAAAATAACTTCCGGTTTGGACCCTCATACTCTTAGACTGGGCTTTAAAAAAGAGCAGTTTTTCTTATTCGAGTCCTATAGGGCTGGGCCAACCCTGATTCCTAACTCTAGCAAGGATGTCTTTTATTTTTTTTAATAGGTTTAAATGCATTCATGGGAAAATAATAATTTCTGAAATACTTTTTTATTTGAATTTTATGCCATATGGTCTGTTTAGTTTAACTCTTGCGGCAGATTTTAGTGACATAAAATTTTTTCCCTAGAAGTTTTTTATGACTAATTTTGTCCTGAAGTGTCAATTTTAGAACAATTTTTCCTTGATTATTATCTTCATTAAATTTGACCATTAGTTGACTAAATTAAGGGTAAATTTGATTCAAAGTTAAAATTTTTAGGACAATTTTATCATCTATGTTATTTTTATTAAGGTGCAAATTTATTTTGAAAGTTTCTACTTTGGAGCAATTTTGCCCATAATTTGATCAACTAACAGTCAAATTTAATAGAGATAATGGTTAGGGAAAAATTACTCTAAAACTGACACTTCTGAGCCAAAACTGGTCCTTGAAAATATTCTGTAGCAAAATTAGCCCTGATAAATACTTTCGAGATAAAAATAGCCTTTAATCCTTTTATATAATATATATATATATATATATATAACCAGATAGCAAGGATGCCTTTTATTTTTTTTTTAATAGGTTTAAATGCATTCATGGGAAGATAATAATTTCTTAAATACTTTTTTATTTGAATTTCAAGTCACGTGGTCTGTTTAGTTTAACTCTTGCGGCAGATTTTAGAGGCATAACATATAGCTGCATATAGCATAACATATTTATAAGATTTAAGAGGTATTTTTATTTGTTCCAAATTTGAAATTGCCAGCTCACTATCATCATAATCTTCCGTCTTGTAATTAGTCTTAGTGTTTAATTTTCACTGAACAATTTCTAAATTCATCGGATTATTGTGCGAATATGTGTGTGTGTGTTTTTTTTTGGATGAACAAGCGATATCTCTCTATGCGCTGCATGATAAAGTTTGTAGCTAAAAGTTGTTAATTGTGATAGTAGTATATGTAGAGACATAATCTTAGGTAGTATGATTCTCAAAATATTTTGATAGGGTAATAAACATGTGACATTGACGTTAAAAGTTAAATAGAATTAATTTGATTATCATTGTAAAACAATGTCTGAAATTATTTTTGGATATGAAGGAAAAAACGTTTACACCCGGCACATAATTGTTTTTGTAGCCTCTAAAAGTCTGTTAGGTGATTATGATGAATGATTCATAATTTGATATCTATTTTCAAATTCAATCAAATTGAATTCATGATTTAATGTGTTGTCAAATTCAATTTACTTTATCACTTTATCATCAAACCCTAATAATAAAAGCTGTGAATTAAATGGGAATTATATCTCAATAAATTTGAATAACTTAAATAGAATGCATACTTTTAGTTTACAATTATTATTCAAGAGGTCAAACTTTCTAAAGTAAAGGGAAATTGTCTATAATAGGGAATAATTTGGAACGTACTTTAAGGGGTATTAACTGAATGAGTATTAATAAAATTATGCACGGATTAATTTAATTATATAATTAGCCGACCTGTTTTTGTTAAATTGTTTTTAAGCTGGTATTATAAGATTTTCATATATAAAGTTGATTGATTGAGATGGAGGAGTATAGTTTGAACTTGTTAGGAATATGCTTTGCGGGTAGTTATATTTTAAGATGTACTCCCTCTCTTCTTATTTATGAACTTTAAAATTGTGAATAGGTGTATCCCAAAATATAAGTTTCACTTTATATTTGTCTAAACATTTATTGTGGAGTTAAGTAGTAAATCCACCTTGAAAGTATACATGAAGAAGCAATGCTGTCTTGAAAGTTTTTTTAGTCTCAATGTTATCCTGAAAATTTTAAAATATAGCAATGTTGCCCTTCTTGTAAACATAATTAAATTTGACCATTAACATTTTTTATTTGACTAAAAAGATACACATGACACACCACCTCATCATCTAATCACTTCCTTCCTCAACTCCAACTCCTCTTCTTCTCTCCACCTGCTCCCACCGCCTCTACCTGCTCTATCCCCATGTTCACCTCTATCAATTTTCGTATTAAGCTGTAATTGAGTCAAACTAGATCTGTAAATCCCCCTAGAAACTTTAGTTGCTTTACTTGAGCCTTCTGTCATTAAGCAATAAATGAAGATTACAACGTAAGCTTTTCTTGAGCATCATTGTTGCCCCCACAAGCTCACAATCTTTTGAATGGAGGCGGCTAAAAAAGCTAGTTCATGAGAAAAAGATTAAATTTGGCACTTGAAACATTGAGACTCTGAGTTGCAAATCTTGGGAGGTGGTGGGAGTAATGAAGAATCGAAAGATTAATATCCTGTGTTTCCAGGAAACTAAATGGTCAGGAGAAAGGTCTCAAAAAATAATAGTTTTAAGCTTTGGTACACAGGAAAGGTCAATGGAAGGAATTGTGTTGGTATCATCACTAACAAGGAATGGAGGAAAAATGTGGTAGATGTTAAGAGGATTGAGGATATAATTATTTTCTTAAGAATGGTTGTTGGGAAAGATACTATAAATATTATCAGTGCGTATGCACCTCAAGTAGGGGCATAAACATATCTTAAGGAAAAATTATGTGAAGATTTGGAAGGGCTAATTTAGGGTATCCCACTAATCGAAAATATTTTTATTGGAGGAGATCTTAATGGACATGTTGGTAAGGAGGCAAGACCTCATGCAAAGGCTTATGGTGGTTTTGGATTTGGGATGCTCAATAATAAATGTCAATCTATTATTGATTTCTCATTTGCATATAACCTCAAGATTGTCAACACTTGCTTTAATAAGTGAGATGAGCATTTAATAACATACAAGAGTGGAGTCATAAGAACACATATTGACTTCTTTTTGGTAAAGAATTCTGATAGAGGATTTTGTATTAACGACAAAATAATCCATGGGGAAGTTGTGACAACACAAAATAGGATTTTGGTCTTTGATATGAATATTAAATATGTAAAAAAAAGCGCCGTCAAATTTTAAACCTAAGGATTAGGTGGTGACAATTGAAGGAGGAGAAAAGAGAGATTTTTAAGAGAACTTTCTTGCAGGAAGGGGAGTAGGAGTTACAGAGAAATGCTAATGTCATGTAGGAGAATGTATAAAAAGGTCCAGTAGGTTGCTAAAGCAATTTTGGGAGAATCAAAAGGTCATGGTCGATAAGATAAGGAGACTTGGTGGTAGGATGAAATTGTTTAAGAGAAAAGCAAGCATAAGAAAGATTGTTTTAAAGACATACATTTATGTAATAATGCCGAAAATTGGCAAAAGGTATCGCTGGTTAAAAATGAGACTAAAAAGGAAGTGAGTGAGGCTAATAATAAAGCATATGTGGAGTTTTATAAGGAGTAGGGATAAAGGTAGAAGAGTGTAAGATTTACAAGATCGTAAATAACAAGGAGAGAAAATCAAGAGACTTGGACCAAGTGAGATGTATAAAGGATGAAGAAAGAAAAGTTTTGGTTACTGATGAAAATATTAAGGAAAGTTAGGAAGCCTACTTTTATAAGTTGTTCAATTATAGTGGGAGAGGGTTGCATTGTGACTGAGAAGATTTGATAACTCGAGAAGGTGATCTCAATTTATCATTTTATCGCAGGATTCGAATTGACGAGGTTAAGGAAGCTCTTAAGAAAATGGAAAATGGTAAAGCTGTCGGGCCTGGTGATATTTCTATTGAAGTTTGGAAATGTTTGGGTAAAGAGGGTATATCGTGGCTTACAAAATTATTTAATGAGATCTTATAAACCAAGAAAATGTTGGATGAGTGGAGAAAAAACACTTTGGTTCCTATTTATAAGAATAAAGGGGATATCTAGAATTATGCAAATTACAGAGGAATTAAGCTAATGAGTTATACAATGAAATTGTAGCAAAAAGTGATTGAACACATGTTGAGGTTGGAGAATAATATTGCTAAAAACCAATTTAAATTCATATCAAGAATGTCTACAATATAAGCAATTTATTTATTAAGGGGGGCTAATGGAAAAGTATAGGAGTAAAGGAAGAGATTTACATATGGTCTTCATTGATTTGAAAAAAATGTATAACTGGGTGCCAAGAGATGTACTTTGGAAAGCCTTGGAAAAGAAGGGGGTGAATGTTTTATATATCGAAGCCATTCAGAACATGTATGAGAGGGTTACAATCAATGTTAGAATGCCTGGAGGTGTTGCAAAAGACTTTCTTATAAGGATTAGACTACATTAGTGATCATCTTTGAGTCCTTATTTGTTCAACCTAATGATAGATGTTCTGACTGAGCTTATAAAAGAGGAGATCCCTAATTGTATGTTTTTTTGTGGATGATATAGTTCTGTTGAATGAATCCAAGGAAGAAATTAACTCTAAACTTGAGATATGGAGACGAACTTTGGAATTGAGAGGCTTTCATTTTAGTAGGAGCAAAATTGAATATATGCATTACAATTTTGATAAGAGACAATGTCAAAGGGAAGTGGAAGTTAAATTGGGAGACCAAAACATTCCACAAGTGATAAAATTTAGATATTTGGGATCAATTATACAACAAGATGATGAAATTGATAGAGATGTCAATTATAGAATTCAAGAAAGATGATATAAAAGGAGAAAAACTACTAGAGTTATTTATAACCATAAAGTACCTAATAAGGTAAAAGGAAAGTTCTATCGCACTGCTATAAGACCAGCAATGCTATATGGTAGTAAATGTCGGGCTTTAAAGGCATAACATAAACATAAAATAGGGGTAGCTGAGATAAGGATATTGAGATGGATGTGTGGCCATACAAGAAAACACAAGATTCATAATACTCATATACGCGAACGAGTTGGAGTGGTCTCTATTAAAGAAAAAATGGTAGAAAATCGTTTGAGGTGGTTTGAACATGTTCAGCAAAGGCCATTGAATGCTTCGGTGAGAAGGGTTGATCAAGCTCTATGGAGGCCTGTTAGACGAGGTCGAAGGAGGCCGAAACAAACGCTTAATAAGGTCATAGATAGAGACATTTTAATAATATATTGAAATCTATGATTTTTGACATAGCACAATAGCGTCGTGAGATCCATGTAGCCGACCCTACCTAATAAGATAAATGCTTTATTGTTGTTGTTGTTGTAGTACATGCACTTCAACAAAATCATCCTTTACAATATCTCACGCCTAACCATCTCTCTATCTCCATGAATTATCTAAACTCCATGATTAACTCGCCTTGAGTTTACTTCTAAAAAACAAAAAAAAAATTCCCTTCATTCTTTTGGCCAAAGGAAAGTAGAAGCTCGTTTGATTTATATTTTATTTTTGTATAAGTATTATTTAGTTAAAACTCCATAACTTAATTTATCCCCTTAATTATTTTTTTTATCTTTTAGAGTTTATATATGTATTATGATAATTATTTTCCAAAAAAAAATAATGCAGGCTTTTGAACCTGAGCTGGGCAGGTCAATTAGGTGTGCGCGTGACAAAAACCCAAAAGTGGGGGTAAAATGGTTTGCCCACATGGGACAGCTTACCTGTTTTGACCGTACTGTCATAGATATATCGAACATGCTTGCTTGTCTAACTTGTATAAAAAAATTACTTGTCTGAAAAACATAATCACTATAAACATAAAAAAAAAATAATAATGATCAGTATCGAAGGTAAATTTTTTTTTTTTAAAAAAAGTGATATTAACTATCTAATTGTTTTTCTTGATACTTGTCCATTAGTGGGCAAAAAAGATACGTGTACATTAGGTAAAAAAAAGTTACGACACCAACTTAAGAAAGCATATATCAAGTTGCCTGATAAATATATTATCCTCTAATTGAGTGATGTATTGAGAGTAAAATTTTGATAAATGATTTGGTAGTTAAGTTAGTTTCCACAAATCGAAGTCGTGAATCAAAGAGAAAATACGCTCCTGGTTTCTTTTCTTTTCTTTTTCTTTCTTGGTCAAGGAATATGCTCCTAGTTTCACATGATAGCATACTTCAGAAATTAGAGCTGAGCACAAATACCACCTTAATCAACACCTTTGTTGTATGTTGGGAGAGAAATAATAAATTTCCAAGCATTAAAAGTAGACTATTAATTCAAATATTGAGAAGTTTTGGGGATAAAAATTATCTGTTTTTTGAGACTATTATCACTACTAAAAAAATTATTTTTAGCGATGACATTTGGTGGCGACTTGTAATGTTGCCGCTAAAAGTTAGACTTTCAGCGGCCACAAAAGTTTTGCCGCTAAAAGTATAGACTTTCGGCCGCGACACTTTTGTCGCCGCTGAAAGTGTTACAATCGGTGGCGACATTATATTGTCGCCGCTGAAGGTATAACTTTCAGCGGCGACAATAGTGTCGCCACTAAAAGTATAGACTTTAGCGGCAACATATTTTGTCGCCACTGAAGGTATAACTTTCAGTGGCGACTCTCTTGTGTCGCCGCCGAAACAGTGTTTCAGTGGCAACTTTAGGGTCACTGCTGAAAGTCTTATTTATAATTTTTTTAAAATTTTAGTTTTTTCAAAAACTTATTATATTTTTGCAATAGATATGTTTATTGATGTAATTTCTTATAAAAAAAATAGAGCAAACATGTTTTTCTCTAAGACAACATTTTTATAGATTGTATGATAGGGAGAGAGGGAAAGTGAAAAATAATAAAAAAATATTTATAATAAAATAAAAAATAATAAAAAAAATATTATAAAAATTTAGCAATAATCTTTAAAAAATAATTAAATAATTATTTTAAAATGAAAAAAGAATTCCAAGTGAGAAATATGTGTGTGTGTGTAATCTAATGTATAATTAACTTTCTTTCTTGAGCTATTTATATATGTAAATATATTTTATTATTTATTTATAAAAATTATATTTTAAACCATTTATCATTTATTAATATATTAATAGAACATTTTAAATGAAAAATATATTATATTATATATATCCATATTTTAATTTAAAAAAATGTTTTAAGTATTATATTAATATATAAATTAATGCACACACACATATTAATATTATATATATTTGTATTAATATTAATAAAATTTATCAAAAAAAATATTATTAAAGATTTAATATATTATAAATAATACATGTGTGTGAGAGAGATGTTATATATATATATATATATATATTGTATTAAAGGATGTCAATTCATCCTAGTTCACATGGTTAGGAACTTCCCTCTTTGACAAGGAGGTCTCAAGTTCGAACCCAACTGAAGCACTTGTGGGAGAAAAATATTGGTGGGTGATGTGGCGTGATGTGAAAGGGTGAGTGACGTGGCATGTGACCTGGATTGTGGCAGATGACAAGTGGACAAGGTAGGTGGAAGGTGAGGTGACAAGTGTATAGTTGACATGAAATTTTTTTTTAAAAAAATTAATGCACTTTTAGCGGCGACTTTTGTCGCCACTGAAAGTTTACTTTTGGTGGCGACATTATATGTTGCCACTAAAGCTAACTTTCAGCGACGACAATAAAGTCGCCGCTAAAAGGTGACTTTCAGTGGCAACATTGATTGTCGCCACAAAAGCTACCTTTCAGCGGCGACAAATGTCACCACTGAAACCATACTTTCAGTGGCGATAAATTTTGTCGCCGCTAATAGTATCAGCGACAGTCGTATCAGCAACAACTAGGCGGCGATAAAATGTCGCCATTAAAAACCTTAAGTGACGACTTTTTAACTTTCAGTGGTGATAAAAGTCGCCACTGAAAGTCAAATTTTTTGTAGTGTATATTTGACACTATATATTGCGAAAAGCTGAGTTCAAGTCTCTAAACATGGTTTTAGATAGATAACTTTAACTAAATATGTATTCCATCAAGCAACGTACTCAGCGTCAATGACCAGTTACCATTAATAGCACATATACATTCAAACCATAAAAAACTTGAAAAGCCTAAAAACATTTTGTTAATTACCAACACCATTTTTTGGGCATGGCTAGCGCAAGACATGAAAGAAGGGCATACATTAAAACAGAAATATCGTTCTGATATACGTCTTTGAAATTTGGAATCTAAGAGAAAAATAGAAGTCTGGTATAATTGTGAAAACAACTGAACATAATTAACATAAGACAATTGCAAAAAGGAGAAGCTGATCTTGATGAAACAATTACTGTTTACCTCCAATGTAGTTTTAATTAGCTTCGTCATTAAATGTTTTGCAAAGAATTTCATAACTGCTCTCTATCCCTATCTGCACAAGGAATACATACTGCAGCTCAATATTAGAGTAGAAAATAGGTGATATTGGTTGCATGATGGCATTATAGAAAAATATTAACAATATACCAATAGATTATGATGGTGACATATTTCATAAGCCGTACCCTATCTTATATGTCTATCAGTTAACTATCATGAACCATCAACTATCAATCAATTATATTTTTGAAAACATGTAATTCACGATTTAGTGAATAAAAAGTAAGCTTAGATCCATTAATCAATATCTGCAAAAACCAAGAAAAAAAAAAGAGAGCACAGACAAGGGAGTAATGAAGTAGTTGATGACGTTCTCATCATTAGTGGGAATGTGATACCCACTGTCCTTCAATAAGCGTCAAAGGGATTTCAAAAAAGCAATTGGTGGGTACTGTAGTTACTGGGGTTGGTGTAGATTGCCGGCAAACAAAATTGGCAACAAATACTTTACAATATTAAAATGCAAATTCTTTGAGAACCTTTTTAATCTGCTTCCATGGATTCTTGAGGAACTGGCACTTCTGTTAGATATTTTAATATATAATAATTATTATCAGTTATTATTATTTAGATAATTAATTAAAATATTCTGAGTATGGCCCGTAAGTCAGATTTAGACTCAATTCAAGATTAGGGTTGTTGGCTATTAATATGATTTTTCTGATGGTGAAAAATACACACTTGAGATTACGGCTAAATGAGACGAGTGTAAGGAAAACATAGTTTGCTCATTTGAGGTTCCCTGACTGGCGACGGCTCTTAACCCAGTTGCCATCGCTGTGCCTCACAGCCAGTCAGAAAGAGACCTGACAATTTACCTTTTGTCTCCATCTTTTGTTTTTTCAGCTCTCTTTCATAAGGATTTGTGAGTTCTCTATATGATCAAAGTTTAGCAATGTCGAGAGGTAATTTCTATAAGTTTTCCGCTAATTGATATAAGAAAATTCATGTACTCTAATTTATGATTTATTTGAGAATTCATGAGTTTTGTCCTACATGTGGTATCAGAGCCAGGTTCTCTGATCCTCTGCCTTCTACTCTTTGATTAAGGATGATCTAAGTATGGAATTGAATTGAATTTATCATAATAATTTTACTCGGTTTCCATAGCTTAGATTAGATATTGGATTTATTTAATAGATGAATTATTTATTATATCCCTCGGGATGAGAGAAACTTTGTTTCTCATGAATCATCACTGTAGTCTTCAAATTATAGAAGGATCTGATCTCTTGCTTCATCTTCTACAATTATTGATTTAATTCCTGCAATTTCAATTAATGCATCTTCTGACTCGTTTCGTTCATCGGTGAGGGTCTGAAATCACTTCTTTGTTTTATCTGGGATTCATGCCTTGCATTTTGATTATTGTGTTTTATTTGTTGAATAATTCCTTCGAAGGATTCCAGAAATTGTGTTCTTTATTTTGATTTCAAACCCAACTTATTCATTTTGATTTTGAGTTTATTTTGCGAGATTATGGCGATGATAGTTCCAGACTGTGTTTATTCTTTTCTTCAAGAATCATCACGACCTTCATCAGTAAATCGAAGGTCCCGAAAACACAGCACTGCTTAGATTTTAATACATGATAATTTGATTCTATTTCCATGCGATTTTGTTGAATGATACAGATATCCAGTTCTAGACTATTTCTTCCTAGATCATTGCTATTGAGATCCCTGGTCTTCGAACTCTCGATCTCTTTCGAAACCAAGTTTCCTTTCGATTCAATCTGTTTTGTTTCGTCTCGTTTTGGTTTTGATTATTATGTTTATATGCAAGACGAATATCCAGATTAAATTTGTACTTGCTTTCCGATAAAATCCACTGGCGAGAGATCGTCGTTTCTAGCTTCGGATCACCTGGGAATAGCGCCGGGAATCACGGCAAGCGACATACCTAGTCGGGTCTGCAACCGGGTCAACTTCGGATTGTAGGGATCCGAATCAGATGAGGAAGAAGCACATAACGACATCGTTTTGTGTCACCCAGAAAGGCTTCCTTCCCCGTGAGAAACGACGTCATTTTCTGGCCATAGAGAAACATGTGTTTCACTTAATCTGGAAGGGGCTATACGGGTATTGGGCTCAATTCTCGGCCCAAGCTAAATTTTTTTTCGGAGAGTTAATTTGTTTTGAGCCAAGTCCTGGATTCTTAAATAATTAAGAACATTTTAACAGTGGGCCTTTCATGTTTCATGTTAATTTTAACAGTGACGTTTTTTTAAAACAATTTTGGGCCTTTTATTATCTTATTTCTTTTCTGGAAAATATTGTATGGGCTATGAAGGTTTAACTACCTGGGATGAATTTTGGACTAAATGAATGTTTTTGTGCACTGTTTATAAAATTAATTTTTGTTTTATGCATAATTTTGATTATATCACATTAAATTGTTTAAATTAATGAAAATGGTTAATTTTGGCAACTTTTACATTTTGGAAAATTTGCAAATTTATTTTTTTGAGTTATTTAATTGCCTAAATATGTGAAGAATTAACTTTGGACAATTATTTAAAATTTGCAAAAACTTCATTTAAGTTGAAAAGTGCTAAAATTAATTCTTTAAACAATTTTTGGATATATAAAACAGTGTGAGGGTTTTCTAATTAATTATTTAAAGGGTTTTGTTGACAAAATTAATTAATTAATCCCTCTATTAAGATGTGCATGTATTAGATTTATTTTGAATGCACAAAATAGTGGGAGAATTTATTTTTGTTGATTATTTACTCACATTTTGTTGATTAAATTAATCTATTTGATAGATTCTCATTAAGAATTTGTGCACATTTGAAATTTAAATGCACACGGTTGGTATTTGTGATTACCATGCATCTTGAGGAATAGCCACAACATCCTCTGTTACATGTGTAGATAATCACTTATGTGTTTTAACATATCAACTATATTAAATGGGTAATATTAATTTAATCAAAGTGGGAGGATTGTATTTAGTCACTTATGTTGATTAAATTAATTGGTTAAGTCTTCTATGAAGTTGTGCATATACAGAATTTAAGTGCACATGATTGATATTATGATTCACTTTGCATACTAGAGTGGTAGCTACAACGCCCTCTTACAACATGCAAAATAATCACATATGGATTTTGAAATATCAATCTTTTGAAGGTGAGTAAATATTATTTTACTCATATTCATGATTGAATTGATTAAATTAATTTATTAGGATTCCCATTGACATTGTGTGTATATATATATGGCATTTAAATTATACATATTTGATATCAGTGATTAGCATACACACTCCGTTTAAGGAATAGCTATATCATCCTTATGCACATGTTGTATGCATATTTAATCAAATAAGGTCTTACTATATCAAATTATGATTATATGTACAATTAGTACACACAATGATATAATGTCTTTGTGATGAGTATGTAGAATCGAGGAGTAGCCACAACATCCTCACTAGGTACATACATTTTATCTTATTCTAATGAACAAGATACATCACATAAAGATTTAAGACATCAATTGTAATTAAATGTATGGTTATAATTAATCTTTGCCCATAGGTAGATAATTATAATCATAGTTTTAATTAGGGTGGAATTGAATGACATTATATTTTCTAAGTAGCCCACAGGTATTAGGGGATATAACTGCATTCCAGTTTCACCAATTCGAGGTAAATTCATGCTATGCTAATGTTTTTGCCCGCAGGTAGACTTTAGTGATACGAATTTATAATTGTATGATTTACATTGGTAAACATACGCTTATATGTGATTGTTGCTTGCCTCTTATAATAAACTTTGTAAGTATGATTTACCTTTATTTTGACTTTGTAGCATGATTGCTATCTGTTCAATTATTTAGTTTGATATAATTTATTAGAAACAATCAAGCCTATAAGGAGAATTCCTACCATTAGGATAAAATTGACATTAAGAAAAGTTCTAATATTTATAATACTAGCGTGAGAAATGAGATAATATTATTGTCTTAATAAAGTAATCTCAATTAAGAACTGGTTATTATAAGTACATAAAGAATAGAACAAAGTCAATAGTTGTAGATAGGCTGAAGGATAGATTTAGAAATTTTCATAAATGTTATTGTATTGTTTTGTTGACTATGAAGTGATTCTCCGTAATATGGTAAAATGCCTCCATTAAACTGGGTGGTACAAGTCCTCAGTTTATTATCTCATGAGTCATTACTCCTTTTCATGAATACATGTATGGACATCAAGTATTCATTAAAAATGTGTATATATAAGTTTTGCTTCCTTTAGGAAAAGCATGAGATTTTAAATGAGAGCTATTTAGCTACCAACCCAAAGGCCATAAAGTTATAGACGTATAAAGTTTAATCTATCTATAAATAGAGGCTTGATTGGAGGCAGTAGTTGCCATTATTTTTGTTCTAACAGATGCAATAGTTCATCCTGATTATAGTTGACTCTTCACAATACTTGAATACTATTTGCTTTATAATTAAGTAATGTCTTTTGACACTTTTAGAGAATATAAAGCAGAAGTGAGTAATTTAATTCGATAAACAGATTAATATAGTGAAGTCAATTATAAGAGATGAATGACATGATGGGTACATGATAGAGGACGGTAACTTAGCCTATATGTTTTCCTCTTAAGGAATGCACTTAAGACAATTATATATCTTAGATGAGTTTCCAACAAAATTTTGTTTAAACCCTTTTTAAAATTTGAAGGTTGGAAATTCAGTTTATATAGAATTGTCTTATAAATGGAAAAGTGTGGAATGAAAACATTCTAAGGACTAAGACTGCACATTTTGGTGAAAATGTAGAGAGATCTTAGGAATTCTATTAAGTTGTCCATGTCATTTCAGAAGTTGTGTAGTAATTTTGAAATGCTAAATTATTAAGAAATGACATGATTAGTGGGAGTGATCAAATTCATTCAGGATGATCACACATAACGGATTGTAACCTCTAATTATGATGGAACATTGGTTTTACATGATACTCTCCTCGTTGAGGTAAATGTGAAACATCATGAGATTTTGAAATTCTCAATTGGTCAAGCTTGAAATAAGAAGCATCAACATTAAGGACTCTATCAATTATTAGGAAAAAAATCTCGAAACAAACAAGGGGTTTTTCAAATTGATAGATGATGCTCTTATTATACAACTTCAACTGTAAACAGATTGGGTTAAGACCAAATGATAATTCAAATTTGGCAACTGCTACCAACTATACATAATGTATTTCAAGTAATATGACTAGAGTATAAACAAAGAGAGTAACCCTAGATTCCATTAGCATTTTTCCATTATAGTTATAAGGAGAGATGTATGTGAATTAAAAGAAAGGGTCACACAAACAATGAGGAGAATTTAGTTAGCAAAACTGAGAAATCGTCCTCACAAGCATATCTCACATTAGTGATAAATGTGTTATGATACAATCACATACATGATAAAGTTGAAAGTATCATAGTATTGCTTGTATCACTAGATTATGAGAGTTGAATCATCTATATTGAACAAAATGATGATTCACTCATTACTTGTGAATTTTGACATAAGGTGTTGCATATAACAAAATCATCATTGTTCAAGTTTGTGATATGACTAGGATAAATGCAGTATTCTTCTAGAATACATAAAGGGATTGTTCTAAAAAAACACTTGAGAATGTCATAAGTAACCTACGATCACAAGTATTTGAACATTTATGGATAGATGATAGTTGCTATGAAAATATAATTAGATTGTCCATATGTCTCTAATATATGTCATTGAATTCCTTCTGATTTAATTTCTCAAGTATAGGCTTGCTTGAATGTGCACACAAACAGGCAACGCCATTGGAAGAAAACTTTAGGAGGATTATCATACATATTCTTGCTTGAACAATAATTGAAAAGCTGCAAGTCATGAAGTACATTGGAAAATGTACATTAAGCCTCATGCTCTACATATAGGAGAATGATTAGCTTTGTTTAATTTCGTATGATGTGTTAACTATAAAATAGTTGATATTATGATGCATCTTTACGTTTATTGAACGAAACGCAACATGGAGGAATACAAGATTGCTAAGTAGTCACTGATTGCTTAGATCCACCATGAATTGCGTAATCTAATCATTCTTCGAGGCAAGTTATAAGATTGCCGGTTAAATAATTTCATCATGTGGTTTTAAATTTATTTAAACCCATTAAGGGTGTTGTATGACCATGAAGTCAATAGGTCATAAACACATAAAGTATTGATCCTTGAATGAATTGCATGCATTTAGAGACATTAAAAGATCAAATACCTTATTTGTGAGTTGGATCACATAGAGTGATCTAAATAAGGTATTGTCAAATGATGAAATTCAAGTTGGAGTTTGTTGTCTCATATTGATACCAAGTTATCGAGATTGACAAACATTTAAGTAGAAACTGAATAAACATTTAAGGTTTATTCATTAAGTTTTGACCTATTAAGTAAGGGTGCTGCTATGTAATACATGGAAGATAATACTCGACTAAGGGGACTTATCGTCATGATTCTTACAGCATAGCCTTAATTAATCTGGATAGGGCAACTGACATATAGTTACAGGCCAAGTGGGAGAATGTTAGATATTTTAATATATAATAATTATTATCAGTTATTATTATTTAGGTAATTAATTAAAATATTATGAGTGTGGCACGTAAGTCAGATTTAGGCCCAATTCAAGATTAGGGTTGTTGGCTATTAATGTGATTTTTTCTGATGGTGAAAAATACACACTTGAGATTACGGCCAAATGAGACGAGCGTAAGGAAAACCTAGTCTGCTCATCTGAGGTTCCCTAACTGGCGACGGCTCTTAACCCAGTTGCCATCGCTGTGCCTCACAGCCAGTCAGAAAGAGACCTGACAATTTACCTTTTGTCTCCATCTTTTATTTTTGCAGTTCTCTTTCATCAGGATTTGTGAGTTCTCTATATGATCAAAGTTTAGCAATGGCAAGAGGTATATTCTACAAGTCTTCCGCTAATTGATATAGGAAAATTCATGTACTCTAATTTATTATTTATTTGAGAATTCATGAGTTTTGTCCTACAACTTATGCTCTGCTAAGCAAGGGAGAGAATAGTGATACGGACGCAAGCCATTTTTTTTTTGAAAAAACGGCAACTTGGTAATTGCATATTTAAACTTTGAAGATTTCATGGGACTTTTTTACGATTACTATTCTTGCTTGATACCACTTTTTTAGCTTCAAGCTCTTCATTCTCGATCTTTTTTTGTTCAAGAAAATGCAGAAGGTCTTGAAGAGTAGAGTGAAGGTGACTACCCTTCATCTTCAAGAGCTCCTCGGCCACTTGAGCCGGAGTGACGTGGGTGGCAAGGATGGCTTCTTCGATTTGTTGGAAAAGAGGATGCTGTTGAAGTTGAAGGTAATTAAAAGCAAGCTGCCTAAACACAGGAGGAGTGCAATATGACATGTGGATGTGAACGTCCATACGACCAAGACGCAACAATGCCGGATCAATCTTCTCTCTGTGATTGGTTGTGAACACTATAATCCTCTCATCCCTACAGCTTGACCACATGCCGTCAATGAAGTTCAATAGCCTCGACAATGTCACCTTTTATATATATGCAAAAGAAAAGAATCAATCACAAAACTCAAGTCAACCTGTTATAAACCAAATTGCACAGAGAAATGCAAATTATTAAATAATTAACTCGTTGTGAGGAACTTGAAGCAGCCAAGCAACATCGGGGAGCTTGAGAAGCCCGTTTTGGCGAGAGAGGATAGAGAGACCAAATTGCGAATCTTGAAAAGGGTAGGAAATTGTCCCCTTATTTGGTTTGAATCGTGTTTATACATAAGTCTGATTCACATAAATCGATATAAACATCTTCCTCATATTTACTTCGTAAACCGTAAAAACTACCTCGTATTTCGTAAATCATGATTGAAAAGCACTTATAGAGGCTATCCAAATATGCTACTGTCCTTAGAAATGCAAAGGCCTTTGTTATGATTTTTGAGTTAGCTAGGAGTCCCAGTCCTTCAAAGTCAGACCTCTCATCACTTAAAATTCATTAGCCTCACTACAAGGCTGCAAGGCTGCAACAACAAAATATATATCAAAACGATAATTAATTTAATTATTGGGCTTTGTGTAAAATTACCCATCTATATATCCCCAAGTGCGTTTGGCAATATATACAATCCTTAGATACAAAAATATTTATAATCATTAAAAATAAAAATAAAAATGCTATCTTTGTTGCTGAAGGTAAACGTCTGTTAATTTATAATTTTATAAGCCTCACTTTAATAATTTTTAAATAATTATTTTAATGACGAATGTGCAAAAATACATATTTACATATTCTGCATGTGAGTCTAGCACCATATACAATCTTAGGTGTAAAAATACCTATAATGATTAAAAAAGGGACAAAATGCTAGCTCATTTATAAAAGTAAACATTTGTTAATTTCCAACTCTGTTAATAAAGGGAAAATTTCTGATGATGGACCATGAAAGGGCATTTGGAGGGAGTAGGTAGTACAAAGGCAGTGACCAAGTGAGTGGCTGGAGAGAGTAATTGTCAGTGTGAAGATGGGGTTCTGGTTTTTTCTTTGGGAAAATGGCTGTGAGGTCCCAAGGGACCCAATTAATAGCAAAGAAGTCCCAAGAGAAATTGCTCTGGCAGAAAAGTCCTTAGGGACTTTTCTGATATGAATTCCCAAAGCTAGAAGACGATCATGCCCCTAACTAAAAAAAGAAAGGAAAACCCAGAGTTACTCCATAATAGATAAATTTAATAAACTCTTTTGGCCCTTTTGTTTGGCATGACATTGTTGAAACGCAGGAAAGCGTAGGAGTCTGGTCCTCCTCCGACTCCGAGCAGTCATCTCTTGGGTATATCCATTTTTTTTCATCAAGCATACCCGCTGGCTGGCCTCTTCCTTCAGCCTCGGCCATAACCTAATGACAAGACTCCAAATTGCATCGCCCAATTACGTTCCCATTGAACCTTCTCTTTGCAGCTCATGATACAGATGTAAGGACCACGTCCGACACTCCATCTTAGCCATTATTGCTTTGACTATCAGGTGAACATTTCTGTTTTTTTTCCTGCTCCTTTTTTACATTATATTTTCTATTCTTTTTCCTTTCAACCATTCGAATTCATGGGCCGTTCTCGTCATGATTTCCTGTTTGAGTTTGGTGAGAAAATGATTCCAAAGTACTACTGTTACTGAAAATTTCATGGCTTCCTTGTAATTCTGATTGAGTTGGTGAAGTTGGGAGATAATTTTGGTGCCCTGATGTTGACTTGATGCCTTTGCTCTCTTTCTCTTCCAGATTGATTCTTATTCATGTCTATTATTACGGGATGCTTTTGCTATGGGTCAAGAAGATATGCAGAAGTTATTGTAAAGAAGAAAACCATATTTTCTGATATGGTTGATCTCATGTCAACTGACGTCATGGGCCAAGAAGACGCATGATGTTGTGAATGTGACCAAAAATGTTATTAGACCAAACTGAACAAGTTGTAAAAATATGACAATGGCATTTCTGACTTGCTTCATCTCATCTTAATGTACTGAATAAGCTGTACATGTGACTTGGTTCATGTTATCTTACTGATTATTTCATCTGACGTTAACCATGGAAAACTGAAAAGGTTGTTAATAAAGCTTTCGAAGTAGTTAGAACGGACTAACGAAGTTGTAAACATAGCATAAGCCAATTCCGGATTAGTTCATCTGATGTTAACCATGGAAACTAAAGATGTTGTAAATAAAGCTTCCAAAGTTGTTAAAACGCACTTAGACAGTTGTAAACACAGAATAAGCCAACTCCGGATTAGTTCATTTGATGTTACAACATGGAAAGTGAAAAAGGTTGTAAATGAAGCTTTACAAGTTGTTAAAACGTACAAATGACGTTGTAAACACAGCATAAGGAAATTTTTGGTTTAGTTCATCTGACGTTAACCATGGAAAATGAAAAGGTTGTTAATAAAGGTTTCAAAGTAGTTATAACGGACTCATTAAGTTATAAGGTTGTAAATGAAGCTGTCGCAGTTGTCAAAACGCACTCAGGAAGTTGTAAACACAACGTAAGCCAATTTCGGATTAACTCAACTGATGGTAAGCATGGATACTGAAAAGGTTGTAAATGAAGCTTTACAAGTTGTTAACACGTACTCATAACGTTGTAAACCCATCATACGCCGTTTCTCAGTTGGTCCATGTGATGTTAACAATTTAAACTTGTAAGGTTGTAAATGAAGCTGTCGCAGTTGTTAAAACGCACTCAGGAAGTTTTGTAAACACAGCGTAAGCCAATTCTGGATTAACTCAACTGATGGTAAGCATGGACACTGAAAAATGTTGTAAATGAAGCTTTACAAGTTGTTAACACATACTCATAATGTTTTAAACCCATCATACGCCGTTTCTCAGTTGGTCCATGTGATGTTAACAATTTAAACTTGTAAGGTTGTAAAGCTGTTGCAGTTGTTAAAACGCACTCAGGAAGTTGTAAACACATTGTAAGCCAATTCCGGATTAACTCAACTGATGGTAAGCATGGACACTGAACAAGTTGTAAATACATCAAATCACATTTTCTGACTTTGTTCATGTCAACTTAGCCAGTAGCCCAGGAAGACTAATGATGATATAAATATGAGTAATGAAGTTGTTAAAACCTACTAAATAAGTTGTAAATACACTAAATCACATTTTCTAAAGTTTCGTAGGCAGTCATTAAATTTCAAATGCCTCAAGGAATTATTATGTAGTTGTAAATATAACTCATGATGTTGAGAATATGACTGACTCATTTGTAAAACGTGGCAGGATATGTTGTTTAAAACCATATAAACAGTAAGGACATATGGTTGTGGAAATGAAAGTGCATATTGCATAATTTGTTATAACTTGCCACAAACAATTGTCATTGTCACAACAAACCTTTCCTTCAAAATAACATAGAGCTAACAAAATACATATTTACATAACACGAAGGCTTTGGTACAAAATAATAGAACAAGTCTTATGTCTCTTTTCTCCTCTTGTCTTATTGGTTGCCAGCTACAATAGATAGAACATTCTGCGTATGTTTGTTCCTCTCATATATTACAAGCCACTATAAGCAATCTGCCTTCTTCTGAAGGAGTTTCTGGGACAGATGGTTATGGTGATGAGCCTAATAACCAACGTTCATTTGTTGTGCCTGAGATTATTTAGACACCAGTACTCATAAGTGTTCAGCTTCTTGGTCTCTATCAGCATCTTCGACATCATTGTCATCATCTTCTTCAGGTGCATCTGGTAGAAAAACTTAAAAACTGTTTTCTAAGTGGTAATGTATAATTAGGTGCAACATAGCAACGACAAATTTTTACCATATTAAGTACAACTTACTTGTAGCCAGCGACATAACTCAAAATGATCATATTGAGCTCTCCCAACTCTATTTAGATTTTGACATTAAATGGTTAGGCATCAATCACAAATAATTAATTGGAAAAAAATGCAAAAACAGATGAGAAAAGTACTCCTATTAGTACATAAAGATGGGACAAAATTAACAAATCCATAAAACTGAACGACACATGAAGCAGGAAAAATACCCCACTGATGATAATGCACCACTGAAACAGAAAATAAAAAGGATTTAAAACATCCTCAAACTTATATTTTTAGCTTGTTTTATTCTCTTCCTACCAAGAAAACTTAATGGAATAAAAGGAAGCCAAAATTCCTCAAAACAAAGTAAAGAAATACTTTCATTGCACTAGGGTCATATGTCTTATATCTTCCCTATATCAATTTAATACTACCAACAAATTAAACCACCAATTAATTTAATTTATAGAATTTCACTTGAAAAACCTTAGACATGCTTTGTAAATGGCAACAACAGTTTGATTATGTCTAGAATTTCAAAAAAGCTTTGACAATAATAAATTCATCTGCAAATTTCTGGCTTTACTTGGAATTCCTTCCATCTGTAATGTGCAAGTGACAAATAATTAGTGAAACATGAATGAAATGATAACAAAATAAGAATGTATAAAAAATTATAACTCATAATGGCATAACATCTTTCCCATCATAAAATGAGCCTTACAAGTGAGCAAATATACAAAGCAAAACCATTTATAGTAAGAGTATATACAAACCTTGATAAGAGCTGCCTTATTTTCATTCAGAGCATAGTGGCATGACGCAATTTTGAACTTCACATGTTCATCGATAAAAAAGGGGGAAAACAATTTGAACATGCGATTCTTTTAAAGTTTTTACAAATGAACTTCAATAGAGATCAACTATAAATAAAGGAAAGTAAATTACTTCACCTCATTTTCATTGCTTGCTGATACGTTGTAAGAATTTGGAGAGGAAGACCTGTTTGATGACAGAGAACTCCGGGATGAGGGAGTGTTTTGTTTGGGAAGCATCTTGTAGTATTGCAAAGCTTGCTTGTAGTTGTGCTACTCATCATACTTAATCTTCCTTCTCATCTTTTCCAACAAATTACATTTACATCTACGAAGAAAAAAAAACAGCTACAACACATAAATAAATAAGGTTGCTAAGAGGGGGAAAACCAAACATCTAAGAGCACTATATATTTATGCTTTCTACACTATTTCAATGCTCCCAAAGTACTGCATCTCAGTCACAAATCACAAGTTTGATGCCCAAACATAAATCTTGCATGACATTACTTCTCATAATAAATAGCTCATTCCAACAGCTCTTTGAGTTAGAAAAATGAACATGTAAATCTATCATATTTTTGAACCTGCTTTAACTCTAAGACACTAGCATAGAATTGAAATTATAAAAGTTCAATGCCTCTTTGCGACTTGGCTATGTAAATTCTGTCTCTTCTATGGAGTAAATTGATTCTAACATAAAATTCAGTTGCTTTATGATTCTCCAATAGCCAAAGAAACACAAACTAAAAACTTGAGAAGTAGACAAACAATCACACATTTGCTTCAGAAAAATAAGGCAGTCCTACCATTTACAATTAGTAAATAGTCTATAACCTAATTGAACAAAATAAAATAAAGAGGACTACAACATTGATCGGCTGATTGGGATTTCCGTATTGGAGAGAACATATCCTCCCCTAAGAATACACAACACTCAATGTTCTAAAAGAATGCTGCCCTTGTCTACAAATAAACTTGACACCGGGGGATTATGGAATCTCTCTAATAACAGTGTTGTTTATCAGATGAAATTACAATCACTTTAATATTAAGCTCTCATGAAGCTGACCAAACATCATCATCATTTAAGTTGGCAATAGCAATTTTTCCCACCAATCTTCATTATTGTGCAGGCATAGTTAAATTGAGGGAAACATGTACTTCAAAATCTTGAAATTCCACTAATTCCAAGATTGTGAAAATTTCCTTATTTTACTTCCACTAAAATTTTGGCACACAGACACGAAGAATAAGTTATAACAACGACCATTATAGTGATTTCAGCAAGATAAAGAATCCAAAACAGATAGTTTCAGTCCAAAAAGCTACCGACCAAATACGATGCACTCTGGGGCAAAGGAGGAGTAACGACGCCTGCACTTTCAGACCAACGACGGCTGCTGCACTTTCGAACGAGCGACGACAGCTACACTTTTGGACGAGCGACAATAAAACAAGTCACTATGGGGCTTCAGATGAGTGATGGTCGAGAGCATACGCGGGTTCACAACCAAAAACCTAGAACCTACTGCTTTTCCAATGTTTTCAAATTTGAGCACACTGGTTTTCATTTAAACAAAAAGGGTAAGATGGTCTTTTTGTATTGTGAATTCATATCAGAAAAGTCCCTTAGGACTTTGCTATCATACCAATATGTAATGAGACTTTATTGCTATTAATTGAGTCCCTTGAGACTTGAGAGCCATTTTCCCTTTTTCTTTTGGGGGTACCGAGAAGAGAGAAGGGAGTGAGAGAACAGACGTTTATTTTTATTAATGAAATTGACATTTTAGTCATTTTTTACAATGATCATAGGTATTTTTACACCCCAATAATTGTATATGATGTCAGATATGCATGATAAGTAACTTTACACCTTCACCTTTAAAATAATTATTTAAAAATTATTAAAATAGACCCACAGAACCTGAAATTAACAGATATTTACTTTCATTAACGAAACTGTCATTTTTCTTCTATTTTTTTAAAGATCATAAATATTTTTACACCCAATAATTTTATATGATGCCAAATGCAAATGCATGATATGTGGATGAGTATTTTTACATCTTTGCCCTTAATTACTTTACGCTCAACTTCTTTTATCCTCAAGTTGTGTACCACCGGCATGCCATTTTTGGTTACAAACACAAGTACAGCCATTAAAGGAAAAAGAAAAATAAATTGAACTCACGGAATTAAAACCGAGCAACCACATAGAAAAATAAATGGAACCCATGTTGCCTTGATCTTCTTGTGAAAAGTTGACATTTGGGTCCAATTTCGCCGTTCTTTTGATTAGATCTGGATTTAACATAAGGAGGTAGCATGTGACTGTTGTTATAGGGGTTAACAATCGGTGTTTCATCCCTATAAAGAGTTTTGCTTCCCCAATTAGAATCATCTTCAAATTGTTCCATCCTTTTATCCTGGGACAAACCAACTTTTACTATTGGCTTAAGCCTACTATCCTCATTCTGGTGTCATCTGTCCCTGTTCGCAGTAAGCTCTCGTTTTTCATGGTCATGGTTATCGTGTTTTGCTGCTTTAATCGATAATTAGGTGGCCTGGACCTAAATCATCATCTCTGAGACGAGCATCATTGCTAGGATAGACTGGACTTTGCTCCAACAAATCGTCATACTTGTCTCCTTTCAGGGCACCGACATTGCCATGTGATGATTTATTATTATGAGTTAAATTAGTTTTGTAAATTTCGTGGTCCTGCTTAAGTCTTAAAATTTGAAGTGTAACAATTTTGCTACATCTTAAAACAGGAATTGTCTTTTGGGAACCAAGAAACAATGTGCAGAAGTATTAAAATAAGAAGGGAAAAACTATTGTCAAGGTAAAAATCGTCAGACTATCACACCTGTGCAAATGCAGAGGGTTTGGACATCCTCTCCTCGAAAGCCTTCGAGTCCCACTGTATAGAAAACTCTGATGCAATCTCCTGCATCAAAGCTAACCTTCTTATCCAGTGTAGAAGACCTCACATTCAAGCTTGCAGCGAACTGGTAATAAGCAATAATCAGTCATCAGTTCAGGTACAGGAAGAAGTCGAATGTGTAGAATGAGTAAAAATGAAAACATGAACAGTTACCTCCTGGTTGACATAGCAATCCAGGGAATTCCCATCTCTCTCCTGAAATATTTGTCTAAGCTCACGTAGCTCTGGAAGATCAGAAAATCTTGTAGCAGCAAGCATTAGAGATGATACAGCCTCTCTGCATTCCTCAGGGCATCCACTATAAATGGAATGAAAGCAATTGAAGGGTGTAAAATATCCCAGCCGGAGATATGATGTTGTATAAAAGAGGGTGTAAGTTAGTCACTAGTTAGGGGAGTTAGTTGAGTCAGATGCGGGTTACTGTGTATAAATTAGAGGATTTAGAGTTTGAATATGTGAGATATATGTTGATATACAGTAGAGATTCAGTTCGGCATCTCTCTAGTTCTCCCTCTTCCGTGCTCCTATCTCCCTCAGCTCCATCCTCTCTTCTCTGATTCCCTTCTTTTCTCTTCTTCCCTCCTCTTCCCCAACTTTCCCTATTCTTTTCTTAATTATACATTGTATAAGAAAAGTTTGAAATGGTTGGCCACCCCAAGCACATCATCAAGCATCAACCTAGACGCTCTAGATAGCAATTCAATCATGTAGATTTGAGCGTTGAGATTCCCATGCAAAGAACTAATCACTAAAAGGCCGACTTATGACATCAAAACTTCAAGTGACACCTGAATCTGATCAGTATTCTGATACCAAAATTATTATAAAAGTATCACATTGCATAATCATTTTAACTAAAGATTATGAAGCCACCTAGCATAGAAAGACGACACCCCCACAGCAATGTTCAGCTAGAAACTTATACAATCTGACAATATGTATTCATTTATGGTGCAGTACTGGAGACCGTTGAGGTAGTTTGGTCCAACATGACATCATGTCATACGTTGTACTCTGAACATTTGGTAAGGAACACATTATAAGAGTAGAAAAGAACGGAAGCAGGTTGAACAATTAATAGCATTGGCACTAGAAAGCCAGCTTGTTTCAGAATATCACACCAAAAAATAGATGGCTGGACCCGATTATTGAAGGCAAAACAATATTCTTCTGTGCATTTGTGCCAATATAGATGTGGAGTTCAATTTTTCCTATTCTTTAATCCTGCCAATGAACTATATAAATAAATTTCTGTCCAGGTTATGTGATCACGTTGCCTTATGAGCAATAGTACTAGATACAAGAAGTCCAGCAGATGCACTTGATCAGCCACGATTTAAATTAAATAAGGGGAAAAAATATGAAAGCAAAATGAGAAACTAAAAAGAGAATTATCCATACCTCAGTTTCTGCATCACCGGAAGGTGCTTCATTACAAAGTCACAAGATTGCTCCATGAAATCAGAAGAAGACGAAACCGTCCGCTCAAACATAAGTCCATCAGCTTGTTTCACCACCTGGCAAGAAAGATAAAGTTTCATTAGCAGTATAATAAGGAACCATTCAATAAAAGAACAGAATATATGAATTTTTCGAATAGTTGAACCCAACTCAAGTTCCTTTGTAAATTTCCCCTACGGATAACAAGTTAACAACCACATACAACGATAATCAGAGAGCATTCTACGCCTTTAATTACATGATAGTCCGGCAAGACTGAATATGAAATCACCTCCACAGGAAAACCACACAAATTATAGAATATGGAAGACCCAAACCAAGAGCATTCGTCCCAAGATCGTATCCATTGAATAATCAAATCAAACACATGGAATCTAGAAACAACACTAACTAACAAGGAAAATATACGCGCGCGGATATGTGAAAATACATATACGCATGTGTAGGCATTAATATCAAGACCATTCGCCCGCAGATCAGCGATGTCTGTCTTAAAAAACTTCTCCGTCGCCTTCCGCTTCCTCCTTATGACATCGATCCGAGTCTTGATTAATTTGATCAACGATTAGCTTCCGGAAAAAGGAAAGAGCAACAAATACTCAAAAATTCATTTCATAACCACATTCTCGAATGCCTTCGCGCCAACTTCATCAGGAACTGAACTCAACAAGAACTATAACAGCGAAGGAACATAAATTAAGTGGGAAAAAAATAAAAAGATCATAAAGGCAACCATTTAGAGTGGGTGAGGGAAGAGTTAGAAGTAAAGTACTGAAATCGATCATTGAATCGGTTAGGTATGGGGTTAGTGGGTTAGATCAGAGTCAAATCGGGACTAAACCGGTGAGAAATTAAATATTTTAGATTTATTTATATAAAATTTTAAAGAAAAATTTTTAAAAAATGATTTTTCAAACAAAAATAAAAATAAAAATGCCAAACCAAACCGGGTCGGTCTGGTCAGGGTTCCAAAACCCTGGTTAGAAGTGAGAAAAATATATTTGATTGGAAGGAGGGGAGGTTAGGTGAGGTTAAAAATTGTCCTTTTTTGCTCCTTTCTCTACCCTCCAAAATTGGGATTTTTGGAGGGGAGAGAAACATTGGTCCTACTTTAACTAAAATACCCATACTTATTTTTAAATATTCTAAACTTACCTCTTCTGTTTAAAAACATTATATCCCACTTTGACCAAAATGTCGATACCTGTTTTTGCAATGAAACCTTCTAAATCATGGACCAAATTTATTATTTTATTGTTCACATAGATTTTAATATACCTAATTTAATTTAAAGCTAAGATATTTGCAATGAAACCCCCAAGTCATGGACAAAATTTATATTTTATCAAAATCTCCTATAAATTCTTTTATTTTAGCATTGATCTACCTTGACTATGTCAAAACATATCTCAAATTTACTAAAAATGAGGAGTTATCAAAAGCATATTAAAATATTTTATCATAATAAAATTAATGAGATAATATGTAAAAATCAATAAAATATCCTTTAAAATGCATACAATTTTTTTTATCATATATACTTGAGGTAATAGGTTTTTTAAGATTTATAAATTAAAAAATAAAAGAAGGAAAATATATAGATAAAGAAAAAATGATATATTTGTCCATTTATAAATAACTTCCTTCACCTATCCTTCTAAACCAAATAAGAAACCAAATCTCCCCTCCCCTTACCTTCCCTTTTCTTGAACCAAACAAAACTCATAATCTCCCATAACCTAACTTTAATGAACTTCACTTAATGTAACCTCCGTTGAACCAAACATACCCTTAGAGACCTTTTGAAAAAAAAATAAGTGAACTAAAAAATAGGATTTGCTCTCTCTTGGAAAACGTGCCACGTATTTGCTTGCCTGATGGGAGAATCGCATTGCCGGAAAATGCCATCGGACAGAACCAAGGATGAAAGTGTATCACTAGTTAATGCAAAGAAATCTAAAAAGGAGATTAAATATGTTATCATGAGTGATAAGATGCTTGATGCTGAAGGTTGTCATGATCAAGGTGAGACAAAACAACAATATCCTTTACCAACCCAATCTCACATGTCATATAGAGACTCACTCCTGGGTTGTAAGGGACAAGACTTCAACGGTATGACCTATGGGAATAGAGGAAGATCCACTACTGTCGAACCTAATAGACTAGGAATGGAAACTACCTTAACCCACAGAGGATATTAAGAAATTGATGGATATCTATCCAGTCATGCAGGATACTATTGAAGACTTTAATGAGGACTGCCATCCATGGAATAATGCTTTCATTATTACTGTGCTGGGAATCATAATAAATTTCTACAGACTCTAGGAACACCTAGGACGAGTGTGGGGCTTTAATGGCTTTGAGCTGATTGACCTACCAAACAATTATTATATGTTAAGGTTTAACAATGATGAAAGCTGGGGGAGTAAGTACAAGAATGTTCTCTTTGAAGGACCCTGGGTTATTGCTCAACACAGTATTATTGTGCAGCGATGGTCATTATATTTTGACCCTTTCCATAACTGTCTAGGACGTATTGGAACATAGGTGAGAATACCAAACATACCTCTTCAATACTCTAACAAGAAATACATGTGGAGGCTAGGGAATATGATAGGTAAGACTCTGAAAATTGACTTACATACGATTGCTAATATTGATGATGACCGAGCGAAGGTGGCAAGAGGAAGATTCACCAAAATCTGTGTGGAGATCGACTTACAAAAAAATATGGTCCCAGGGTGATATGCTCGTCGGCATTATTTAATGTAGAATATGAAGGTTTAAGGCTCATATGCTTTATGTGTAGAAGGTACATGCACAGAAAAGGACAACTGCCCTTAGACCCATTCCCCAACCGGTACTACATCATTGTCTACAAAACAGAACTAGGTGCCTCTGCCAAGCTATATGCCTAGAATGTCATCGAAAAATAGGTTACCGACAAAGATGAAAAAAATTCAGACCCTGGATATTGGTCAAAGGGATAAGTAAATCTCAGGTATCAAGACCTGACACCAACAAGGGCAGGTTAGCTAAAAATGGATTTAGTCCGAAAGCAAGGAAAAAAGGGTCTAAGGGTACATACTAAACGAAATTTGTAGCTTTACTTGACTTGGGAGAAGAGGAGGTCGAGGCATCTGGCTCGAGGAATAAAGTAGGAGTAAACCATATCTCTGGGTATGATGGAAGTAAGGCAGTTATGGTGTACGAGAGCCAAAGGGATCTGCAGAATAGAAAAGACAATTCTTAGAATGGTATAGGGTACAATCGAGTATAAGAGGTTAATAGGAATGGAGACATTAAAGTGGGCCAGGGGAAAAGTAGTGAAAAGGCCCAATGGAGGAGGAAGAGATCTGACAGTTCAAAATAATAAAATAGGGAATTGGAAAAGGGATAGAAAAGCCCAAACAAACAAAACTAATGCTAGGCTATGTGTAGGCTCTCAGAGAACCCACTATGTGGTTAGTAGATATCTAAACTCTAACGAAACCAAAGTGATTATCAAACCCAATGGTCAGAATAAGGGAAATGAGCAGGTCAATCCAAATGAACAAGAAGATAGTCACAGAGCTAGGTCAAAATACCTATCGAACAACCTCCTAACCATAGATGATAAATCTTATAATGAATCTGACTCGTACAAAGTAGTGGGGATGTCAATACAGTTTGCAGATAAGGAAATTGATAGTCGGTGTACGTTGGTGGATGGAGAAGCGCCAATTTTGGCCAGAATGAAAGGAGAGCCTCCAGACATGTAAGTGCCGTCCTCAGCCTTTCCTTTGCTATTTGTATAATTTTTTCCATGATCATTGCTTCCTGGAACTGTCGTAGAGTGGGAGGTAAGTCGTTTCCACGAATTATCAAAGAAATTGTGAATAAATATGCCATAAATATTTTAGGTTTGCTTGAAACTAGAATTAGTGGAGATAGAGCAAAGCAGGTAGTTTGACGGCTTGGATTTACTAACTATATTAGGGCTAAAGCCTCAGGGTTTGCAGAAGGTATATGGGTAATGTGGAATGAATATGAGGCTAATATTGAGTATATTATGTCATCCACCCAGTTTGTGCACTACATGACTACAAATTCTGCATATGGAGAAGTGACTTATACCACCTTTGTTTATGGGGATACCACAATTGTGAGACGAAGACCTCTATGGACAGATTTATGTGAGTTATCAATGACAATATAAGGGCCATGGTTCATCTTAGGTGACTTTAATGTCATAATGAGTGAGGCGGATAAGATGGGAGGGACCAAAGCACCAATTGATGTTACCTTTCAAACAATGCATCAACCAATGCAAACTGATAGAGCTCCCAGTAGTTGGGAATCGGTTTACATGGGAAAAAAATGGAGTTTGGGAGCGATTAGATTGGGTATTTTGCAACATGGAATCGGAATAAACCCACTAGTAATTTAAGGCCTACCATCACCTACGATTCAAATCAAATTATCGAGTGGTTGTCATATCCGATGGAGCAAATACTTAAAAGACCAGGTTTTCATCAACTTTTAAATACCAAGTACTATGGTCTTTAGAATCTAAATTTCCTAAAATTGTAAAAAAGGCATGGGATGAGAAGCACTGGGTATAGGGATTGAAGACCTTTGAAGAGACTACTTCAAAGTGGAATACCGAGGCATTAGGGAATATCCCCTAGAGGAAATAAGAAATCTTGAAAAGACTTGAGGGAATTGATAAAGCTAGATAGAGTAATCCTTATAATGGTCTTTTCAGATTGGAAAAATCTCTATGACTGGACTATGTGAAATTAATAGCTAGGAGGAACTCTTATGGCACCAAAAGTCAAGATGTAAATGGCTACAATTTGGGGATAAGAACTTATAATTTTTTCAGGCCACGGCCATCATGAAGAGGAAAATGAATTATATTGATGCTCTCTAGGATATACATGCTAATTGGGTGTATGATCAAGAGATATTGAGGAAGATGGCGTTTGAATTTTTCAAACACTTATACACCGAGGACCCTAACATGCCAAATACTACTAGTTGGAGGAGAGCTTTTCCCACACTCAATGATAGCTAAATAGTCTCAATACAAAGAAGTGTTAGATATTGAAATAAAAATACAGCTTTTGAGATGGGTGCATTTAAGGCCCCCGGTCGAGATGGTATTTAGGCACACCTCTTTCATACTCAATAGGATGTAGTTGGTTCTAAAGTATGTGAATTGGTGCATGAAATCTTTATAAACCCATTAAAGTTATTTGATATAAATAACAAATATTACCTTAATCCTGAAGGTAGACCACCTTGAGATGCTTATGAATTTTTGTCTTATTACATTGTGTAATGTGAGCTACAAAATTGTTAGCAAAGTGATAGCCAATCGATTGAAATACGTGATGGATTATTTGATTTTACCCAAACAAATAGCTTTGTTAGGGGCCGCCAAGGTACCAAGAAAATCCTTTTTACTCAGGAGGCTATGCACATGATGCATACCAAACAGAGAGGGAAAGGATATGTGGCTTTGAAGGTAGATATGGAAAAAACTTATGTTCGTCTGGATTGGGGTTTTCTTCAATTCACTATTCAAAGCTTAGAATTAACAGAATTTGTGAATCTTATTATGAGTTGTGTTTCGTCTACTTCAATGAGGGTATCTTGGAATGGCTCAGTCTCAGAACCTTTATCTCTTTTGAGGGGCGTACAACAAGGAGATTTGTTGAGCCCATTTTTATTTATACTAGCTATGGAAAGGCTAAGCCAAGTTATCCATTTTGAAGTGAAGGAAAGAAGATGGAAGCCCCTGAAGCTTACTACCAGTGGATCATTGATATCCCATCTATTCTTTGCTAATGAGTTGGTACTATTTAGTGAGGCCTCGCATAAATAAATGGAAGAAATTAGAAGTACCATGAGTTTCTTTTGTGGGGTTTCAGGTTATCATGTGAATCTACAAAAATCAAAGATGTTTGTATCTCGTAATATCCACTTGAGTCGAGCCATTGTATATAGCCAAACTCTGGGTATATCGTTAACCTCAGATATGGGCAAATACCTTGGAGTTTCCCTTTTTCACCAAAGAGCTACCAAGGTGACTTTTGCGCCGCTCATCCAGAAAATTCATAAGAAATTAGCCTGATGGAAGAGGAACTACCTTAGTACAACAAGGCGTACAGTTTTACTTAAATTGGTACTCTCAGCAATTCTTGCCTACCAAATGCAAACCTTGCTTATACCTAAAGGAGTCCTTCAGGAAATTGAGAAAATAAGTAAAGATTTCTTTTGATGCCAAAATTATGAAGTAAGGAAAATATACCTACTTGCTTGGGATGTCCTCAAAAGAGAGAAAAAACATGGATGACTTGTGAAAGATTTTGTGGTGACAACTCTCTACATTTTATTATTGTGTAAGAAAGTTTCAGACTTGGCTCCCTAATCTGTTCTTATAATCTCGATAGATCCTATAATCTAGGTAAACAGAAAATTAAAATTAAAATCCCCTGATCCAAGGAGATGCTAAATATAATATAAAGAGAACTAAATATTAGGTTAAAACTAGGGTTAGGCTCAATAAGTGGTGGCAAGCCTAATTGGTTTCAACACTCCCCCTCAAGCCGGTAAATAGATGTTGATCATTCCTAACTTGTTGACAAAGCCTTCAAATTTCTCTCGAGTAAGAGATTTTGTCATGACATCTTCAATTTTTCTTTCTGATGGAATATATGATAGATCAATTACCTAAAGCTTGGTTTGAGTGCTTCACTAAAGCCATTAGAGCATGGGAATATAGTCAGTGTTAAGCAGATCACACCTTATTTGTAAAGCATTATGGAGACAAAATAACTATTCTCATCATTTATGTTGATGATATAGTGCTAACAGGGAATGATGCAGAAGAGATTACTAGACTAAAAGGAAAATTGGCAACTGATTGAAGTAAAAGATCTTGGTACCTTATGCTATTTTCTAAGAATAGAAGTGGTAAGCACTTAGGAAGGCATTAGTGTATCTCAACGTAAATACACTATTGACCTACTAAAGGAAACAGGAATGTTGGGAGCAAAAAAAAACAAAAAAAAAAGCTCTAGGCGATTGCTTTAGGCCATATAGAGATTTATAGAGTTTACACACTTTATGTTAGTTTTCAAAGGTTCTCAGTCCTAAGGGGACCTCCATATACACTTCTTCTTCAAGATCACCATTTAGGAATGCGTTTTTCATATCTAATTGGTGAAGAGGACAATCTAGGTTAGTAGCAAGTGAGAGAAGTACCTTGATAGTATTGAGTTTAGCAATAGGAGCAAAGTTTCTTGGTAATCTATGCCATAGGTTTGAGTGAAACCTTAAGCCACTAATCGAGTCTTGTACTTGTTCATACTTCCATCTGGATTATATTTGACAGTGAAGAGCCACTTGCTTCTTACTACAGATTTGACCTTAGGTAGATCAATAACTTTCCAGGTCTTATTTTTGTGTAAGGCCCTCAGCTCCTCTTCTATAGCTTGTTTCCATTTAGGATGAACAATGGCTTCTTTAAAGTTCTTTGGTATAGCCTCCTTTTCCACATTTACACCAAATGTCTTTAGATTTAAAGACAATTTTTCATAAGGTACATACCTAGTAATTGAATGCTATGTGCAGCTCCTCTTTCCCTTTCTTAAAGCTATTGGAGAATATAAATCTTCAAGACTTGCTTCAGGTATAGATTCATGACCTTGCCTTGGAGTTAGAGTAGGTTCCCTACTATCTGTAGTTGGGTTTCTATGCTGCTATGCTTGCTGCAGTTCTGGCAATATTCTAGGTTCTTCCTCCCTATCTTTGGGCAAATCAGGACTAGAGAGAGGCTCAAAGGGGTTTGTCTCTTGAAAATCAAATTTGATTGGAGTATTTTTGGTAATGATTGGATGAATTTCAGTAGCAAATTCATATGTATATTGGTCTGAGTATTTTGGAAGTGAGGTAGTAAGTATAACAGTAGAAAAAGAGAAATAGCAGCAGAATCAGGCGATGTTTGAGGGTCATATATTTGCTGGCCAGTGGTAGTATCAGTTTTAGAATTGTAAGGATTATTCCCAGAGTCACAAACAAGCCATTCACTCATAAGTTTCTCCCCTTGAATGGGTGGTTTGACAAAATAAGGTTGAAATTCATTGTAACAAACTCCTTATTTGTGATCGGACAAAAACATTTATACCCTTTTTTATTTGAAGAATAACCCAAAAACACAGTTTTAATGGATCTATAGTCAAACTTTCCTCCTTGTTCATTAAAAACATAAGCTATGCATCCAAAAACCCTTTGAAGAATGCAATTAAAGAGAGGAGAGTCAAGAAAAACTTCTTGCAATTTTTGAAGTGAAGTCAAGAAATTTAAAACCTTTAATGGCATTCAATTTATTAAATATGCAGAAGTTAAAATTGCATCCCCCAAAAAATGATTTGGCATATATGTTTCAAACATAATAGCTCTTGCAACCTCAAGTAAATGCCTATTTTTTTCTCTTAGATATACCATTTTGTTGAAGTGTTTAAACATAAGAAGTTTGATGGTGAATGCCATGTTCTTCCAAAAAGATTTTGAAAGGTGAATTTACATACTCTTTGTCATTATCAGTTTGAAGAACCTTGATTGAGGTTTGAAATTGATTTTGAACAAATTTATGAATTTTTTTGAAAATATCAAAGACTTCTGATTTGTGACACACTAGAAAAACCCAAGTTGGTCGAGTATGGTCATCAATAAAGGTTACAAACCATCAAGCTTTAGAGTTTATTGTAAACTTTGATGGACCCCAAACATCACTATGTATGAGAGAAAAAGGGTGTATGGGTTTATAGGAGTGAGGAACATAAGAACTTTGGGTTTGTTTAGCAAAGTAACAAGTTTCAAAATGGAATGCAGAAATTTCTTTATGATCAATATTTGGAAACAGAAATTGCATAGAACGAGGACTAGGGTGGCCTAACCTAGAGTGCCATAACATAATGTCTTTATTTGTTAAAACAAAAAGAGCAGCCTGCGATTTTGTTAATGATCCTTGCAGATAATAAAGCTCATTCTACATTTTAGCATGACCAATCATCTTCCCCGAGGTCAAGTCCTAAAAATTACAGCCATGTTTGCCAAAAGTTATAAGGAAATTTACTTGAGATACAACCCTTTTTACAGATAACATATTACATTTAATGGTAGGAACAAATAATACATCTCTTATCACTATATTTTCAGATATAACTACAGTTCCAGATCCCATTACTTTAGCATGTTCGCTATTAGCTACTTCAACAGATTTATGCTTAGAGAACTCAAAAAAAATTTGAAAATAATTCTCTAATACCTGAAATGTGATCAGTTGCTCTAGAATCAATCACCTAGATGTTTCTAGGTTTTACTATACCATTAAAGGCACGAGTGAGAATTGTACCTGCATATGCCAAAGTAATCAAGGGATTGTTTTTCTCACATAACTTTGTAGAGGAAGAATGTTTGTCCAAGATCCTCCTTAAGATTTGAAGTTCTTCACTACTTAAAGACTCTTCCTCAATATCTGCAGCACCTATCATCAACCCCTTTCTTCTCTACTTGGTGTTGGTAGGCTTACCATGGAGTTTCCAGCAAATATCTTTGGTATGTCCACTTTTATTGCAATGGTCACACCATATTTCTGCTTTCTTTCCCTTTGGATTACCTTGATTTACTTTGACAACTAGTGCAGACATCTCAATCTAAGCCTTAGTTGTCTTTTGAGTCAATATCTTTTGACTTTCATCACATTGGATCATATTAAACTTGTCTTCTAAGGAAGAAATGACTTTATTCCCATAATACGGCCACATATATCCTTATACACATCATTTAGACCAACAACAAAGTTATGGCATTGTTCTTTGTCAATAAACGCCTTAAAACGTATACCGTCTTGGGCACATAACATTGAGTCACAAATTTTTCTCCTTGAACCAAGTTTTAGATAAGGCATTTTACCTGTATAATTGCAGTTGTATTATCTCTGATTGAGTAGATTGATTTGGAAAAATCCCAAATCTCCTTGGCTGTTCATGAGAGTAAAGACCTTTCACTTATATTTACTGACATTGAGTTTATGAGCCAAGACTATAAACAGCATAATGAGCATTAGTAGGGTCAGGTGGTGGAGGCGATCTAGTCAAGTACTTTTCCTTGTCCTTTACTCGAACAAACATCAAGATACTTCTGATTAGTTAGGGCTACTTTGAATGCCATTGATCGATAGATCAGGCTCTGATAGCATGAAATATTTTATGGTAACAACTCTCTTTATGTTATTATTGTGCAAGAAAGTTACATACATATATAGAGAATTAGGTTAAACTTGGTTCCTTAATCTGTTTCTATAATCTCAACAGATCTTATAATCTAGGCAAACAGAAAATTAAAATTAAAATCCCCTAATCCTAAGAGATGCTAAATATAATATAAAGAGAACTAAATATTAGGTCAAAACCAGGGTTAGGCCCAATAAGTCGTGTTAAGCCTAATTGGTTTCGACAACTTGGCTTCAAAGACCTTCACTATTAGAATATGGTCTTCATCATGAAACTATAGTGGTGTCTATTAACCAGCCCAAATGCTCATTGGGTTAAATGTTTAAGAAATAAATATGGGTGTGGTAATGGAAAATATCCTAAGGTTGAGAAAAAGCATCAGTAATTTGCAGTGTGGCAAGTGATCCTCTCGATGTGGGATAAATTCATAGATGGAGTTAGATGCAAGCTAGGTACTAGATCTAACACGAATGTTTGGATGGAGAAATGGCTACCTCTTGATCGGCCCTTTCTAGAGTATGTGGATAAAAATTTCCAACTAATTGATCCTGAGGCGACAGTGAATTAGTTTCTCACTCCCACAGGTTCCTAGGACATTATGAAATGACGGGAATTTCTTTCTACATGGGTCATTCAGAAGATTCAATTATTACAACCTCCAAGAGGCTTAATTATGTGACAATGGCTTTTATTAGAAGGTATCGACTAATAGTAACTTTAATGTTAAATTTGCATACTGTCTGGCACGTAATTTTCTGAATCATATTATTGATCCCGTGTGGCAAACTCTTAGGCGATGAGATATCCCAGAAAGGGCAAAATTCTTTATGTGGCAGGTTTTCCATAAGAGAGTACTAACAAATTTGCTAAGAGCAAAACATATTCCTTCTACATCTCTTAATTGTCCTTTTAAGTGAATGTGTGAGGAGTCTTATCATACATACCTTGAGACACTGGGAGACAGTGAGAAGAACGTGGCTGAAATTAATTAACCTATTATATATATATATATATCTATATTTTTTAGTTGTGATTTGCAGGTATGGTTGAGGTGGAACTTGAAGAATGATCCTGCTTCTCGGCGATTTGCAAGATGGTCGTGGAGTAGGATTTTAGGCTATTGTGTTGGGCGCTATGGAAGAACTAGTGTAGGAAGGAGTTTGACAAAGACATCGACTCACCTCGAGCCTTAGTGAACCGTTACATATACAAACACCGCATCTTCTGGATTCAAGATATAACAAATAGTAGATGGTTCCTACCGCCAGCAAGTTTTGTTCGAGTGGATATGGATGGATCAGTATCTAACCAATATTAAGCTACAACAGGAGGACTGATTCATAATGAAAGAGGAGGCTGGGTGGTGGGGTTCCAACAAAAAATTGGATATGCACCCTCCACTACACAGAGGTCATAGCTATTAGCATAGGATCAAGAATGTGTAAAATGTTGAAGCTATCAAGAATCAGCCGTTCTTTGACTCAATTGGGGCATGCATCTCTTACTAATCTATCATGGTCATGATCATCCTCTCAAGGATGAAATCGACATTAGGTCCCTTATCTCCTCAGATTGGGATCTGCATATAGTGCACATAAAGCGTGAAGTATTAAGGAGCGATGATTGCCTTACTCGTCCTGCCCATAAAGTGTAGTTAGATTTTACTGTGCTACAAGAGCTACCTACGTGGTGTTGGGTCCAGATGAACGAAAACTTAATATATGCGGAACTGGGACCTTTATCCCACCCTAGTACTGAATTGTGTTGAGATGTAAACTACAAGTGTAATGCTTGCCATATTATTCAAAAAGAAAAAAGAAAAAAATACACTGAATATTTGAATTGACATACTTATGCACAGTGGATTAAGGCCTAGTCAGAATTAAGAGGCCTGTTATAAAAATATGGAGAGATATGTGTTAATGAAGATATATATTTGAAAGTTATATCTCTTGTCATATAATTGTATGTTTAAGGATTATATTTATCATATGACCCGTATGTAAGCTATGTATATATAGGATATGGAAATGCACACAAAATATGCTGAACATTTGAATTGACACACTTGTGCACAGTGACGGTTAGGACCCAGGAGACAGGATATTTGAAAGACAAAAGTGATAATTAGGGGAATTTTGAAAGGTAATATAGGGATGTTAGAAAAGGGCTAGTACTATTAATAATAATGGTGAAATGCGATTTCAAGTGGGTGAGTTGGATGAAATGGGTTGGGAGGGGTCAAGCAGATTCAACGACTTAAAGGTGATAATCACAATCAAATGATGAGCTCTTATTTGTGAATTCGACATATGTTTGTGTAAATATATTTCATGACTTTGTTGCTGTCTCATTTTTCTTTCTCCTTTTGAATTTCTTTTTGTTCCTAGTAGTATATATATGATTTGAATATGCCCAACTGTTCAACTTGAAACAACATGTATGTATGTTTTTGCAAGTGTCATTTATGTCTATTCAAAACTATCATTGGAACATAAACTATGTCTATAGGTTTCTTCCCTTCGTTCTCTTATGCTTACTTTGCTATACACTACTACAAAAGGCACTTTTAATGTCCTTTTTATACCCTTTAGATGACCGTTTTTAGGGAGACTTGTATGTGAGTGTCGTTGAAAATTTTAAAATAGACGACCGTTTTAAAACAGTTGTTGTAAGAGACTTACAATGACTGTTTTAAGAAAACAGTAGTTGTATCTCTAGACAATACAATGACTAGTTTGAAAAAATAGTCATTGTACAACGACTGTTTTATCAAAAACTATTCTTAAAGTAACTTTTTTAAGAAAGTAGTCGTTGTATGTTAAGACATACAACGACAATTTTTGATAAAATAGTCTTCGTATTGTAGTTACAACGATTGTTTTTTCAAACCAGTCGTTCTAACCCTTTTTTAAAAAAAAATTATTCATTTTTCTCCTTACATCATTAAAAAACTACCAATTCTTAGACAATCATATTTTGAATTTAGAACTAAGAAAACATAGGTAAAATTCACCATATTAAATTTTGAATCTTCAAAGTTCAATCATCACATATCACGCAAAAGAACTTAAATCCAGACATATATCATCATAACATCATTTTAATGTTCAAACTTTAACTTTCAAACAAAATCATGACAATTATATGCCTAAAGATTTATGAGATGACATGCTTCCATCAAATCTTTAATGCTTAAAGTTTTGATGATAACAAACTTAGGATTATTCAAATAAGGATTTATGCTTCTTATTCATAAGATTTAATATCATGAACTATTCGAATAGTAAAGTTTGTTTTTAGTTAGCAACTATCCTGATAACTTTAAGACTATTCGAATAGACAGAGTATTATCATGATAGTGTAAAAGCTAATATAAATGCACTAATAAAAGTTAATAGTATTATAATAGTCAACTAACTATTTAAATAGTATGACTAATAAGCTTTTCTGAAAATAACTCAAGTGAAAAAGTATTCGAATAGTCAAAGTACTATCTGGATAGGCATTGTGTTTTCTAAATCAGTTTCTAAAAATGTTATCTGGATAATAGGATAACTATTTGAATAGTAAGAGTACTATTTGAATAGTGAACTAATTATTTGAATAATCTTTCCAATCAATTTATCAAAGTTATTCGAATAGTATAAGGATTATTTGAATAGCATTTTAAAATCAAGACTTCTGGATTATTCGAATACTGTGAATATTATCAGGATACTTTGAGATTATTCGAATAGTAAGTCAAGTTGAGATTATTCGAATAGTAAGTCAACTATTCAAATAGTATCTTGATTTGAAACCAACTATTTCCAAATCCAATTTCACAAGGTTATATGAATAGTAATTTTATTAGTTTTCAAAACGAACTATTTGAATAGTCTCAGTGCAAAAATATTTAATACTATTCGAATAGTAAAGAAACTATTCAAATAGCCTATAACTAGAAAAGAAGCATTTTATCCTAATAGTAATGTTTGTATTTGAATACTTTATATTTCCAGAAAACAGAGCATAAAACCAATATTTGTGAAATCCATGGAACTTTTTGTTGTAAGTGATAATCTTGCTTATTATTATTCTCTATCGTGATTAACATCTGTAGAAGCAAGTTTTAAGGAATTTATCTATAAGATATTTGAATTCCAAGAAAAGTAGATATTGTGTCAGAAGCTTTAAACGCTAAGCCGAACTCCAACCAACACATTCTCTTTGCTACAACGGCTATATCCAAATATCATAAAAAATGTCTAGAGAAGCATTTAGTGAGTAACGAACAAATAGAATACTCACAACGGTTATTAAATTCACTACAACTATAAATACGAGCGTATTCAAAATGGAGCAACTACCAAACTAATGAATATTCATTTTGCATTAAGTGCTCTGTTTTTCATTGTCCATTCTGTATTATTGTACTTCATTGATTGTATTATTCACTCTTTGAGAGATAATTATTGCAAACTCAATAAACTTCATTGAGAAATAACTTAAGGTAGTAGGGACTTAAGTTGGGTATCATCGTATGTTGTGTAAGGGGGAGCGAGAGTCCGGAGTAGGAACTTGCTTTGTATTGTTGTGCCAAGAACCCACTGAATCTTGAAAGTGATAGTGAAAAACTCAGAGGGAATATAAAGACTTGATGTAGGTCAGAATTGCTGAGACCGAACCAGTATAATCCCTGGTGTACATTTTGGTGAAATCTCTCTAAATCTTAAACTTGTTTTAATTACTTTAAATTTCCATTATTTGTTCATTACGGTTAAAAATTTTTATTATCACCCAATTCACCCCCCTCTTGGGTGAAATGTTTGCACTAACATTTGGTATCAAAGAGATGTCTTCTTTGTTAGGTATAACAACCTAAAAAGGATCTTATGACAAGTATAGGCGAATGAATACTCCTCGACGGAGCCTCAATCACTAGACCTCTGGGTTTTAATGGAGGATACTTCTCGTTCTGGAAAGCTATGTTCAAAGTTTTCGTTATGGCAACATAATATGGACTCTGGGAAGTCATTCAAATTGGGAATTACATTCCTGTAAAGACTGTAGAAGGTCAAGCAGTTCCTAAGACACCATATGAATATGATGACAACAATAAAAAGCTCATGACTCTCAACAAAAAAGCAATCCTAATGATTTAAAGCGCTCTGGGTCTGAAAGAATACTTTAGGATTTGCACACTTCCAACTGCCAAGGAAATATGGCAAGCATTGGAAATAGCACACAAAGAAACCTCAGGCATTAAGGAAAACCAAACCAATACTCTTGTTACTGAGTATGATATGCTCCACATTGAATTTAGCGAATCGATAATTGAGTTTGAACTCAGATATACTCACCTCATAAATTAACTTAGGCCTCTTGGGAAGTTTTATGATCAGAATACTCAAGTTAGAAAGATACTAGATATTATTTTTAAAGAATGGGAGGCCAAAGTCACATCAATAGAAGAAGCCAAGGGCGAATCTATGCGATCAGTAGCTTCTCTTTTTGGAAGCTTATCAAAATATGAAAACATGCTAAAGTTCAAATGTGAACTAGAGGAAATCGATGACAAGAAGATGAAATGAGTAGCATTAAATGTCATAAAAAAAGAAACGTAGCTAAAAACAAAAGAAGAAATTGAACATGATGAAATGGGAATGATCGTGAGAAGATTCAATAAGTTTTACAGAAAAGGTTATGGGTTTAAAAACTTTAACAAAGGAGGAAGTAGTAGCAAAACAAAAGAGCAGATTAGCCGCTATGAATGCAAAAAGCCTGGACACATCAAATATGAGTGCTTTGAATATTTAAAAAACAAACAAAGAAAGAAGAACAAATTTGCTAAGAAGGAACTTTTGTCTCAGCCATCTGGGGAGACAGTTCTTCTGATGAAGAAGAAAGTGACGATGAAGAAGTAGCTAACATCTGCCTCGTAGCTTAAGAACAATCAAAGGTAGATAAGGTAACTGAAAATTCTACTTATGATGAATTACATGATGAATATAATGCTTTACATAGAGAATTTATAAAAATTGTAAAGGAACTTGTGAATCACAAGAAAAGGGTGAAAATACTTGAGGAATAGCTCAAGGAATTAAAACCAATTTCTTGTGACTCTTATTAGCTTTGAGAAAAGAAAATAATAATCTTACCAAAACCCTTGAAAAATTCACAAAAGGGAGTGAAATGCTCAAGGTAATTCTAACAAAAATTTTTAATTCTTCCGCTGTATGCCTACTAATCCCAACAGTTTCTATTGTCGTTTCATTAAATACTTATCCAACATTACCAAGCCTCATTGCGCTTTGCTTGAGAAAGATACAAAATTCAAATTTGATGATGCTTGCCTTCTAGCATTTGAAGAACTCAAGAAAAACCTTGTGACTTCGCCTATAATGATGGCCCCAAATTGAAGTTTGCCCTTCATAGTAATGTGTGAGGCAAGTGACTTTGCTGTGGGAGCTGTTCTTGGCCAGCAGAGAGATAAAGTCTTTCACCTGATCTATTATATACAAATCATACACTTGATGATGCTATGGATGTAGGAGAAAATAGACTCTTGCAATTGACTGAGCTTGAGGAATTTCGATTTCATGCTTATGAAAGCTCTAAGTTGTATAAATAGAAGACTAAGAAGTAGTATGATAAGAAGATTGTGTTTAAGACCTTTGAGCCAGGACAACATGTACTCTTATATAATTCTAGGCTGATGTTGTTTTCAAGAAAGCTAAAATCTCGTTGGTCCAGACCATTCACTATGGTTCAAGTGTTTGATCATGGTACAGTGGAGTTAGAAGGCAAAAGTGGAGAGAAATTCAAAGTCAATAGGTAAAGATTGAAGCACTATTGGGGTGGTGAAGTCGACCGTTAGACCACTACATTACCTTTAACAGTTGATTCTTAAAATGCTGTCATGGTCAGGCTGAGGACTGTAAACCAAGGGCTTGTTAACCCAATGATTTGGTTTTCATTTATTGTTATTATTTTTATTTTTCCATTTTTATGCAAATTCAAAGATGATTCACTCCTCTCATGACTATAAGTTCTCGCTCAAACACTCTTTCCTCCTTCAAAAATTTAAAACATCATTGAAGTCATTAGAGGAATAACTCCACATCAGAATCATAGACATAAACCAGGGGAGTACTAGTTCCTTTATCTCTTTATTAAAGTTTGCAACATTGAGGACAATGTTTGATTTAAGTGTGGGGGAGGGATATGATTTTTTTGTGTGCTTGTCCTTAGGCAATTGAAAAGAATTTGTTTTTGGAAAAATTTTTACATTTCTTAGGATTGAACTTAACTTTAAACCCTCCCTATCTTAGAGAGTGTTATTGAACCAAAAAAATTAAAATAGAAAAGAATGTTTCAATTAAGTCTATAAGCCTTAATCTTTGTTTAAATCTTGAGAAGAACAATGAGAATAAGGAGTAGTTTGTAATATGATCAATAAATTATTAGTTTATAAATATTTTGCTATATGATTTCCTTAGGAAATTAGATGATGACCTTTGCTGGCTAAGTAAGCTTTTGTTTAGGGAAATGACTCTGGTGAAAACAAATAGAAAAAAAGAAAGAAAAACAAAACAAAGAATAAGAACACAACTCCAATGGCTTCTCTAGACCTAACTTAGTAACCAGGGGCACTTCATCACCAATGTTGGCACTCGCGTCAAACAGTTAAGTCAAATAAGGCTGAGTTGGGATAAAAGCCTCTTGAGGTATTTGTTGGAGTAATTAGGTAACCAGTGCTGCATCACCCATGTGTAGGGTCACGTCAAAAGGGGACCTGTAACAGCTCAAGATAAAAAAAAGAGAAAGAAAATAAATGAAGCATTTTCTACCTAAGGATCCTCAGTATATTAAATGAAAAGCTTGGTTAAGTTGGGGCATTTGAAATTTTTTGGCAGGTGTTAGTAGAATAATATTCATTTACTAATCTTATTGTTACACTTATTACTTACCGATCTTTTGATCATGGGACGTTAAGAGATGATTACAAGTGTTTAAGGCTATTGGCTTAGTGACCCATTCTTATAAAACATTAAATTGAACAAAACTTGATAACATGATCTAAGTGTGGTGGTGTGATGCTCTATGTTTAGGAATTTCGTAATTAATGTTCTTTTTGTTTGAATAATGAATTTTCTTTCTTTTGCTTGAGGACAAGCAAATGTTTAAGTATGTGGGAGTTTGATAAGAATATATTTTATAATTAAATAAGTATAGATTTTTGAGATATATTTAATTAAATTTATGAATATTTTATACATATTTAGTTATCCTTTGTATATTTTTCCTCTCCTCAATCAAATATAAGATAATAAGAGATTTTGATAGAAAATCTATTCATATAATATTTTATTGTGGATGAGATATTATATGAAATAAAAAAACTGCAAAAGGAGCTGGAAATCAAAAATACTATATATATATATATATATGTGTGTGTGTGTGTATATATATATATATATGTATGTATGTATATGTATATATATCTATATGTGTGTGTGTGTGTGTAAGTATGTATATGTATTTGAAAGAGAAAAGGGCGTGGAGCTGCTAGCAATTTGAGGGGATAAAGAAGTGGACCCCACGCAAGGAAAAATACAAAAACCAATTGAAGTGGATATTGTTGTGATAAGAGATATCTAATAAAAAGATCAGCTGGGCCAACACACAAGGAAGGCGGCATATATTATATATATGTGGATGTGAGGAATGCATAGGGAGGAAAAAAAAGAAAGAAGAAAGAGGATCCAGACTGGAAGAAGGACTTGATGGTAGAGAGGAGGATGAGACGTAGAGTCGGATCACAAGAGAGAGAAGGCTGCTAAGGAGAGCTTGAGGTTGAGGAAAAATTGTATTAGTGCTCTAGTCCTTAACATTCTTCTTTTCTTTAAAATCTGAACTCCGGAATGATTTATTACTACTATTGTGATTTGATTTTGATGAACATGAGTAGCTAATATTCTCATTCTATGATTTTATTGAACCTATTTATAGATTGAACTATTTATTTTCTATCTTTTGCATTAAATGAATTTTTGTATTGATTTTATCTTACTCTTAATGCCTCTAAATGCCTGATCACCATTTAATTGTCTTGTTCATTTAAATTACTTTTGAGAAAGATAATTTAAGTGTAGAACTTGGGTAAAATCATGTTAGAATTTAAGTTTAGGTAATAAATGGATGGTTTGTTAGTATCATAGAGATATAATTACTAATATAGCATTGTCAGATTAAGATTGGCGTCTAAAGTTAGTCCTTATTAATTGATGCAAGAGATTAATCAGTTTATTAGGATAAATATTTGGTTTTAACTCGAGAGAGCATTATCGAATGTCTTTGAATCTTAGACAAATACATATATTTGTTTATTGTTTATTGAGGGTAAATTTACTAGTTCATGAAATAAAAAGCGAATAGATAATCTTAGGTCTTCAATACTCGTGAAGTTAAGTCCAGTTTGTTTTCCGTTATTTCCGATGATTTTCTCTTTTAAAACTAAAACAAAAAAATTGCTCAACCTAATTAAGAATACAATTGATAGAACTAGCTCAAATTTTCTTTTCTTAGTCCTCGTGGGAATGATCTTATTATATTACTTGCGATCCGTATGCTTGGGGTAAAGCTAGATGGCTAATAGAAATATCAACAAAAAAGACCATTAAAATTGCTCCATATGGATCTAGTTGGACCAACAAGGGTAAAAAGCCACGGAGGAAACCTATATGCTTTGGTCATTGTTGATGATTTCTCAAGATTTACATGGACTATCTTTCTGATGTCAAAATATGAAACTTTTAGTGAATTCATTATCTTTGCCAAGAATGTGCAAAATGCGAAAGGTATGTCGATTGCAACTATTAGAACAAATCACGGAAGAGAATTTCAAAACCAAGCATTTGGAGACTATTGTGATACAAATGACATTGAACACAACTTCTTAGCACCGAGAACTCCTCAATAAAATGGTATTATAGAAAGGAAGAATAGAGTTGTCACAGAATGGTAAGAGCAATGCTTACAAAAAAGAAGTCTCCCAAGTGTTTTGGGTTGATGCAAGGAGTACTGCCAGCTTTTAACAGGGCTTATATCATATCAAAGCTGAAAAAAACACCATATGACCTTTATAAGGGAAGAAAGATGAACCTCAGTCATCTACACATATTCAGATGTAATTACTTTATTCACAATAATAGTAAGGATAATCTAGGAAAATTTGATCTCAAAGCTGATGAAAGTATTTTTTTAAGATATTCTAATAAAAGTAAAGATTATAGATTTTTTAATAAACGAACCTGTGTTGTTGAAGAATTTATTTGTTATGTTTACTGAAGTTGATCCTCCTATTAAACCTGTAGATGATGAGCCAGAGTTGATTAGTTTTGAAATAAATCAAAATGTTTCAAAAACTCCCTACTATCTTTTGAACCAAAAGAAAAATAGGGTAAGTCATCCTCTTTTGAACAACCCAAAGCTTGGGAGTTTAATAAAAATCATCTCATAGACCAGGTCATAGGTAATGTTGAAGAAGGAGTAAAAACTAGAAACATTATTCTTAATGAAGTAAGTTTTTCAGCATTTATTTCAGAACTGGAACCCTCTAACATTGATAAAACCATAACAGACAATGATTAGGTTATAACAATGCAGGAGAAACTTAATCAATTTAAGAGAAAGTAAGTTTGGGATTAGCAATCCGGCCTAAAAATCATCCGGTCATTGGCACTAAATGGGTATTTAGAACAAACTTAACGAATCCACAACATTGTCAGAAACAAGGTAAGATTGGTGGCCAAAGGCTATAATCACAAAGAAGGAATTGATTATGAGGAAACATATGCTCCAGTGGCTAGATTGGAAGCCATACGTGTACTCTTAGCCTTTGCATACATCAAAGGATTTAAACTCTATCAAATGGACGTAAAAAATGATTTCCTTAATGGTTATATAATGGAGGAAGTTTATGTTGAACAACCTCCTGGTTTTGAAGATTTTTCTAATCCAGATCATGTCTATAGACTAAGGAAGGCCCTTTATGGCCTTAAGCAAGCTTTGAGAAGCTTGGTATGAAAGACTAAGTAATTTTTTCATTAATCACGGGTTTGACAAAGGAAGGGTAAACACAACTCGATTTATAAAACGCAAGAAAAATGATATGTTAGTTGTACAAATATATGTAGATGATATTATCTTTGGAGCTACTAACGATTCTGTGTAAGGAATTTTCTGACATTATGAAAGGAGAATTTGAGATATCTATAAACGAAGAATTAACATTCTTTCTGGTTTTGCAAATCAAACAAAGAAAGAATGGAATATCCATATCTCAAACTAAATATCTCAAAGAGCTCCTTAAGAAGTATGGAATGGATCAAGTTAATAGAGCTAATACTCCCATGAGTTCAACAACCTTATTGGATGCAGACGTGAAGAGACCTGAATTCAACATAATAAAGTATCAAGGGATGATTGGATCATTGCTCTAACTCACAGCCAGCAGACTAGATATTCAATTCAGTGTTGGCATGTATGCTAGATACCAATCATGTCCCATGGAATCACATGCTGAAATGGTGAAAAGAATTTTCAGATACCTTGTTGACATAATGGAATTGGGAATATGGTATCCCAAGGGAGGTAATGAGTATCTGACTGCTTACTTAGACTCAAATCATGATGGCTATAAGATTGATAGGAAAAGTACAAGTGGGCAATGCCAATTTCTTGGAGGAGCAATTGTTTCTTGGTTCAGCAAGAAACAAAACATAGTGTCATTATCTTCAACAGAAGTTGAATATATAGTGGCCTCAAATTGTTGTTCACAAGTGTTATGGTTGAAACAACAACTACATGATCTTGGAATTTATCTCAAAGAAATTTCCATTAATTGTGACAATACCAATACCATTAACTTGGTCAAAAATCCATTACAACATCCAAGAACTAAGCACATTGATGTGAGACATCACTTCATCAGAGATCACATTCAAAAGAAAGATGTCAAAATGGTATTTATTCCAACACATATGCAATTGGCTGACATATTCACCAAACCTCTAGCAAAGAATCAATTTCTATACATAAGAAGGGAATTAAGAATGGTAAATCACATCCTAATGAATTGTGAGTAAATTTATGTATTATTTATTTATTTGATTATGTTTTGATTATAAAAGTAACTAACTTAAGCATAAGAGTTTCTAGATATGTGTTTTTCTGGATTATTTATAAAAAGGAAACTCTGAGAAAAAAAGCACTATTCGAATACCAACCACTGTATTTGAATACACAGACAAGTTTTTAAAAGAACTATATTCAAATATAAAACTCACTATTCGAATACTAGTGATATTATTTTAATCTGTGTATCGGCAACTATTCGAATAGCAGGGTCACTATTCGAATACAAAAGAAAGCTATTTCAAAGACACTATTCAAATAAGGCTAGACTATTCAAATAAATCCAATTGTTTTCTCAAAATTGAAAAGGACTATTCAAATACTAGAAGTTTTATTCGAATACTAATGTACTTTTCTTTAAGAAGACTATTCGAATAGTGGGAATGGTATTCGAATAACAAAAGTAATTTCACAAACTATACAAAAATACTATTCAAATAATCATGTCTCTATTTGAATACAAAAACAGATTTTACAAAGAGACTATTCGAATATTGAACAAAGTATTCGAATAGTAGGTTGATTTTTTAAAACATGAAAAACTTGTTTGAATAATAGAGTCACTATCTAAGTACAAAAAACAAGTTTTACAAATGAAAGTATTCGAATAGTGTATCCATTTTTTGAATAGCAGAAGATTATCCTAAAAAATTCACTTTAAAGTCTATTTGAATACAACTCAAGCTATCCGAATAGGAACAATTATTATTTTGACAAACCATTCGAATACTCTAAGAACTATTCAAATAAAGTTGATTCTTAAAAATATATTCGATTAATGAATCTTTTATTCAGATAATCTTTGTTGATTTTTCAAACTGACTATTCGAAAAAAAACTCTTTATATTCCACAGGAAGCAAGTGTATCCGAATACAAAAATTTCTATTCGAATACGCTAAGGAGTAATAGATAGAAGACTATCTGAATAAATGGTATACTATTCAAATAAAGAAAATGGGTGAATAGAGCAAGAGATACTATCCAAATACTACTCTTTCTATTCGGATAATAAAAGCTACAAATCAACAGAAACTATTTGAATACTCTGCCAACTATTCAAATACTTGAGGTAATCAAAGACAAGGCTATTTGAATACTACCAAGCCTATCCGAATACAAGTACGCATATTTACTCTCTAATTATTTGAATAAGTTTATAAGTATTTGAATAATCCCCCTACTATTCAAATACTCATGAAATTATTCGAATACTCTTAGGTCTAAATATAAAGAAATTAAACTCATTATCTAGTAATTATTCGAATACCTCTCTATTTCCTCTTTGTATACAAGTCCTTTCCATTGATCTCCCTTCCACCTTGCAATCAAAACCCACTCAAAATCACACCATTCCTCCATCTACAACTTCAAAATCCTTCAAATCATCAGAAAACCTAAACCTCCGACACTTATCGAAAGATTTAGAATGAGAACCAAGAGGGTCAATATCGAGAAAGGAGATGCTACTCCACCTCCCAAACCATCTTCAAAGAAGTCTCCTACTCAAAAACTATATAAGAAGTTTAGGCCAAAGGTTGCCTCTAGTTCTAGAAAAGGTTCCTCATGAGCAAAAGGCATTGTAATTAAGGAGCCTATGCAAACAAGATCAGCTTCCAAGTCTACTGCTCATATCTCAACATCTAAAGAGAAGGATGTTCCAGACACCTCATCTCGAGACCCCTCTACTAAAAGTGGTAGTCTAGATAGGACTGTCAGAAATGTGATAAAAGGGATGGTTCAGAACATAGAAACTGGGCTAAGCAAGACTCCATAAGCTCAATCTTAAAGGAGTATACCTGAACTATCTAGAAGCTTTATAGAAGAAGAAGTAGTTGGACCTCCTTCTAACTTCACCAAACCTCTCCTTTAACCATATGAGAAGACAAGCAATAAGGATCTCTTTTCTTATAGGCCTATTTGCCCTGTAGTGTATGTAGATTTGCCTTATTTAAAAGACAACCTTGGATTCAATCTATATGGTTTCTTGGAACACTACCAAAGCCGGCTTCAAGTTGATATGTCATATAGCCCCTCTATAGTCAGAACCTTTTATGCCAATTTTTGCTCTGTCAAAATCAAAGGAAATAAGAAGGAATTGGTTTAAGAGAGATTGGAGACAACTGTGAGAGGGCTGAAGGTTCAATTGTCACCCTCTACCATCAATTCTTATCTTGGATATGATGATGAGGAATTTGATGAAGCCCCTTAATTCACTAAAGATCAGATCCTGCAGATCATTAAGCTAGTGAGAAAAACAAAGAAGTTCTCCTTTATGTGCCTTAGTAATGAACAGAGGATCATATGGTATATCTACACTAGATATTTTATCAATAAATTCATAACTTCAATTTCTTCTCTAGCACAGACTTCAACCTACTAGCTTGTCTGGTTTGTGGAGTAAAGATGAATGTTAGAGAGTTTATCTATTAGGAGATCAATACGTACATATTGATCTCCAGCAAGATAACTTATGTTCCCTTTCCTCAACTTGTCTCCTTGTTCTTGAAAATGAACAACATTTGATACTTAGAGAGAGAACAAGGAATACTTGTAAGATTTGGGAAGACTTAGATAAGGAAAATGAAGATATCACTGCCACTGGATTTTTCTGAGGAGCCCCAATCAAAAAGATAAAGAATGGAGCCTGAGATCTCTAAGGTGGATGAAGCTCACTCTTCCAGAGCTGCATCTCCTCTTCCTTCACTATTTTGGTGCCTCTATTCAAATTCAAATCTAAGAGGCTCTTAAACCAGTAGAAGAACAAATCCTGAGATCCAATCAGCTTATGGTAGAATATATCTAGAGTCAAGTTAAGGCAGTAATTAGTGGGGTAAATGAGAACATCCAATCCCTATACAAACTCCAAGCCAATTACCTACAACAAATCACTGACATCAGGGACAGACTTGACTGCTTGGAAACATGCATTACTGGATCTCCTCTCACTAAGCCCCTTGTACTTGCAGTTCCTATATATACTAATCACCCCATAGCTCTCCAACTCAACCACCATAAACCACCTCCCTCATAACTCCTTATAAGCTTTCAAATGTTCTATTTACCATACAAGAAACCACCTCTTCTAACCTTATCCATATTACCATTAAGCCAGTGATCCAGCCTGCTACTTCACGCCCTCACACCATTTCACAACCTGCTTATAGTTCTTCTGGAGAAACTCAAGAAGTGTCTAATCCTAAGAATGATAACCAACCAAAGCCCTCAGAGCAGCCTCACACTTTCACTCCTCAACCTATCTCAGTGGTTGCCCCTGAAGATACCCCTCAATCCTCCCCTTCATTTACCATTGACCCTCCTTATACTATTTCTCCCTCTGATCAATTTCATACTCCCTCTGATCATCCTTTGAGCTCTACCTCCACTCCTTCTCTAGTACCTCTCAGAGATCCTCCAGTATCTTTTGACCTTTCTTTTCCTCCTCCCCTAACCTTTTTGATAATGATAAAAAGGGGAAGAAGTCATTTTCACCATAATCCATGAACCACTGAGCATTGAGTTATTTAATTCCTTAAATATTTAAGATCATATTTCTAGCTTCTATTTAAGTTTCTGCTTTAGTTCATTATGTGTTAATGCGCTGTGATATAACTTCCTTTAATTTTAAGTTATCTTAAATTATCTTGTTCTATGAGTTCTTGTTTTTTTCTTTATTACTCTCTACTTTAATTGTTAATACTAAGTTTTGTCATCATAGAAAAGGGGGAGAATGTTCGATTCAGAAGTTTTGATGATAACAAACTTAGGATTTTTTGAATAAGGATTTGTGTTTCTGATTCACAAGATTTAATATTGTGAACTATTCGAATAATCAAATTACTATTCAAATAGTAAAGTCTGTTTTCAGTTAGCAACTATCCTGGTAACTTTCAGACTATTTGAATAGACAGAGTATTATCATGATAATGCATAAGCTATTCGAATAGAAATGTACTGACTATTCAAATAGTATGACTAACAAACTTTTCTAAAAATAAGTCAATTGAAAAAGTATTTAAATAGTCAAGGAAGTATCCAAATAGTCATTTTGTTTTCTAAATCAGTTTATAAAAATGTTATCCGGATAATAGGATAACTATTCGAATAGTAAGAGTACTATTGAAATAGTTAACTGATTATCCGAATAATCTTTTCAATCAATTTCTCAAAGTTATTCGAATAGTATAAGAATTATCCGAATATCATTTCAAAACCAAGACTTCAGGATTATTCAAATACTGTGAATATTATCAGGATACTTTGAGATTATTTGAATAGTAAGTCAACTATTTGAATAGTATCTTGATTTGAAACTAACTATTTCCAAATCCAATTTCACAAGGTTATCTGAATGACATGTATTGTATCATAATAATTTTCTAACATCAAAGTGAAAAACTATTTGAATAGTATTAAGGTTTGAAATATATCTTTTTCCAATTCAATTCAAAAAGGTATTCAAATGGTTGGTTATTGTATCAGGATAATTTTATCAGTTTTCAAAAGGAATTATTCAAATAGTAAGTTAAACTATTCAAATAGTCTGAGCGCAAAAATATTTAATACTATTCAAATAGCCTATAACTAGAAAAGAAGCTTTTTATCCTAATAGTATTGTTTGTATTCAAATATTTTATATTACCAAAAAACAGAGCATGAAATCAAGATTTGTGAAATCAATGGAACTTTTTGTTGTAAGTGATAATCTTGCTTATTACTATTCTCTTTCATGGCTAACATCTGTTTAAGCAAGTTTCATGGAATTTATCCATCAGATATTTGAATTCCAAGAAGAGTAGATGTTGTGTCAGAAGCATTAAATGCTAAGCTAAACTCCAACCAACACATTCTCTTTACTACAAATGTTATATCTAAATATAAAAAAGAATGTCCAAAGAAGCATTTAGTGAGTAACAGACAAATAGAGTACTCACAAGGATTATTAAATTTACTTCAACTATAAATATGAGCACATTCAAAACGGAGCAACCACCAAACTGACATATATTCATTTTACATTAAGTGCTCTATTTTTCATTGCCCATTCTGTATTATTGTACTTCAGTGATTATATTATTCACTCTTTGAGAGAGAATTATTGTAAACTCAATACACTTTATTGAGAAATAACTTAAAGTGGTGGGGCCTTAAATTGGTATCATCTTATATTGTGTGTAGTGTTTAGAGTAGAAACTTGCTTCGTACTGCTGAATCTTGGAAGTGATAGTGAAAAGCTCAGAGGGAATCTAAGAACTAGATGTAGGTCAAAATTGTTGAGACCAAACCAGTATAATCCCTTGTGTACACTTCGGTGAAATCTCTCTAACTCTTGAACTTGTTTTAATTGCTTTAAATTTCCATTATTTGTTCAATACAGTTAAATTTTTTTTATTTTCAATCAATTCACCCCCTCTTAAGTGAAACGTTTGTACTAACAAAAGTTCTATTAATGGAGACCGCTAAAGAAAATGAAGAAGGCTTGGGGATGTGAAGATGTGTGGGTGTGGGTATATGTTAAAGGGGCGTGAGCTCTACATCTTTATATTATTATATTACTCTTTTATACTTTTTCTTTTTGTGTGTGTGTGTGTGTATTCTTTTCATGTACCTTTTTTTTTTGCTTTTTTTCTTTTTTTTTAAAGTTCACTTATCTTTTATAATATAGATAAAACTCTTAATATCCTCAAGCTCATATTTTGACATCACAAAATCTCTACATTTTTTTTGGCCAAAACAAAATCTCTAAGTCATTTTCTTAAACAAACCATCATTTACCAAGATTGTCAAAATATCCATAATTAAGTTCTATTTGTATATTTCATTCCAATAACATTGAGTGTGTGTGTGTTTGTGTTCAACTTATCCTTAATAAATATATATTAGCTTCAATTTTCAATTACATCCCAATGCTCGACTATTCTCTTAATTTTATATTTAAAGATCTTCTCTAAACCCTAAACCCCAAATTACTTAATAAATCACATCCTAATAGCACTTAATTACTATAAATAAAAATTAGGATATCACATAGAGCAAGGACACATGGCCAGACCTTGAAGAAACTTATATCTCTCATTTGCTATTCAAACAAGAAGGTGAACAAGTAACTGAAGAAGGAAGAATCCGATGATGCATCAAATTCTTAAAACATCTCTGTGATTTTTTATTTTTAGTTTGTTTATTTACTTTATCATTTTTTTGTTGTAAAAAGGTGGCTGGAAACCACCAATATTAATATTTTTAAAAAAATAGTATATACATTACGGTTATTAAGTAATAATTGTAACATCCCAAATTTTGGGAACAGAGTCTTGAGAATAAGCCTGAATCAAGTATACTGCTAAGCTCCGATTTAGTAAGTATCTCAGGAAGGTATAATTTTATTCCCTAAAATTCATTATACCTCTGCAGCATTAAAAGGAATACATAGCCTTTAGAATAACAGCAATTGGACATCTATAAATAAAAATATGAATTTTCAAACTTTAATGAAAATTTTGACAGATTGAGTACAAGTGTGAAAATGGCAAAAATATATGGGCAAAATAGTCATTTGGTTAAATTTAATACAAAGCTCATATTTTCCCTTTTCCTCATGTTGTTAGAGGGTAAAATGGGGAGCAAGAATGTAAATTAATATTTGAGATGAATATGCCAAAATCTAGAGCAATTTTGCCCAAGCAAATTGTGGTTGAAAAGTGAAATTAGCATGTGTTAATTTAGCAATTAAATATTAATATGTAAAGTGATATTTTTGAAGATCGTCATCTCTTCCTAATTGACCATAATTTTTCCAACATAGAAAATTAAGTGGGAAAATATTTATTTGGATATTAAAGATGCCAAGTGGAAGCCTTTCTTGCCATATGAAAAAAGATGACACAAAAAGTAAAGTCATATGCAAAATTGGCAATAAAATAATATTAATTATAAGGAGGTGGATGATGATAATTTTAAATATCATTATCCCCTTCCCAAAGGCATATTTTCATCCATGCATAAGAGCAAGGAGAGAGAGAGGATTTTGAAGAACACAAGAATAAGAGAGAAGCATAGGAGTTCAAGAGGCAAAATCAAGGTAAGCTACAAGTAATTTCCACTTGTTCTTGCCTTCTAATTCATGGAAATCTCTCTTAATCTCTATGCCTTATTGAACACACATGTATCAAGGACTAAATCAAGAGAAAATGAGGAGGAAGGGCTATGGTTTTGTGAAGAAAAGAGAGAGAAGCAAAGGTAATCCAATAAACCTTGTTATCTTGTTGGTTCTTGATTGTTGTTGGTGGTTGTTATTGATTTATTGTGGTTTTGCTTGGGGTTTGTGATTTGAGAATGCTAAAACCTAAGGGAAGGTTCTGCCAAAATCTTGATTAATCATTTAGGAAGTGTGATTAAGTGGTTAATCATGTGAATAAAGGTGCAAAGAAGGTGATTAATGGAATGCAATCAAGAAACTTCAATTTTTCCAATTTATTGTGATTTTCATTCAGCAGCTTTTTTCACTATGTTTGGACTAGATTTTGGTGTTTTTGATTATTCCATTGTGTTTAGAATGATCAATTGTGTAGGGAACATGTATAATATGAAATGTAAAGTCTTTAAGGGTTGAAATTACAATTTTACCCTTAAAACCCTAACATAGTGGTTGCCAGGGCTATTTTCATAATTTGAGCATGATTTTGACAAATATGAGGTCAAAAATATATTTTACATGTAAAATTGTATAGGATTAGCCTAGTTCATAATTTTTTGGTTAAATCGGGTATAAAGAGGCTTAGACCAGGTCTCCAGTGGCATTTGATCATCTTATGGTTTTAAGAAAAGATAACCAATAAAATAAGCCTAAAATAATATATGAATGAGTAATAACTCATTTATTGTAAATTTGGAATTTTAGGACTTGGCAGTAACCTGAGCTAAATATAGGATATTGAGCAGAGAGTGGAACAAACAGTCGATCTAGGAAGGGCAATTAAGATAGTGAACTTACCCTACTTGCATGTATTTGATATTTATGCCTTTGTAGCGATACATGTGATTGCTTTACTTGATTGTGTAGAGCATATATGAATGATGAAACTCTGCTTCTCTTTATGCTATGGCTATGAGTATGTTACATAAAACATTGAGCACGTAGAAATGTCATTATATGATATGCATCTAGTTAAGGCTAACATGTCATGCACTTAACATATATCATGCATACATTATGGTAATTATTTATTTCTGAGATTCCCTGAATCTCACCCTCCCTAACCAACCAATTAAGACAAGTGAACATAGGAGGTGTGCTGAGAACATAAAAGAAGACTGCACATAGAGAAATGCAGTGCTAGTTAAAGATAGGGATGTGTCTACTATTCTTGGATTAAACTTAGACACTTTGGCGGTCTTGCATGGCTACACTACATGTATATTCATGTGCATTTTTTTAACATAATATGTATATCCCTGTGTTGAATTCCTGTAATATAATCAAGCATACTGTATCAATATTACCAGTATATTTATGTTATTCCTGTGTGCCCGCTGAATTGTGTATTGCTAGTCTGGTTAATATATATATTAAGGGGTATGTCAGGCGGGTATGACAATAACTGTCACTTATTAGAATACCATGCAAATATATAACAATTGTATTTTATAATCGTCATATATTGTCTCATGGTTCTTATGGTAAAAACATCATAAAATGTTAGATAGACATATAAATGATTTGTCTTCTAACTTCATATCAGGAAAAAAAAACATAACTGCTTCTCTTAAATAACCACCAACTAAATGGTTTAAACATTTCCCCTTCCCCACTCTTATGATGAGAATACTCTGTGCTTCTTCATTCTTTGATGACCAGCATGAGAACCAGGTACCCTTTCTTTACACACCACTACGCGTGACTACTCCTTTTTAACTTTCAAGGTGTACAATGATGGTCCAAATTTGTTACTTCCAATCTATATAAACTCTCAATTTCCTTATGTTTATCATCCTCCTTTGTTCTTTCAATCGCCAAGATGAAACGCCATGCTGAATGCATGTTAGAAAATCCACATCGTCATCCTCCTCATCCACCTCCTTCTCCCCCTTCTCCTCCTCTACAACCTTCGCCTCCACCTCTACCTTCACAATCTTATTCTTGATGGTATAGGTTTGACCACCATGATCCTGATATACTCTCAAATGATTCAAGCCACTCTTTGGTGAGGAGGGGCATGATCCTAACATACTCCTAGATGGTTCATGCCACTCTCATGCAACTAGTCACCAGAGGATGATTTTTTTGTTTTATTTTTACAAAATATAAAAATGTAATTATCTGGGCACTAGTTTTCCAAAATTTTTAAAAAATAATAATAACATACCTCATGGTTATTAGTTAATAATCGTGATATATGTATTCATTAAAACAATAATATAACTCATGGTTATTAATAAAGAACCATTATAAATTTAAAATAATAAATAATAGTTTTATCAATACAACCATTATGTACAGTCTTCATCATGACAACCCAAAAAATACTACCCTTTTCCCTCTATTTAAGCTTCTGAAATAGAACACACTTGACACTTAGTCTATTTGAATGAAACCCTCCAACATCGTAACTCTAGTATTCCTGTTATCTTTTTTGGCCGTCAAGAGTCGTTTTCAATTGAGTCCCACCATAAAAAGCCTTCACCTTACTTCTCAGCGACAACTGTACTAGTCAATACCTTTACACTTGTCTCAACGATTGCCGAGCGAGTTGTTTTTGTTTGCCATATTTTACGTTTTCATTGTTCGTGAGCCCTAGTTAGGTCACATTCCTTTGGTATTGAGGTGCCTTTGTGAAGTCACTACGTGATAAAGCATTAAGGTGACATTAACTTGCTTTAGTGAAGTTTTTAATTTTTGTGAAACCTATTACTGTTGTGATCAAATGTTCATTTCTTATTACAAGAAGTTGTCAACCCATTGTTTTTACTAAAGGTTTCTACTTTATTTATCTTTTCTTGAAGTAACATTTGGGCATGTGATCCCTAACGAAAATACATCTTCTTTTTTGGAAGTATCCATCTCTTTAGAAGTTACTTCAAAAAATTCAATAAATTGAATAAACTAGTTCATGTGTACCAATGAAAGTCATACATGAACAAGCTCTGTGAATAAACCAGTTCAAATGTATTGAGAGTCATATATGAACACGCTCTGTGAATAAACTAGTTTAGGTGACATATTGAATTTATTGTTATGAAGTTATGTTTTTTTTTTGAAATCCCATAGTGCTTTGACTTAAGGTTCATCTCCTATTTTTCTATTGAGCAGATGACACCAACGTAAAAGCTATAAAATTCAACATTGTGATAAGTCATAGACTCTTCAATGTGAGAGTTTCTGAGCTACTTAGTCTCCTCCCTCTCCCTCTCCCTCTCCCCTCTCTCTCATATATATATATATATATATATATATATATATATATATATATATATGTAATGTAAGTATTCACCTATACATTGTGTCTCTTGAGCAATTAAGCCTAGAAGACAAAGGAAGATGGGGTAAAAAGTAAATATCCCTCTCAGAAAGGGCGTTGGAGTTATACAAACCATTGAACTCAAGTTTTTCCTTATCCCCTCCTTCACCCTTTTTGATAAGGGTATATGTTCTTTCCTAGAGTCATTTGCTTTCCAAGGTTAATTCTTGTGAAGAGACAATTATATATATTTTACCAATTATATTATCATTTATATAAGTCAATAGTTACCATTAATTCTTCCCACAAAGCCTGAAATGTCTTGATCTATGCCAAATTTAATGGCCACACGGTGTTAAAGGTACTGTTGTTCTATTATATATATAGAGGATGTCAACTAGCTCAAAACTCTCACTTGAAGAGTCTTATATCCATACATTATGGTTATTATATAAAAATCATTATTTATGTACTTATTTCATAATGATTTTCTATGTGAGACTGTTATTAAAAGACACGGTTCTTATGTACAAACTATTATGTATGTTACTGAATAAATAATGGTTGTAAAATCAAACTGTTATGTATCATGAAAGCATTATCATGTATTATGACGATTGTTTACATGTGCCTGTTAATTATTATCACAGTAATGTGCATATCATGGCCACACCGAGCCTCAATATATAATATGTGTTATATTATAACCGTTATAATATGTCTGAAATAAATAATAGTTTGGAACTGTAATGTATCTGTGTGGAGCTTTTATAGCACCCACATAGATGATAGTTTAGAATCATTATGTATGGTAGTTAATAACCATCATGTATCGCAATTTCTGTAGCAATGCTCTTAAATAACCATATCTTGCTCTTTAATCTTCTCCTCTTGCTATTTAGTTCTCCTTTTTTGCTCTTTTATCATCTTTATACAATCTGCAAAATTGAATTAGATGAGAAGCTCAAGTGCAATAACCTCGAATATATTTTATCGGTCCAGATTTAATATATTATAAAATTATTATTATTATTATTACATTTTTATAATATTTTATAATAATAATATTATTTTTATAATAAAAAAATTCTAAACTATTGAGATCTTACTCCAACGGTCTAACTTAAAAAAAAGAGGAAAAAAATGGTAAAGGAAAAGGAAAAAAAAAGTCAACTTTGTGGATGGTATATATCTGGTAATACTAATAATCCACCAAAGCCGCCGGCTCATATGGCTAATTCCAAGCTTCGTACTCATTTTACTGTTCATCCGTCTTAGGTACTGCTATCCAGGCTAGGGTGTCAAAATTCAAATCCTCTCCCTTTCTTCAGCTCGTCTCACCTCTCTCTGCTTCGTCTTCGGCTCTTTTGCTTCTCAAAACCCTACCACCTCTAAGAAATCCCAGAGATGAAAATGCGTGGGATCGCCAAACCCAAGTTCGTTTTCGGAAGATGCATGGAATCATCAAACCCAAGTTCATTTTCAGAAGAAAACCTCTCTCTGCTGCTTTCTCCACCTCCTTACTCTTCAACAATACTCAGATACAGGTATTCTGTCTCTTTCTACATTATCAATTTGGATCACGCTGTTCTAGCGATTTCCTGCAACCTCTGGTTTTTAATATGGTGGGTGGAATAAATGTATCCTGATTGAAAATGAATTTATTGGTCTTGAAACTGAACTACTCAATTGTTTTCAAGGAGAAAAAATCTGCCAAAAGTTTGAATTTAATATTATAATTTTCCACGGGTTTGATAAACTTAAGATTTTTTACATTCTATTCAATCTTTCGTACACCAAAATACTTTCCTCTCTCGATCATCTTTTTCACCATTTTATTCTTTGTTTGAAATATTAATAAAATGTAACCTTCAATACTTACAAATTTGGATTCTTTTGTAGTATGATCCAGTTTAAAGAAAGTGTTGCAGCATTTGCAAAGGAAAACATCGCCCCTCATGCGCCAAAAATAGACCAAACAAATTCATTCCCGCAGGTTTGTAAGAGGGTCTTAATCTTTTGATGGTTATCAACATGATAGATTATTTTTGAAAGTCTGATTTCAATTTGATGTGATGTTAGGAGGTACAGTCCTTCTTCATCCAGACTCTTCTGCCTTTATTTTCTGATTGATCATAAGAGATTGCCTTTCTTCCCCTACATATGAAGCCGGGGTTTGTTTGCTATGACTAAAGTTTGCAAGTTCCTCTCTTAGATTGTATACAATTGTTAAGACCTTTGAAATATGTAAAGCCATCAATATGGCTCAGCCATAAGACAGAAAATTATGTTGTCTGATACCATCACCTCCAAAAAAAAAAAAAATCTCTAGATAATGGGTTCTTCGTTGACTATTTTTTTGCCATTACTGTTATGGTAACAAGCTTGTCCAAACATGTTTCTTCAGTCTAGAAGCTGAATTAGCTCCAAATTACTTTCTTGGTGAGATATCACATTTAGGCATTTCAGATGGAATCCCAAGGATGTATTTAACTTTCTTAGTTGCAATTTTGGTGGCTGTTGGTTCTGATTTTTACAATATAACTTTTGTAATATCCTTTGTTCTTTATACAAATTTTTGAGCTATACGGTATTCTTTTCTGTGTTGAAGTCTTTTCACACTGAAGTATTAGCAAAATCTCCTCTCAGTCTCTTCAGTGGAATATATAAACCATAGACTGATAACTAAATGGATAATCATTGGACTTACTGAATTCCTTTCGGCTAACATTCATTATTATGATATGCTGTTTCATTCTCATCTAGGACACTACTTTGATTTTTAACATTTGTTAATCCTCTTAAGCTAGATCAGGAGCATCTCACCGCATGTTTTGTTATTTAAGAGCAAGAGATACTAAAGACTTTGCATTTATAGTTTGTGTTAGCCTCATTTATGAAAATTTGAGTAGTAAAGTCATGTTATCTGACGACAAAACATTGTGATGGAATAAAAATTATGAACTTAATAACAAGTATTAACAAAAGAGAGAAGGGTTGAAGGAATGATATTGGTTTTTTTCCTCTTACTCCATCTAATGCATATTTTGACAATTTAGAGCTCATGGACTTGGCTTTTTCATCCTTTGCAAAGAGAGTTATAATTGTGCAGTACTCTTATAGACTGTAGTTCATTTAAATGCTTCTAATCATCCATTTAAAAAAATGCTTCTAATCAAATACTGTTTAACCTCCTTTTCTTGACCAAACTGAACGAAAGAGAAAACAAAGGACTACATATCAAGTACAAAAAGAAAGCTCAAAATGTGTTGTTTTAACATGAAAGTAACAAAAATAAGGACTGACAAAATCTGACAATAATTAAATTGACATGCTGCAGATTCTTATTTTGCTTTTTTTTATAGTATGGTCATCTCTTCTCTTTAGTCTGCAAGAACTTTAGCAGGACCTCAATCTACGTACACGATATTTTAGAAAAATGGGTCTCTATTTTTTTTACAAGTGATCAGAAAAGGTAAGGTTTATTTTTGTCATTATCCTCTTGCTACATTAGCTAGGCCCAAATTTGTTTCATAGTATTGCGTGCGGGGAGACATAAATTTCCATTCAAATCAGGTTGAAAAGATGCTGGAGCTGTGGCTGCTACATACTGTGAATATTAGGTGGCCCTACAAGTTTCATATTTAAGGAAATATTATCTATTTGACATTATGAAGCTAAAAAGAAAAATTCATTTGACAAAATAGCTCAAATAGTGTTTTCAATATATGATAAATCTTGTGTCAGCTTTAATTTAAACTTTTGTGGAATGAATAAATGAAAACAAAACCTATATGCATTGTTAGGAAATCATATCTCAATATGGCAAAGTTTCACACTTTGACTCGAGGCATGCATGGTTAGGATCAATTATGAAGTAATACTTTCTGGATCTTCATTATAGATATTACCTATAAATTCATGTGAGTAACTAGTACAACTAATTAAATGATGTTTTACTTAATAACAATTACTATATCAGTACAGAGTGATGGCTTCAGAATGCTACATGTATCATTAACATCCCCTCCCCCCCAAAAAAAAAAAAAAAAATCTAGATAATGGGTTCGTTGTTGAGTATTTCTTTTGCCACTGCTGGTATGGTAACAAGCTTATCCAAACATGTTTCTTCAGTCTAGAAGCTGAATTAGCTCCAAGGTTACTTTCTTGGTGAGATATTATATTTAGGCATTCCAGATGGAATACCAAGGATGCATTTATTAAGTTTATTAGTTGCTATTTTGGTGGCTGTTGGTTCTTTTTTTTTAAAACTATGTTTTTTTTTTAACTTCACATACATGTATATGTGAATTTTAGACGATTAATTGAATTTCATTTGACCCCTTAAAGTTTTTTTGGTTTGGATAAGATTACTCAAATTTTTTATCCCATCCTACCCAAAGTATCTGTCACAGAGTAAATTGTTGCCAGTTTTCCCGTACATTCTTACAATTACGTCTTGTTGAATTTTAAAAATTGTATTATCCTTTTATTTTTTAAAATGAAAAGAATTTAAAAGAATGGAAATAAAATCAATATAAATTACCAAATAGGGATATTATTACATGAAGTAAAATGGGAGAATTGAATTTAATATATTGTCAAAAAATATTATTAAAGTTTAAATTTAAATAAGGAAAATAAATTTCATTTGAGCACATAAAAAAATATATTTTTGAAGCAAATGGCACAATTTTTTAAAAATTTGATTTGAATTAGTTTTGATTTTTCAGTGGTAGCAATTTTAATAGTAATTTTTTGGTTAAAGTATGTGTTTGGTATTTTAAGGTTACATTAATTTTGGGTTTAGTCCAGTAGGTTTATAACAGTGTGTTAGGTAAATTCTCAAAACCATGGTTTGACACTAAAATTATGGTTTTGAGAAAAATTAGCTAAACACTCTTTTTTTTTTGGAAACCATGGTTTTATCCTAAAACATGGTTTTAATGTTCAAAACCATAGTTTTGGGAAAAACTTCTTTTTGTTGCTTTTTGTCCAAAACCATGCTTTTTTTTGTTTTAAAAAATGTCCAAAAATATTTTTTAAGTAGCATGCAGTATCCTAAAATAATTTTTAGTGCTTTTAGTCCTTTAAAATATTTTTTCAGTTGTACTCAGTGTGTTTGCAGAATGATTGTAATTTTACCCTTAATTTATTTTTTCAGCTCTAAAAATTACTTTAAAGTATTTTTTCAGTTGTACCCAGTGTCATCCACTCTAAAATATTTTTCCAGGAGCACCTAATATTTTAAAGTAATTTTTGAACCTGAAAAAATAAATTAAGGGTAAAATTGCAATCAGTCTGCAAACATATTAGATACAACTGAAAAAATATTTTAAAGAGTTAAAAGCACTAAAAATTATTTTAGAATACTGCATGTTACTTAAAAAATATTTTTTTGATACTACATATGTTCAAGAAAATATTTCAAAATACTAGATATCATTTTTTAGACAAAAAAAAAAGTTCAGCTCCTTAAAACTACACCAAAACGGTGTAGTTTTAAGAAAATGATTGGCAGCTTTTTTTGGTTTGTCCAAAATATAATCTTATCCTTCATATGTAATTATTCTAAACTTTCAATGTACAATATATATATATATATATATGTATGTATGTATGTATGTATGTATGTATGTATGTATGTATATATTTCTATGTATATATGTACAATTTATTTTTTTTGTCACAATTTATAATTTTTTCGGACAAATTTAAAGAGTTTTTTGTATTTATTGTTCAATTTTATGTTAAATAATATCTAAAATATAATCTAATATTTTATATCTAATTATTATAAATTATTTTTTACAATTTATTATATATATATATATATATATATAATAAATTTTTCAGATAATTTTATGCCATTTTTTGTATTTATTATGAAATTTGCTACTATATAATACATAAAATATAATCTTATCATTTCTATATAATTATCACACAAGTTAATGTCATTTTCAGTAATTTGACCATAAAAAAAAAGATATTCTGATCATAATATCCAAACATTCTCATTTTATCAAAATCATTTTTTTCTCATAATCTATTTAGCTAGAATCTATTCTCAAAAATCACTTTCTTCATTTTTTCTCCATAAGCTATTCTCAAAAGCTAATTCCAAACACACCCTAAATTACTCTCTTTAGTCCTTAACACAACTATTATTTAATATAGTTGACAAAATAATCAGTTTAATAGAAACAATGAATCAAATGAATTGTTCTCACATGAAATAATGATAAACATTAGTTACCAAACAATGAGATGGATCGAAATTAAGTCACAGAAAAAGTAGCATAACTGATAACATTATTGACAGTGAATTCACTAACCATAGTTTGTAAAACAATTCGGAGAATTAAAAAATTCACACGCAACAACTTTAGTTTTATAAGCAAATTGGAATAAAAGAAACATTTACTTCTTTAAGAGAAAACATAATATCCTCTGTAAAATCTCAATGACTTTATTGGTGCCACAATCCTTGATTGGTACATGTTTATCGGTGACTTTCCAGACTTTCCAGATGCCAGGTTCTATGTTCAATTGAGTTGGCATAGAGTACTTGAAATGGGGACGATGGAAGAACAGCATTCTGAGTTGTCTGACTCAGTCTCCAGAAACGCAGAAGTAGCCCTCGCTGTAAGAGAAAATAAGAACAGGAAAGCAAAATCATACGCCATAGCATAAGATAATGAAGTATAAAAAAATTATTTGTAAAAGAGATAGGTATTGTCTTGATTAAAAATAAAAACATAATAGATGATATCCCATTCACTCATATGTTATCTGCCATATTGTCGTGTGAGTTGTTTTTTTTAGGGGCTGTTTGTGATAGCTTTTTTGAATCGGGCTTATTATATAAGCCCGATTCACGTAAATCGAGATAAATCTCCTCCACATATTTATCTCGTAGACCGTGAAAGCACTTCGTAGACCGTAAAAGCACCTCGTATACCGTAAAAGCTACCTCGTAGACCGTAAATTACAATTCATAAGCACTTATTCGACCAATCGACAATAGATGAGGATTAAATCTTACTTATAGAAAAAAAAATCATATTGAGAAAATTATCCCCAGTTGAGCTCAGCATAATACTTAATTCTAACGTATGTTCAATAAAAACAATATAATAGAAACATTGTATTTTGTGTATTACTATCACCGATTTTAATTAGTTGTAAATGAAAGAAAGACGGCAAAGAAGTTGCTGAAGGAATAGAAAGGAGTCACACAGGAATTATAAAGGAAAAAAATGATTTCCTTTTTAAAAAAGTAAACCAGTTTGACTCTCGCCGATTCGTTGGTTTTCACGCCGAATCTGCTGGTCGGATTTTATAACCTGGCTAAGTATTAACCTCATCATCTGCAATGACAACTCTACAACTTTCATATTCCGTACAATTCCTTTCCTGTTAGTCCCTACGTCCATAATATTCATTATATTTTATTGGGAGGATTCTAAAAAAATATCATTTAAATTTTAAAATCTTAAATAGGTGATTTAATAATAAAATGATTTGTTAATTGCATTACCATTCTTGTTAATCCCATTACCGAACTTATTAACAGGATTTTGAAGTTTAAATGGTATTTTTTTAACATTCTCTCTATTTTATATTTGAAAAATCCCGACAAGGATAACTTGTTTGAACTCTATTTTTGTTTTTAAAATACAAACTAAAATCCTACCACATCAAATGGTAACAAGTCCTACATCAAAATATTCCCATGAAACATATTTACAACATTCCTCAAGGAAAAAAGGGAAAAAAGGCGCTCTCACTTTCACCATATTAGTAAAGTTACTAAAGTAAGCTAATCAGGGTTCTGCTCATCCATGTTTATGCTGATCAGGGTCCCAAAAAGGGCTTGCTTTTTTTTTTTTTTTTTTTTTGCCCCCAGCGAGCACCAAGAAGCGTTCACTGCTTTCCAAGGTGAACTAAAGTGACAGAACGAGAAGTAAAGGAAAAGTAAAATACTCCACCGTGAACAGATATTTCTCAAAACAATGAAGCACATGATATTTTGGTAACAAAAGGAACAAAGTGGCTAGCAGTATTGTGAAGGAAAGGGATCCGGAGCAAAGATAACTCAATTTACAGACAAAAACATCCTGGAACCAACTAACCAGTAGATAAATCGAGTCACTGTACCTAAATAACACTGAGGAACACAAATTCAGACGAAGAACCCAGATCTGGAATGAGGAACCAAAGAATTAAGGAGTCACCGGCGGTCTCAGAAATTAAAGAGTTCAGAAAGAGAGGATATGATGGTATGTTTGGATAGTTTTCATAAGTACTTTTCGATCATGATTTATGAAATACGAGGTAGTTTTTACGGTTTATGAAATAAATATGTAGAAAAATTTTATCTTAATTTACATGAATCGGATTTATAAAATAAGTCAAGCATACAAGTCAATAATGGCAATCACGTGGACCTGTTGCTTCTCCCCTTAAATGTGAACGTTGATCGTGAGACTTTTTTGACCACGAGAAAGTTAGTTGGATAGCCATTTTGTATTTTGGGAATTAATAAGTGGAATGCTTGTAGAGGGGATTTCAGACTCCGTCCTAAAGTCTTTTTAAAAATAATTTTCAGATTATTATTATTTAAAAAGCAAAAAAAAAATTCTGAAATGGTATTTAAGAAGAATGCAAACTAAAGGTAGTAATAGTATTTTAAAGATCATTAATTGTCTCTTATGTGGGGCAGTTAAAGTACATATAATTTATAGTTTTAATTATAGTAATATACATATAAATAATTTTGAATTCCCATTAATTTCTTAAGGGTGTGTTTGGTTTGAGGTGAGGATAAGGGAGATCTATTCATTCTCTTATTTGGTTTGAATTTTGAGTGAGAGGAAAACCAAAATTTTAGTTCACATTCTCTTCTTTCTCTTTATTTTTTGCTCTTATTATAAAAGATCCCTCTCCGTCCCTCTAACAAACCCAATAATGAAATATAACCCCCTAAATCTAAAAACCCCTAAATGGGTGCCATGTAAAACCATGCCTTTGCCTCTGGGGTGAACACTGACAAGCATTGTTATTTATTTCCGTTGGCTTATTTTGCTTGGTTGCCTAATAAATAGTTAAATACATACCTACCTTAGCATTATCATATTTTTATTATTTTTTTTTGAGTGAGAGAGGTTGGGAATGCAATAGGGGTGTTCAAAGTATCCTAATTCCAGATTTCCCGACCCAGTCTTAGTTGTTCCAGCCCGATTTTGGACATTTTGATTCTGCAAATTTCTCGTCCTAGCCCGAACGGAGATATGTTGGAACTGGGATCAGGATCGGGATCACCTTTGAGATCCTGGTCCTAGTGCCCTCAACAACCAGGGTCCACTAAATATTGCTACTACGTTATCATTTACATGTATAACATCATTCAGAGTGGAGATACAAGTGATTTTCAATAGGTAATCAAATGATAATGTACATTTTGAATATTGTAATTGAATTACTAATTGATTCTTTCAGTTAATGGATTTTATCTAAGCTTATTTTCTATTATGCAGATTTTTGATGACTAAGCTACATATTTACATAAAGACATTAATTTGTTGAGAGACATTTTGTCTGGGAAGCTTCTTCAACACATAGATCGATAAAAGTGCATGTTTATGTTAGTTAGTATAGTTGTATAGTAGACAACATTTTTTACAACACTTTGTACTGGTTCTTGTACATAGATGATAGTAGGAGTTAATCAGCTATTGCTAGATATTTCCTTGCCATTTGTAAGGAGATTGTGATTTATTCTACAATCCTGTTTCTGTGGTCTTCAATTTTTGGGCAGACCAAAATATTAAAAAAAATTAGTTTTTACGTCTATAAACAAAAATGATGTGTAAAGATACTTTAGACCACCCTTTTATAACAATGGGACACCTAAAGTCTCTACTTTTGGTGTCCCTTTCTTAATGAATGTTATTTCTATTATTTATTACATCGTTCGTATAGACGTCCCCCATAAAAAAGACGTTAAAAGCCTTTAAAAAGAGACGTTAAAAATACTTTATGTAGTTGTGTCCCAAAAAATACTTTAGTGCGCCGAGGTCTTTTATGCTGAAATGGTTGTGCATATATTGCTTGAGTTATGCTATTTGGACCACATCATATTATATCGTCCACATAGATAAGAATGGCCACATAAGAATGCTTGGTTTTGTGAAAGAGTAAGGAGTGGTCAGCACGTGATTGTTGAAAACATGTTTTCATGAGTACACTGGTGAACTTTTGGTACCGATTCCTGGAAGCTTTCTTTAATCCATACAAGGATTTTTGAAGTCGACAAACTTGAGTTTCTCCCTTCTTGGGAAAACCTTGAGGTATTTTCATATAAACTTCTTCTTCCATCTCCTTCTGTAAGAAAGCATTGTTCACATCAAGTTGATGCATGTCCCATCCACGTTTTACAGCTATAGAAAGAAGAGTTCGTACGGTGACAAGTTTTGCCACAGGTGCAACAGTTTTGTGGTACTCAACTCCTTTAACTTATGTGTACCCTATTGCTACAAGGCGAGCTTTGTAACACTTTAGTTCACCATTGGGTTTGAACTTTGTTTTGTAGACCCATTTTGAGTCTATAGCTTTCTTATCAGATGACAGTTTTTCAAGAGTCCAAGTCCCATTTCGCTCTAAGGAATCAATTTCATCTTTCATGGCTTTGCTCCAACAATCATGCTTAACTGCTTCTGCAAAAAGATCTTGGCTCATCCTCAATGGTCATGGCCATGAGGAAACCTTTATGTGATGGTGAGACATTATCACAAGAGACAAAGTAGGATAAGAAATATACCTCAGAGTGACCAATAGATGGGTTGGATTGTGATGAAGCTATAGAATTGGGCAGATTGACTTCATAACCTTGAAGACATGAGGACAACTCTCAAGTATGTGTGCTTTGTTTTGTCATTACACTGGGACTTGTGGGTCGTAGAGCGATGGACTCATCTGGAATAGAAAGCCCATTATGTTCAGGATTATGCTGCGTTGTAGGGGACTCTGGCATGGTTGTAAGTGGCTCGCATGTATTTCTTGCATCTGCATCATCTGGGTTGATGCAATGATTATTATTAGTCACGGTTTGTGTAAGATTTCCCTCATCATCATCTACAAACATGTCTTAGTTCTTACATGCGTCACTAATGGTTGTAGAAGGTTCACTTTGCAATGAAAATGGAAAATCATTTTCAAAGAAAGTGACATCTCTTGAAACAATAATTTTCCTTTTTTCAAAATCATAGACCTTGTAGCTTTTTTATCCAATAGGATATCCTATGAACACACCACAATAACCATGGGGGGCAAATTTGTCTTGCACATTGAGATCCTTGTAGTATGCCAAGCATCCAAATGTTCTCGTATGATCATAATAAGGTAGTTTTCCAGTCAAGACTTCATAGGGCGTTTGATGGTTGAGAGCCGTAGCTGGTACATGATTCATGATATACATATCGCCAAGCACACATTCTCCCTAAACTTTTATGGGAATTTTTGCATGGAAATTTAGTACTCGTGCTATCTCAAGGATATGTCGATGCCTTTGTTCATCCACACCATTTTGCTATGGTGTGTATGAACGCGTACGATGTTTGTAACAAGATTCCTTGTTCTTCATATAATTGTAACATGTCACGAGACTTGAATTCACTTCCGTTTTCTGTGCGCAGGTGCTTCACTTTCTTATTGAATTGAGTTTCCACCATGTTTAAAAAACTTAATAAGAACCTGCTTGTTTCATATTTAGCTCTCATTAAGTATACCCATGTAGTTCTACTGTAATCATCGACTATCTGAGACCCACATAAGGATGGTGTCTTATAAGGCCCCTAAATATCACAATGAACAAGATCGAAAAGGGAAAAGCTCTTTATTGAACTTCTTGGAAAAGATAGTCTGGTTTGCTTTGCCTTCATACATGGATCACAAGGCTTTGTTCAAGAGTAATTAGAGCCATCGGAAAATAAATGCAAATGAGAAATTTTCCAACGTTCATGCCACATGTCTTTATTCAATGCCTTTTGAACTACAAATGCCCTGGAATCAGCCGATGATTGCTCCAATACATATAGCCCATTACAATTCCTCCCCATTCCAATCAGGTCCCTTGAGTGTAAGTCTTGTATAACACACAAATTTTTAGTGAACGTTACAGCACAATTACATTCCCTAATAATCTTGCTTATAGATAGCAAGTTACACTTGAAATCTGGAATTTTAAGAACATTTGACAATTTCATTCTACCAAGTAATTCCATGCTTCCAGATTCTTTAACTTCAATATATTCTTCATTCGGTATTTGCATGGGCTTGTGAGCCCCAACCTTTCCATCTTTTGTTAGTTTACTATCACAAGTAATATGGTTTGTTGCCCCAGAGTCAATGATTGAAGATTTATTAATTAAAATTCTACCTACCATGTTAATGTTGGGTTGCCCACTTTGCTCGTTGTCTCTTAGTGCACTCTCCTTTCCGAAGTGCCTAACTACCTGTTCATATTGACTCATCGAAAGGCCTGGAATGGGACTCTCATCTGCATCTATGTAGGCCACCCGTGGCCCCTTTGATTTATCTCCCCACGAACCGCCTTTGCGTTCATGTCTAGACGTCCTTGGAGTTGGTCATTTCCAATGTGATGGATAACCAATGATCTCGTGGCATTGTTCCTCGGTGCGGCCAATCTTATTGCAATGCCCGCACCTTGGTTTTTCCTTCTTTGGAAGGCCATACTCTCCATCGTAGGTTGATGCATCGACACTTCTCTTTGTTTTTCATCCTCAGCTACCAAGTGATAGGCATTCCCAAGACTTATCATAGGTGTGGTGCTTAAAAGTGATGAAGCTTTCATCGAGCCCCATGTGAAAATCATATAGTTTTTCACGTTCCCGTATTTGTGAAATTTTCTTTTGCACGCCACATGTACATCCTCCGCATCTACACTTTGGATGTGGCATTAAGGATTCCATCTTATCCCAAAAACCCTTCAGTTTTGTGTAGAAAGAAGGAACATTAATTCTTTCCTTTTTGAGAAATGCTACTTCCTGTTGTAATTCATAGAACCTGGGAGCACTCCCTTTGCCAAATCGCTCCTCAAGGTCCTGCCAGATCTCTTGTGCTGTCTTGGGGTATCTTATGCTCGTTCGCACCTCCTTGCTCATCGCAGTTTTAAGCCAGCCCTTGACCATGGCGTTGCACCGCATCCACGGCCCTATGTCCGCTGAGTTTGGTTGTGGCGTGGCAATTGAACCGTCGACGAATCCCATTTTGTTTTTGGCGTAGAGGGCGTTGCTCATATCGCTGACCCATTCGTCATTGTTATTTTCATTGAGTAACTCGCTTACATACATCTGTCCTGGGTTATCAGATGCTTGCAAATAAAAAGGACATACATCTGTCCTGGGTTATCACATGCATGCAAATAAAAAGGTGACATGGTGTCTACACCAATGCTCGATGTTTCAGCCTTTTCCTTCCTAACCTATTGATCGTTTGACATGGTGATTTTTTCTGTAATTCCCGCTCTGATGCCATAAAGGAACTTAAAGATGGGAAGAAAAATAGCTAACTTTTAATATTTAACTTCTACATATTCCTCAACAAGTATCATCTCAAACATCATATTCCTTTCTTTCTTTTTCAGACTTCAAAATCTAGAATTGATATACCCATTAATTAAAGAAGGACAAAGAACAATGTGTCACCCGGCAGGTTCTCTTCTTACAAGCAGTGATCATGGAAGAAGGGTTGTGCTGCAGCCTCCACGGAGACCCGTGACAGAAGCTCCAAGTGAGAGGATTGGTTTAGTCAAGAAGTATTGTATATTCTCACCGACGCATCATCCCGGATCATTCCGATGTCGCCAACATCGAGCTGATCAAGCGTGGCGTGGCAAATCAGTTAAGTAGTAATAACTAGTCAATTAATAAGATGCATGCATTGGTCCCATAATAAAAACTAGTTACATTTAATGTAACTACAATATATTTGTTAGCATCTTTAAATTCCAGCCCTTTTAAAATTTTATTGGAAGAATTTGATCTGGAAAAATTTAGATTTATTATCTTTGTCAGATTTTGCTTGACATATTGACAAGTATATAATTTTTACAATTTAATAATTTATAGTTAAAATATTTTCCACACACATATACTTATAAAAAAATGGAATTCATATATCAAATTTGAATTAAAAAATTAGTAAATTAGCTGGGGAAAAGTTAGTGAATCAAGAATATAGTTGATAAAAAATTTATCTTTTTTTCCCCAACTGTGCAAAAACTTTAGCTTAGTTCTTCCCGACAACTATTTAAATCCCCAACCATTATTTCATAAATGGGCATAAACATATATAATTTCAATTGGTTTTCATATATAAGAAATACTCTAACTACTTATTATCCCGTGCATGGAACAGTGTTTATTGTCCATGTCATATTCAAACGAGTGTCAAGGATTTTTTTTGGCTACTATAAGATCAGTATTAAATTTAAAGAAAAAGTTATTGAGATTTAAAATTTTTCTATTTTTTGGGGGAACATATTAAAATTGCCTTGTAAGAGTTTCTACCCGCCAGTGATAAATGTATGCCACAAATATATAATGGTCACTGCCTTGGGTATATATTTTGGAAGTAAACCAATTTTTATGTACACACGTCATTTATTTATTTTTCTTTCGTTTTTTAATTTAACCCAAAATTTATCTTTGATTGAATCTAATAATTTTCTGAAAAAAAGAGTAATATACTGTCGGATTAGATAACTTTAAAAGCCTCTGCTTTAAACAAATGCCAAATAATAACACCTTAAACATTATGTTATTATACACATTGTTGTCAAACTTGTGAGTTGATTCTTTGAATTTGGCATTTTTCTGTTTCTACCTTACAAAATGATGTTGAGTTACTCTTAAACTTGTGATAGTTGTGAATTTGGTCAAACTCATGAGTTCACATGCCAACTTTTCCGTTTTTATATTTCTAATTACAACATTGTATTAACTTACTTTTAAACTCGTGCTAACTTTTTTTAATTTGATCATGCTTAATAGCTTTATATATATTTTTATAAAAAAATTCTTTATTGAATGTAATAAATTATGAACGTTGATGGATTTAATTTTAATTATTTAGATTTTAAATATATTTAAATTAAATTATTATTATTATTATTATATTTTAATTATTTAATTATACATTACTAGTATATGTTTATTGATAAAAGTAAACTCTTTCGAGTTTACGATTCAAATCTATTATACGATTTTATATAGCTGTCATAAGTTTGCTTAAACTCATGACTTTGACAATCTTAGTTATACATAGACACACACAACATAAAATTTTAAATTAAAAGATTGCTATAAAATGAAAAACTTATAACAAATGTACTATGCATAAACAATGAATAATGGCACTTGTTTATATATGGTCATGTTCGATTAATTACACTTTTGGCATAAGAACTAGTTAATTAATTTAGGAATTTAGGTAGATTAAATAAGCGAGATAAATTATTTAATGATAAAAAATATAACATAACCTTCCCAAAATACTTATGTATAACATTATATTATAAATTATTCTATAAGTTAGGTATACTAATTTGAGAAAAAAATTAATGAATACTAAAGATAAAATAGATTAAAACTTTATATTTAAGATTAAAATTAAATCACTATCTTAACTCATATATTTAGAACTCGATCAGTATTATTTATATATAACTTAAAGCTGAAAGAATTTGTGTTTCGATTTAACTTTACTAAATGTTCTAACTATAAAAAGTCATACTTAAAATATAGTAGTACTTTTAATATTTTAATGTGAAAAAGATAAAAGAATACCACTTAAAATTTAAAATGCTAAATCAGTTATTTTCTAAAAATCTGAATTGTCAATTGTTATATTCTTTTAATCAATTTTATTACTTTTGTAGTTAATAAAATTAATTTGAGATTTTGAAATTTAAGTATTATTTATTTAGAATTTTCTCTAGAGAAAATGCTTGAAAAATATCTTCTAAGCAAATTAATTGCTAAATGGTACCAATATGCAAGCAAACATCCGTCATGTGCAATCATCTTCCACGTGTGCAAAAAGCATCCCTATAAAAGTACAAACACCATCAATCGTGTGCAAAATATCATCCTTCGTGTGCAACATATCATCCGTTTGTGTGCAACATATCACCCACCATGTGCAAATATAGTAATTAGCAATTAATTTATTTATTAGATATTTTTTAATAATTCTCTTTTTCTCTATTTTAATTCATGTATTAAATAAATTGTTTTCTTCGTATGCTATTTTATGCCCGTACGTTCTCGACTTCTCGTCCCCCGTATCCTGCCTCTATACGTGTAAGAAAGCCAGTTGGCCATTGCTTAGTTGACTAACAAGTGGAAGACCATTTTTTCCCAAAAAGTTAAGTGTTAATCGTTAAGCTACTTTTCTTAAGGTTATTAAATCAGAATGAGTTATTGAAATCATCAAGGTACTGGATTAAGGGTTAATGTGTTATATCTAAATTAAACTGGAGCTAATCCAAGACCAAATCAATGAGAAAATAAAAATTTTAACCTTATTAATATAAAAATTATAAAAAAAATTATAAAAAATAATTTTTATTTAAAAAAATTATCGGCTCACTACCCCGGACCGGACTGGTTTCCTAACCAGTTCATCAATTTCCTTGCAGAATCGGCCGATTCGGTCCGGATTTAATAACATAGCTTTCTTCAGATAAAAATGTCAAATCACATTAATGACAAAAATATAAGTTAAAGGCCATAAAGAAAAAAAAATTAATAAATACATGTGAAGAATGATTAATTACTACAACGTCTATTCTAGGAAATAAGGAGAGAAAGGCCATGATTTTCTCTAGACAATATTTTTTTCCTTTCATAGTATAAAAAGAAATTGTAGACTAATTACTTAAGAGATTCCCTTTTTTCTTTTTAGGAATGACTAGAAGGTCCCAATAAAAAAAATTTAGGGAAAATTACACTGTAGACTCAAGGAAGCAAAAATATGAAGAATTGGTCTCGTGAAATGGCATAATTACTCTCAAGTCACATGGCACTAATTTGTAATAAATTACAATTAGAAAATAACCTAAATAGCCGTATAACATAGACAGAGAAAGGGATGAGAAAAATGTAGCAGAAGCATAAGGAACACGTCAGTAATGGCGGGAAAAACTGAATGCAATGCCGTGATCATGAGGCAAGTTTGAAGAGTAAGGTGAGATCTTAATGCCAATACCTCTCTTATCTTCATTATTCCATTTGGTTCATGTTTTCTGTTCAGCCATACAAACAGAGTTTGAAGTTTTGTTGATGAATGTACGCTTTGGTTGGGAAGAAGGGGAAAAATTGTCATATTTTGTGATTATTAGTTTGTATTATACTTGTAAAATATGAAGGTTGACTTAGGTAAATGCAATGGATATGTTTTAGGTGTGGTTTCAATGTGTTTGAGTATAGTTTAGTATGTTGTGTTTTTTATGTTAGTATGCTTTGTTTTTTGCGTTTATTGTGGGTGTTTCTGCAAAAGAAATGCTAAGGAATGAAGATGAAAGTGAAAGGTTTGTGATTATATAACCTAATGGCGAAGGAAAAATGTATTGTTCATGGCTGCAGCGACAGTTGTTAATATGGTTACTGAACTTGTTAATGACAACTATAGGCAATAGTTAAATGTTTTATCTTCGTTTTGGTTGGAAAAAGGGAAACAAGTTGTCGTCTTTTATAGGTATTTCCTCTATTATACTTGTAAACTATCAAGGTAGACCTAGGCATATGCAATGGATAAGCTTAGGATGTGGTTTCAATGTGTTTAGGGGTAGTTTAGTATGCTCTATTTTCAATATGACTATGCTCTGTTTTCACTGAGTATGCTCTGTTTTTGGGTTTATTTTGGTATGTTTCTGCAAAATAAGGGATAAGGAATGAAGAGATGGTGAAAGGTTTGTGGTTATATAATATGATGGAGAAGGAAAAATGTGTTGTTAATGGCTGCAGCGACAGTTGTTAATATAGCTACTGAACTTGTTAATGACAACTGTAGGTAACATTTAAATGTTTAACTTGGGGTGTAATGATTTTTGGCAAGGGTTTAAAATTTTGCTATGTTTTTTTGGTATTTTCAGCTGTTTGAACTCATTTAAAGTTAGAGGTAATGAACAAGGTGTAAAAGTTGTACGAGTGGAAGTCCTCATGTACTAAGTCAAAATGTGTTGTTAACAGATGCAACGATAGTTGTTAATGTAGATGGTAAATTTGTTAATGACAACTGTATTGTACAGGTGGACAACTGTGATGGCTAGCTCACAGGGCAAGAGGCTACTATGTTTTCTTTATATAGAGGGAAGATTTGTAATTAGTGGAGATGGTGATATAACATATGTTGGGGGAATGGTCAGATCAAGAACTATTAAGGAAGGAACAACTTATGAAGAGTTTAAAACATTGATATCCTTCATTTTGGGAAAAGAGAGTGGCGGACTTGTTATGAAGTTCATATTGACATTTGATAGAATAACATTTGTGGACATACTAGATAATAAAACAGTTGAACATTTAATTAATTTTAGTGGAGAAAGTGGCCATGTCTATGTAGATGAAGGACAAACTGAAGATGACAATACAACGACAATAAGGGATGACCAATATGTGTAAGTTTTATTTCGATATGGAAATTAACCAATGAAAGAGGTGATGTTAACTTCTCATTACTAACATGTTGTAATATCCAATTTGGTCCAGGTTTGATAACTGCTTAGAAGTTCGAGATAGAAGATCAGGTACTATGTGTATTGAAGATTTACCTTCATTGCCATGTGCTGTCCAAATGATGCCAACAAGAAGACCTGAAATGAACTCCATAAAGTGGAAGGATGTGATCATTGGGAAGGGACAAGTTTTTTCCAATGCGGATGGCCTCCGGTAAACATTATACAAGTTTAGCATTGCGCACAAGTTTGCATATAGATATGTGAAAAACAATCAGCAAAAGATCATTGTCAAATGCATGATTGATGGTTGTCCATGGTACTTGGGAGCGTACTCAATGGGAGAACGACAAGACACTGAATTTCTTACTATAAGAACATTCAAAGGTGACCACATACATGCTGCACAAGATAATCTATTTATACCTCACATGAAGAGATCTAAATTAACTTCAACAGTAATAGTAGACGATTTGAGGTGTAACACAGACAAAAATGCAAATGAGATTATGAAAGACATGTATAGAGATTATGGGGTGCGTCTAAATTATAGTCAAGCGTTCTGGGGGAAAGAAAGAGCTTTGACAGAAATACATGGTCACGTTGAAGACTCATACATGACTATTCCTTGGATATGTGATAGGCTAGTGGAGATGGATCCAGACACGGTAGCCCAGTGTGAATTCTTTGAGAGTGACAGAATTGAGAGGGTATTCATTGCTTATGGATGCTCGATCAAAGGCTTCTTACAAGGGTGTCGAGGCATACTTTATATAGATGGATGTCACTTCAGTGGTCCTTATAAGGGAACGTTGGTTTCAGCTAATGCGCATGATGCTGATGATCAATTGTTTCTTTTGGCATATGCCATAGTTATTGGGGAAACACATGATGATTGGAGTTGGTTTCTCAAGAATTTGAAGGATATCATTGGGACAAGGGAGATTACCATAGTGTCATATAGGAATCTTGCCATCATAAGTGTTGTTTGTAGTACATTTGGATCTCAGAGACGTATTTTGTTACAGTCACGTGAAAGAAAACTTTTGTGGACAGTTTGTAAAGCTGAGTAAATGAAGGGGTAGGACTTCTGCGAACAACAAGGAAGATGCACTTAAGATGCTTGATGTAATTGCTTATGCAAGGCATGAATATGAATATAATGTAGCATTAGGCAGGTTGAAAATGTTTTGTCTACAGTTAGCTCAGTGGGTTGAGACTTAAAGAGATGTGGAAAGATTGGCGCAAAGAAAATTTCCTCACAAAAGATGGTATAAACTGACAACGAATGTAGCGGAGTCATTCAACGCTTGGGTATTGAAAGAGAGGAAGCACAATGTTGATGTTTTCATCAATGAGCATAGACAAAAATTAGCCAAGAAGATGGTTGCATGCGAAACAGCTATGATAAATTGGAAGAATGGGATTGGGCCTAATAATGAGTCCAAGTTGATGGAAGAAGTCAGGGGGTTAAGAATATGGAGTGTCAATATTATGGTAATGATATGATTTCAGTTTCAACAACATGTAACAACCTAGTCTGCAATCTGATTGTTGACCTCACAGCTAATACATGTACTTGCCTAGCATGGCAGATGAGCGGAATCCCTTGTTCACATGCATGTGCTGCAATCAAGTTAGTTCATCGTAGTGTATACTTGTATGTTGATGAGTGCTACAAACTTTCTACCCAACAAAAGATATATGCAAATCATATAAGGCTTGTAGCAACGTATGATTGCCCCCATCCTAAATCCCTTACTGTGACACAGCTGATAACACAAAATTTATTGCTACCACCAATCACTAAATGACCCCCGGGAAGGCCCAAAAAAAGAAGGATTGAATCTCAATTTCAAGATAAAAGGGTTTATCATTGTGGGAGGTGCAACGAGGCTGGTCACACTGTTAAGACTTACAGCAATCTTAATTCAAGCTGATAAATTATGGTGGCTTGGGTTCTTTTGTTTTTGGTATGTGCATGGTATAATATTTTTTTTTGTAAATCTCAATATATAGATATCCAAACCACTTGTTTTTTGGGGAGGGTCTGTGAATTTGTTGTTAGTGCCTTGTACATGCATTTTCAGATGTAAATGAAGGTTGGATATACTATGGTTTTATATCCAACTTTCATTTTCAGAAATTTGTAAGCTGATGTAAATTCAATTGTCAGTGTATGGACATGAAGTTATCAGTGGATGCACTTTGACTTGTCAATGGACACCCCTACAGTTGTTAATATATATATATATATATGCAGTTATGTTTAAATATTTGGATTCCACTATCAATTCTGCAAGTATGTAATCTGATATAAATTAAGTTGTCAATATATAGACATGAAGTAGTCAGTGGATGCACATTCACTTGTCAATGGACGCCCCTACAGTTGTTAATATATTCATATGCAGTTATGTATACATTGTTGGACTCTACTATCAGTTCTGCAAGTTTGTAACCTGATGTAAATTTAGTTGTCAATAGAGGCTTTATGTCTTGTCAGTAGAGCCTCCATATATTGTCATTGGAGGCTCCCTGAATTGTCAATGGATGGTCTAAGACTTGTCAGTGGAGGATCCAGGAGTTGTTAGTGGAACCTTCAGGACTTGAGGCTCTACGACTTGTCAATAGAGGCACTAGGACTTGTTAGTGAAGGCACCAAGACTTGTCAGTGAAAGGTCCAGGACTTGTCAGTGGAGGCACCACTACTTGTCAGTAGAGGCTCCACGAGTTGTCAGTGGAGGCACCAGGAATTGTCAGTGAAGAGTCCAGGACTTGTCAGTGGAGGGTCCAGGACTTGTCAGTGGAGGGTCCAGGACTTGTCAGTGGAGGGTCCAGGACTTGTCAGTGGAGGGTCCAGGACTTGTCAGTGGAGGGTCCAGGACTTGTCAGTGGAGGGTCCAGGACTTGTCAGTTAAGAGTCCAGGACTTGTCACTGGAGGCACCACGACTTGTCAATGGAGGCTCCACGCCTTGTCAATTGAGGGTCCAGGACTTGTCAATAGAGGTACCACGACTTGTCAGTAGAGGCCTTAGGACTTGTTAGTAGACAGTCCAAGACTTGTCAGTGAAGGGTCCAGGACTTGTCAATGAAGGCACCAGGACTTGTCAATGGAGGTACCAGGACTTGTTAGTGGAGGCTCTATGACTTTTTAGTGGAGGTACCACGACTTGTTAGTGCAGGGTCCACGACTTATTAATGGAGGCACCATGACTTGTCAGTGAAGGCTCCACGCCTTGTCAATAGAAGCACCAGGACTTGTTAGTAGAGGCACCAGGACTTGTTAGTGGAGGGTGCAGGACTTGTCAATGAAGGAACCATGACTTGTCAATAGAGGCATTAGGACTTGTCAGTGGACGGTCCAGGACTTGTCAATGGAGGCACCACGACTCTTCAATGGAGGCTCTACGATTTGTAAATGGAGGCACCACGACTTGTCAGTGAAGGGTCCAAGACTTGTCACTGGAGGCACCAGGACTTGTCAGTGAAGGGTCCAGGACTTGTAAATGAAGGGTCCAGGACTTGTTAGTGAAGGGTCCACGCCTTGTCAATGGAGGCACCAAGATTTGTTAGTGGAGGGTCCAGGACTTGTCAGTGAAGGGTACAAGACTTATCAGTGAAGGGTCTAGGACTTGTTAATGGAGGCACCACGACTTTTCAATAGAGGCACTAGGACTTGTTAGATGACTTGTTAGTAGAGGGTCCAGGACTTGTCAGTGAAGGGTCCAGGACTTGTCATTGGAGGAACCACGACTTGTCAATAGAGGCTTCACGCCTTGTCAATAGAGGCACCATGACTTGTCAAGTGGAGACACCAGGACTTGTCAGTCAAGGGTCTAGGACTTGTCAGTAGAGGCTCCATGACTTGTCAATAGATAATCCAGGAGTTTTCAATGGAGGCTCCAGAAGTTGTTAGTGAAACTTTCAATATTTGTTGAGGCTCCAAAACTTGTCAATGGAGGCTTCTAGAGTTGTCAAAGAAACCTTCAGGACTTGTCAGTGGAGGCACCACAACTTGTTAGTGGAGGGTCCATGACTTGTCAATGAAGGCTCCTAGAGTTGTTAGTGGAACCTGCACGACTTGTCATTTGAGCCTCCACAACTTGTCACTAGAAGCACCATAGCTTGTCAATGGAGACTCCATGAGTTGTCAATAGAGGCTTCAAGAGTTGTCAGTATAACCATCAGGACTTGTCAATGGAGACACTATGAATAGTACATTTTGGGTTGTCATTGTGGGATGGTTATTTGTGTTTAATTATTCAATCATTGAGTCATTAAATTTTGATTTATTTGAGAGTAATTTGAATTGGAGCGTAAAGATCATTCTCGAACAACACTTGCATTATAACTGTTGTCTCTCATAATGTATCTCATACAACAAATAGTTCTGCATTTCTACACACATAAAAAGCAGTTGACAAAAGAGTGGGACACACATGTATTTGTTCAAATATTGCATCAAAGATTACATTAAATATTGCATCAAAGATTACACCACAAGTATCTGATGACCATTAAAATCTGAGTTGCCCAGAGCGACATCAAAATTCAATGCACATAATTTCCAATAAGTTTAATAAATCTATATCCACATGTACCCAACATAAAGTGTAATGGTAAGGTTTATTCCAAAGCCAGGAGAAAAACATCAGAATAACTACTTTTGTTGGCCTCAAATTCACTAATGATTTTCAAGGATTTATCCAAAACATTTTTAAAAATGATACATCTAACTCATTAACCCATCAATATGCCATATAGAAATTTTATGTACAACGACATAATGGGTTTAACCTATTAGAATCTAACTATACAACATTGATCTTTGTGCAAGCAAATTTTTCAAGAGCCTCAGTGTTAGTGTGATACCTCATTTCCTATAGCCTCAAATGAGTACAAAAAGTAGTAAAATCATTTGTGAAATCAGGATCGGGTCCCGGATTAAGAAATTTTGAAAAAATTGTTCACAATTCCCTAAATCTATCTCAAGATTTGAATTTGGGATTGAGAAGGGTTTTTCGGAGTAACAAAATTTTTATTAAACAATTTCACATTTACTATCTCACTAAGTCTCACTGGTTTCTCTTTTTTATTTTACCTTCGTCTTGCCCCTTGAGCTCTCTCCCTGTACTGTAGATGGTTTATTAAAAAGATTGAGATTTAAAAGAATCTCAGTAGTAATGTAATGTAAATCATGCATATATATCATTACAAAGCATGCTATACAGACATCATACAACAGAACTATCACAACAACATTCAGTGCAACACATGCAGTTCATAATAAACAATCATAGCGCTAGACATGTTAAAGACCTCAAGGGATACCCATGCAATAGGCCTTGGGATCCACTCGTGCATTACAGAACGTTATTGGCCCGAGCGTCCACCTGTACAATAGGCCCCGGGCGACCACTCCGCATAACCATAATGTGTTAGACATCTAGTAATGAATCCACACAACACACCATGCATGATATAATATGTGAAAGACAAGTTACTACCTGATTGCTTTCTTTAAGTAATTTTCAACCGTTGATTTGAGCTCGGGCAAGTTCTAGTTCCCATCAAAATTGGAGTTACAAGTAACTGGTTATTACTTGTACTATTACTGTCTTTAATTCAAATTCTATTGGTTATCTAAAACAATTATAATAGTTTCTGCATAAAAGAATTATATACAGTGTAATTTTACTGTTTTCCAGAAAATAGCATATTTTTTGGTCAACTTTGGAAATTCATAACTAATTCTAAAAAAATATAATTTGACTGATTCCAAAGCCAACACGAAACTACGCCCTTTTAAATTTGAGTAAAAATAGTTGATTTTGCTTACTGTGATCATATAATTTGCAGTAAATTGTTAAACATTACTATTCTAGATGCAATTCAGAAAACATGACATAACTTCAAAAATTCACAATTAATTCTAGGAAAATTAAAATGGAGTGGTTCTAAATTATATTTAAATATATTTAATTCTAGTTTCACATATAAATACTAAATTCTAGCTATCATAGATAAAAAATTCTCAGAATTTCTCCAAACTCAACCTATCCAAATCACATTTGAAAAACAGGGCAGAAGTTCAAAAATTCATATCTAAATCCAAAAAAATCCAATTGAGCTGTTTCAAAGTCATAAATAACCCTTGTTAAGTATAGTTTTAAGTAAAAATATATTAATTAGCTATATATATATATATATAAATTAATACAGTATTTTAACTTTCTACACATTGTTCCAGAAAATTCCATTTTTGCATGACCTAATTTCAAAAACGTAGAACTTCTAGCAAACAAATCCAATTGAGCATTATAACCTATCAAATTAAATGCCTTTGTGTCTAATTTTCAACTGAAAAGTTTCAAATTTTTCAGACAAGGTTTGTCCTTGAAATTATCACACACAGTAACAAGGCTCCAGGCAGACAGATTAATCTCATGGACAAGCTTTCTTCATAAATTCCCAAATTTATATACAAGCATTCAAAAATCATGAACACTTGTATACCTACACAATTTTTCTTTCTAAAGCTAATGGAAGTATCAAAATGGTCAAATTCCTTCAGCTTCATCAAGTCACAGAACATGCACACAATTAAGATTCTCTAAAAAAGTTTGTTGTTTCTTCGTTTTCTTTTGTCTGATCACTTCCTTACTACTCCTAATCAAATGATTAGCTATTTAAAAAATCATTACACATTATTAGAAGCATGTTTAAGCATTGTAACTCCTTAGGATTTCAACATTCAAACTTCACAATCTACCCAAAATCAAGCCAATAACAACTCTAATAGCATCAATCAAGCAAGAGGAATAAGTTTAGGAAGTTACCTCTTGATTTCTTGCACTTCCTCTCTAGGAAGTTTTCTCTCTCTCTATCCTCTCTTTAAATTTCAGCCTTGAATCCATGGAATTAATAGAGGTGAAGAGATTAGAGTAGATTAGAGAGTGGTTAGGAAGCAAGAATCACTAGATTTTGCAAATTTTACCTTAGATCTTGGAAAAACCTAGCTTTTGTGTGTGCTTCTTCCTTCTTCTTCATTCAGCAGCTTCTCTCACTCCTTTAGGCAGAAGGTGTTATGAAGAAAGATGAGAAGAATGAAAACTTAATGTGTTGGCTCAAGTTGCTTTTACATGTGTTCAAACTTGATTGGTCCAAAATTGGTCTTTTTGTATATTGTCACAACATATAATTCCATTCCCATTTCACTTTTATTTCTGCCAAAATTTAATGGGAAATGAAAGAGGAAATATTTGTCTTGCATTATCATATATACCATCTTATAATTTGTTAACCAAAGTCCTATGTCTTTGCTTTTTAACTTCTTTTCCGAGCTTTAATCTTTCCCTTGGTAATAATATTCCAAAAGTGGACTTAATAATTATCAAGTGGCTATTTCCTATTTTTAATTTCCATTTAACTAAAATTATTTGAGAATATTAGGGAAAAATAATTATTTCTCATTCTATGGAAAAATTATCATTTTGCCCTTACGCATTATGATTTATCGTAATAAATCATTTTCTTGCTTCTTTCCTTTGGCTTGACATAATTTTAACACTTATATGAAGCCATTATTTGTATCATTTTATGCTCAAATTTTGGTTACAATATTATGCTTTTTAGTGGACATTTATTACTTCTTTGTGTCCCAACTTGGCCAAATTATATGTAACCGGTGATTAGGATTTTTCTATAAATTTATGCACGCCTCAATTCACCATTTTATTCCACTAAATATCACAAATATATACAAGAAATATATAGTGGAAAAAGTGGGGTATTACATTTAGTCTGACTATCATAATCATTTAACAACTACTGGGATGTACAATGTAAATCAGCATGCTCAGTGGGTTCTCTTCCTCTTATGCACGTCTTCAAGTAATGATAGCACTTTTCTGGCATATGTGTTGTGAGGATGGGTAACTAGCTACCAAAGCACCCCAACCTTCATTTCATGGAGTTCATCTTTGGAGTAAAAAGGTATTGTGTAATCGTCTTGACCTTGCACAGTTCCATCCCACATCTGTAACCATGACAAAACAGGTACACCACACGAATCCTTGCATAGATGAATGAAAAAATTGACAAACTAGATCAGACATATGGCAATATAGTAAAAGTAATAGAATTACAAATCAACTTACTTGTCTGCTTGCACATGTACTTTCACCCACGTCACTCCCTTGTCAATTTTGTCCTCCTCTTCAAACAACGAGGCCTTGACTTGGCGAAGAAGTTGAAAGAAGCAATTACGCTGGAAAAAAACACAAACCATATCAGTCTCAAAGCTAGATAAAAACACACCCCATACGCATAAAAAATTATTCATCCATACAACTTGAGTTGCCATTAACTCCTTGGGGTTAGGTTGTCCTTTCCGTTTAGTTGTCTTCTTTTTTGAGTCCTTCTGTTTCTTTGCGTCGTCAACTTCATTCTGCTTCCTCATGTATGTCTGTATATCAACCAACGAGTTCAACGCATAGAATTTCATAGTTTTTGTGTCAACCACATAGCAAAACTAATGATCATGTAACACAACAAGACCAAAAATAAATTCACAATCCCCAATATTGTATCCTAAGTGTTGAGGGAGGATTTGTGTTTCATAATCTACTGAAGACCATATCAGTGGAGTGGCGACAATTTTGTGCATGAAGTATGGTGTAAATATGTGTCGCCCTACTCTACCATCATTCAATTTTTTGTCCTCAACCAAGGTCTTAGCAACCATTGACATTAACTTCATATCAAAGAGAAAAAGTTAGTAACCAGAAACATTACATTAACTCAATGTCTTTCAATCTTAATCAGTGGCTTACCCTATCATTTATCCATCCTTTACGTCAGAGACAATAAAGTTCCCTCCTTGTCAGGAAGTAGTCATATATCTCCACAAATTCTCTCAATGAAAAAAAAACAGAATGTGAGTCAAACTGTAATTGTAACATTATATTTGTGCATTAAACCAAACAGCTCTTTTAAACTTACTAGTCGCTCTCTTCTTCAGTACACCTTGTTGTACACAACTCAAACAGAATATCCTTGTCATCAACCATCCTCTTACCCTTACACTTCTTGGTTGTATCAAGCCAGGGAGATTTGATGACCCAGCTGGGAGTTATGACCCTTTTTTACCTTCTCAAATCCAACTTACTCCCTTTTTTTTGCTTCTCTTCATGTTCTAGCTGGTGGACTTGTTTGTCTTCTAGTTCACCGCCATCATTGCCTCCAATATATTTTATTTCTATGATGGCATCATTACCTTCTTTGTGTACTTCTTCAATTTTAGCTCCTGCTTCTTCCTTTTCATTTTCTTCAGTTTTTATGATGGCATCATCACCTTCTTTGTCTACTTCTTCATTTGCAGCATCTTCTTCCTTTTTAATATCTTCATCCTTTTCATCAATTTCAGCTTCATCGTTTGTATCTTTTCTGTCTTCATCATCTTCTTTTTTGACAGTATCGTCTTCTTTGTTCTTCTCAGCCCACAACCTGTTCTGAAAGGCAAGGAGCTCCTCTCCCACCCTAGAAACCAGTTTAGAATATGTTCTTCGTATTTCCTGAAACATGAACATATTGGTCAAATTTGCCAATGGACTTCATCACAAACTTGGTGAAAAGTAATTAAAAAGACAGTGTACATAACAAAATAGTAACAATTACCGGGTGAGTAAGCATAGTGTCAGGATTAAATGTTATGGATGATTGGCCACTACTGTATCTGACCCCATAGAGTAGGCCTCTCTTGCTTTGCTTCTCTGTTTGTACTCTCTTCTTCACCCTTTCCTCGTTCCAAAATGTTATGGCATCGTCATCTTTAAGGGCTTTCAGCTTGCCTAAAGGAAAATATTGTAAGCAAAACATCTGCATGACATGTCAATCACAAATAAGAATTATATGTTCAAATTTCTACTTGAACGAGAGAAAGTGAGAGAGAAATGATTGGCACTTACCATAAGGAAGTATATACATCCTCCTACCATCTTTCTCCCTCGACCTTTCCCTTTCCTCAATTCCCTCTAGTATTCCCCAATCGAAAGGTAGAGTTCTTTAAAAATAAAGGATAACCAGTCAAACTAACCAAGTGCATCCTTTGTGACTGTCATCAGCTTCAATACACAGTCACTGACATAAATACTTACGGTTGGGTCCAATAAGGTTCCTAATGCGAACATGAGGAAAAGGAACTCAAAATTTTTATCAGCTAGGGCCATCAACCACTCACTTATCATTTGGTACTTTATATTCTTGTACACACTCCTTAGGTCCTTGAAAATAACATTTTCATCGTCCACTTGTACCCGTATGTCACACCCATAATGAGGAAGATCGGGTAATTGTGTGACATCTTGAGGGCCTACTCCACGGGTCTCCCCTCGAATGGACACTTGCTTGGTGGGAGGGTCAAAACATCTCATGAACTCCGCACATAAGTCATGATTAATTTGAGGACAACTCACATTCACCAACTTGTCAAACCCTATTTGCTTAAGCCTATTCATGACATCGAGTCTGTCCTTCAAGTTCTTGCAAATGGCCATAAACTATCTTGGCGCGCATCTTGTCAGGAATAGAACTGCATAACTCTTCCCTTTACCCGGGGCTCTTAATTTTTCAGCCTGTGTAGTATACTCCGCTCTCTTCTTGTCACTTAAATTATTCCAGGCTTCTTTGACTTGTTGATTAGTCTCTTTAAAATTCTCCTACTTATTCCCCTTCCCCTTCTGTTCCTCCTTTTCCTTATCCTTCTGCTTGTCCTTGTGCTAGACGAAAAATTCTTCTGTAAATAAGTTATAACCAGAAAAGCTTAGCCCTCTCTGTTGTCTTTTGTTTTTTCCTTCTTTTTTTGCCTTTCACAAATTTTTCCTTCTCCATCTTTTTTCCCTACAAAACAAATTTTCACCACTTTAGCTGTCTAGTATGAAATTTATAATTCAATAGACTGAAGCTCTAACCAACATTCACAATAGCATGCTAAAATGGACACACATGAAATCACCTCAGTAAATCATAACCACTTCCTCATTCATTGACAATAACAACCACAATATGCAACAAAATGTGTAACAACCCAGAACATGTGCACATAATAGTCCCATGCTATCCACATTAATCTCAACATATCTCAAATAGTTTAATTTTTATAGCCCAATTAGAGTTACATCATCAGAAACCCAGAGTGTTTATTAGAAAAATATCTCTAAAAAACAACCTTTTGCAAACCAAAAAATATAAAAAAAATCCAATCAATATTAATCATGAGCAATACATTCAACTCACACTATGTGCAATACCAGTAAAAAAAACTATTACAGTATAGGAGCTTTTACAAACTGTTGGAATGAATTAATAAAACGAAAAACCATAGAGAAATCCACAACACATAATGAAAGAGGAGGATTGCAGTAGTTGTTCGAAGATCATATAGTACAAGGGTAGAGGAAAAAAAGGTAGGTGACACTTCAAAGTCATAGCAGTGCTATTTATTAAACATGAAACATCTTAGGTTGCATTTATCAGATAATAATGAAGCTGTATGAATGTTTGTAGCTACTATCCATATGTAACCAAACTTACTGAGCCTATTGTTTTCTCTGGGTTTGAGTACTTACAAAGATAAGTATCTTCTTTTTAAGATCATTGCATGGCCAAGTGAAGTATTTTAAATTGACTTATTTGCATATCAATAGGACATGAACTGAAGGGTGGTGATCTGGTCGGTGAAAATCTGCTGCCCTAAATAGTTTGTATTGTGGAACAAAGATCATCATCACATGCATACAGGTAACAGTCAGTGTATAGACAAATGTAATGACAAAAGAAGCAGTAGATATTAATAATGATTATGAGTTCCCATGTTTATTATTAATGGCAATGATTAACTATCTTTATGTATACTTAATTTGTTAGATTAACCTCATAATAATAATAATGCAAAGTAAAATCTCATGAAGTAAACAAATAGCAAACCTGATTCATTTGATTGATATGGGCAGCACGACAGTTAATTAATGCAAAGGCAACCAAAAATAATATATACAATTTATTTACTTGAATCTTCCATTACATTTGGGTCATCAAAGGAACTAAATAAAGAGTAATTTTGGTGATCCTATGATAACCATAACCAGTTCATCAACAACAAATAACCTATTAAGCACGCTGCATTAATTCACCCATAGTTGGAGATACAATTACATGCCTTATTAGAGAAGTGAAAGAATGTCTAATCATGCCTTTTAATCAGTTAATTGATTATTTGTGTACATTACACATAATTTATAAGTTTATAAATTCTAGCATAGGCATTACTTCAAGATAAGAAAAGGAAATGTCAAAAAAGACTTCTTACTCAAAATATATCTCTTCATTGGTTCAAATTTCGGTACATACATTCTTCATTTCCTACTGAAACTTGACTACATAAAGTGGTGTAACGCAACAAACCCAGAACAAAAGAATACATGGTATTGGCGTAAAAACAAAAGGCTTTAAAATCCATGCATAAAGATCTGATTATTCACAAAAATTGAAACAGATGCAGACACATTCAGCTCTTGTAGCATTAAACAGACACAAGATTGACAGACGCATCGTGACAAATGATCAAACAACAATTGGAAAAGAAAGTATAAGCATGCGATATTTGATTGGCAAATGAACCAGATAGAACATGATCATATCATAAGAACAAGGGAAAACTTACCTGGAACAAAAATTGACGAATATACTAGAGAACGTAGAACTTGGAGCAGCTGAAGGTTATGTGAACTGAATTAAATTTTGGGTTCCCATATTTTTTGGGAAGCTTCGGCCTTTTATAAGGGTTCCAACTTCCCTATCGCAGTTGTCAGTCCCACAGCCAGTTAAACTTTTTTAATTTCAACTAAAACAAAAATGAACAACCAACAAATTGAACAAATAATGAACTACATATAAATACAGTTAACATTATTTAAAATAAAAATATTACAAATTCAATTTTTTTATACATGGTTTAATACTTGACTAGTAGCTGTTAATACTCGATTTAATTAATAAATACTACTTATTTAAAAAAATGATAGAAACCAACAATCAACTAAGATCTCATTTTAGTCGACGTACTATATTTACATTGAATTATTACATATGAAATCAAATGGATTTTCCTATTATGTGCTAGAAAAAAACTCAAAGTAATTCCGGCTTGTAAAATATTCATGCAAAGCTTTACAAAAATCATATTCAAGTCACCTTCGCACATAAGTTGGACTTGTTAATGGAGGCTTAAGGACTTATCATGGGCAACTGAATACACCCATGATAAATACCACCCTCAAATTCAATTTCATAACGCCCTCTAATTGCAAATTGCCATTAAAATATATTTTCCTGAAAAAAATTTCTACAAGACACCAAAAGAAATTTACGTCAGCTGGCATAATTAAAAGGTTTAAGTTCTAAACCCTTAATTGTTATGATTGACTATTTAGAGTACGGATACAATATTCACTAGTACCTAAATATAATGGTTTAAAGATCTAATCCACCAATAATAAAATACTTGAAGTCCAATCATTTAAGCTTGATCAGTATTTTCTCAATTTTCCCCCCAAAAAACTACCCTACTTGCCTGGCTAAGATATATGCATCAAATGTTACAACCAAGAAAAAAAAGGCATTGCACCAATTACCACAATGTCAACTCTCATGTGACAAGAATTATACCTATATGAATATTGCAATGGCAAATTGCCAATGCGCCAAAGAGAGCACCAATATTTTATAAGAATTATGAAGGTCACAAGCAAATATCTCAGGCGGCCCGATAGCTGCAGGGCAACAAGCGACATAATGCTATAAAACAATTATAGTCTCTCATGTAGATCTAAAAACTACACAGGGCATACTTGTATTATATAATTTATACTATGTAAATAGTATCACTAAATTGCCCCCAACAAGACTTGCAAAATAATTTAGAATAGCAATATATCAAAACTAAAAAGGAGATGCTATTTAGCACTCCAAGATGGTTGCCAATGCTTTGGATGATGATTTGATATGCTCAAGCAAATGTTCATCTGTGTCTCAAATTAACCACTAGGCGGGCAATGTAATAGTAAAACTCATAAGAAAGATAGAATTGATGTTTCAAAATTTCAGAAAACAAGTGGTTAAACAAAAATATAGTAGAATAACTGAAAAAGATATTATGCAAATTAGTATGAAAAGCAATCAAATATATCTAGGAGGTCTTACTGTCAACAACATAAATGAAGGAGGTTTGAATGGATATTCTGCAAGCAACTGAATACGTCCATGATAAATGCCACCCTCAAATTTAGTTTCACAAGGCCCTCTAATTGCAAATTGCCATTCAAATATATTTTCCTAACAAAAATTATTTTCTCTTACAAAAATAGGATAATGTTGTTACATAACCAAATGAAAAGTTTTAATTATGCAAGAAACTAAGAATATAGATGGAACCAGACCATGCGGGAAAAATCATGCATAACATTCCACCCTCGTATGAAGAAAAAAAAAATCAAAGCGACAAAACGAGCCTTCATTGTGTAGGTTCATATAGTACATATGATTCAATAGGAATATGGAATGACCTTAAAATTGCTAAAAAATAATCTACTTAGTCGATCTTATTTGGTTGAACTTTGATAAAGCAATTATATAAAAAAACAAAAGTATAAAACAAAGGAACCACCCAACAACTAGTTTAAATTTTCATGATCAAAGAAAGTAAAGAACGCAAGTTAGACTAGTTTAAATTTTTTTAATAGTTAACAATATGGATGGAATTGCCTAGAGTCAAAATCTAATGATTGAGTTACAACTAAGTCAAGATTATAAGGAGGAAAAACATAATTTTTCTTATTAAATCTAAACTATTCAAAAATATATTTAATCTTTTTCTTTTCTACAAAAGTAATAAAAATCAGATCTTATTAGTCCGTAATCAGTACTACAACATAAGCACGTCCAAAAGTTACCTTTGGTCAATGTGAAAGAACTGTTGACCTTAGTGAGCTTGAGATGTGAGACACTACATAGTTGAAAACCGGAAAGAGTGAAAATAAGTAAATAATAAACATATTTTTATTGTGCATTATACCAATCCACTTCCAAAATTTCTATCCATCAACACAAAGATATAACCAGTATCACTTTACAATCAGCACTTTATCTTGCTTCTGATAAAGCACAGATGAAGACTCCACCAAAACTTCTAAACTGCATACCTCGTCTTCTTCTTAGATTTGTATATATGATTGATCACAACAAATGCAACAGAATATGCAAAAGAATAGTAGCAAGACAAGAAATCTTTAAACCAGCTTTTTTTTCCTCCTCTTTTTCCTTTAAATTTAGTTTAAATCTAAACAATTAAAAACAGGAACGCAATACCAAACTTTCTAAAGAAGATTTTAAATGAAAAAACCAATTTTTTTTGTTTATATTGAACTAGACTAGCAGGAAAAAAAATCACTCAAGAATTTCTTTTTAATTTCAAAGGATTTTTATAGGTATATGATTGACAGAAAAGGAACAAACGTAATGAAAAAGAAGAATAACAATGTTTTTTTTAAATGAAGCTTATATCCAGAAATCGCCTAAGCAAACTTGATCAGAAATTTAATAACAAGTGTAAACAAATATAGCAAACATAACAACTGGAAAGGTTTCAGAAAATGAGAAGTTCGATTTCAATTGATTTCATCTACAACTTCAAGGAAATTGCCGAAGAAAATGGAAGAACACAGTGGCAATGAAGAGTTTCAGAGGAGAATTAGTAACAAGAAAAATGAGATCACCAAGAAGAAGAAGTTGCAAACAATGTCAAATAATATAATTACCAGGTCTTATGCACCACGAAGGTTTCCTGTTTTTGCAAGAGTAGTAGCAACTTCCAAATTGTTCAACTGTGCAAGTTTCACATGGACATTCAGTAACAAGTTCCAAAAATTTATTCCTCCTTTCAATCACAATAACATCACCTTAGCAAATCACAATTACTACCTCATTCATTTACAATCACATTCACAATTTGCAACTATATGTGTAACAACCCAGAACATGTGCAAGTTCATAGTAAAAGCATGCGCAATGGTTATGGTTCACAAGCTTGATTTAATAAAATCAACGCATTAAGTGAAATAATATAGTTCTTTCATTTCAACTGCACAGAAAGGGACAATAGGTAGTGATATATCAGGCATGCTTCCCATATCAATTAGTAACTTTAAAACACACATATACTAACAATTGAAACAACATGATTATTACTAAAATCTCTCTCACAATCTCAACATGCTGTCCATATTAATCTCCTTTTTTTTGGTGCTATAGTCACATGATGTCCACATTAATCTCAACATATCTCAATTAGTTTAATTTTCCTAGTCCAATCAAAATTACATCATCAGGACCCCAGAGTGTTTATTATCAAAATCTCTCTGACAATCAACCTTTTCAAACAAACAAAAACAATCAATGTTAATCACAAAATTTAGACCACAGTCACTGATAAAATTTGACTACTTAAAAACTCTTGGATCCATCTAAATAACTCAAGGATAACCAACCAAAGATAAATTTGAAGAAATGCACAGACTATACCAAATTCAAAAGGAATGACAAAGAAAAACACAAATCCAAAGCACAAGGTCTACATAAGGAGGAACTGAGTAATAAAATCAATGCTGCAGATCCCACACGCAAGGCAACGAAAGACAATTCCTAAATAAAAACAAGAAATAATAGGTTTCAACAGTAAGCAAGCACAACCCGAAGAATCAAACCTACAAAAAAACAAAGAAAAAGAAACACGAGTATGGTCAGAGAAACTCAAGCTTCGTCTTACAAGCACATATAGGGAATAAAAAAAATTTCGTCAGTTAAGAAGAGATTCACATAAGAGACGAAAGCGAACCCTATCGGAGGAATATTGGAAATAGGGAATCGAAAAATCGTGAGCGGGTTTTGAAACTAAAGTAACACCCAGAAGAATCTCAGTGAAAACCATAAGAAGAAACTAAATCGCGAGCTAAGCAAAACCCAAAATAATCCCGGTGAAAAACACACGAACAAACTGAATCGCGAGCTACGTTGCCGACAATACGTGAGTCAAAGGAAATGGCCGACAGAAATCAGGTCAGTCAAAGGAAATGGCCAATGGTGATGGGAGAAGCTAAGGCTAATGGTGCCGAGGTTCTGATGCGCGACAGCTCTGCTTCTTGTGCGGATGAAGAATGGCGATGGTAAGCCTAATAAACGCGCACAACTTGTCTAACTCACTAAAAGTATTTGGGTTATTTTACATTTCCAATTTATTATAAATTAGTCACATGAGACTTGAGAGTAATTATGTCATTTCGTGGGACCAATTCTTCATTTTTTGACTTGATTGGGACTACAGTGTAATTTTCCCAAAAATTTAAGGAGTAGAAGGTCCCAATAAAAAACATTTAAGGGGTGAAGGTATAAATTTAGGAATGAATTATTTCTTTATGAGTACCAAACACAATTAATTATTTTAGAGTATAAAAGTAGATATAATCAATTTTTTAGCAGCATATAAAGCAACGTTGTTAACCTTAGTTAATTTTTATTACTTTTTGTACCGTGGGTTCCATCAGTCTTCTCACTTTCTATTATTTTAATATATTTTTAGGAGGGAAAATGTGCAAATTTTGTAATAAAATATTTCGCTATAAGCACAAAATACAATTATCTTTTGTAAATTTTAAAAGTAGATATAAAAATTTTTATCTTATAAATCTCAAATTTATCTTATAAATTCCCTTATTTGTCTTGTAAATGACCATATTTGTGTTGTAAAATTTTTTTAACTCCTTGAATTCTTTTAAATTAATTTATTTGTCTAGTGAATACCATTTATTTGTTTTATAAATACTCCTACAAAAAAATCAAGTAAGGGCATTATTTTTTTTACTGACAAAACTTAATTTCATTTTGATCTAAGATGGTGTAGTGAAAATTCAGAATCTTTTAGGAGTTGAGTGAAATAAAATTGCTTCAATAGGAACTAAGAGATATTTTTTCATTAAAAAAGGAACATAATTTTAAAAATTTATTAAAATAATAGAGAGTGAGAAAACCGGTGGGATCTATAGTCTAAAAAGTAACAAAAGTTAATCAGGGTTAACGGTGTTGCTATATATGCTATAAAAAAATGATTTAGTTTATTTTTTCACCCTAAAATAGTTAATTGTGATAGATACCCATATAAAAATAATTTATTACTAAATTTGGACCTTACCCCAAAATTTAATTACTCCAATAGCAATTAAAAACCATGCAATAACAAGTTACAATTCAAAAAATGACAATTAAATTAATTTATGCTTTTCTCTTATCAATGAGTTTTTCTTTTTTTGGGATAGTTAAGTCTATCAATATAGCATCAAATACTCCTCTAAAATATTATTGTTCCTAAGCCATTTAGCCGACCAACAATTGTCTACTTCATCTTGGGCTTAGTGTTCAGATTTAAATTTCAAATTTTGAAATCGTCAACTTTCGAAGTTCCCTCTGTATCCTTAATATTTCTTCTTCTTTTCTCTCTCCAGTTCACCCCCATTTATTTTTCTTACCCGAGGCACACCTCTCCTCTACTTTTTTCATTGTCTTTCCCTTTCTCATTTTCATTTCAGAGTGTGTTTGGATATAGCTTCTGAAGAAAAAGTGAAAAAAATGATTTTTTTTAATAGATTATGAAAAAAAGTGATTTTGATAAAATGAGTGTGTTTGGATATTGAGTTCAAAATTACTTTTTTCTAGTGGTCAAATTACCAAAAAAGACATTAACTTTTGTGATAATTACATTTAAAGGATAATATTATATTTTAGGTATTATTTAATATAAAATTCAACAATAAAAACCAAAAACTCTTTAAATTTGTCCAAAAAATTTTAAATTGTGACAAAAAAATAAAATAAAACATACATACATAGAAATATATATATTAATAAATTATACAATGAAATTTCATAATTCAATAGTTAATATCTAAAATTAATACGAGGAGCAGTTCTTTTGGTGCAGTTAATATAATCTGTTTTTACCTTTCTCCTTTGAACATTGTCTTTCTTTCACTAATAAGTGATACATAAATTTTGAAGCTGTGAGTCAAGTTCCTTTTCTATTCGAGCAGCACAAATGAAATTTGTGAGTTCACTGATTTCAGCTTCAAGGCCTGCCAAATGTTAGACATGCTAATATTATCAAGTCAACCACACTATGAGTTTGTAAATGCTCCATGGAAAATAGAAGGCTAAAAAATATAATTCTTTTCTCAAGAACTATTAAACTACTATAGACCATTTAATGTTGCAGCCAATGCGTGGGAAAATAAGAAGTAAAAAAAAGTAAAACAGGGGGAACAAGGATACTACAATAATACACACTATATGTATTCAAGGCTATCAAAGCCTCTTCCATCGTGTATCCCATGTCAACAAGCGTGGACAATGTCTCATCCTTCTCTAGCATAAAAGATGTCTTCCTACATCAAGGAATCGCTTAGCTAGATGGGTGCTTAAAAAAAACAAAAAGAAAAAATATCTACCTAACGTTTTCATAATAAGGTAGGATTGGCAATCAACTGACTCAGCAAGCTTTCTCTCTATTATGGAACAAACATCAAATCCTATCACATGGGATTGAGAATATGCATCACCTCATCATCATCAAGCACTACTACAACCTTTTCACTTTCCCTGCATATTTTTCTTTCCCATTTCTCATTGTTTTGTTTCACTTCCTCGGATGTTTCTCTGTCTGTGTATCCTCAATCTATCTATCTATCTATAAAGACAAAGCATCTAATGGAGTATAATACAATATAACACAAATCAAATAACTTTCATTCAGAAAGTCATCGAGAGGCTGAGTTTAAATAATTGGTAAAATCTATACTATCATCCACATACGATCCTAGGCTGTTAGTTGTCACCACAAAGTAAAACCAAGATATAGACTATATACAATACATGACTCATCACATACATAAAAATTGAACTATTGACCAAATATTATGGGAGTGTTTGGTTGGGCTTATAAGCCTAATTGAGAAGTTATAAGTTAGTTGGGTACTGTTCAGGTGTTTAGTTTGGGCTTTTTCTGAACTGACTTATGATAAAATAAGAGCTTATTTCATAAGCTACTTCCTCTAGCTTACCAACTAAGCTTAAAAGAATTTATGACCGTTAAATACTCATTAAATGTGTCAGATTTTTTTCATATCTCTCTCTCCTCATTTCACATTTCTTCATCATTTCTGAAGCCATTTCACACGGCCACCAGCTTCTCCTTCTTCCTCGTTTCTTTCTCTGCTCATCGCCGCGGCGTCGTTGTCGATGTCTCAGATTTCGCCGTTTGAAGCTCAGTTTGTTCCTCCTTCACACATCTGGAAACACGTTGCTGGATGATAGTCAAGAACAAGAGTTATCATCAACAAATGATTCTCAGACATCTACAACCCAAATAAATCATGTTCGTGACGCCATCAGGAATCTAATTGTAAGGAACATTTGATATGATTTGTTCTGTTATATTTGACTATATCAGAAACTTTAACTTTGTATTATTTCTAATTTATTTACATTTTCATTACAATTTAATTATCTAAATTATTTCTAATACATTTTTCCACTTTTAATATATTTTATAATTTTTTATTTTAAATATCTCAAAAGTCACTTATGGAAAAGCCAAACCAAACACATTTACTTTTATAAAAGCACTTATACAATCGCTAATCCAAACATAAACAACTTACACCAATTTAACTTTTATCCAATCAGACTTATCCATAAGTCACTTTTTAAATAAGTCACTTTTTCTACCGCCAATCCAAACACACCCTATGCTTAGTGGTAAAGCCAAACCAAAATTCTTTGCACAGTGAAAAAGGTAATAAAATCGATGGCCATCATTATTATTAGCCTAAAGCATCAAACTTTCCGATATAAATCGGAGATAACTCGAGATCACAGCCATTGATGGATAATAAGGGGAAAAAATAAAGTAGTGAGCAGAGACTTGTTATCAACATCTTCACTGATTCGGAAAGGTGGAAGAAGAAAAAACGAAAACGATCGGTGAAATCTGGGTCATAGAATAGGGAAAAAAGAATGGAAAGCACTCACTGTAGGCATAGACGACGATCTGATTTTCCGACGACGTCAGATCACCCTGCTCACTCGGGCACGGGTTGTGGATGTTTAAGTGAACACAGACGGATTGAGCGCTTGGCCAGTGTGCGTTAGCGAACAACCAACAGATTGAGCTCAGGGAGTTTTGATTTGACCTTGGCCACGCACGGGGAATATGAGAAAGGGAACACGGATTGTGGGCGAGAGCTGGAGCTTGAGACAATTTCTAGAGATTGCCGAGATGACACACGCAGAAGAGAGAATGGAGCTGACGGCTTGTTCGTTCTGATCTGACCTTGGCCACACATAGGGAAGACGAGAAAGGGAACACGGATTAGGAACACGGATTCTAGGCGACAGCTGGAGATAGACAAGAGATGGATCTTGAAAATTTCCCGAGATTGCCGAGACGAGACACGGAGAAGAGGGAACGGAAAGAGAAAGTGAAGTCTGGTCTTAGCAGAGGAGAGAAGGGAGAGTAATAATTACTCTCAAGGGTCAAAAAATAACAGGAATCCAATGCTTGAAGCAGCTATCAGAAAGATTATTGGAAACCATGGTTTTGATTGCTCAAACCATGGTTTTGATTGCTCAAACCATGGTTTTGAATGTAAACGAGATTATCTGAAAAAATCTAGTGTTTGGATGTTTTTTGCCTAAACCATCGTTTGAAGCTGAGACCGTGGTTTCGTTTTAACATCCAAACCCACTCTTAGTATTCCTTTGGTTTATGCTCCTCCATTACAACCTGTTATGACTTCCTCTCCCATCAAATACCAGCGTTCTCTTCTTTATCTTCTTTTTCGGGTTCTCTTATGGTGTCTCATCCATCAAATTTCTTCTTCCCTCGATCTCTCTATCTCTCAGTCATCTTCACTCCTTCACAATGGCCTTCATCTTCGTCGATGCAAGAGTGAGGGAGAGACATCTGTGTGTTTTTACCGAACTCATGCCCCGTTCTAGCAGCTATAGTCATCGGTGAAGTTTTATGGTCCTTTTTCTTCTCAACTTCTCGATGCTAAAAAGGATTTGTGCTATTCTTACATTCTTTCCTTTTCTTTTATGTTGTTTTAAGAATATATATATATATCTTGATGTATTCTTTTATTCTCTTATAGAAATTTATTGCCCCTATTTTTATTTCTTACAGATTTGTCTATTGGAATTCAGAAGAGCGTTGTCTTATGCCGATCAGGTTATAATTTATTTTTATTTTATTTTATTTCTTTTCTTTGAAGCAGGGTGGACTGAATTCCATTATTATAGTGTTGATATTGATTACAATATGAGTGATTATTTTGCAGAGTATTCGAATCAATGAAAGGCACATACCAAGATATATAATGAAGGTATAAATATAACCATTGTATTGGATGAAATGTGGGTCTATCTGACATAAGTGTTTGTATCAGCTCTTTTCATTATTCTGCAACCCAATCTTATATTTTAATTTATTCAAGGAAATTTATTATTGACAATAAAATGGCCAGAAGCAGCTGTGGTTACCTTTAGGGGTGCTCAAGAATTGAGACCTCACATTCGCTTATATCAAGGTTTCTTTTATTATTGAAACATTAATACTATCTGCAAGAGAATATAAATCCTAAACTTACTAATTATGTCATGAATCTAAATTTTCAGGTTTAGTTCATACTTGTATGCTTCAAGAAAAGCAATGAGAGAAATGCCAGAATATGTGAAGGCCTTAAAACTGGTTGGTGTTTGTGCAAAATTAAGCGCTTGGCTTCCGTAGGACTGACAATTGTGTATTTTGAAGTTTTTGATTCTCTAACAATGAGTTCTGTTATGGATTATTGTGGTGTTTGTGCAAATGGTCTCTTCTATAGACATAATTTCAGAGTTTAAGATTTTTAATTTCATAATCGTGTGCTATATTGTACATTTGTTCAAAATTATCTCAAACTTCATCTGTTTTCATTTATCTGATAGGTTTATAGAGAGGAAAAAACTTTTTATATGGTCATCCCAGAGGTGTTATTTTATTTAGTTCAATAAGGATAGGTTTGGAAATATTGCTTAATTTGTATATGCTTTGTTAATTGGATCAAGACACTGACTTCCGTTTCATTTGCTCTTCTCTGTTCCAGGTCTGAATTTGGTCTCCTTTTGGCTTATTTTAATTTGTGTGATCGCAAAGATCTGTTATACTCAACAAAATATGTTAGCAAATTGTGTTACTTTATCTCCATGATTAACATATTATTTGTTAAACTCAACAAAATAGGTTAGCAAAAACTTTGGCTGCAAATGATATGCAACTTAGTGTAGCCTCAAGATTTCCCACATTTAAATCAGTACTCTGAATCTTGCTTTCAAATATTTGAAAGTCTTCTCCATGTTCATGATCATGAAGTGACAGTAACACTAATATAAAACTGTACAAATGATATTGTAGAGGCAATAACATATGGGTGTTATAGCTCACTCTTTCATGCAATAACATATCTTCATGAAGAATATCATTTTCTTTATATTGATGGTTTGTCAAATAGATCCCAAACATTTTTATCAGATCTTGTATGTTAATGTTCCTTAAAAGCATAGCAGCACAGTGGTCTCTGTTATTGATTTCCTGTAAACATTATAAATGCTCCTATTTTAATTTCTTTAGTTATTTTCTTACAGTCCAAGTCCAATATCAGTGCCAAAGAGTTGTGTTGGATGATTGGGATTATGGCTACTGTGACCTTAGTGAAGTTCGTTCTTGTGGTCTACTGTAGAAGATTCAAAAACGAAATAGTCAGACCCTATGCACAAGATCATTTCTTCGATGTTGTCACCAATTCAGTTGGCTTAGCTGTTGTTGTGATTGCTGTCAAGTTCCTCTGGTACATTGATCCAACAGGAGCTATCATTATGAGTTCATAAATTACCATCACTTTCTTTCTTTACTTTCCAAAAGGGCAAATACTCTATTTTCCCTATCTGATACACCTATTGATCTACTCATGATTTTCCATTGTTCATATTGTCTTTATTGAAAAGTGAGATTACACTTTTTCTAGCATGCATTTGAGATTTTGGGTGATAAAACTTTAAATTTGGTGACCTTCTATGTATACATCTGTATTATTTAAAAGTTTCAAATTCTCTTTCATTTATGCCTGGTCTTAAATAGGATATTCATCTTTGGTGTTTCTTTTAAATTAGTCGTAAATGTTACCTTTAAATTCAAGTTGTGGAAGAACTTCTTAGGTGAATATCTTTTTCATAGCCAATAGGTATAATAACGTTCTCAATTCTTAAGACGTGAGTCTGTAAGCTGATTGAGTCTAATAGAGTTTACTAGACCAAGAGTAGAGCAGTTTCAGAATGCAATTAGAGAGAGATGAAAATTATTGCAACTCTTAGTCATATTTAGATAGCCATTTAATGGTTAAGAGCCTTAGAGCCTATGGCATATTCATACTGGTTACACTTTCTTGTGAGGGCTGATTTTATCAAATGTTACATTGTTACATTGACCTTTTCTCCATCCCATATCTAAAAGGGAATTTTGCTGATGGGGTGAAGGATGATTTTATCAAATTTTCCTGTCTACTACTATAAGTAAACACATGACAACTTCTCTCCTAATTTGGTTCAACATTTTATAACTATCTTATATATTATATATTTTCCATTGATCAGGTATCTATGATGTGTTGAGGGATATTGGAACCTGGTGTTGTGAAATATCTGTTGATTGAGAACGACAGGTTTGTGTGATCAGCAATGTTAGTGGGATGTAGAAATCTTGCACTTGCTATTGTATAGAAAGCATTTTTAGTGTATAAAAAAAAAAAGAAGAAGAAGCATTTTAGTATCATTAATTATTGAAGCTTAATATTTAATATTATCATGTATCTTTCAATATTTTTGATGATATGGTTGTGTTATGTTGTATAAAATAGTATTAAAGTTCTACAATATTGGATGTTTGATGTATTTAAAACTGAGTGTGAATATTGAAATAAAATTGTTATGATGATGGATTTAAAACCCTCTTCGGTGGAAATCTAAAAGTGCTTCGTTAAAGAACTATGATGACGAGCAAAATAAAGATTAAACCATACTAAAAAATAAGGTTTCATTTTTACTTCAAGTAAAATAAGTTATACCTCTAACATACTTTTAGCATTAATTTTAAAGCTTATTTCCTTTTTTTTTTTTGGCCCAGTGCAGCTTATTTCAATATGTTATTGGTTGTATGTGATTTTAACACATATCCTGTAAAGAAATTAAATGTTATTAATTATGATTTCTATTTGAATATATATTTTTCCCCTACTCTAAACTTATTAATTCATTTTTTATAAAAATATTAAATTATACTTTTCTCCACTTTAAGTTATTCCTAACTAATTTTTAAAATATATAGTTAAGTGATGAATACGGTTCTTATAAAAAAAAGTGATGAATATGGATGTTGACTTTTAGATAAAGTTATATCTTTAAATAAAATTATGCTGAAAAAAATTTGCCAAACTTTATATAAAGGGAAAATTTTATAAAAAGCTACCTAAAATAGAACAATTCTGAATTAGATTGGTAAATTTAACAAATCTTTAATTAAGTCATTAACCCAATATAAGATTTTAAAATGTGGGTAAAATAACTTTAATACCCTCCCTTTTTTTCTCTCCATTTTTAAAAGAGTTTTATTTCTATATGACTTTATTGCTCTATATATATCAACATTAATATGTAATCAAACAAAATATATTTTTTTCTAAATCAAAGGAATTTTTATGTTCTAAAAGGATCATAAAAAATAATTCAAACAAAAAAAGGAATCATGATACATACCGACTAAATTTCATTTAATTGATATTAAAAATCAATTAAAAAATTCAATTTTTTGATTCAAAAAATAATTAAAAAATTTGAGTTTTCTTTAAAAAAATGTAGTTATTTTTATCATATGAGACAAAAGAAAAAGAAAAGGATAACAGTTGCCAACTTTAGTTTACAAAAACGAATTGAAATAAAAGCAGCTTTTACAAACATTAATCTAAACAAACTTTAAATAATTTTTCCTAATGCATAAATATGAGTTTTTCTAAAAAATAATTTAGTTAAGATTCCACCTTTTTAATCTTTTCATTCTTTAATATGAATTATTAATATTAATTACTTGTTTCTTTTAAGAAATGTGTGAAACTTTGATATACATTTTAGATAAAAATATTAAATACACTTAAAATTTCATAAAATGCTTATTAAAATATAGAAATTTCCTAGAAAAAATTCATATATGAAATAAATATAGTAAAATTTATAATTAATATATTTATTTAAAAAATACTTTTTATAGTGACATATATTATCATTTTTTAAAAAAAATTGTTAATGTTAATAAAATGAACTCTTTGCTTAAAAATATTGTAAGTTTTTGTTCTTACAATGACAATTAATATATTTAAATTATAGATGAATTATATTTTTATTTTACTTAATATTAATCTTGATATATACGTTGAAAAACATAAGTTACAAAGTAATGAAACTTATTAAAAAGGAGAGAGGAGATGACATTAAAGTCATTTTACCTATATTTTGAAATTCTAAATTAGGTTGATGACTCATTTAGGGATTTGTTGAATTTACCAACCTAATTTAAAATTATTCTATTTTAAATAGCTTTATATGGCATTTTCCCTTATATAAAATTATGCTGAAAATATTGTCAATATTGATAATTAAAGGACTAGCATTTCAAACACCCTGAAATGACTCCATATTTATAAGCTTCATACGCATTAGATAGAACATAAATAGATCATATTATGTTTATGTTGTTTTATTGACTCTTTATATCAATTGTGACTTGTGAGTCATATTTCCCCCTTTTGATTCAATAAATAATTTCCTCTTATAATTATGTTGGTTTGAATAGAATATTCTTAATTTATATTAATGTGATAAATTTCGTCATATAAAAATTAAGTATTTTTTCTAATAATATTCTTACGCATACCGCATGGGGTAGTAAATGCTAGTTCTTTACTAATAACTCGAAATGATTCCTTTTTTTAAATCCCGCTTTTTATTGGCAGATTAGACAGTGACCCATCAACCACTCAAGAGGCTGACACTCAAATCCAAAATGGGGAGAATTTCGTAATTAATTCAAATTCTTCCTGAAGAGACTGCCCCTACCTTTATACTCTCAAGTAAATTAATCCATTGTCACATATTTCTGCCATAAACTTCCTTTTTTTGACTTGATAAAATACTATGGCCTGACTTTGCATTGCAGGAGACTAATTTTTGTTTATCACCCACAAAACATACATACAGACACCATGGTGTCACACTTCCATAATTTTTAGTTTTGATTCCTCCATAGAGCGGTTATCGTACAAGAGAATCGAAGTGGAAGAAGATTCTTGCTCAACTACTGGATCCACAAGTACTTATTTACAATTATTTGATTCAATATTTAATATACAACACAATACCTAATAAATAAGTAACACAGTCAATTTACACCACTGCGTGAAGGATGCAATAAATTTGGTAATAAATAAATATTACCAGCACCAACGACTCGGCTCCAGTGGACTATTATCAGGCTGTGAATCCTTCATTTTCAACCCAATGACTGAAGCAGATGAATTAGCATCTTTCCTTTTTAAGTTATCACCATAATGTGCACCAAAAGAGACAACAGGGGACAAAAAAAGACAGTACGAAGTGAGAATGCTTCTCTGGTTCTAGCACTGCCAGAAATTGATTCCATGGGCCTCTCACAAAAGCATTGAAATATAATAAAATGGGTAACCAACTTCAACGGCAATGCATGCTAAACAATAAGTTATGTGTAATATATTTTATTCCTCAAACCTATCCGTGGCAAGGCATCCTTTCTCAACATGTCTAACTGCTATTTATATTGTTAGAATTTCCTAATTGTTCATGGTCTTTGAAAAATTTTATATCTTTATACCAAGTTCCATTACTATTAAACTCGTGAGTTGACTCTCTGAATTTACTATTTTTACGTTTTTACTTTGCAAAATCGAGTTGAGTTACTGGTAAACTCGTACTACTTGTAAACTCAGGTAAACTCACGAATTTACACACTGAGTTTACCATTTTTACATTTTTGACTTGTAAAATTGTCTTAACTCACTCTTAAACTTGTAAACTTGTGTTAACTTCTTTGATTTAATCAGACTCAATGGCTTTATATATTACTTTTATATAAATTTCTTTGTCAAGTATGATAAATTATCAATATTGATGACTTTAATTTTAGTGATTTAAAGTATATTTAAATCAAATTGTTGTCATTTTTATATTTTAATTATTTAATTATGCATTATAAATACCCATTAATGATAAAAGTAAACCCTTATAAGTTTAGGATTCGAGTTTACAATACAAGTTTACGTTACTGTTACGAATTTGCTTAAATTCGTGAGTTTGACTATTTTACCGATTTCTATAGATTCCATGTGGAAAAACCTTTTTTGTTTAAAAAAAAACTTAGTTTTGATCAAATCAAAAAAGAAAAAGCTGATAGCGAGAATAATTATAAATATATTATAATTATCTCCACAAAGCAAACCTAACTTTAGTTTCAAGCAAAAGAAATTATAAAAATAGAAACTTTGGCAAATAGGAAATAATATGATAAATCTAAATCCATATCCATAAAAATGATTTTTTATATAATGTATGAGATTATAAATAAAATAAAGAGAAAGATAAGAGAAAGAGAGAATATGAAAGTAAGAAAGAATAATTATTTCACTATCAAAGTGTATCAAATACGTGGTACATGCCCTATATTTATTATAGGTACAACTTTATAATCTCAATTAAATATATCAATATCTACGGATCTAATGATAATAGAGATAATGAGAAATTTTGTAAGATAATTGGTTGATATAGACATCTCACAAATATTATATTCCTAAATTTTGTTTAACTTTTATTGGCCTTCAAGAAGGAAAAAGAAATAAATACAATTGTGCTGTTGGAATAACAAATTAAAGCTACGTAGTAAATTTAAAATTTTAACTTTAAATAAAATGTATACATTCATGAGTCAATAAAATTTATAAAAATTATTTAAACTAAAATAATTTATGAGTAATTAATTTTTTTGCTCTCAAACTTTATGAGTAATTAATTTAATTTAGAAAGAGAGTGATTCAAATTATATCTTCGTTGATAATAATTGATTTTCATAATCATTTCAAGTAATAGAACAAATAAATCTTTTCTCCCGTGAATCACTTTCCATATTTATATATTTATTTAGTTTTTTTAAATTTTTTTTACAATATTTTCACCGTCTATAAATATTAAATAGTTCAATGAATATATTTTTCTTGTTTAATTTTTGTTTGCATAAGAAACTTTCTTGCGCACGAAGCTGAGAATCTTTGTGAAAGCAAGGCTTTTCATTCGAAACAGCAAAAGTCTTTTCTTTTCTTACCCACAACCTTTTCCAATCATCATCATCTTCTTCTTCAACAAGTAATGTCTCAAACATCATATTCCTTTCTTTATTTTTCAGATTTTAAATTCTAGAAAGCACAGACGCCACGGATATAGCCATTAATTCAAGGAGGAGACAAAGAAGAATGTGTCGCCCAGCAGGTTCTCTTCTTACAAGCAATGATCATGGAAGAAGGGATGTGTTGCAGCCGCCACAGAGGCCGGCGGTGGCAGCTCCGGGTGTAAGGAGTGGTTCAGTCAAGAAGTATTGCATATGCTCACCGACGCACCATCCCGGATCATTCCGGTGTCGCCAACACCAAGCTGATTATGCATGGCGTGGCAAATCAGTTAAGTAGTAATAACTAATCAATTAATAGGATACACATGCGTTGTAGAACATATTTGTTAGCATCTTTAAATTCCAGCCTTTTTAGGATTTGATTTGGAAGAATTTAGATTTATTATTATTTTATACCTTTTTCTGTCAGATTTTGCGTGACAAAGTGACATGTACTTTTTACAATTTAATAATTTATTGTTAAAATGTTTTACACATATATATACTTATAAAAAATGGAATTCATATATCAGATTTAAATTTAAAATATTAATGAATTAGCTGGGGAAAAGTTTGTGAATCAAGAATATAGTTGAGCAAAAATGTAACTTTTTTTGCCAACTGAGCAAAAATTTAGCTTAGTTCTTACCGACAACTATTTAAATTCCCAGCCATTATGTCATAAATGAGCATAAACGTATATAATTTCAAAAATTTCAATTGCTTTGACGTATATACTTTTTACCCTGTAAATATTAGGTTATACACATATAGGGTATAGACACACTAATGAAAAATTTATAACAAAATACTATGCATAAACAATGAATAATGGCACTTGTTTATATATGATCAAGTTCTATATCTTACACCTTTGGTATAAAAACGACTTAACTAATTTAGGACTTTGGGTAGATTAAAAAAGGGATAAATTACTTAATTATAACACAATGTAATCTAATCTTTCTAAAATTTTTATGTATAACATTATATTATATATAAATTTATAAGTTAGGTATATTTGTTTGAAAGAAATGATAAATAATAAAAAAAAATGGATTGAGACTTTATATTTAGGAATAAAACTAAACCCCCTAATTAATTCATATATTTAGGACTGAATGATTATTACTTATGTATAACTTAAAACTGAAAGAATTTATGTGTTTTGATTTAACTTTACTAAATGTTTTAACAATAAAAAGTGATGCATAAAATATAAAATATAGTAGTAGTAGTATTTTAATTCATGCATTAAATAAATTGTTTTCTTTTCATATTCTATTTTATAGTTTCAAGTCCCATGCATGATACGTCCCAAGTCTGGGAGTGGGTGTGGATCGAGTTTGGGGTCTGGTGGTACCCACAGTCATAGGAGACAGGGGCCCGTGTCTATACTGGGTTAAAAGAATAGGGGTGCGCCTCTGCTACCAGCTTAAGTTTTTAGCATGATGGTTAGCACTTCACAGTTAAGCGTGCTCAATCGAGGGTAGTCTCAGGATGGGTGACCCCCTGGGAAGTCCTTGTGTTGTGGCGCTTCATTCTTGAGGTTAGATGGTGTGAACCTACAGGGGAAGACCCCACGAACCCACAACCAATCTGAATATACGCACCCCAAGAACACTAAACGCAGATCGACGATCCACTTGAACCCTTGAGCACGAAAGAACAAGGACCCGAAGTGTTGGAAGACGCCACAAGGTTGATTAAGCCTTGATAAGTCTGTTAGTTCTAAGAAGAACCCTAGAGAAAATCCACTCCCAAGAAACGAGGTGCAGAAAAGTGCAACCTTTCATTCAATAATCAAGTCACCAAGTCTTCCTCCAAATGAATTATTACAAGGTATTTAAAGAGAAATATTCAGAAACCCTAATTGCATTAAATGCATTCTAGAAAATAGAAACTAACCTAATATAATTAATTAATTAATTAGGAAACCCAAAAGTCAAATAGACCCAATATCTAATAATTTTTCGGATAAATAAAAGTCACAAAATATAATCAGCATTCAAGGCCCAAAATGTGTTTATTTAGGCCTAAATGAGTCTTCCCATGTATAATACTAAGTCCAAGCTATTTGTTTTGACGTCTCCAAGCCCAAAACTTGATTAGTATCTCCATCTGCAGCCCATATGAAATTAATGACGTTTTCAACATCTTTATCCACAATTGTTGATCCAATTGCCATCTGATTTGCATTAGCCTCTTGAATCAGCCCAATCAATGCCTCCTTAAATATTTTAGCTTGTGCTCTTGTGATTAGACCAGCTGTAATTTGAAAATGATAGTTTGAAGTTGAAGAGTCATCACTTGAATTTGAAAAGACAACTTGTTGATTATAGATCGCATCACTTCTTGTCTCTCTATCTTTCATATAGCCGATTGGTCATTGCTTAGTAGGACTGCCAAGTGGAACGACCTTGCCGATGGGTAATTGTTAAGCTGCTTAATACAAAAGAAAATTGTAGACCAGTTATTAACAAAAACCCAATAATTACTGAAAAATATGTAATAATAAGTTACAGTTTAAAAAATGATATTAGTGCATTATTCTCATTTGTCATTAAAACTTTTTGATAATTAAAACCATTCATTGGAACTTCATAATAATTCCCCCATATTTTTTATTAACTCGGAATATCCCAAGTCACTTTAAACTTAGAGACTAATCTTTGTTGGCTGAATGCGTTAAGGTTAAAGCCTTCTTATCAAATTCAAATATGGGAAGTTAAGGTTAAAGCCGTCCTATCAAATACATTTTAGGGATTCGAACTTGTATTTTCTTTCTTATAATGGTAAAATCGCTTACAATCTCAACTAACAACTTATTGGTGTAATAATTCCCTTTTAATTCCCGCTTTTTATCGGGAGATTAGATAGTGACCTACCAACCACACAAGATGCTGACTCAAATCCAGAACAAGGGAAAATTCATAATTAATTCAAATTCATATGATGTACTATAATGGTGCTCATATATAAGTTCCACCTTTCCACCAATTGCTATGACACTATTAAGAGGGGAGCAATCGGTGGAACATCCCTGTAGCTCTCAAATCCTCTCTCTAAACCAACCAATGTTCCACTGGTACAACTCAAACACTTCCACCATGTCTGCTCCGACAGACCTAACTCTCACACTACTAACGTCAGGTTACGCCATCAGTAAGCGTAAAGAATATCCCCTCTCTCCAGATCCAACTCCAATTCTCCTATCATACCTATCCTTCAAGGATATCTCCATCGCTAAAATCAAATATCACTCACTGATCATCGACCACATCAAGGTCGAATATACTCCACAAGTCCCGTTCAACGCTACCGGTATAGTTCACGTGGAGGTTCATGACAACCAAGTTAATGATAGGGATACACTTCAGGCCCAGTGGTCATTCCCAATTAAATTCCACATCGACCTCTATTACTACAGCACCTCACACTTCTCCATTAAAGATCAATGTCCAGGGTCGATGTCGTTCAGGGTAGAGAACTCAAATATCCTATCGGGTGTCCACTTCTACAAATTCAAAGGGTTCCTCAAACTATCAGCCTCCAAAAATCCTAGCCATATACCATATCGTCCACCGTCCGTAAACATAAGGTCAAAGGAATTACACTCAACAATATGGATTTCCTACATGTAAGCAACGCACCACCTCAGAGGGCGTTGTGCCAAAGTTCCAGTTGTATTACATCAGCACCAAAACTCGCTCTCCTACTAGGTGAGTCTCTACAAGAACGAGCAGAGACAACAACAGCCAGGCATTCCGTGAGTGAGCCATACGAATATCTCCATCAATTGGACGAGAATGCCATCAATCCAGGCCCATCAGTTTTCGAGGTGGGATCCACCAACTGCGAGAGCATCATCTCAATGAGCGCTGAATAACTTAGGACGCCTATTACCAATATGATGGGCCAAATTTCTAGACAGAAGGCCCAATCAGGGACATACACTACTAAACCCATATGATGTACTCTTGTATTATACTGGCCTAATACCCCTACCGGGTCAAACTTCAATAAAATGATTTGAATTTGATGCTATCATCAGTCCCACAAATCTTGTCCATGTTCAAATTCAAATTATATTTCACGCGCATATCCAAATTCAAATTATATTTCACGCGCATATCCAAATTCAAATTAAAGTTCACGCGCATGTCCAGATTCAAATTAAAGTTCAGCGCATGCCCAAATTCAAATTAAATTCACGCGCATGTTTCATAACCCAAAATAACGTTCGCGCGCATGTTTCATAACCCAAAATAACGTACGCGCACGTCTCAATAAAACAAACATGTGAAAGAGACAGGTGTAGTATAAAGAACATGTTTGTGATGTCATATTATATGTTCCTTCATTACTATTAAAATACGATTACACATATGACAACCTTGTACTAAACCCAAAGTCAACAAGAGAAGGTATTGAACTATCCCACGTTACATAAATGAGCAACGCATTTCGATCAATATTTCCATAAGTCCCACTCGTCAAACCATCTGAATCCCAAAATGACGCCCGAACATTACGTCGTTCACCAAGACTAACATAAGGACTATAGGGTATGATATGCAGAAGAGCATTAACATTAACAACCTCCTTATATCGTGACAAAACCCTAAAGCGATTGAAACGGTCTTCACGAATCATCCCATCCATCTTGACATTTGTAAACGACACAAACACATCCGAGAAACTAAGGAGGGACCCCACACTCGGTGATTTGTCCAAGACCAGAAAAAACCCCAACACACCTTGCATAAACATAGATGGAGGTTTCTACTCTGGTGGGTTCCCATTACAGCCAGCTGCTGCAGGAGGCAGAGGAACGGTTCCCAATCTAAATGAACCGTTAATGTTCAAGCTACACAGACCTATGGTCCCACGTTCCCGATACTGAGCACTAACACCAAGAGAGGGGAACGAGACATACGTAACAATGGCCTGACCAGGTCCAATTACATCCTTATCGAACGAAAACTCCTCCGTCAACGTCTTCAAGCGAGGATGGGAGCAACGCATTGGCTTGGACTTTAGAGTGTGGGCAGGACACGTTGAAACGATTTCTGAAACTGGGGACGAGTACGCCGTCCATAATGTGCTCTTCTCCAATTATTTAGTACTACATAACGCCGAAACACCATTGCACATATAACTCCTAAAGATATCTCCACATTACATCTGAAAATACACATAAACTACGTCCTATATAACAAGAGCCCAAATATGTGCAAAACAAGCTTCGCAAATGACGTCGTCATGCAATTTACAATTAACACCTAAAGTACTTTGCACAGAGAATGACGTGACACCAATTCTATAAAATGCAACATGGCGACGAATCCAATTGGTCAATTCCTTAGATTGCACCAAGAACGACACTCCAAAAGGCACACAAATCGAATCCTCAAGCAAAAAACACGTCACATCAACCACGTAATATGGACTGGTGGAACGCGTGCCTTAACATTCTAAGGCCCATTATGCGAAGGAGCCCAAACCGTGAGACCACCGAGGAGCGGGAGTGCTGATTAGTTCAAATTCAAATTAAAGCGTTCCACTGATTGACAATCCAGATCATGCCAGCACATTAATGAGCTCCCGAGAAGGCACCAGATCACGCCACGTGGTTGGGAGAATATGGATTTTTTCAATTGAATTCTTAAATTTATTCCTGAATTTGAAATACAACCTGGAATTTAATATTTTTATTCTCTTTACTTTCTATTGGCTTCCACAGTGGAAAGGGATGTCCTTCCTGAACTATGAATATTTCTCAAAATGGATAAAGGGTAATTTAGTCATTTTCTCCCTCATACTTAGTACACTCAATGACTTAAATGCTTTAGGTCTCATTTCTAATTAATTTGTGAAATGGGGATTTATCCCCAATTTTCCCATTGGATTAATCTTTGATGACTATTTTTTTTTTAACAAATTAGTGAGTGAAGTTTTTATTTTAGAAAAGTTACATTGCAACTAGGGGTGTTCTCAGGATGGGATTGGTAAATCCCTTTCCCGATCCCGAAAAGGTCTCATAAAAGCTTTTTATTCCTAATCCTGAAAATGTTCCCCTTCTTTTTTTCTTTTTTTTTAATTTTTTCATGTATTGAATTTTTTTCCTGTGTTTCCTTTAATTTAATACAAATATATAATTTGTCCAATGTCATACAATACTAAATTAGTCTTATACAAATATTTAAAGTGAATTAAAATAATTCAATATTCCCTATCTTTCAATGTTTTGTTCCCTTTAACATACACCATAGATGCACTTATGACTACCATTTTCTTGAGGGTATGCCACTTGCACAATAAGAGAAAATTACAATAAGGTTCCAAGCAAATGAAGATATGAAGAAATGGTCCCAAGGGGTTGTTAATGACGATCGTCATGTTGTTAATGGAGGATCCTCATGTTGTCATTAAAAACTCATTTAGACCATTTCTTCATATTTTCATTTGCTTGAGACCTTATTGTAATTTTTCCCATAATTTAAAGTTGGCAACAAAAGCATTAGGGTCATTAAATGATAAGATTGAATGTTAATCCTTAAGATTAAATTAAACTAAATGAAAGAACAAGTATTTAGAAGATAATCTGTATATGAGTAAATAAGGTGGTATTAACACACAAAATATTGTGAGAGACTACAATATAAGTTAATCTTTTTTCGTTTTGGGGTATCACAAGAGACAAAAGTAGCTATAAAAAATTATAGGAATCCGGTGAGAAACAAGGGCCGAAGGCTAATTCTTTGGCAGAGGCAGTTCATTTCAAGAAGAGGCTCACAAATAGGAAAAAAAAGTAATAATTGTTTGTGAATATTGGAAGCAGCAAAAGCTTTTGCAATGAAAAGAAAGAAATAAAATGCAATCATTTATGTAACAGGCTAACAACTTAAAATTGGTCTTCCCTTTGCACCATAGAGATGCCCAAATCTGTTATTAAAATTTGAGTCAACATCTAACAAAAACTTGATGAAATAGTGGCTTCCTTTGATTAAAAAGCGCAATTTGATTAAAAAAATTCAAACAAACTAATCATTGTTCTTATTTTAGAAGTATTTCACTTCACTTAGGTATTTTAGAGGGATCGGAAAGTTCCATTCCCAATTTAATCCCGATCCTGAATTTTTTCCATCCTGAAATTAATCATGTCCCAATTTGATCTCGATCGTGACGGAAAATGTTCAACACCTCTAATTGCAACTAAACAAGGAACTTCCAAATAAACAACGAGAAAGGATTGGATAATCCTCTATTCAGTCTTGGTTGGTTTGTTTATTAAACATACTCTCGTCATAAGCAGCTTGTGAGCAGGGGCAGTTTCATATTTGACATTTTTATTTATATATATTTTTTGGAAGTTTATAAATATAAGAAGTAGATAGATTTTGTGAATCTTTCGGCAAAAAAAAAAAAAAGATAGATTTTGTGAATCAATGAGGAATCGATTCATAAATAAAAAATATGGAATTGACCGGTCAAAGTTGTAAGAGGAGAAGGCATAGTAGAAAAGCAAAAGAGGAGTGGGGGCTGGTGAATGGCTGAGGAAGATGATCATAATTCATGAGAGAGAGAGAGAGAGAGAGAGCATTTGCGAATTGCCATTATCCTTTTCAGTACTTTTACAAGGACAAGTCTCAATAACTATAGGTCGAGTTTTTTTTAACAAAATACCATACACAATTCTGGAAATTACCATGATGCTCTCATTGGGAATTTTTTGTTTAATTAAAAACAGAATTTGTTTGTAATTTCATTTCAGCACTATGCTTATATATATATAATATTTTCAGGGAAAAAATGTTCATATAGGCTTGCTTCGTACCTATGGCCTATTAATTAATAATAATTGCACATATTTTTATTTTTAAATAATAATAATAATATATTCATTTATTAATATAAAAATAATATCTCTTTACCAAAAAATATTAAAAGGAGGGGAACTATTTTTTAAGAGAGGGTTTGAATATTTGAAACAATTTTTTATCTTTTTCTGTTTTAAAAGTTTTTTTTCTTTTTTCCTAGAATATTTGTCATTAAAAGTATCGTTTATATCATTTGTAAGTTTCAAACACATATCCATTATAATACAAATTACTAAATAATATTTTTATTTTTATTAAAAATTAAAAATATGTGCAATTATTAATATATAAATAATATTTCTTTAATAAATTCCTAAAAAGTAGCTTTCAAAAACTCTTTTCCATAAATCAAGATAAAACTTCTCTTATATATTTACTTCATAAATCATAAAAACTATTTTCCATGAACTAATCTAAACACACATTAAGAAAAGTTTTTTTTTTTTGGCCAAACATTAAGAAAAGTTTTAACTTCCTTTATTTTGTTCCCCTTCTTCAACCTCATCGTTGTCATGTCTCTCTAAATATTCAAAATTACGTATTGCCTTTTAAAATACAAAAAGTTTTGTACTAAAGGTGATGGAATTTGGTCAAAAAAAGAGTGATGAAAAAAAGTCTATTCATGAAAATATGCTGCAACATTTGTGAATAATAAAAAAATTTGTATTCGTGGTTTTTTAAAAATATTTTACCCAGTACGAAATCTTTGCAAAGAGACACACCCATAAAGTGAAATGGGGAGATTTTTTTAAAAATAGAAATGCTAAAATGCATCATCATTAGTCTTTTTTTTAATAGTACATAGAATACACAATACTCCTCACGGATTAACCTTCTGAGTCAAATAACATTCTCAAACCCTTTTCCTTGGTAAATAATAGGCTCCTAATAATTTCAGGAGGCGATTCAGTGATGTGGATGTCTATCGTCATTCTCCATGCTTCCCTTGCTATGGTGTCTGCAACTTTGTGAACACCTCGATTATACCATAACATTTTCACCTCCCACTGTCGATCCAACAAAGTACAAACCTCCTTGATAAGATGAAAATCAGGGTGTTCCTGAGGCATCGTATCTTGAATCAGCTCCATGACTTCCGTACAATCACACTCTACCAAGATTCGTATGTATCTTCTATCCCATGCAAGTTTAAGTCCCCACAAAACGCCCTAAGCTTCAGCGGATACCACTGTCCCTTGCCTAATCCGGTACATAAACCCCTGCAAGAACTTCCCATTGTGATCTCGCAATACACCTCCACAAGTACACATACCAGAGTTTTTATTCCTTGATACATCAGTATTGATCTTCGCCCACCCAGGTGGTGGTGGCTTCCAATGGGGACTGCTCCCCTCCTCATGTTGATTTCTGAGTAGATTCATATTGCCCCGTGATAAACAGGAACGAGCACGGGCTAAAATGGTTGTGCTACTCCAAGTAATGTTGTTGAAGTATCAATCATTTCGAGCCAACCAGATATGCCTACATATTACCGTAAACAAAGACGAAACTCGAATCCCTGTACTATGTCCTTTCGTCCCAAACACCATGCAAGCCATTCATTCCTGTCTAACATGTTAAAGAACAAATCATGCCATCCCCATGGTAAAAAACCATTCCATAATTCAGAGATCACCAAGCAATCACGTAGGATGTGGAGAATTGACTCGTGTGAAATATGACATAATCCACAATTTCTCGTGGGATGACTACCATGATGTAATCGTAACAAATTTGTCATTAGACAACCATGAAAGCATAGCCTTAAAAACATATGATACCTCTGAGGGACCTTCATTTTCCAAAAACATTTACACCAGTGTCTATCCTAATACCGTGGGGTACCCATTAAGTGCTAGTAAGCAGAGCTAAGGGAGAAATTTCCATATGAAGACCATCTCCATATTGGGAAGTCGTGCCCATGTAGCTGAGGGATGTTAACACATCTGATAAATGCACAAACATGCACTGGTAGCAGATGCTCAAACCTACTCATATCCCACTGTCCGGAGGGAGTGATGCAATCAGGTACTCTCCAATCAGTACTGTCTCTAGACAAAGGCCGATTTACCAAACTCTCCAGCCTGTCCAAGTGTGGCACCCACATATCCTTCCAGAAATAAATGTTCTGGCCATTAGTGACTCTCAATGATATACTATTTGTGACCTCCCAGCTGTTATGGATGCCTCCCCACGTATTAGACTCCCAACTACGCTTCTCAACTTTAGGAATAATATCATTGCTAGCTTTGTACTTCTTATGCAGGAACCTAGCCCAGAGTGAGTCATGTCTATTAATCAAACCCCATCCAAGCTTCATCATGAAAGCTTTGTTCTGATAGCGAGCTTTCATAAGGCCCAGACCACCATCCTCCTTACGTGCACACACCAAATCCCAGGAGACTATATGAGGTTTTTTGTTAGTTGAGCTACTCCCCCAGATGAAATTACAACATTGTTTGTCAATTTTTTCATAAGTACTCAAAGGAAGAGGCACTGTCTGCACAGCATGAGAAGGCATAGCCGACGGTATAGAAGACACAAGAGTTTGTCTGGCTGCCATCGATAACATGTTGAACTTCTAATTAGTCAGACGAGCATCCATCTTATTCAAGAGAAAGTTATACGTTTCCTTAGAACTTCGTTCATGTAATATAGGCATTCCCATATATTTACCCAGATTCGATGATGGAATAAAGTTTGAAAAGTCGATGATTTCCTTACACCTGTTATGATTCACATTCCTTAAGAAGTATATCCTTGACTTTCCAGCATTCACTTTCTGGCCTGAAATGTCACAGAAGTCATCCAGGATGGCCTCATAACTCTTGCTTGATCAAGATCTACCTTTGCAAACAAAATGAGATCATCAGTAAAAAATAAATGAGAGATAAGAGTACTTTTTTTGGAGAGCCTAAACGGTTGCCAGTTTCCATCTTCTACTGCCGTCTGGATGAGATGCCCCAGTCTTTCCATCATGATAACAAAAAGATAGGGCAATATAGTATTACCTTAACGAACCCCACGATAAGGGCAAAACATATTAGTAGCCTTACTATTTCAAAGCAGTTGCATTTGGAGTGTCGTCATACAAGCTTGGATAACTTTAAGGATGTAGTCAGGGATCTTAAGATCTCTTAAACAAGTTGTGATAAAACTCCATCTGGCTCGATCATACGCTTTCTCCAGATCTATCTTTATGGCCATAAAGCCCTTTTTCTTCTTTAAAAACTTCATAGAGTGGATGATCTCTTGAACTAAGATAATATTATCTGTGCTTTGATACCCTTTCACAAAACTGCATTTGTTTGGGGCTATCACTAAAGGCATGATGCCCTTGAGTCTATTTGTAATAACTTTAGTGACTGTCTTGTACACAACATTGCACAAAATTATAGGGCAAAAATCATGAAATGTCTCAAGATGTTCCACTTTTTGTATAAGGACTATTTGAGTTCCATTGATTTGTCGGATTAGCGTTGGATAATTGAAAACTCTTTTAACTAAATAAAGCATTGACGTTCCCATCGTATCCCATTAGCTTTGGTAAAAAAGAGGATTGAATCCATCTGGTCCTGGCACTTTCAGTAGTCCCATATCAAACAGAGCATGTTTAATCTCGTTATCTTCAACTAATCTCCCCAGAACACGTAGATTCACATTGTCAATCTCTGGATAAGTACACTCAAATACCAAGGATCCAGTATAAGTATGAGTCTCCGTATACAGATCTTCAAAAAACTGGCTTCCCATTCTTATAATTTCCGTTGCATCATAAGTCCACTCCCCATATTCGAGCTTCAAGGCATTTATTTTATTCCTTCTTCGTCTCCCATTAAACACTGAGTGGAAATATTTAGTATTTCGATCACCATTTACATACTAGGTAGCCCTAGAGTACTGCAGCCACATGACTTCTTCACGTGCCAAGAATTTTTCAAGCTCACTCCATAGCTCCCCTCGTAACTTATCAAAGCTCTCTGAATACCAACTGAAGCTATCTTAGCATTAATTTCATCTAGTCTTTGATATAAGCTGTCTTTCATATAGGAAATGTTACCAAAGACCTCTTTATTCTATAGCCTCAAGTCCTCCATAAATTGTTTTACTGATCCGCACCAATCATCTTTCACCCCCCATTGTGTTTGAACAAAATTTTTGAAATCTTCATGCATAACCCAGGGAGCAAAAAATCTAAAAGGTCTTTGTTTCTTTGCATAAAAAACATGAGAATCAGTATTTACCAGCACCGGACAATGATCATATTTAAATTTTGGCAAGTGCATCACAATGGCGTTAGGATATTTAGTAAACCAACATTTATCCACCAGAGCTCTATCTATTCTGCTATGGCTAGTGGAGTTGCCCTAAGTAAATTAGGGGCCACTAAAAACCAATGTCCAGAAGCTCGCTACCCAATAGCCAATTCCGGAATGATTTATCAATACCTGAATTGTCCCTGTGATTCTTACTCCAACATTCTTAGGGACATGAAACAGCATTGAAATCTCTAATCACTACCCAGCCTCCAATAATAAATTGTTGAATACCCTCAAGAATGACCCACAACCGGCATCTATTAACCATATTAGCGACAGTAAGTGACCACTCATCACTTTTTCCTTTATTCACTATTCCATGAACAAATTGATCACCTCAACCAATCACGGAGAAGCTTACCATAGAATCCCAGAAAAGTCAAATGCCTCCACTAAAGCCCTGTGCTTCAACCACATGCATATATGTCCATCACATGCTTCCTTGCAATGAGTTTGGCTTTCATCCCTGTCTGTCTAGGTTCTAATAGGGCAAAGAAATTGACACCATGCTTGGCAACGATATCACTAAGTAACTTGTGAAAAGAGGCACCACCGGCACCTCGGGTATTCCAAGTCATAATAATCATAAATTATTAAAATTAATAAAAAATAAAAGAAATGATAACAACCAAACTAGGAATTATTGAGACATGTGTCCTTACTGCACATCCCTAACACCATGCATCTCCACGTCATCAACCTCCCTAGGAGAATTCATTCAAGTTACAAAATTCTCTCCTCCGTCCGTGCCTGGGTCAAGAGGGTTAGATGCTCCTAATCTGATAGTGGTAGGAATGGGATTGATGCAATTATTTTTAATTACTAACCCCCTCTGCACTAGAATTACGCAACGACCCAGCTTCTTGAGACAAAATGTGAGGATTCAACATAGAAGAGTCAACTTGTGTGTTAGTTTGCCGTATTTTCAGCTCCTTACTTAAATGTCCTTAGGAAGCTCCTTCTTGAACCCCTTCTTTCTTAGTTTCCTGGATCCCACGTGGTTTATTCAACTTATTTAAATGCCTAGCATTATTCAAAGAATCACAAATCCTCTCCTTTACCCTATATTTAAAAAATAAGATCTGCTATCTACCTTGGATTTTCCCTTGGATTCACGCAACCTCTCTCTTTGCTTTGAACTGACATGGCTCTTTACCTGGTTTATACTATCCTCATAATCTCCATCATTAATTCTCATATTTTCATTATTAAGAGCCTCAAAATGTGAACCACCTGCCATATTTCGAGAACGAACATCACGCCTAGATTCACGCCCATAATTGCCATTACCTACATTTGAAGTCAGTTGCCCCCTTCTCCGCCGTAGTGCCACCATCCATTCTCCATGCATTCCAGCGTCAGCCTAAAAGCATACTAGAGATTGTGTTTCCTATACAGGGACTGGCTGGTTCTCCTTGCAAGATGAATTTGATGTTTGTCGATTGATTCTTATTACAATCTCCATATCGTGGTCATACCGTCTGCATGAAAAACAAACCAAGTGCAAACCCTCATAAATAATTTTCTTCTCTTTCCCATTAATCATCAATGATGGGAGTAAGGGTGTACTCAAATCAACCTCAACACATATCAGGGAAAAATTCCCTTTAGTTTGCCGAAGGGTATTTGTATCCACTTTCAGAACCCGTCCAATTTGGCTACCAACCACATATAAATACCCTTATCATAGAATCCACAGGGAATTTAGGAATTCTTACCCATGCTGCTATTTTGGAGACCTCACCAGCATCAAGATCGAACTCTGACTTCCATGGTTGCACTACCAGGTAATGATCCATGTAAACCCAAGGGCCACCTGTTAAGGCAAAGTCATAATCCTCCTCATTGCTTAAACGTACTAGAAAATATCCAGACCCTATCTCGATAGTTTCAACTTCCCCTCTACGTCCCCACAATTGTTGCAGTTTTCGGCCCAGTTGGTCCTCACGCACCATCCTTCCAAGGAGTTTAACGAATAGCAAAGTGGCCCATTTCCTTGCTAGTTTCTTTTTAAATTTTAGAGACACAATAATATTTGAACCCTTTTGTGTCATCTCCACTTCAATCATTGACTTCTATCCGTCTCCTCTCCACCATTCCTCTTCTTCATCTGAAACATGATTCGTTGTCTGATCCTCAACGTATGCATCCTCTTATGACCGTTTAGTCTCCTCAGATCTAGTGGTTTCCTCTCCACTAGGATCGTCACTCATCCAATCTTCTACTTGCGGGGCTAAAGATTGCTTATATGTAAACTCTTCATCATCGTCACGAACTTTTTTCTTACCATGTTCTAAGGCATCACACTCCTCAAGTCTCATTGCCATCCTGACGGAGGCGGTGGCTAAAGACACCGTCGATGTTGACGGCAAGAGGTGTGCCAAGCTTGAATAAAAGAATCTGTTTTCCTTCTCCTCAAAACCAGATTTGGTGACAACAGGAATGGCTAGAATTCAAAGAGAAAACAACAGATAAAAACAGAAGGACACAGAAGCTTCAACGGTGTGGTTTAAGGGTGGACGCTGAGAACTTTTCTTTAGCCACTTTGAAGACAGAGCACCGAGATGTTGTTTGCAAAGACGACGGCGCCGTTGCTGCAAAGAACTACGATCTTGCAACCAGACCCTATGCCGAGATGAACAGAACGGAACTTCAGAAAATCTGTTGCAGAGGAACAGCAAAACAGGGCCTATGTCGAGCTGATGCAGCACAGGCCAAGGCGACGCTGCAACGGACGCAACGCCGAAGCCCAGCGCCGGAGATCAGCAGGACGGTGTGCCGAGCTGATGCTGCAAAGACCACGGCGACGCTGCAACGAACAGCAACGTCAAGATCAGCAGATCGGTGGTGACCAAGAAGACTGTTGCAGAGCAACGGTAAACTGTCGGAACTTCTCTCTCTTAGTTTCTCTCTCTTGTCTAAGATCAGTCATTAGTCTTTTAACTTCACATATTAAGTAATTAAAAGTAGGGAGATTTCGTGTTATTTATTGGTAATTCTATTTTATTTTTAATTAAACTAGTTTATTAATATAATAACATATTAAATAATTATAAAAAATAATATTAATATCAATTATATAAAAAATCCAAACAGTTTTTTTTTTCATTTTTTCTTTCAAAACTTGTTTTAAGAAACAAATATCCAACAACTTTTTTTTTCAAAACTTATTTTCAAAAAAAATTATCCAAACAAATTTTTTTTTAACAAAACTTGTTTTCAAAAAAATATTTTTATAAAACTACTTTTGAAAACAAAAAAAATAAAAAATAGAGAATATAATCAAACAGTCTTTAACTTCTTTTATTCCATTCCCCTTCTTCAATCTCATCTTTATATGTCCCTCCGAAAATTTAAAATTATGTATTTCCTTTTAAAATACAAAAGGTTTTGTAAAGGTGATAGGAATTCGGTAAAAAAAAAAAAGGGTGATGGTAAAAGTCTATACATGAAAATATGTTATAACATGTGTAAATAATTAACAAAATTATTCATGGTCTTAAAAAATACTTTTTACTGTACGAAAATCTTTACAATATATACATACATACATAACATATATAGAGTGTGTCAATATCAATGCTAAACAAGACGTCATTAGTCTTTTAACTACACGAGATTTTATTTTGGTCTTTTAGTTTTATAAAGTGTTTTTTCAATCATTTAACCTTAATATTAACAAAAAAAATTAAAAATGTTACTAAAACATTTCTCAAATGCTGACATATTAATTTGTGATTTTCAAAATAATAGTGATTGTTTTAAAAAAATTAATATTTGAAAGAAATAATGTTAGGGTTAGAGGATTTAAAAGATATCATAAAATTAAAGAATTAAATGAAGACATTAGATGAAGTTAAAGAACTAAATGTGTAAAAAAAAAAAGAGAAATGGACTACACATTTGCGTTGGACTTGGACAAGTGAAACGTGCCATTCTGTTCTTCATCAAATTTCACTTACTAGTCCAAATCGGAGAGTTGAATCTGAAAGTTAGGTATGAAAGTGCGTTACTTTAAATTGCACATTTAGAAAACACAAACCCAATTTATCAAAAAAAAAAAAAAACACAAACCCATAATATCTCTCTTCCTTCCTTGCTTCACCCAAACCCAAATTAAAGGGCTAGATTCATTTCATGGTACGTCCCATTCTCTCCCTCTTTTTCTCTGCTTTTGGATTTCATGAGTTTTGTGTATAATTTAGGTTACAAATTTGTTAAGGTTTGTTGGTTTTGGTGCAGTCTTTGAGAACTTGGGTGTTGATGTCGTTGGTGAGGCTTACAACTTCTCTGGTTGTTGAGCCTGCCTCCTCCATCTCCACCATTCTCTATTACAGTCGTCTTCTTCCTCAGAACCTCACTCTCCGAATGGTTCGCCATGAGATGCTTGATCAAGAAAATTACCTCTTCAACCTCATTATCTCCTTCATGAGTTTTTTCTGTTGAATTTTTGTTTTCTAATTATTTGTTATCCACTGTAAAATTAGATTCATGTATTATTCGCTAATACGGTTGCAGCTCTTCTACCTTTTTTTTTGGGCCCGAGGATTTTACGTTAATTAGTTAATTTGCTGATTCACAGGAAATTCTTAATTTTCTCTTGGTTAATATAATTTTTAGTCCCTAATTTAAAATTAGTTGTTTTGGTCCTTAAAGTTTAGCCCGATTTTGGTTTTGGTCCCTCAAGTTTGGCTCGATTTTAGTTTTAGTCCATCATAATCCGTTTATAACTATTGGTCTTTCAAGTTTAAGGTAATATATCAAGTTCTTTTGAAATTTGAGGGACCAAAACCGAAATCGGGTCAAACTTCAGGACCAAAACCACCGATTTCAAACTTAAAGAACCAAAATCAAAATCGGGTCAAATTTCAGGGACCAGAAGTTATATTAACCCTTTTCTCTTTCTATTACCGACTATTTTGTTTGGGAAAAAAAAGTCTATCGAAATTCCCTTATCATAGGAAATGGTGGGAATGTATTAGTAATAATAAAGATAGTTACTATAATGTACTTCATGTAGGATAGATATATTGCTGTAAAATTAAAAAATAAAAATCATTGATTAGGTCAAAGCCTAATTTTATCACACGCAAAAAAAAAACTTTTTGAAACAGAATGAGAAAGTGCATTGTCTCATTCCGTTTTCAAAAAAAAAAAATTTCTTTATGTTAAAATTATATAGTAATAATTTTTGATACATTGTAAAAGCATTGCATCATTTGGATGATGGCTGGAAGGAATAAATAATGAATTGTCCTATTTGCCCTTTTTTATAAAATATGGAGAATTTACGCTCATTCCCAAAGAGGACAAATTAATACTATAAGGTCCCTTGAAATTTCAATATTACTAACAGGTCCTAAGGGATATGAGAATAATATGTTGCAATTGTGAAATTACCTCATTACCTTTTTTTTTTTTTTTGGATATCAAGAAGAGAGAACAATATATCAACCTAGATCTCCATTGAGGATCCACTCAAGCTCTTGAGAAGCTTGGTAAACCATGTGCAGACTCAGCGCTAAAATAAGTCCTTCCTTGGCAAGGTGATCTGCTGCTTCGTTATGCCATCTCCGCACGTGCTTTAGGTTCACATCCCAATCCCTTTGCAACATATCTCTCACTGCATCAATAATGCTTTTATCAACATGGGTATCACAGGCACCGTCCTGAATGAGTAAGATGGCCTCCTCCGAGTCAGATTCCATTTCTGCTTTTCGAAAGCCCAAGTCCCAGGCAAGTTTGAGACTATGAAGACATGCCCATAACTCTGCAGCCAGTGAACTCCCTTCCTTAAATCTAAACATGAACCCTCTAACCAGACACCCCATATGGTCTCTTAATAGGCCCCCGCTAGCAGTTTTGTTAGTACTATAAGAGAACGCACTGTCTATATTTAATTCGGATGCAACCTGGATCAGTTGGGTTTCCCTGGGAAATATGAATGTTTGTCTTGTTCAGTGTAAGGCGCCCCTTCTGCAGCTTTTCATATGCATCAATTAAGTTTGAAGCATCGCCCTTGCACTTATCTTGATAACTTCATTAGATATCTTCTTCCCTTCAAAAACCCATAGGTTTCTTCTCTTCCAAATCCACTAGCATATGATTGCAAAAAAAGATCTCCACTCATCCTGCTCTCGGCTATTGCTCATTGTTAGGTTCTAACGGAACCAATTGGCAAAATATAAAGAACTAAATTTCCTCCAGTCAGTAGGTTGTACAAGTTCTTGCCATAGGACCTTTGTACCTTTACAATCCCTAAGGACGTGAAGAGTATATTCACTGTGTGTCTGGCATACTAGGCACCGATCATCATCGCTTAGGCCTCTCTTCATTTGGGAAGCATTAGTTAGTAACCGCCGTCTAGCAGCAAGCTACAAAAACATTCTGCATCGTTCTGGGATTCGCAGTTTCCATAACTTCCCCCAGAAAGGATCATCACAATCTTGATCACTTAGGGAGTGATACGCTGACCTCACAGAGAACACCCCAGAATTAGTTCCTTTCCAGCGAACATTCCCTCCCTCTATGGCTTCCATGCCTTTCTCAACACCCTCCCAAGTTTCCTTGATGCCCTTCCAAACATTAGAGCTTGGCTTCTTTGAGTCAAACTTTGGTAGAATATCGGTACCACATTGGTATTTATCTCAGACTACTTTCACCCAGAAATCATCTCTCCGTTTAACGAGGCTCCATCCCAGCTTCGTGAACACAAAGTAATTATGATGTTTAGCATGCCGAAGGCCTAGGCCTCCATGTCCTTTAGGTTTGCACACTTCCTCCCATGCAACTAGAGGGATCTTTCTATGTTCATCAGAGCTTCCCCACAAGAAAAATTTATTATATTTATCAAGTGAGTCCCATTTACTTGCCGGTAAAAAGGAGGTTTGCATGATATACCCTGGGAGTGCGGAAGTAACAGAAGCAATCAGCGTAGCCCGACCAGCCGTAGATAGAGAGGTCATTTTCCATTGATCCAGCCTCTGTTTAACCTTGTCTATCACCTCAGTATATGTATGCCTGGAAACATGATCATGGTGTAACGGCACCCCAAGGTATTTCCCTAAGTTTCCAGTTGGGATGAAACCAAGAGTGGCACTGATCTCATTGCTACAGTTATGATTAATGTTTCATGAAAAGAAAACCCGAGTCTTAGAAGAATTCACCTTTAAACCTGAGCTTGTACAAAAAGTGTCCAAACACTCTTTAATAATAGCTAAAGAAGAAAATTGACAAGTAGAAGTGTTTTGAATAACAAGTTAAGGTGCCTTGATTAACAATTATTACAGTATTTATGAATAATCGATATCAATATGCACAACACACTTGTTATTGAATCATATAAACACCAGACACAATATTTATTAACAACTAATATCAATTTGCATCACACACTTGTTATTGACAACTAAACTAACTATATTAGCAATTACGGCATGCATTAACTAGTCTGTGAGGGCAACTTGATAATTTCACAATTATAACATATTACCTCATGTCCTTGAGACTTGTTAGTAACTTTGAGATTTCAAGCAGCCTTGCAATATTAATTTGTCCTCCTTGATACTTGAGTACAATTTTCCCATAAAATAATTATAGCTCAAGGGGAATTGAAAGAATGCACACATAATGTTTTATGTATATCCCATATTATTCTTAAGGGAAAATTTTAGAAAAATATAATTAAAAATGGGAAAATATAAATTGGTACTGTGAATTTATCAAATCTTAAGTTTGAAATTTTCAATTCTGACCAAATGACCAAAACTTGAGATTACAAGTTTTAGGAGTCAATAATAACTTATGTATCTTGATAAGTAAAATATTTGCATATTTATTTTCCCTTATATGATGATTTTGTGGACTATATTTGAGCTGAATATAATCAATTTGGGTGTAATTAATAAATCAATAATGATTTTCTTGCAGCTATGGACAGTACCGGATTAAAAAGAATTAAAGAAGGAATTTAAGGGGAAGTTACTATTCATGTGGTACTATTCACTATGCACTGTTCATGTGGTACTATTCACTGTAGCAGGGGTACTGTAGCGGACCATTGCGTTGTACTGTAGCGGTCGGTGTGTGTGGAAGTGGGGCGGTTCAGTGCGGTTCCTGTAGCAGTCGATGCACTATAGCAAGTGGGTGGTCGGGTCCTGTAGCAGTCGGTGCACTGTAGCAAGTGGGTGGTCGGTTCACTGTAGCAAAATCACTGTAGCAGTCCGAAAATGAAGCCTATAAATAGAGCTTCTTGACACCCTAAAATGAGGAGAGGAAGGAAGAGAGAGAGAGAGAGTTTCTATTTTAGAGAGAGAGTTGTTATTTTTAGAATTTATTTCTTGCATTTTTTTTACTTATTGCATGCTTCCTACATGGATGGTTTTACCTCCTATATGGAAGGCCTAGGTAGTCCTCCTTTATGGATGGTATAGGTTGCCACCTACATGGATGGTTTTACCTCCTATATGGTAGGCTGGATTTTCCATTTTCATGCATCTTGTAGTTGTATTTTTTTGTTTTTGTAACTAATTTTTATGCAATATTTATGGTGTTTGTAATATATTTTGGTTTTATTTTTAATTTTATCATGAGCTAAATTTTCCTTTTCCTAGGGTGATGACGTAGCTTACTAATGACGGATTGAATCTTAACTTATTAAATCTAGTTTTAATTTTTCCTTCATGATTGAGTTTTAATTATTGCTCTTAATGCTTACAATTGATTAGCCACCTTTTGGATGATTTTAACATGCATGTTGAGACCGGAAAGAGATACATGTGTATGGATCCTATAATTAAAACCATAATTTTCATATGAAATAGGAATATATTCATATGGGTTGTGTAGTCTTAATTGAGTTCCATAAATCTTAATGCATGATTGATTGCTTAAATTCATATAGGAATATATTGGGTTAGCAATTAATTATAGAATTACTTGACCTTGGAAAAGGCTAGTAATTAAAATAGGGAAACTCGACTATCAATCATGTGGAATAAATTGGACTAGAATAGATAAGTGATTCAATCCGGAATTTATTAAGTGAAATCTAATCCCTAGGGCTTTTTCTCATATTTGTCTTTATATCACTTGTATTCATATTTCATCATTTCTATCTTGCAATCTCAATCACAACTAATCAACCGACTAAATAGATTTAAAATTACCAATTTTGGTACTTAGTGATCAATCCTCGTGGGAACGATACTCTACTCACTTCTATATTACTTAATTACGACAGTGTACACTTGCACTTCTAAATACACCATTCTACACTCGTAACAAGTTTTTGGCGCCGTTGCCGGGGATTGTCATTAATATCAATACCAAGTAATTTTAATACTAATTTGGTCTTCATATTACATTTTTTTGTGTCTTTTGTTTCTTTTCAGGTTTTTGCTTAGTATATGACCAGATCAAAGAAGACTGAATTACAACATTGTGATTCTGAGATCGAGAGAACTTGTCAAAGAAATCAGAGAGTTCGAAAGCAGTCTACTTCAATCAATTCAATGGAAAATCCGGAAGGAGAAGCAGCAGATACCAAAACACTACGTGATTATGCAACACCAACAGTCATGGAGACAACTTCTGGAATCAGAAAACCACCAGTAGCAGCCAATAATTTTGAAATCAAGCCTGCAATTATCCAGATGGTACAAGCCAATCAGTTTTGTGATTTATCAACAGAAGATCCCAACACACATATAGCCAGTTTCCTAGAAATATGCGACACATTCAAGCATAATGGTGTTACTGATGATGCCATTAGACTTAGACTTTTCCCTTTCTCACTCAGGGATAAGGCTAAGAGCTGGTTACATTCTCTACCAGTGGGAAGCATAACTACATGGGATGCCTTGGCACATAAATTTTTGGCTAAATACTTTCCGTCAGGAAAAACTGTAAAATTGAGGAATGAAATTACCTCATTTTCCCAGCATGAACTAGAAAGCCTTTATGAAGCCTGGGAAAGATACAAGGAGTTGCTAAGGAGATGTCATCATCATGGGTTACCAGATTGGTGGATACTGCAAACATTCTACAATGGGATGACGCATACCACCAGAATTCTTGTAGATGCTGCAGCTGGAGGATCTTTAATGGGAAAAAATCTAGATGATGCCTACAATTTACTTGAGGAGATGGCGGCAAATGCATATCAATGGCCTTCTGAACGTCATAATTCAAAGAAGGTACTTGGAGTGCACGAGCTGGATATCCTTACAACTTTATCTTCTTAAGTTGCATCTATATCCAGCAAGTGAGCTCATTGACTAGTCAAGCAAATGCAATCAGTACTCCTCATGAAACCTGTGACCGATATGGAGGACCTCATAGGAGTACACAAAGTCAAGATGGACAGTCATCCATACCTTCTCAGTCGAAGCAAGCTCATTATATCGGAAATCAAAGAAATGACCCATTCTCAAACACTTATAATCCAGGTTGGCGGAATTATCCAAACTTTGGCTGGAGGAATAATCAAAATGTGCTCAAACCGCAAGGGAACTACCAGCAACAAGCTCTTCAACCACCAAATCCACCACATCAAAAAGTGAATGTGGAAGATGCACTGGCTCAACTAACCATGAATACATCTCAATTCATGGCTAGGATTGATGCAACACTCAGAAGCCACGAAGCCTCAATAAAGAACTTGGAGATCCAAATTGGCTAAATTGCAAATATGCTGAATTCCAGACAACCAGGTACTCTTCCAAGTGACACTGAGAAAAACCCAATAGAGCATGTGAAGGCTATTGCATTAAGGAGTGGGAAAGAATTGAAAGATCCTGTAATTCTACATAAGAATGACAGAGAAAAGAAAGAAAGTGAACAAGAAAAGAAGGAGGAAGCACAGAAACCTCAAGAAGATGATGTGGTACCAGGAAGAATCAGCTTTCCAGATAACCCTCTTCCATATGTACCACCAGTTCCATACCCTCAGAGACTTGTGAAGGCAAAGCTAGACAAGCAGTTTAAAAAGTTTCTGGAGGTTTTCAAAAAGTTACATATCAATATCCCTTTTGCAGACGCTTTTGCCCAAATGCCCAGTTATGAAAAATTCATGAAGGACATTCTCTCAAATAAGCGTAAGCTGGAGGAATTTGAGACAGTTGCACTTACTGAGGAGTGCAGTGCCATTCTGCAAAAGAAACTACCACCAAAGCTGAAAGATCCAGGAAGCTTTTGCATACCTTGCACCATAGGTCAATTTGAAAGAGCACTTTGTGACCTGGGAGCAAGTGTAAATCTCATGCCCTTATCTGTCTACAGAAAACTTGGTCTTGGAGAGGTGAAGCCTACCACAGTTTCACTACTTCTTGCTGATCGATCAATTAAACATCCGAGGGGTGTCTTAGAAGATGTTCTGGTGAAGGTGGACAAACTCATATTTCCAGCTGATTTCATCATACTTGACATGGAAGAAGATCAAGAAATTCCTATCATTCTTGGGAGGCCATTCCTAGCAACTGGGAGAACTTTAATAGATGTGCAACAGGGAAAGTTAACCCTGCGAGCTCAAGATGATCAAGTACCTTTTAACATTTTTAAGGCTTGGTCATGTCCAAATGAAGGTGACACCTGTTACAGAGTAGATACATTAACCAGATGCACAAAAGACATGGTGAACAAAAACTGCATGAATCAACCACTCGCAATAGGAATAGTAGATGTTTCAAAATCAACTAATCCTGAAGTGCACAAAGAATATTGGGCAATAAAAGCCTTAAATTCTGACTTAAAGGCAGCTGGTAAAAAGAGACTTCTCCAACTCAATGAGCTTGAAAAATCCAGACAACAAGCTCATAAGAATGCAAAGTTATACAAGAAGAAGACAAAAATGTGGCAGGATAAAAGAAATTTGAGGAGAGAGTTCACGTCGGGACAAAAAGTTCTGATATGCAACTCAAGGTTAAAGCTATTTCTAGGAAAGCTGAGATCAAGGTGGTTAGGACCTTTTACTGTGGTTCAAACATGGCCATATGGAGCTGTGGAGATTCAAGATGGTGATCGAAAATTCAAAGTAAATGAGTAAAGGCTGAAAGAATATAATGATGGTGCACTCAACACTTTGAAAACTGTCATCACTTTGGAGGAAACAACAGGTAAGTCCTAATTTTTTTTTTAAAAAAAAATATATATTGGTTTGGTTTTTGTCTAGCTAAAGACGTTAAAGAAGGGCGGCTATTTAGGAGGCAACCTAAAACTTCTTTTTCTTAATCTTTCATTTTTCTTTCTTACTTACTGAAGCACACAAAACTGCATCTTTAAATTTTAGTCTTATCATGGAGGAAATTATTGTAAAGCTTAAGAACAGGTTCCCTACTCTTCCCAAAGATGTGCTTAGAAAGATCTATAGTTGTCGACTTGAAAGAATGAAGACATTCAAGCGTTTGGGCCTTCCTGAGGATGTCTTTTGGACCATTGAAGCTAAGGTACGTTTAATAGGCGAGATTCATGATTCATTTATTAAACCTATGCCAGGTATGGGAAGAAGCTCTTACTCCAAAAAGAGAAGAGCTAAAAGAATGAAGGTTTGTTCTAAATGTGTAAGGTGGAACTGTGATCAGCGCTGTAGGAGCAAAGGTATGGTTTCTATAAATCGAGAAGATAAAATTCAATTTATAAAGGATAGACTGAGTAAGGAGTCATTGGATGATATCATTCAGACTCTTGAGACGCATCCTAGTGGCGATGTTCATCATGTTCTTCTTGATTTATTAGACATATTCAACAAAGAAAAAGAGTGCTACTGTCTTGGGAATCTGACGTTAAAAGACCATATTTGCCAGTTTATAAGAAAACTGGATGGGAAGCAAATCCTCGATTCATAGAAAGTGTTTAAGCCATTATTGGACGTAAAACCAGAGGAAGATGTGAGCCACAATCACAACTACTGTACATAATCTTACTTTTGTCAATATGTCTTATCTTGTTCAGTAACTTTTGATTTTCTTTACTCACTTTACTTAATTTCTTGGCACAGTGGCCCATTGGTCATTCATGTCAGAAATTTTTTTAAAATTTTTTTTAAAAATGTGTGATTTGCATAATTTTGTTGTCGCTGTTTTTGTAATATAAATATGTAATCTTCCATTTGTAAAAAAAACACAAAATGTCTGAGAGAGAAAAAGAAGGAGTGATATCACTCTAAAATGCAGTTTTAAATCTATATGCATTTTTGGTGAAACTGACTCAGGAAAGGATGGAGAGTATATACCTGCAGCACAGGAACTGGGACGTGCACTAGCCGCTAGGAAAATCAATTTTGTCTACGGGGGAGGTATCCAGGGTCTGAGAGCAAGTGTGGCCATTGCTGCAACCATTAATGGTAGTAAAGGTTTGTGTGTAAGGGTGAAGGAGTTATAAAATCACATTTTCTCCTTAGGGCAAGAGTTAGAGGTTTCAAGCCTGCCTGAACGAATAGGACGTATGTTTTACCGTGCTGATGCTTTTATCGCTCTACCCGGTGGTTTTGAAACGTTGGATGCAATCTCTAGCATTGCATATTGGGCTAAACTGAACTTTCATAAAAAATCATTAGGATTGTTAAATGTTAATGGTTTTTATGATAACATGTTGTCTTTTCTTGATCATGCTGTGGAAATAGGATTCATACCCCAAGCGACTCGTCATTCCATCATTTCTGCACCAACTGCTGATCAACTACTAGATAAACTGCAAACCTATGAACCCCAACCAGATCTATTAGTAAAAGAAAAAGGTGGGCAATCTTCAGATAGCAGTCAGAAGCAGAATCCAGATACCACTCTCCGGTTGTAACTTTCTTTTATCTTATGGTTTTACTCTTAGCATTTTGGTTTAATTTATTGTGTGTTTAGGTTGTTAAAAAAAACCTTTCTTTAATCTTTAGAAGACATTGAGGACAATGTCTGATTTAGGTTGGGGGAGGATTATTAAAAAAAAGCGCATAGTTTCTCCATTAGATAGTTAGTTAGTAAAACCATTATATGCATGGGGTATGCATAGATGGCAGAGTAAAGAGTGATTCTTAACTCTTGAGACGCATCTTATTAGTTGTAATTTTTTTTTCTTTCTGTTTCATCTAAAATAAAAAAAATAAAAAAAAAATTTGAGTGTTTTTCAATGATTTTAAGAAGTATATAAGTTTGAAGCATGGATCAATTGAGTTTAGAGATTTTATAGCATGATTGAATAATTGATTGTTGAATTTGGTGATGAATTTTGAGATTGAATGAGCTGAATTTGAAAGTCCCTAACCGTGAGCTTTTGAGCCTATATGATCAATAGTGATTATCTTTCTTGTGTGTGATATTCACCTATTAAGTTGTCACTCTAGAACTTGCTTTAAATCTAGTTGAAATTACATGTCACATGCACATTCAAAAATGATAAAGGCATTCATTTTGTTTAGCCAGAGCCAAATAGCCAACCTTGCAATTATACCATTGATAAGCCCCTTTGAGCCTAATTGATTATTTCTTTATTCTCAACCCATTAATATGTGTTTCAATGATTTATCAAGTGCTTTTACTTAATTCGGAAGATTAACAGAGCATTTGAAATTTCTGTGAAATGGGCTTTTGACAAGTGTGAGGGTCTATATATCATCAACCACAAAAGTGCAGAAGTTGTAAAAAAAATGTAAATTATGGGTTGTTGGGATGAGATAGGCCAGGTTTATTTATAAGATGGCCCATTTTTCAATTACTCTATTTACTTAGTAAATATAGCCCTTCATATCACTTTTTACATTCCTTTTACTTTAACCCCATTACAACCTTTAATAAGTCATTTTGATTTGAATTATGCATGTGAATTAGGTAGTGGAGATTGAGATTTTTGGCAAGCTTATGGTAGTGTAATTTTTTCAGGTGAATTTGAGCGAAACACTTACCCTAAAACACTTTAGAGATTGAGAGAATGAGCCACAATTATGAATTCGGTTCATTTATTTTCAAATGAAGTTACCAGCTTATACTTTTATTGATTCAAGAATACTATAATCTCTTTATTCTTTAATTGTGTCCTTGTTTATGACTTGACACTTCTGATTTTGTTGGAAGCATTTATTAGTTACTCTTTCTTGTCCGAGGATGTCCAAGAGCTAAGTGTGAGGGAATTTGAGAAGTAAAATATTTGCATATTTATTTTCCCTTATATGATGATTTTGTGGACTATATTTGAGCTGAATATAATCAATTTGGGTGTAATTAATAAATAAATAATGATTTTCTTGCAGCTATGGACAGTACCGGATTAAGAAGAATTAAAGAAGGCATTTAAGGGGAAGTTACTATTCATGCGGTACTATTCACTGTGCACTGTTCATGTGGGTACTGTCCACTGTGCACTGTAGCAGGGGTACTGTAGCGGACCATTGTGTTGTACTATAGCGATCGGTGTGTGTGGAAGTGGGGCGGTTCAGTGCGGTTCCTGTAGCAGTTGGTGCACTGCAGCAAGTGGGTGGTTGGTTCACTGTAGCAGTGCCGTTCACTGTAGCAAAATCACTGTAGCAGTCCGAAAATGAAGCCTATAAATAGAGCTTCTTGACACCCTAAAATGAGGAGAGGAAGGAAGAGAGAGAGAGAGAGAGTTTCTATTTTAGAGAGAGAGTTGTTATTTTTAGAATTTATTTCTTGCATTTTTTTTACTTATTGCATGCTTCCTACATGGATGGTTTTACCTCCTATATGGAAGGCCTAGGTAGTCCTCCTTTATGGATGGTATAGGTTGCCACCTACATGGATGGTTTTACCTCCTATATGGTAGGCTGGATTTTCCATTTTCATGCATCTTGTAGTTGTATTTTTTTGTTTTTGTAACTAATTTTTATGCAATATTTATGGTGTTTGTAATATATTTTGGTTTTATTTTTAATTTTATCATGAGCTAAATTTTCTTTTTCCTAGGGTGATGACGTAGCTTACTAATGACGGATTGAATCTTAACTTATTAAATCTAGTTTTAATTTTTCCTTAATGATTGAGTTTTAATTATTGCTCTTAATGCTTACAATTGATTAGCCACCTTTTGGATGATTTTAATATGCATGTTGAGACCGGAAGGAGATACATGTGTATGGATCCTATAATTAAAACCATAATTTTCATATGAAATAGGAATATATTCATATGGGTTGTGTAGTCTTAATTGAGTTCCATAAATCTTAATGCATGATTGATTGCTTAAATTCATATAGGAATATATTGGATTAGCAATTAATTATAGAATTACTTGACCTTGGAAAAGGCTAGTAATTAAAATAGGGAAACTCGACTATCAATCATGTGGAATAAATTGGACTAGAATAGATAAGTGATTCAATCCGGAATTTATTAAGTGAAATCTAATCCCTAGGGCTTTTTCTCATATTTGTCTTTATATCACTTGTATTCATATTTCATCATTTCTATCTTGCAATCTCAATCACAACTAATCAACCGACTAAATAGAATTAAAATTACCAATTTTGGTACTTAGTGATCAATCCTCGTGGGAACGATACTCTACTCACTTCTATATTACTTGATTACGACAGTATACACTTGCACTTCTAAATACACCATCCTACACTCGTAACATATCTATATTAATAATATCATATTTTACATTAACGACTTTATTTTCTTGTTTTACAACTTCATATCCAAAAAATTATGGATAATTTTGAGGGCACAAGTTTCAAGGGTCAATAACAATATCTATATCTATATTAACAACATCATATTTTACATTAACTGCTTTACTTTCATGTTTCACAATTTTATATCCCAAAAATCAGGAACAATTTTGAGGGCATAATTTTTCAGGGTCAATAACAATATCTATATCTATATTAACAATATCAGATTTTACACTAACGATTTCCCTTTCATGTCTACTATATACTCTATACTCTTGTATTATAAATATTTGATATACTGACAAAATCAATGAAAACGGAAGAGAATGATTTTCAGATTTCTTTTTTCTCTATTATTCTAAGTTTGTATTCTATTATGGTATTAGAGCCAAATGACACATTCATCTCAAAGCCCTCCCACACTTACTCTACCACTAAAAACCCATCTCATCCAACCTCAACCACCTCCGGCACCATCACCACACCACCTCACCACCTCCACCATTATTTCCCTCAAATGCCTCCCACTTTATCTCAGTCAAATTAAACCCATATAACTATATGCTCTGGAACGATCAAATCAAACATTATCTCTATGGCCAACAATATTTCTCCTTCATTTGTGGTTCTAATCCTCGACCTCGACATAAACTTCCTGATGGATCTCTAAATCCTGAGTTTATCAAGTGGTTCACCCAAATTAAGTCTGTAAACTACATCACTCTCTCTATGGCCTTAAACAAGCTCCCGAGCATGGTTCTTGTGCCTCAGCTCTTGTCTTCTCCAACTGGGTTTCACCCCTTCCAAATCAGATTCTTCTTTGTTCTTCTTACTCAATGGTCAGTACCAAATCTTAATGCTTATTTATGTTGATGACATTATCATAACTGGTTCCTCTGAACATGCTGTCAATGACTTAATCTGCACCACGGGCCATTCATTCCCTGTTAAAGACTAGGGTCCTCTCACTTACTTTCTTGGTGTTGAGGTACACAAAACTGCCGATGGCATTCTCTTATCCCAGCGAAAGTATATCTTAGATCTCCTAACCAAAGCACACATGCTTAATGCTCACTCTATGTCCTCTCCAATGGCAGTCAATTCTAAACTTACTGCCACAAGACTTGATTTTTCTGATCCCACACTCTATTGTAGCATTGTTGGGAGCTTGCACTATCTATCCTTCACTTGCACTGATCTATCGTTTGCTGTCAATTGCGTGTGTCAATTTTATACATACCCCTAAAGAACAACATTAGACAGCCGTCAAATGAATTCTTCGCTACTTATGTGGTACTGCTCATCTTAGTCTTCACATTCATCAGTCTAACAGCTTGAAGTTATTCTCTGCTGCCTCATATTTATCTCTTGAGGAACTTGAAGCCTACTATGATGCAGACTGGGGTAGGTGTCCAATTGACTCTTGTTCCCTTGGCGCTCTTGTTGTTTTCTTTGGTCATAATGTCATCTCTTGGAGTTCAAACAAACAACCCCCTGTTTCTCGTTCAAGCATTGAATCAGAATATAAGTCCCTTGCCAATGCCACTAGCGAACTCATCTGGATTTTAAATCTCCTCGGTGAGCTGCATAACACTATTCCAACAGAACCTATACTCTCCTATGATAACTTAGGAGCCATTCCTTTCTTCCACTCCCAAACCAAACACATAGCATTGGACTATCATTTTGTACGGAAAAAAGTTGCAACGAAGACCCTATCCATTGCCATAGTTCCTTCTAAAGATCTAATAGTCGACACTCTCATAAAGCCTCTAGTCACAAATCAATTTCTCTGGCTAAGATCGAGTCTAAACGTTCAACCTGTCCATTTAGACTCGCGGGGGATATTAGCACAAGTCAAAGCCTAACACCAATGAAGGCCCGTACCACACATTCAAGGCCTAGCTTATAATCTCTACTAGATATATAATATGTGCTCTTGTATAGGGACAATATCTAATCAATGAAAAACATAAGAGAATAATATTCAGATTTCTCTTTTCTCTATTATTCTGAGTTTGTATCCTATTATTATTAAATATATGTTTAAATAGTTTCTATAACATACCTAATTTTTACTCTTAAGATTTAAATAATAGTATAATGTTTTTATCAACTAACTTAAGATTTAAAGAAATCAAATAAGGTGTGAGACAACTAAGACCCATTCCATTTCCCTTCCAAATTTTCTGGAGAGAAAATGAGAAGGAAAGGCACATCGGCACTCTTCGTTTCTGCATAAGATACCTTATTGCATAAAGTGATTCCCACGTATTGTGCGTTGATTTGGATAAAGCCATAAACAAAGAAGGCAAAATAAAATCTTCTACCAATTTTTTGTTTTTTATTTTTTCATCAACTGAAATGGATGCAGTTTATATAACCATCTGCTAATTACATGTATCAAAACATCTTCACATGTGGTTGATGGAAAAATAACATTTTCTTTAAATTATTTGATTTTAAAGTATAATAATATGAAAATATATCTTTAATAAATAATTTGATTTTATTTTTGTTTATGATGTTAATGTTAATATATTTTTATTATGATATTTAATTTGATTTCAAACATTATATATTTTAACCAAAAGAGTAAGGGTATTTTAGTCACTTAAATATTTCCTCATTATCTTTCTTTCTTGTTTTCTCTCCTTCATTCAAAGTGGAGGGATGATAATATCCTTTTTTTTTTTTTTAAGTTTTCTTTTCTCTCCCTCAACTTTCTTTTCATCTAAATGGAGGGTGAAGTTCACAAGTCACAACAATGAATAGAGGTTGAGATGATGTTTCAAGTTGAGAAGGGAAGTCATGTGAAGGCCACTTACCTTTTTATTTATTACATTATGATTTTCAAAGGTGTTGTAATGTTAGTTTAACCTTAACATGTGGCCATGGAAGGAAGTTGAAGAATCAGATTCCTTAATCTTCAAAGGCCGACTACATTCTCCAATGTTTCATTCTTCACATCCTTAGTCAGACTCCCTTCCTTTGTTGTCGTTGATGATTGATTATAATAATATTGTCTCTGTAGCTTGCAGAATTATCCATTCCATCACCATTTTATTATTAACCCAACATTATTTAGTAGAGAGCCTTCCCCACGTTGTCTGGGTGGCAAGACCTTTGGCACTTCAATAAGAGAGAGAATGTTTTTTTTTTAATTTTAAATTTACTAATAATTTATTGTTTTGTAAATTATGTACTGTTGATATAGAGTGAACATTAAATAAAAGTAAAGTTACAAAGTCATTAAATTTTAAAACAAAATTAATTATATTTAAAGGTTTTTTTTTAATTTTAACAAAACATGTTTAAAGTGATTTATAACTAGAAACAAATAAGTATCTTTTAATTCGCATAGTGTCACAATCCAAATTATGTTTATATTGTTATGCAACAAGAAATGTGTGTGAGAGAGAAAATGTGTGTTTCCTTTGATTCAATTTTTATGGAAGAGTCCAGAGAATCTAAGTTTTTCCTTTCATGCTAAATGTTTAAGGGCAACTTTACTTTGGATTACCAACTTTTAGCTTTATGAGATATCTGGACATCATTATTTGATTATAACTTGTGTTAACAAGGCATTCTTGATTATTCCACCAAACTAGTCTTTAGCAAATAACATCACATGATATGAAATATTAGCATATGCAATTTATTATTCCACATTCTATTTATTTTATTTATTTTCATCAATTTGTGTTTGTTGCATTTGCTTTTGTATTTTGTAAACTTTTTCATTTAAAGTAATATCATTTTGTCTTTTTATAAAAAAAAAAGTGTGTTTCTGAAAGTTTTTGGAATGCAGAACTGAATTAAAGTAACTTCTCTTAGGTTATATTCCTAGCATTACCACTTTGAAATATTTTTTCAGTAACACTTAATAATATTTTTTTTAATGTATTTAGCATCTTAGAATATTTTTCTATTAACATCCGATATCCTAAAATATTTTCTTATACATAGAGTATCATAAAATATTTTTTTAGTGATACTTAGTATTCTAAGTATAGGGTGCTTTTATTGAGAAAAATATTTGAACCCTATATTTAGATAAGGAGAACATTAGCGAGTAAAAAATACTGGGGGAAAACTCCAAAAATAGTAGATATGTTTTTATCATTTTGAAAGTTTTCCTAGTATTCAGTATCAATATTTTTTTCTTTACTTTTCCCAGCGGGGTAAAATTGCACCAAAACTTATTTCAAATAAAAAGTATATCATATTTAGTGATCCATATATTTTACTTATATGAGCCCTATTTATTTGAACGAGAAACTTATTTTAAGGTTGATTTATTACTCCATCTGTTCTATTTTATAAATATTTTTTTTTGTGGGTGGGTCTTTAATAAGAAATTTTTTTTTATATTTCAAAATTTAAACTACTTTTTTTATTTTTAACACCTGTTAAATAATACCTTTGTATTAATTATTCTCTATTTACTACTAAATTTTTTTCATTTAATCATTTATTATATAATTTCTCTCATATATATATATATTCGCTTCTATACTTTTTTTCATAAATAAGAGCATATTTGTAAGAAACATAACATTTTTTACACATTTATTCTTTTCAATTAACTTTAACTGACATTTTATTTTACGCAATTAAAAAAAGTTGTTCATGGAACAAAACAAAGTTGCTAATGCTTTAGTGCTTTACCTCAACTTGCGTAAACGTATTTCTCCAACGCTAACCCAAACAGATCCTTGGCCAGCAAAAAGGTTATCAAGCTCCATCTTTTTGGATGTGTCCATCTTATCTCCTGACCTTGGTCGACCATAATCATATGGGATTAAATTCCCCAATAGCCTCTTATAGTTATTTTTTATTTTTCTAAGCAATGGCCTCTTCTTATGTACCAAAAAGAAAAGAACCAGAGGAAGTATAAAATAACAAAGAAGGGATTGAATATTTTTAAAAAAATCAATAACAATTAAAAACCTGAAGAGTATTCAATGACGAGTTTCCAAAAAATGATAACAAAATAAAAATCCAACAAACTCTATAAAGAGTTAAATGAAAGTTCCTACAAGCTTGTTTGTTTGAATCGGGCTTATGCATAAACCCGATTTACGTAAATCGAGATAAACATCCTCCACATATTTACTTCGTAGACCGTAAAGTTACCTCGTAGACCATAAAAGTTACCTCGTAGTCCATAAAAACTATTTCATATTTCATAAATTACAATTCCAAAGTACTTGTGAAGACTATCCAAACATACTAACGAGGGATAAGACCATCATTTTTGTTAAAAGTACTTGATGAGTCTTAGAAGATCAATCCACCAGAATCCATGTAATTTGATGCTACTTGCTGAGATAATAAGAAAAAAGTAAAATGCGAATAAAAATTCTAAGATTAAAACCCTTAAGAAATCACAAAATTATGCAAACAAATTGAAATTCAAATTAAAATAGTGCATTTCTAAGTTGCAACTGCCATTGCAGTTGTTAAGAATGGGCTATGCCCAAATCCATCTAGTGGGATAGTCTATTCCTGGCGACACGTTCAACCGCTGAAGTTAATATTTAACCTTTTTTTCTCTCCTCGAACCCACATTTTCTGGTTTAGAACTACCACTTTAACTAATATACCTAACACAACAATCCTTTGAATTTCATTCTTTTTCTTGATATGTGAAACAAATCCATCATCAAAGATCAAACATTATTATATACTCCAATTTAATGTTAGTGGCCCCAAAAGAAAAATACTCTCCGATTTGTTCTCGCAAGCCTCAACATTGGCCTAACTAAAGTTCTTTCTTATCATACATAGCTGTATTCCTTTAACCACACCACTTGACAATCATATGATTTATTGACGGCAAAAGTATATTTCTATTCATTATAGGGGGGGGGGGGGAATTCTATTCATTAACTTCACGACTAACTTCTAATAAGGTATTTATTTTAGTCTCTTAATTTTATAAAATATTTTTTAGTTCTTTAACAAAAAACAGTGACATTAAATTATTAAATGTTGATAAAACATGTTAAATTCAATTAATAAACATTGATGTAAGAAATCACTATTTGAGACTAATGATGTTAGGCTTAAAAGACTAACAAATGGTTTATAAAATTAAGTGAATAAACTTAAACCTAATATTAGATTTAATTTTTGATATAAGATTTTGTTTGTGATATAACTTATACTATATGCACGAAATGTTATATTTAAGACATCGGGTAGTATAAAATTAGAGTACCAATGATGCACTTTTGATAATTCATTTAGTTTTCATTAAGTAATTATATATTTTTTAGTAAATAGAGCTATTTTGATATTTTTCAGTTGATTAAAATTTCTGGCGCCATGCCACACACACCTAACACGGTGTTGGGCTGGCTCAGGCCTAAATGTCAGTGTTTAGGGATTCAAAAACCTAAAATGCATTTGGTTGAAATCCTTGTCTGCGTCGCCTTCATTTGTTGCCAGCTCATCCCTTGATTGCCATTATCACCTTCAAGTCGTTGAATCCACTTGACCCCTCCTATCCTCCTCCAAATCACATACTTCAATTCGCATATCACCATTATTACCCTTTTCTGTTATCCCCAAATTACCCCTACAACATTATCTAATTCTCACTTTTGTCGTCACTCTCAAGTCTCGTAATAAAACCCCAAGGCACTATCCTGGCTGAGATTGCGCGGGTGTGTCAATGTTCGGCGTATTTTTTCAAAAGCTCTCTTAAGTAACCCATTGAAGCTCCTTCACAAAGAGCCTTTTTGGAATTTCGAAACACTTTTTCATTACTCTTTTTTTTTTTAAAAAAAAAATTCCATTTCTCTTTTCTACCATCACCACCACCTCCCATTCTTTACTTTACAGAGAGCTCATGTCCTGTAGCTCTAGTTGTTGCCGTCGCCAATGTCGAATCGCTCTCTCTCTCTTTCTGAGTGACTACTGAGTCAATTTGATCACTGAGGGGAGTAAAGTCTGTCAGAGGTCCAGAATGTTGGACGGACTACTTGGGCGCGGTGGATTTGCCGCTAAATGGTTGCCTCTATGATCTTTTTCTCTGTTTTTTTCCCGAATTTATGTTCATTCGCTATTATAGTTCTGGTTGAGTTCAGTTTCTGATGAAGTTTGGCTCGAAGGAATTCGAGAATGTAGTTATGAAATGAATTTTTGAGTTTTCAAGTTTTTCCTTTTTCTGGCAGCAAATCGTTGATCAAATTGATCAAGAGTCGGATCGATGTCATAAGGAGGAAGCGGAAGGCGACGGAGAAGTTTTTTAAGAAAGACATCGCCGATCTGCTGGCGACTGGTCTCGATATGAATGCCTATGGAAGGGTATGTATATTTTCATATATATGCGCGCGCGTATTTTCCTTGTTAGTGTTGTTTCTGGATTCCATGTGTTTGATTTGCTTCTTCAATGGACACGATCTTGGGATGAATGCTCTTGGTTTGGATCTTCCATATGTTCTAATTCGTGTAGTTCTACAGTGGAGGAGCTTTTATATTCGGACCAACTAGCAGTAATTAACGGCGTAGAATGCTCTCTGATTATAGTCGTATGTGGTTGTTAACTTGTTATACATGCTTGGCTTATATGAAAATTGAAATTAATAAAGAGGAAATTTACGAAGGAACTTGAGTTGGGAGTTCAACTATTTGTGTTTTGATTTATGTGGATAAGCCGATGAAGTATTCAAAAAATCGATATATTCTTTTGTTTTATTGAATGGTTCCTTATTATACCGCTCTAATGAAGCTTTATCCTTCTCGCGAGGCGGTGAAACAGGCTGATGGACTTATGGTTGAGCGGACAGTTTCGTCTTGTTATGATTTCATTGAGCAATCTTGTGACTTTGTAATGAAGCACCTTCCGGTGATGCAGAAACTGAGGTATGGATATTTCTCTCACAGGTTTCTCTTTTTCGTTTCGATATTTTCCCCCTTTATTTAATTTAAATCGTGGCTGATCAAGTGCATCTGCTGGACTTCTTGTCTCTAGTATTGTTGCTCATACTGCAACGTGATTACATAACCCAGAAAGAAATTTATCTATACAGATCCTTGGTAGGATTAAAGAATAGGCAAAATTGAACTCCACATCTACATAGGCGCAAATACACAGAAGAATATTGTTTTGTATTCAATAACCGGGCCCAGCCATGTGTTTTTGGGTGTGATATTCTGAAACAAGCTAGCTTTCAAGTGTCAATGCTATTAATTGTTCACCCTGTTTCCGTTCTCTTCTACTCTTAAAATGTGTTCCTCACCAAACTTTCAGAGTACAACGTATGGCATTTTGTCATGTTGATCCAAACTACTTTAACCGTCTCCAGTACTGCATCATAAATGAACACACGAATGCATGGTCATATTTTATAAGTTTCTAGCTGAACATTGCTGCGGGCGTGTAGTCTTTCTATGCTTGGCGGCTTCATATTCTTTAGTTAAAATGATTATGTAATGTGATATTTTTTATAATAATTTTGGTATTGAAACACCGATCAGATTCAGGTGTCACCTGATGTTTTGATGTCATAAGCAGGCCTCTTAGTGATTAGTTCTTTGAATGGGATTCTCAAAGCACGAATTTACATGATTGAACTGCTATCTAGAGTGTCTAGGTTAATGCTTGATGTGAGCATAGGGTGGCCAACCATTTCAACCTTTTCTCATACGATGTATAATCAAGAAAAGAATAGGGAAAGGCTGGGAAAGAGGAGGGAAGAAGAGAGAAGAAGGGAAGCAGAGAAGAGGAGAGAGAATGGAGCAGAGGGAGATAGGAGACAGGGAAGAGGGATAGCTAGAGAGATGCCAAACTGAACCTCTACTGTATATCAACATATATTACACATATTCAAATCCTATATCCTCTTATTTATACACAGTAACCCACAACAGACTCAACTAACTTCCCTAACTAGTGACTAACTCATACCCTTTTACTTGTATAACATCATACCTCCGACTGGAATATTTTACACCCTTCAATGTTTTCATTTCATTTACAGTGGATGCCCTGAGGAATGCAGAGAGGCTGTATCATCTCTAATGCTTGCTGCTGCAAGATTTTCTGATCTTCCAGAGCTACGTGAACTTAGGCAAATATTTCAGGAGAGATATGGGAATTCCCTGGATTGCTATGTCAACCAAGAGGTAACTGTTCAAGTTTTCATTTTTACTCAAATTCTACATATTTGACTTCTTCCTGGACCTGAACTGATGACTGATTATTGCTTGTTTAACAGTTCGCTGCAAACTTGAATGTGAGGTCTTCTACATTGGAGAAGAAGGTTAGCTTGATGCAGGAGATTGCATCAGAGTTTTCAATACAGTGGGACTTGAAGGCTTTTGAGGAGAGGATGTCCAAACCCTCTGCATTTGCACAGGTGTGATAGTCTGACAATTTCTAGCTTGAAAAGTTTTTTCCTTCTTATTTTAATTCTCCACATGGTTTCTTGGTTCCCAAAAGACAATTCCTATTTGAAAATGTAGCTAAAGTTGTTACCACTTCTTATTTACGACTCATGCAGGACCACAAAATTTACAAAGCTAATTTGACCCATAATAATAAATCATCACATGGCAATGTCGGTGCCCTGAAAGGAGACAAGTATGATGATTTGTTGGTGCAAAGTCCAGTCTATCCTGGCAATGATGCTATTGTCTCCAAAAGAGACGATGATGATCCTCACTCTAGATCCAAGCCTCCTAAATATCGATTAAAGCAGCAAAATGGTTGTGACGCAGACGTTCTAAAACGTGATAACCATGACCATGGAAAACAAGAGCTCACTGCTAAGAGGGACAGACGACGCCAGAATGAGGATAGTATGCATAAGCCAATTGTAAAAGGTGGTGTGCCCCAGGATAAAAGGATGGAAAAATTTGAAGATGGTTCTAATTGGGGAAGCAGAGCTCCTCTTATGGATGAAACACCAATTGTTAGCCCCTATAACAATAGTCACATGCCACCTCCTTATGTTAAATCCAGATCTAAACAGAAGAACCGCAAAATTGGACCCAATGTCGACTTTTCACAAGAAGAACTAGGCAACAACTCTACATACCCTTCACCACATGGCAAGCCTGATGTGGCTACTGCATCAGAGAGGACGCAGCTAGAATCAGAAAAGGAATTGGCTACTGAAGTTCCTGTGCCTAAATCAAAATCCTCAAGGCGTAAGCACTCAAAGCCACGTTCTATTCACCATGATGCCGATTCTACTCAGTATGATGCCAGCGCAGAATATAGTAGAATCTTGCCAAGAAAATTGAGGAGCAGGAGACGAGATGATCCAAGACGTGGCCTGCAACTCTTGTTTGACGATGAGCGTTATCGAAGTCATGAAGAGGAAAGGATAATGGATAAATTACTGCTCCATTACAGTAAAAAACCATCCATCTTGCCTGAAAAATGGAGGAGAAAGAGTAGAAGTCGTCATGCACACCAAATGGATAACTCAGCACGAGAATCTTCAAGGAAGGATGAATCACCAAAGACAAATGCTGTTCCACCACGATCAGTTTCTCTTCCTCGAGAGGAAACAGAAGCAGTAAAAGAAAAAGAATTTGCTCGAGCTGCTTCATTTCAGCCAGATGGACCAAGTGCAGCTCGGCATGTGCACCCCAAATTACCTGACTATGATGATTTGGCTGCTAGGTTTGCGGCCTTGAGAGGAAGATGAAAGAAAGAACAATGGAAAAAAGGGTGGTTGGAAAAGCTTTGCCTGTATCGATAAGGCGTTTTGTTTTTTCAACCTTATCTCGTTTTGGTGTCTACTGTCGTTGAATTAAGATTGCATGGCATGGGGTGCTTCAATTTCAATAGTAAACTTGTTGACTACTCTGTAGGCTGTAGCTCTATGGAGTTGCTCGGTTTTAATTCAACTACAAGTTATATGCCGTCTCAGTTCACTTTATTTTTCCTTTTTCTTTAATGGTTGTACTATCGTTTGTAACCAAAACTGGCATGCCCATTGTCCACAACTTGTGGATAAAAGAAGTTGAGTGTAAAATAATTAATTAATTACTGTCATTTTTTCTTACCATGCCGCGTTGGAATTGTTTTACAGTTTACTGTGATGTATATGTTGCAGCCTTGCAGAGGGGTTAAACTTAAAGGTGAGTCCTTTTGCTTATAAAGATGATTATGGTAGGCTAATAAATTTTAAGAGAGGTGACAGGTCTGACCTTCAAGGACTGCACTCCTCGCTAATTCAGAAATCATAACAAAAGCCTTTGCATTTCCAAGGACAGTAGGACCATTACATACCCTTTTCAAGATTCGCAACTTGGTCTCCCTATCCTCTCTCTGCCTTAAGCCAAATGGCTGTTTTCCCGCCAAAACGAGCTTCTCATCCTTCCCAATGTTACTTAAGCCTTCTTCTTCTTTTAGACTTTTACCGCCATAAATATCTTCTCTTAGCTGCAGGAGAACCAGACAGACAGAGACAAAGATGAAGGGCACGTCCAAAGTGATAATGGGTGCCACTTTGATCATGGTGGTGACCCTTGCGGTTGTTCTAGGCCTTATCCTTGTTCTACTAACCGAGCTCTACTGCTCTCTCTTGCTCCGCCGCCGCCGCCATCTCAGAGCCTCTGCCGCCGCCTCCGCCTCCACTGCCGCCGCGGCCACCACAATCAGAACCAATGCTTCACCTTCTTCACCCGCCTCGCAACCCCGGCAAGATCATTCTCCTCCTCCTCCTCTCTTCACTAGCATTTATGCTCAGGGAGTCCTCCAAGCTCCAAGAAACTTCCTTTTCCCTCTGGTTTCTTCCAAAGAAGAGCTAACTGTGGCAAAGAAACAGCTTGTTGAGCTTCATCATCAGGCTATTCAAATCCAGACCCGAGATTTGATAACAAGCCCACGTCACCTTGGACTTCTCTCTGCTTCTTCTCCACCACAGCCAATTCAAGAAGTGCATGATTCAGTTCAAGGCAGTGATGATACCAGCAAGGATGCTATCTGTGGGGAACACCTTGTGTACATTTCAAATCCCATTTATGAGAATGACGATGAAAGCAAGGGAAGTAGTGGATCAGATACTCCATTCCAAACACCACACACTTCACCTTCTCGCCTGGAAACAATTGGTTCTTCTGGTGAAGACGAGGCAGCTCTGGCTTCACCTTCATGTAATACACCTTCTCTTTTTCCCATGAAGAAGCTCCCAGCAGAGGCTTCCTCTGTTTGTCTTAAAGATGCAAAAACCTCATTGGGTAATTCAGGGAGTGAATCTCACAGTAACAATGGTCTCTCATCATCCACATCATCTGCCACTCCCTGTACTTCTCCTTCATGGTGATTCAATTAAACGGTAAAGTTAGACCATCAAAACCCTTTTCTTTTGGATTTTCCCGTTGTTGTGTGGATACTTTTGTGAAGGCCAAGATTGTGTCACAACCTTTTTCTTTTCCCTCCAAGAGTACTCCTTTTTTTTTTTTTTTTATTCTATGGTGAGAAATGAGAAAGTTGTTGCACAAATTGAAGGCAGAGATGCTGTGAATTTGTGGGGGCAACATGATCACACATAGTACTGGTATGTGGGAAGAACAAAAGTGGCGGTGGAGCAGCCTGACGCTGAAGAAAGATGACAATTGCTTTGTTCTTTTGCAGGCATGGCTTTGGCTCGTCTACCCAAGTTCTTACCTTACTGTCTACTATTTTTCTTCTGGGGACCGAAAGGAAAAGAATGGAAAGAAAGGTAAGAACTTTGATTCTCACCACTTACCCATTTCACATTTTAAAAATAGAAATGCATATTGGATATTGCATTCTTCTTGTTTCCAGGTTGTGGATGGCCAAAAAACTTGTTTCTGTTATTGGGGTTGTAACTTGCAAGTGTGCACGTGAATTTTGGAGGATGGGCAAGAAGAAAAATGATGAAAATAGTAAAGATTTTGTTTCTTGTCATATTCATAGATCAAATTAATAATGACCTGTTTTTTAGGGACCTCGACTTCTGATTCCAATGCTCTCAGTATTGAAGTTTTTTTAAAAAAAAAGAACAAAAACTGTATTCTGTTCTTCGATGTGGACTATTCCAGCTGTCTGCCTCAACCCCATTAGGCAAGAAGGAGCTTTATTTCTCGCATTAACTCTGCCTGTTATGTTCTGTCATTGTTATGTCCTGTACTATTCTGTTTATGGCTATGGAATCCTATTTTCATGAAATACACAGAGAGAGAGAAGCAGAGGACATTGGACATATCATGATATCAATGTTCTTTTAATAATAAAAAATTACCATCATACAATAAAGCAAGTAAACCCCTTATAAAGCCACACAAATTGGAATTAGTTTTTGATAAAAGAGAAGAAATACTCTCCACAAACATATTTCAGACTGCACAATAATCTTTGTACATAAAAGGGGGGCAAAAAAAGAAACAAATTTCGATGGTATTTGATTGGACTGAGGAAGAGGGCCATGTGTAATTTTGCTCCTGTGAGATGCGCCAAGTGGTCCCCAAGTGAGTTTTTAGTGTGGAGTGTAATTATTCATATGATAACTGAGCAAACACTTGAAAGGGAATTAAGGAAAAAAACCAGAAAAATCAGAAGTGATCAAACACAGCAAAAGAATCGTCTCCTATTTTGTTGTTGAGGTCTGCTATGCAGCTTGATCCCAGTTTGACGTGAAGGGTTAGCTTTTGCCAATCTCTTTGCTGCAAAATGTCACACAACTCATCTAATTCACATTTTCAATTTGTCCAACTGATCTCATGGTTGTGTAATAAAAACAAATCAATAGCAATTCATAAGAAATACTCCATTACATTTTAAATATAGGAGTTAGTTGTGATATTTATTTTGATAATAAATATAATATATCAATCTATTGTCTCTGAAATTTATAATTTCTCCCCAAATTATGACTATTGATTGTACATATTAAAAGTTCCCATCAAGAGGTAATTCCAATGTAAATGATCAAATATGATATTTTAGGAAAATGAATACATATTTGTTTAGAAATAACTAATTTGACTAATTTTTTAAATATGTACAAATTAGTTATTTAGCTTATTTATCAAGCACTGAAAAAGATTATAAAGTTTATGAAAATCCTTACTATGCAGTCAAGAACATTTTAGCTCATTTTTATAAACTATGTACAGTACATAGGACTTGTTTAAGGAGTTGGGGGGGAAGACACAGAGAATTGGAGTAAATCTTAATGGACTTTTTTTCTTGAATTCCATTGAATTAAAAAAATTAATATAAACTCTCAAACTTTGTTAAAATTGTACTTCTTTTAACATTTTCAAAATCCACCCAAAACAATATAGAAGGGTGAGCAATGAGTTAGTTACCTATCTCATAGAAGAGCTCGTTGACATTGTGAGCAGTTTTAGCTGAAGTTTCCATGAAAGTCATCCCGTTTTCTTTGGCATATTGCTCACCATCCTGCCACACCATGTTTTATCCGATTACATAATCAAACTTGAAGATGAATAGTATCAAATATTAAATAGTTTGTTATATAGAACAAAATCACATTCCTCCTGTTGTTAATATATGATTTAATTGGATTGGGCTCTTTCTTTAGCTTGTAATGTAAAACATATTTCCTATATATCAATTTTGTCTCAAATTACTTTTATTGACTCCCTAAATAGAAGAGGGAATTAAGAATTTAGAAGAAAATGTGATATTTATAATAATTAATTAATTTATCTAACTTCTTTAATCTAATCAAATAAGTTAAATAAGTCTTATATTATTAAGGACATGAAGAGTATTATATATATATACACACATATATACATATATATATATATAGAGAGAGAGAGAGAGAGAAATACCTCATTTAGCACTTCTCTCTTGTCTTCCAAATCTGCCTTGTTAGCCACCAAAAATATTATCATACTTTGATTTCCTGAAATGTGATATACCAAGCTTAGTAAAATGTCTCATTAATACCATATTATTGTAAATGCTCTTATACATGGCTATCACCCAAGTTACCTTGTCTTTGCACTTCCTGAACCCATTTCTTGGCTCGTATGAATGAATCCTGCGATGCATCAAAATTAGTTACCGCTTTTTTCCTAATAGAAAGCAGCAACAACAGTAATATTTTCACCCCAAAAACAACAACAACAATAATATACAACCAAAAAATATTGATCCGACCAAGAATTTGTGCAAAGATATGATTTCAAATCTTACTACTTAGTAATACTCCTTCCTGTTCTTAATATAAGAGTCATATAATTAATTTTTTATTATTAAAAAAATTAGTTAGTTATTTATAATAAATATGTGTTAGTTTACATATAATATTCTTTCTAATAATTTGCATTGTACCTATTCCAGATGAAAACCCCCATTTTTATGTATAATAAAAAGTGATACTATAGAGAAACAATTATAAATATGAAAGATAAAGTAGATTGAGATACTCCATCCGGTTCTAAATATAAAATACAATTGATTTTTTTTAGAGAGATTAATGAAATTAAATAAGCTACTTAATTATATCATTGTAAGTTAGACAAAATAGTTTGAAGAAAAATGATAAATATAAATATTTTAAAATAATTTAATTAATTTTTAAGTATCTCTAAAAAAATTAACTCGATCTTATATTTAAGATTGAGATATTATATTTAGGATAACTAAATTACACATATTCTATATCCCTTATCCCTTATGAATACATGACCACGGGAGGTAAAGCTCTTGACCCATAAGGCCTACCCTATTTGTAGTAGGCCTTGAAGACCAACTCATTCAAATTTTTGCTGTCTATTTAAATAAAATTCAAAGAAAAAAAACCTAAACTAGAGCTCCATTAGTCCTGCAATTATCTAACTTTCATGAACATTTTTCAGCCTAAACGAGGATCAATGAATGACAAAAAATGAATATAACCAATCAAGTTTCATATTCTCGGTGTCTCTAAACAAAATCAAAATTAATATCCCAATCCCTTGTGAGGGAATGTATCCTCCAATAGAAGTCCAAAATATCCAAAAGAATAAAGCATTCAAAGATACTCGAGTGTTTGTTCATCCTTTGTTCCAAGAACATGATAAAGTAGGTATTAAACTAGCTAGAATAGAAACTATCATTAGTGGTGGAGCCACATACTCATTAAGGCGATTCAAACTTTATATTAGATTTGGTGTTTAATATAAGATTTTGATTATAATATAAATTATATTACAAACAAGATTTTATATTAAGAACAAGAGATAGTATATTTTCATCATGTATATTTGATTGATTTATATATTATGTCTTCATATATTTTAACTGTTGAACTTATTAGTGAGCAAGAATTGTCCCTACTAACTTTAAAGCGTCATTTGAGCCAAATGAGATAGGAAACTCTCAAGTACGGTTCTGAGGGAAAGGAATTTACTCACCTATTCCGATCACGGAGAATAGGCCATTCGACAGGGAGATTCGAAAATTGCGAAAGCTTGTTTTGATCAAGCGGCTGAGTATTGGAAACAAGTTATAGCCCTTACCCTTGGTAATTATATTGAAGTGCAAAATTGGTTGAAGATCAAAGGGTATTTTGAATAAGAGCACTCTTTTTATTATTTTATTTATTATTTCTATTATTAATTTTTGTACAGAGAAGAAAATGAAATCCACATTCTCTTTAAGTTTTTATAATATCCATCAAGTTGTTGTGTTGTTATACAATTTTTATTTATTTCTATATTTTTTATAAGCCTAGGGTATCCACTGTCGGTAGCTGTGACTAATCCTACCATAAACTTCTCAAAGGGGCTTTAATACTAGCCATGAAACCCTCTCCATACACACTGCCAGAGATCAAACCACTAACCGGATGCTTAAGGAACTCAATTAAGTGCTAACTATACTAGGCAGTTTATTTCTATATTTTTTAATTAGACACAGTACTAATTTTTCTATAGAATATAGAGGTAGAAATAGGTTAGGCTAGGCTAGACTTTACCTAAATAAGTCTAGGCCTACAGCAAAAATTTAAAGCTTGAGCCTGGGCATGAGCCTGTATGTAGGCTTTTTTTTTTTAGACCTGGGCATAGACCTTCAAAAAGTCTAAAGCTTGTTTAAAAGCATATTTAAAATGTAGGCCTTTAAATAGCTTTTAAAGATATGCGTCTAAATTTATATATAACCGCCTTCACGCTTATTTAAAATATTAAATTATGTCTTAAAAGCATAGCATACATTCTCGTTATAATATAAAGGCTTAGTAATAAAAAGAAAAGAATCTCTATTAACAATAATTGTCCGAGCAAGTAGCAATATGAAATACTAATTGTCTATTAGCTAATGAGATATATTTTCTAAAATTGATCTAGTATAATTCTGTTAAAAAAAAATTGACCTAGTATAACAAGTAATATGTAAAACTAGATTTTATCTCTTTTATTATTCCCACATAAATTGTGACAAACTCCTCCTACTAAGATTATAATATTTCATTTGTTATTAAAAATAAACTCATATAAATTATTATACTTAAGTGGACGGCGCAAATCAAGGGAGATAGAGTGAGTTATCATTGTCATCTCGAGCAAAGGGAGAGAAGGGAGGTGGGGGTTAATGATTGATGTGAAAGTAAGGGTTGAAAGTAACAACGATGAAATGTGAAACTTAAAATTAAGGTTAAATTAGTAAATTTGTAAATAATTTATACAATTACTTAGATGATATTATATATACTTATAGTACAGTATAAATTAAAAAAGTTAAATATGTCAGGTATGTAGGCTTGTAGGCTAGGCTTGTTTATTTAAATAGGTTTAGCAATAGGACTAAACCTAAATCTGACTTATTTGCTAAATAGGTTAGGCTAGACTTTATGAAGATTAGGCTGAGGCCACTGTTAGGAGCCTGGCTCATTTCCATCCCTAATAGAATAATGTTCAAGTGATTCTTTTCATTTATTTTATGCGTTAAACAAATTTTAGCTGACTAGATTTTGGTATTATATTTGGACACAATTTGATTGAGTAATCCTTTAATCCATGTGGGGAAAGAGGACAAATTACTAGGCTTCCAAGAAGAGAAAGCAGAGCAGGAAAAAGGGTGTGGTGATTTCAATTTGGATAATCTTAATTTGAAATTTTCTCAATCTTCCTTATCTAAATTCTAATAATTCATTTCATCCCTATGATTTAAGCAGGAAAAATATAATCTATACAGTATAGTAAAGAAATAGGTATTGCATCAGCCCAGGAAGAAAGGAACAAATTAACAATTCAGATAAATCAAATAGCTAGAATTTAAACTTGGAACACCTTGAGAGAATTGCAAACTGAGAGGGTCCAAATTCTGGTATAACAGATGGTAGTTTCTTATAATTTTGATATTCAAACTTGTACAAAAATAATCATTAAATTCTATATGGCCTTAAATGCTCAAAACTAACATGATGATTGTGAAAGGCCATTAAATGAGGATCCTAGATCTTGTTCAACTCTACAACTACAATTTAAAGAATTGAAGATAGATATAACAATGTTCCATTTAAACAACAATAGCTTTGGTATTGTTAGATTGAGTGAAAAGAGACTCAACCATATAGGTCGAAAATTTGAACATTATAAAAAAAAAAAGACGAAAATCATATTGGGGAATTATCATGATTAGATCAAACAATACTCAAATATTTATAATACTATGATGCCAAATAATATCAGATAAGGCTTATCCCACTAGGTAGGGTTGGCCGAATAGTATCAGACACTAAAAAAAATGGGGGAAAAAGAAAGAATGAAGAAGCTAAGATACCATGCTGGTGATGTCATAGACAACAATAGCAGCAGCAGCACCACGATAATACATAGGAGCCAAACTGTGGTATCGTTCTTGGCCTGCTGTGTCCCATATATCAAACTTCACAGTACTTTCATTCAGAGACAACACTTGTGTGAAGAATGCTGCTCCTATTGTTGATTCCTATCCCAAAATCAATCATTATTAAACCATCTGTATATATATATACATATATACAAAATTCAATCATATATATACGATATTAATCAAAATTACCTGGTACTCAGAAAACTGCCCCTTCACAAATCTCAGAACCAAACTTGTCTTCCCTGTTCCCATGTGCCCAAGAAGTACCTGCACCCAAATTATTATGCAGATATATATATATATATATATATATATATATATGATTTAGTTTGCGGCACACAGGAAACTGATTCCCTAGTACCCAATCAGATTAACTTTGATCAGAAATTGGCTATGTCCAGAATCATCATAGTACAGAAATCTGATTCTGTTTTAATTTCTCCTAATTAAACTCTGTACATCATGTATATAGAGTCTTGGTCAAAATCAACATATGAACGGAAATATGAAATGAAGAAAGGGAAGACGTACCCACCAGTTTGGCCTGCAAACTCTTGCTTCTGCCCTTAGCCATTGCTGATCACAGACAAATATTGATGAGAGTCTAAGAGAGGAGGCTGTATATAAGAGAGAGAGAAAGAAGATCAAAATGACGATGATGAAGGAGATGCCAGAGACGCAAGGACTCTTTCTGGAGAGCCACACAGTGAGATGTGATTAAGAAGTTTGAAAGACTGAAATTGAGAGAGAAGATAATTTTAAAATGGGAGAGAAGAATGGTAGTTTTGGAAGTTGGACTGGTAAGTATGCTATTTTCAATTCTTTTTAGCTGTACTCGTGTTTTGTCATATTCTATTCCTCCCCCTTTCATAAGAAAATAATAAATCCATTATACATATGGACACTCATTCAACTTGAAACTTCAATTATGGTCTAGATTGTCCTGACGGTGTTATTTATTTTTCAGTTAATTTATATATTTTACGTGAAGTATTTTTTTTACTAGAACTCAATAACCCAAACTAATTTGTGGTTTATTTAGCATTTTTAAGTTTTTTTAACAGCAATAAGTATACTAAAATATTTTTCTAGTAATTGTTTGTGTTTCCAATACTTTAATATTTTTTTCAATAGTACTTAATATCCTAAATTTTGGGTTGAAATTGCTACTAAGAAAAATACTCTAAGAGCAACTTGTACAACAACAAAAAAATACTTCAAGATAAAAGGTGCTAGTTAAAAAGATACTTTAGGGGTTGTTTGGTAAAAGGGAAGGGGAGGGAAGTGAAGATTTTTTTTGAGTTGGATTTTAAAAAATTAGATAAATAGAGTTAAATTTTTTAATTAATTTTTCTTATTCTTTTATCTTACATATTCTCTTTATTAAAATTTTTATAATATCACTTTTTCAATTTTTTTAAATCTATCTCATAAAAATTTCCTCTGCCCTCCTTCCATTCCAAATCCCTCATACTAAACAACCTCTTAACGTGATGAATGAATAACAAATTAATTTAAGATACTGAATGCTACTAGAAAATATATTTTAGGGTGTGCTAGATTCATCTTAGCCCTTTATTTTTTTTTAAAAAAAAACTATTGAAACCATATCTGATTTTTGTGTTCTTGCATGGCAACTATTATGAACAAGATAATTAAACTCGGACCGGTCACTAAATTGGTCGGGGTAATGGGTCAAGGGTCAAGGGTCAATGGGTCAGACCGAAGTCAAACCGAAACTAACCGGAACCAAACCGGTGAGAAAGTAAAGATTTTAGGGTTACTAATATGAAATTCTAAAGAAAATTTTTAAAAAAATTGATTTTTTTTTTTAAAAAGAAGGTGACCTAATTAATGCCCCACCAGGACTGGTTTCCAAACTGGTTCGCCAATTCCGGTCCGGGTTTGATGACATTGATTATGAGAAATTTTTGTTATTATTTTGATTTAATTTCTAAAATTAAAATGAATATATTGTATTAAAGTGAAAACTAATTTTTTTGGTCCTCAGACTTCCAAAAAATTTACAATTTAATTTGTTTTTGTGCCTGTTTTCATTGGTATTAAATCAACTCTTAACATTTCAAATTCTGTTATAATATCTATTGCCCTATGCAACCAGCTCATACACAAAGTATTCAATTAGAAATTTGGAAATTAAAAATACCATTTCAGGTTTTTATATTATAATTATGTTTTGTTTAGTTTTTCGTTCTTATAGTTTAATAATATATAGAAATTCAATTTTGTCCGCCAAAATTTAAATTGAATTAAATTAAAGATTAAATGAATGAAACATAATTATAAATTAATGTTAAAAATTATAAAACAAAAATAAGAAATCTGAAACTGAGAAAATAATTTTTAGGCTAAAATATGTATTTAGTCCTTTATGCTTACATTATTTTTCTTTTAATCTCTTAATTTTATAAAGTGCATTTTCGATCCTTTAATCTTAACACCGTTAGTTTTATTTAACAGAAATTGCTGACTTAGCAAACTTAAGTGATGCATAAGCAATTAAACGCTAAGAGAGCATGCTTACACTTTAATCTTTTTAACATAATATTTTAAATTTTAAATTGTGTAAATTAAAAAATTTTAAATTAAAATGAAAATAGAATGGCAATTGTTCCAAGTTTTATCCGTGAGGCTCATACTTGCGCCCTGCATCTCAACGCTGCAACGGAGAATTCGTCCTGAAGGTCTTAAAAAACAAACTGCAACAGCAACAACGGTGAAAGAAAACCTAGATGAATTACCCTATATTTCATAAATAATAAAAGAACACCAATACATTGGTACAATCCAAAACAGCTCCTTTTAGGCCCCTAGACATTGGTTCATTATTGCCCATATCAAAACCTTCCCAAAAGCTCTTCACCAAAAAAAAAAAAAAAAAACCTTCCCAAAAGCTTTTACAAAAAAAAAAAAAAATTCCCAAAAGCTGCATCTTGTGCTTTATATTTAACTTGTAATTCCATGGCTCAAAGTTTAGTTTTTCTTTTCTTTTTTCTTTTTTACTTTTTCATAAACAATAGCACCCTACGAACCTGAGAAAACAAATGCCCATTTTTCCTGGCCTCTCATCGCACTAAAAAACTTCCTGAAAATAGAATCTTGGAAGTACATCACAATCTGTAGCAGCTGAGAAGCAGTAGTGCAATTTTTTTTTATACATGTTCAATCTGATCATGTAAGATACAACAATAACAACAACAACAACAAAGTCTTTATCCCACTAAGTAGGGTCGGCTATATGGATCGCATGACGTCATTGTGTTCTGTCAAAAACCATAGATTTCGATATATTATTAATTAGAATGTCTCTTTCTATGACCTCATTGAGTGTTCGTTTCGTCCTTCCTCGACCTCGTCTAATAGGACCTCATCCTGCTTGATCCACCCTTCTCACCGGAGCATTCAAATGCCTACGCTGAATATGTTCAAACCACCTCAAACGATTTTCTACCATTTTTTCTTCAATAAAGGCCACTCCCACTCGTTCACGTATATGAGTATTACGAATCTTGTCTTTTCTTATATGGCTACTCATCCATCTCAACATCCTCATCTCAGCAACTCCCATTTTATGCTTATGTTGTCCATTTAAAGCCCAACATTCACTATCATATAGCATTGCTGGTCTTATAGCAGTACGATAGAACTTTCCTTTTACCTTATTAGGTACTTTACGATCACAGATAACTCCAGTAGTTTTTCTCCATTTATACCATCTAGCCTAAATTCTGTGATCGACATCTCCATCAATTTCATCATCTTGTTGTATAATTGATCCCAAATATCTAAATTTTGTCACTTGTGGGATGACTTGCCCTCCCAATTTAACTTCCACTTCCCTTTGGATTTGTCCTTTATCAAACTTGCAATGCATATATTCAGTTTTGTTCCTACTAAGACGAAAGCCCCTCAATTCCAAAGTCCGTCTCCATATCTCAAGTTTAGAATTAATATCTTCTCTGGATTCAGCCAATAGAACTATATCATCCGTAAAAAGCATGCATGTAGGGATCTCCTCTTTTATAGGCTCAGTTAGAACATCTATCACTAGATTGAATAAATAAGGACTCAACGCTGATCTCTGATGTAGTCCAATCATTATAGGAAAGTCCTTTGTAACACCTCCAGGCGTTCTAACATTGGTTGTAACCCCCTCATACATGTCCTGAATGTCTTTGATATATGTAACCATCACCCCCTTCTTTTCCAAGGCTTTCCAAAGTACATCTTTTGGCACCCGGTCATACGCTTTTTCCAAATCAATGAAGACCATATGTAAATCTCTTCCTTTGCTCCTATACTTTTCCATTAGCCCCCTTAATAAATAAATCGCTTCTGTTGTAGACCTTCCTGGCATGAATCCAAATTGGTTTTCAGCGATATCTGTCTCCAAACTTAATATGTGTTCAATCACTTTTTCCCACAATTTTATTGTATGACTCATTAGCTTAATTCCTCTATAGTTTGCACAATTCTGGATATCCCCTTTATTCTTATAAATAGGAACCAAAGTACTTTTTCTCCACTCATCAGACATTTTCTTGGTTCGTAAGATTTCATTAAATAATTTTGTGAGCCATAACACACCCTCTTCACCCAAACATTTCCAAACTTCAATAGAAATATCATCAGGTTAGACAGCTTTACCATTTTCCATTTTCTTAAGAGCTTCCTTAACCTCGCCAATTCGAATCATGCGGTAAAATGACAAATTGAGATCACTTTCTCGAGTCGTCAAATCTTCCGTGTCACAATGCGACCATTCACCACCATCATTGAACAGCTTATAAAAGTAGGCTTCCCACCTATCCTTAATATCTCCATTAGTAACCAAAATTTTTCTTTCTTCGTCCTTTGTACACCTTACTAGGTCCAAGTCTCTCGATTTTCTCTCATTGTTATTTGCGATCTTGTAAATCTTGCACTCTCCCGCCTTTGTTCCTTACTCCTTATAAAACTCCTCATATGCTTTATAACACGCCTCACTCATGACCTTTTTAGTCTCTTTTTTAGCCATGCGATACCTTTTCCAATTTTCAGCATTATTACATAAGTGTATGGCTTTAAACAATCTTTCTTATATTTGATTTTCTCTTAAACACTTTCATCCCAACACCAAGTCTCTTTGTCTTGCCAACCAAGACCTTTTGATTCTCTCAAAGTTGCTTTAGCAACCTGTTGGACTTTTTTAGACATATTTTCCCACATAACATTAGCATTACTCTGAAACTTTCACTCTCCTTCTTCCAAGAGAGTTATCTTAAAAATCTTCATTTTCTCTCCCTTCAATTGCCACTACCTGACCCTTGGGTTTAAAAATTTCCGGCGCTTTTGTTTTACATACTTAATATTGACATCGAGGACTAAAATCCTATGTTGTGTTGTCACGCCATCCCCCGTGATCACTTTGCAGTTAGTACAAAAATGTCTATTAGAATTCCTTACAAAAAAGAAGTCAATCTGTGTCCTTACGGCTCCACTATTGTATGTTATTAAATGCTCATCTCGCTTCTTGAAGCAAGTGTTAACAATCTTGAGGTTATATGTAAGAGAGAAATCAATAATAGATTGACCTTCATTATTGAGCATCCTAAATCCAAAACCACCATGAGCCCTTGCATAAGATCCTGCCTCCTTACCAACATGTTCATTAAGATCTCCCCCAATAAAAATATTTTCGGTTAGTGGGATACTTTGAATTAATCCTTCCAAATCTTCCCATAGTTTTTCCTTAAGATGTGCAGGTTCCCCTACTTGAGGTGCATACGCACTGATAATGTTTATAGTATCATTCCTAACAATTGTTCTTAAGGAGATAATTATATCATCAATCCTCTTAACGTCCACCACATTCTTCCTCCATTCCTTATCAGCGATGATACCAACACCATTCCTTCCATTGACCTTTCCTGTGTACCAGAGCTTACAACCATTATTTTCCCGATACTTTTCTCTTGCCCATTTAGTTTCCTGGAGACACAGGATATTAATCTTTTGATCTTTCATTACTCCCACCACCTCCCAAGATTTTCCGCTTAGAGTCCTAATGTTCCAAGTGCCAAATCTAATCTTGCTCTCATGAACTAGCTTCTTTAGCCGCCTCCGTTCAGAAGAGAGCGGTAGCCCTTGCTCATTTAACACTACATCCGGGGGACGATGCAGCGGCTCTCGCTCACTTCTCACTATACTCGAGCCATACAACGCGTTACTTACAGGCAACGACCTAGCATTAGCACAATTTCTTTGTTGATCCATGTTCATAAGAGATTCGACAGGGTTTTACGTTCGCTGTTGGGGCCTAACACAACCCTCCTCCTTTACCCGGACTTGGGACCGGCTATAAACATAGGCGGAGTTCGATCATGTAAGATAAGGTTAATTTTTTTAAAAAAATATTAAGAAAGCTAAATAAGTTATTTAATCATATCATATGTTGTGTATCATCCGATTATTTATTAGTTCATAAGTTAGGCAAAATATTTTTAAGATAAAACGATAAATATAAATACTTTAAAGTAATTAATTAATTTTTTTTAATATTCCAGAAAAAAAAAATCAACTCAAACTTACGTTTAAAATATAAGGAAGTAATATTAGTTTGTTCCCTACTCTCATCCTTGCACGTAGCCGCAGAATCCAGTGGCCATAGGTAAAGGAGAAATGGAAGGATTGGTTGGGATTGGAGGAGCATATGTATTGTGGAAGAAGATGAAAAGGTGCGTTATTTCCTTTTTTTGCCTTTATTTTTATTTTAAAATATAAGTAAATCAAAGAATTAAAAAGTAAACATGTTCTATCAGCGTTTAATTATACAATTATTATTTAAATTTATCGAATCGGCAATTTCCATTAAGTAAGTTTAACGGGGTTAAGATTAAAGAACCAAAAATACATTCTCAAAACTTAAAAGAACTAAAATGTAACATGGTATAGACATAAATGATCAAACGTATACTTTAACTTAATTTTTAATAAACAAATGTTCAAATTAGTTCCATGATCTCTAGAACTCGCTAGAATTACAACTTGCCTCATGACTCAAACAACATTTGTGAAGGGAGTTATAATTTATTTATTAACAATTGTTTTACAAAAAAAAATTGAAGCTATAATTTCATATATTGATTTATCAACGACGAAATTGGATGATTATCTATGTTTTTTTACGTGAAGGAAAATTTTCATTTAAGTAATAAGGTGCAACAAGTAAAAGTACATACTCCTTCCGATCCTATTTATAAGCAACTTTCTTCTTGATTGCGTAAAATGAATTAGTAGTTAAAAGCAATAAGTGTGCCAAAAATGTCATATTTTTTTTCATATATACCCCTATTTATGAAAACAGAGAGAAAATGTATAGAAAGCATGAGAGATAGTAAAATACATTTTTCCAATGCTTTATTGACTTCATTCACCTAGTGAGTTCTTTTTATCTCTTTCTCTCTCCTGAATATAACTCTTGGTGTGTGTGATAATTAATTATAAATAATATGTATTTAATAAAGGTAAAATAGGAAAAATGAGCTTACATTTTCATACACAAAAGTAAAAATTGCTTATAAAAAGACTAACCCAATGAGAGAAAAAGTTGCTTATAAATAAGACCTGAGGGAGTATTATATTATAAGAAGAAAATTGAATGCTTCTGTTACTTGTGAATAATAGATGTTCATATTTAAAAATGTTTGAACCAATCAGTTTAGTCTGTATTTTAAAACGTTTCTTTTTCCCAGTAACATACCCTCTAACCAAACACACCCTAAGACAAGTGTATCAAAGTGCATGCAAATTATTCATATTTAAGTGCATAGATGGCAAATAGTAAAACTATAGTGTCAAAAGCCATTTTTTACAAGTTGAGACAAAACTTCTCTAACATACTTATATCGTAAATCATAAAAATTATTCTTAAAAGTTAATCCAAACATACACTTAACCATGGTAAAAAACCAACCCAGCTACTTATTCAAGATATAAAAGTTTTCCTCTGGCTATAAAAAAATAAGAGATGAAATTTTCTTAACTTAGTTTATCTTATTCTATTTAACATAGTGAATGGTTATGTCGAAGAATCCATATATCAATCAATTTTATTTGAAAATTTACAAAATTATATATTTTTATAAGAATGTAATTATCAAAATTAAAAAAAAATTTAGGTATTTTGAGAATTTACTTGATTTGATATTGAATTCAATAGTGCTTTCATTTTAAAATAAAGGTTAAGCTGCTTCCAACACTCTACAATATTTTATTAGAAACGCCTTGCATGCTAAAGTATTTTGTATGTCATCTAGCACCCTAAAATATTTTCTCATATGCGTCCAACATTCTAAAATATTTTATCGTTCATCCAATACCCTAGAGTCATTACTACAGATTTGGGCTTTTATAACACCTAATATATAACGGTTACAACTAATAAACATCATGCATGTTGAGGCAGAAGTTGCGCAAGGATATATAACACTTAAATATAACGGTTAATTATGTGCATTGTCATGTATTATGAGGTGGAATTCGTGAAAACATAAAAATAACGGTAGTAAATAATAACTGTCATTTATTTAGTGACAAAAGTGCGGTTTTTTCGAAACAACCACCATGTAACACTTGCAAACGATTCGAATTCCAACCTCTTATATCAATAAAGACAAAACATAACAATCTTCAGAAACAACAGTCATACACACTTTCATAACCATTCCTAACGTCTGTTAGACCTCTATTTAAACTCACATTTCCTTATGATTCTTACTACTTTTCTTTATCAATCTCCTCATTCTCTCCATCATGTTAACATCCCTGGGAGCTCCTCCGCCACCGCCCTTACTACCTCCTCCTCCTCCTGAAATGGAGGCTATGATGCTTGGCAAGCCTTAACCGCCATACAAGACATCTTATGGCATACTCCAATAGGCTAAACAGGAAGTTGAACCTCATACTTCATCACAATAAGGATGAATATGACTTGCAGTTAGACCTTTCATCTCCTTCCTCTGATGATAAGAATGAAGAGGATGAAGAGGAAGAGGAGGACGACAGTAGCGATGATGATGACTGAACACCACTATTATACTTTTAAGAAATAAGTTGAAAAATAACTTCATACCTCATTGTTATTAATTAATAATTGTAAAGCATTTTTTTACTATGGTTCCAAAAAACCAACATACTTAACAGTTCTAATTTAATAAGCATAAATTAAAGCTTACGAAACCTTAGCTACGAGAAGATACATACTTACCCCAATGATTGTGTCTTGCTCAAGAATGAATATACATTACTAACACATTGTCTCATGTGTGAGGAACCACGCTACTAACAGAACAAGAGTATGAATAAAACATTATGGTATTTTCCCATTATACCAAAACTTAAACGCCTGTATAGTAATCCTAATTATGCAAAAAATTTGAGGTGGCATAGAGATGAAAGGACAAATGACGGTATGCTTCGACATCCTGCTGATTCTCCAGAATGGAAAAAGTTTGATATGAACTACCTTGAATTTGCTAAAGATGATAGGAACCAATGTATTGCATTTGCTACTAATGGGATGAACCCATTTAGGATGCAAGGCAATACCCACAGCACATGGCGGATAATATTATTTATATATAATCTTCATCTATGGTTCTGCATAAAGTGCAAGTACTTCATATTGTCCATGCTAATCTTGGGGCCTAAGCAACCCATAAATGATATAGATGTCTACCTAACTCCACTAATTGAAGACTTGAAGTGCTTGTAGAATAATGGGGCCATGGTATATGATAATCATGAGGAATAAATGTTTAACTTGAGAGCCATGCTCTTTGGCACTATTAACGACTTTCCTGCATATGGTAAGTTGTCAGGATACAACATTAAAGGCCAACTTGGATGTCCAATTTGTGAAGAGGGTAGGCATTTAATTACATTGAAGCATGGCATGAAAAATTCCTACATGGGACATCAAAGATGGCTACTTCAGCAGCATCATTACTGACGTTTAAAAAAAATATTTCAATAGGAAATCAGAAGATGGCAGGGCACCTCAACCTTTAACTGGTGAACATATATATCAAAAGGTGAAAGATAAAAAATATCTTTTTGGCAAACCTTTTGTAAGGAATTTTGGGACAAGTGGGTAGAAGAAGAGGTTCATTTTCTTTGACTTGCCTTATTAGAGGACCCTGGATGTGAAACATTTTCTTGATGTTGTGCATATTGAGAAAAATGTGTGTGAAAGTATTATTGATGTAACGCCTCAAACCAAACAACCAAATACTTAAGCAAAGTATTTAAAATATCACAAAAAAGGATGTTCACCATCCAAATCATCAAAATACAAAATTAGTTCAAATAAAGCCCACATCACAGTGTTAAATCATATTCTTCAAAATATTTCAGCAAAACAAAATAAAATGCGGAAGTTTTAGAGTCATGACAAATAACAACAACATAACATATGCTGTAGGAGCACAAGAGAGCCTTCAAGGCTCACTCCATAGGTGTCTTCCCTTACTCCCTACTAGAACAATCACCTGAAAAATGTTAATATAAAGGATGAGATTATACATATCCGTAACTACTGAAAATTTCTACTGTATACAAGCAAATCACATATAATAAAAAGAATGAACTGATTATGCATATATTAGTATATACCAAAATCCTTATACAAGACAATTACTAATTTAATCATCATTATGTCAATTTGTATTTTCATCACAACAAGTAATATATAATTATGTAATATGCAATCTCCTTTATATCACCGTCTATCCTTATACCGTTGACTGTAGCCATAGGCTAACACATAGTCCAACAAAAACTCATCCATTTGATTGGATTGTCCCAAACTCACCAGTTCTTAAAATACACCCGACCAAAGGTGTAGAGCTTAAGTCTGGATTATGGCACCCCTCTTTAAAAGAAAACAACTAAGGAGGCGTCACATGTCTCACAGCTCCAATACAATCCTGGCCAAAGGAAAACATGGAAGAAGGGGTCCTGGCAAGTATCATCTACTGTGCACCGAGTGATGGCATACCACGTGGTAAAAGATCTCAACATACAAATTCCTCCTTACTCCAACCCATCGCAAATGCAACCGTCATGACATCTATTTTTAATCACCAATAATATAATTAAAAGACAAAGTACAATAAATTATTTTTCCATTCGTATAAAATATCATCACATATTCAAACATGTTAAAAATCAGATAATAATCCATTAATACATTAACTACAATTAAATTATTACATATGTGAATGAGTCATGGATAAATTTACTTGTAGCATTACTTATTTGAGAATTTACAACACACACACACACAATGCAGTCAATTTTTTAAATAAAAAATAGTCATTCACAATCATACACAATTCACAAGTATATGGAAGAATATTTTAGAGTTACCTATATTCCTAATTAGCTCACAAGTAATCACACAAGAGGTATTCTATAGCTCTCAAGGAGAGTCTACAAAGTCACAAACATAAATATCTATTAATATATATCCCGAAACCACTTCAGAGTTACTCTAATATTATTCTAAAGCCTAAATCTACCCTTAAAAAAATTATATTCTATAAATATATAATCATAAGTTACCACAGAATTACTCCTATGTGAGTGTATATTTAAAAAAAATCATTATATAAATGCATAAGATCTAAAGGTGTGAAAACAAATATAATATGTGTATATTAATATGAACCAGTGAAAATAAGAGAGGTCTCTCTCACACACACACAAAATTTTTTTGACTGAAAAGATTAGAGAACATTTTAATTACTCTCATATTTCAAGTGAAAACTTAGGGGGGGAAGGAACAGAGTTGGCATTAAATAAACTGATAGTGAAATTACCAAAAGAAAAAAATGAATAAAAGAAAGAAGGTTGGTATTTAATGAGTGAGAAATACAAATTTTTTTTAAAATCACATGGGGTCGGGATGTGAAGAGATTAATAGTATATATATGTATATGTAAGTAAGAGTAGTACACACGCATTTAGGGAAAAATATTGTACATACATAGTGATTTGGTTAGGAGTTAGGGGCTTATGAAAATGAGATAAAATATATATTTGCGGGTAGTGTGTACCCACAAGAAACGAAATGGAAAATCTGAGTTAAAGGGAAAAAAGAAAAATATAAATCTCACACTGAACACACACATAGTAGAAGCAGTTAGTTCAAGAATTACAAATAAAGTTCATATACAAGCTGGACGAAAAGACCATGAGAGAAAGTAAAATATGCTACTGTCAGGAAAAGATTAAGGGAAAAATAGAGCAACGTGGGTGGTGAAACATTGAAGACATACATCAATGGAATAAGAAATGTGGGGTCATGAAGATATAACTACATAATAGAAAAAAATATACCCACACACTCTCTCCAAAAAAGATGAAATGATATTCATGACAAGACAAAATGAAATATAGAAGAAAGGGAAAGAGAAAAAAAAGAATGAATAGTTGAAAAGACATGGTTCAGAACTTGGAAGCTACGGTAGTAAGGAATTTGAAAAGAGAAAGAGAGAAGAAAATGAACCTGCAGATCCGGTGCCTACGGTTGTGCACTGAGTGGGAAAGGGGGAAATAGGGTATTTATATGTGAGAGAATTTAGGGTTTGGGCTGGCTTTTGAATAAAATAATATTTCTTTTTAAGTAATAAAATAATAATGGGTATAAAATTTAGACAACATATTTTATTTAAATATTACTATCTAATAATAAGATAAGTTTACACACACGCATAGCCATATATTTAAAATAATTATTTAAGGAGATATTTCATTTTTTTTTCATAGATTTTTTTACACTTCTTTTTTAAGTATTAATTTATTCTAACTCTCTGACTAAATACAACTTAAGTTACAATTAACTCAATGTGTTAAAATTTAGGATGTTACAATTGACACATTACTCCATATGTCAAGGAAGACTAAAAATGGCATAAATGTTAGGCTAGACATGGTTAATATTAGAATAAGAGAAGATTTAGCCCTAGAGGAGAGGGTACACCGTGCATTTCTTCGTCTTGCGGCTCACACACTATTAAAGGAAGAAAAAACTAATTTTTGTCAGTTCCTTACTTCAGTCAAGGTGCCAGAGGGTTACTCTTCAAATATTAGAAGACTTGTGTCAATAAAGGATTTGAAACTGATGGAATTAAAATCTTATGGCTGCCATGTCTTGATAGAGAACTTGATTCTGGTAGCTATATGGGGTATCTTGCCTTATGATGCGTGAGCTACAATTACAAAGTTATGTTTCTTCTTAAAGTCACTTTACAGTAAAGTGATAGACAATAAAAAATTATCGAGGTGGAAAAACATAATTGTACACACATTGTGTAAGCTTGATATGTATTTTCCTCTAACATTTTTTGACATCATGGTCCACCTAACAACTCAATTGGTTAGAGATGTAGAACTTTATGGCCCGACCTATTTAAGATAGATGTACTTGGTTAAACATTTCATGAAGATAATGAAAGGCTTTGTGAAAAATGGGAGTCATCTAGAGTGTTGCATTATTGAATGATATATATGTGAAAATGAAGCTGAATTTTCTGCCACATATTTAAAGCATGTATGCGATATTGAGCTTTCCGTGTCTCGGTATAAGGGAAGAAATACTGATGGGGAAGGGATCATGGGCAAGAAAGTTGTAACCATCTCAGACTAATAGTTGGAGCAAACATACCTATATATGCTGCATAACTTGGAGTTGGATTACATCAGCTTTTTGGTTCCCATTTTCGATTACAAGTAGGTTGACAATAATCATAGTTTGAGAATTGATGACTTAGGGTTGATACAATTGAGTTTGAACAAGGAAGGGTATAAAGAAGAACCTTTCATTTTGGCTTCTTAAGCTAAACAAGTGTTCTACGTCTGTGATCCTTCTAAACATGGATGGTAAATTGTTTTATTGACAAATAAAGAGATTGATGAGGAGATGAGTGATGGAGTTGAAGATGATCTATTCAATGGGAGGTCACTTGAATCATTAAATCTGGATGAAGAAGATGTTTTGTATGTTAGGCATGATCATAATGAAGGCATTTGGGTTTCAAAGAGGGGAAAAATATTACTTGACAAAAAGAGAATAATTTAAGCTAAAAAAAATAACTTACAAAAAGCTAAAACTAGGAAAAGAAAAAGAGGCTCTTAATTTTTGTATTTTGACTGTGTATATTGTTGTTTTCTTGTAGCTGTGCTAGGTTAATTTATGTGTTTTTATAGGTCTATTATAGTGTTGTTTGTTTATATGTTATTTATGAAAGCAGGTGGAAATCAATAGTAGTTTCCACCTTAATTTGTTTTAAAAAAATGTTGCAAATATTTAAGAGTTATTAGCCAGAAACCACAATATATGTTTTGAAATTACTAACGGTTTCTTACAATAATCATTATATATGTACCAATAGAGCAATGCATTACATGTAATATATTTGAATCATTATAAAGTTAAATTTTGCAAAAAGTCTCTCTGCTTTCTTCATTTCATTCATTAGTGCACTCATCTTAGTCTCTTAGGCCTCACTACTACGTTCGTCTTTTCTGGTGGTCGATTGTCATTTTCAGTTGAACTACACGATCCACAAAGCCTTTTATGTGCTTCTCAGCGACAGCCTTCTTGTATTTTTGTTAATTACTCACATTTTCATTCATTACTCACGTTTTCCTTCATTACTCACATTTTTTTCTTTATCTCTAGCCAGGTCACATTTCTTTGCGTGGTCTATTCGAATCATATGGAGATATGAAATCCCTTTTTCATTTTTTATTCTCCATTATTATTCACTTCATGTTTTGTTGCTAGGTTTTAACCCAAGTCGTGCTCATGTTTTTTCTCTTGAAAAATATTTGATCGAAGGTTCCTTTCTTGTTACATGAAATCTTTAAAGATTTACAAATATTTCACTATGTTCAGTAGGTGGTAGATAGCCCCGAGCGGTATACAGTTACTACAGGCTATATGTATAACCTACAGCGGATAACATGATTTTCAACTCGCCTCTCCCTCATAATCATGTTAGCCTAGAGAGCTAAAGGTTGTCATCGATCCAAGTTAGCTCTTCCAGTATCTATCACAGAATGCTAGTAGGAGGAACTGTGTGCTATGTGTTTGAACTTGTTGTTTGGCCTGACCACGTTATTGCACAATCAATGACAAAAAAGGTATTATGCGCGCACATGTGGGTGTGTGCATGTGCGTGCGTGCGCGGGCATTCGTTCATGTGTGTGTGCACGAGCGTGTGTGTGGGCGCATTAGATAGAGTTTCTGCTTTAGCTTCGCTTGTTGGATTTGATTGTAAAATAGAACAAAAGCTCATACATTAAGTATAGCCATGTAATTTGGGATGGATCAAGGGATTCCCGGCTTTGCGGCTACGCTCAATGAAACTCCCTATTGTAAAGGGTATAAGGGGTATACAGTCTCGAAAAAGACTTGATAGAGAATGAGATATTAGATCTATTGAACGTCATGTGCTTCCTAATGAGAAGGAGCAGATGACGTAATATAGATATAACCCCTCATTCTCTATAAACTCTTTCTCGAGGCTACCTACCCCTTGAGCCATTTACAGTAGGGAGTTCTATTGAGCTAGCCATAAAGCCGCAAATATCTTGATCTATCCTAAATTACATGGCTATACTTGATGTATGAGTTTCTATAATATACAAATTTGTGTACAATTTCATCCTGCATGCAGAGGCGAAGGGAGAATCCCCATGTTTTTTTAAAGAAAATTGCCTCAAAAGTTAATGGTTATTAAATAAGAACCATTATATATTTATACATTATATATGACATTTGTTTCATTAAACTCGTTAGCCTAGCAAATAAATAACGATTGTTATATAGCAACTGTTATGTATGCTAAACTTTTATATAACGGTTATTTTGAAAGCACCGTTATGTATATTACAGAGTTTTATAACGATTGTTTACTTGAGACCATTATTTTTTATGACAGCATTATGCACAACATAGCCTCACCATATCTCAATACATAACGGGTGTTATATTACAACCATTATAATAGGTTCGGAATAAATAACGGTTTGAAACCGTAATTTATCTTCCTAAGCTTCTATAGCGCCCGCATATATGACGATTCATAACCGTGATGTATGGCAGTTAATAGCCCTCATATATCGTTTCTATAGTATTGAGTATTTTTTCATGTGTGCCTAATACTTTAAAGTTGCTATTAAAATAATATTTTAGGATACTGAATGCCCGTTTGTTTAAAAAACTTTTTAGGAGTTTATGACGAAGTTAAAATTACTCTTAAAAAATATTTTATGGGCAAAATATGTCCTGAAAAAAATTAATACCTTAAGAGCAAAATCACAAGATACTTGGAATAGTGAACAGGAAAATACTGGACCCCCTTAACCTTTAAAATGACAGTTTTTCAATCGTAGATTGTATGAGGAAAGCACATTGCCTTTCAAACCCGTGGATTTGGCTTGCGAAGCTAAATCGCTACACATTACAAGTCATGGGTTTGATTAAACATGCTTCGCTGATCTGATGAAAATGTTAGAGTATTATATTTCTTTCTGGTTTGTCAAAAAATGTATATTACTGTATTAATTTCTTTTCCAGCATTCTGGTCAAAAACATCTGTTTCCTGTATATTTTCTTTTTTTTTTTAAATTAAATTTATGATTGGCAACTGTAAAGGCAAATGGGGGTTTGGGTGGCACACATTGAAGAGTAAAGTAGATCATTGGATTGCCTTAATTTTAAAATCACATTAAGTTTTGTGCGGTCGTTTAAAATTCAAGATGAATAATAGTGATCGGGTCTTGTAATCTAAATAACACCAAACAATTTTCTTATGACTTTCTTACACTTAAAGGTCGTGGATTTGGATCTTATATAAAGGATATAATAGGAGTGAGAGTTATGATGGAAAAAATTAATAATTAATATAAATAATGAAAAAATCACATAAAATACCATTTGAACTATAAAAACCTGAAAATGTCTATCAAATTTGTAAAAGGACAAATAGATAATTTAGTAGAAATATGAGATTTTGAAGTTTGGGTGTTGATAATTTGAATATAGGTAATGACAACTTAATAATAACAATTAGTAATTTGGGCATACATAGTGATAACTTAGGAAGTTAAAGTTATCAATTTATATACCCAAGTTGCTAATTCATATACTTAAGTTGTCAATACTCAAGCTTCAAAATCATATATTCCTATTATATTTCTTATTTATCTTTTTACTAATTTAGTAGACATTTTGAAGTTTTTTAATTTAAATGGTATTTTTATATCATTTTTTCATAAAATAATATAAAGAATAACACTTTTTCAGTTTTTTCTAACAGGAAAAAAATTGCCAACTACCCAAAACAAAAGGTTAGAATAGTAAGTTGATTAATGGGCCCAACGGCCCACTCTGTCAGAGGATCAGATGTTTAATAAGTAGGATTTGTCAGTGGGTGATCCAATACCCATCATTTTTTTTGGGGAAAACCCATAAATTTATTTATTTCTTAAAGTCTGCCCCCTCATTTATAATTAATTATAAACATTTCAAGATTCTTCTTATCCATTGTAACTGTTTGTTTAAAACACGACAAAATTAGTTGCATTTGCGTGAAAGGCAATTTACCTATTGTACCTCACTTCCTGATTCTTAACGAAGCATCATGATTGATTGCTCCATTAATATTACTTTAAATTCAAAATTGAAATTCAATCAATTCTTGGTTAAACTCAAAATTATTGTTATTTTTTAAAGTTTCTGATTTTTTGAAAAATATTTTTTATTGTAGAATATCAGAGACATTTTTTTATTTTTTTTATTTTTTTATATTTTTATTAATGAAAATAATTATGTTTAACATTAATAAAAATATTTAATATGAAATTAATATGGTAAATGAACTAATTTACGTATATTAAGGGAATGAAATGAGTTGGTTAATTTGAATAAATGTGAGATGATTATTTTAAAATATTTTTGTGTAACATTAAATTATTCATATGGTCCTATTTTTAAATCACTTCCAACATGTTACATTAAAACCAAGAAACACTTTAGACTATATTAACTAAGGTTCTGAAACCCGGACCGATCATTGAATCGATCGGGGTACTGAGTCAAAGGTCAGTGGGTCAGATCGAAATTAAACCGGAGGTAAACCAGAGTCACACCAGTGATAAATTGAATATTTTAGGCTTATTAGTATGAAATTCTAAGAAATAATTAAAAAAAAGTGATTTTTCTAAAAGTATCAAACCGGGTCAGTCACCGAACCGGCTCGGTTTGGTGGCCGGACCAGCCGGTCCAGTCCGGGTTCCAAAATACTGATATTAACTCATTTTTAAAATTTAACAACTTTTCAACCTTATCTCTATTTAATATACGTTATTTCTATAAGAATAAAATCTATATAATAATAAATTAAAGGTAAAATTATACATTCAATATAAAAATATTTAATGATACGACCAATAAATAAGGAAAAAAAGTTTTTCTTACTCTTCATTAAAAGAATATTGAATGCAGAAACTAAAATGGATGGGAAGGAGTGAATATAGAATATAGAATACATTGAAATTTTATATTTTGGATCAAATCTAACTCATCCAACTAATTTTTATATTAGAGTTTGTTTGATGATTGAATATGGAATAATTTGCCATATGTGCAATGCACCAAATGAAAGTCACATGCTTCCCACGTGCCTATCCTCATCACTTCACGTGCCCATGTTCTTTTGATTTGATTCTCCTTTCCCCCCAAAACCATTCCCATCTTCAAGCTAGCTAATAAATTAAATCTTAAATCCTTTCCCGTTTCAACATTTAGACGATAATGAAATGGCATTTTATTATTTTTAAATAATGCTTTTTTAACTCTTCCTATCCAACATTTATGCAATCATCCTACATGTTATTAGGGAGGAAATAATAGATTCAATTGTCAAAACAAATGTATTTTATATTTTTATTAGCTTGACATGATTTGATTTAATCAGGGCTCAATGGAACTTTTAGAAACATTGGCATTGTTTAAAAAAATTATATACCATCCTTTAATTAAATTATGATATGCATGATCTTTTAATTGAATTTCGTTTGATAAAAAATAAACATCTTATCTAAAAGAAAAAATTAAACATCTTTCATATTTTAAGTAAAAAATTTATTCAAAAAAGGACTCGAGTGATTTCATAAAAATTTGTGGGAATTAACAGCAAAACATAAAAAATTTAGAATCTATATGTAGTTCGGCCTAATATTCTGGGATGGATTTGTAACATGATTTCTTTATTCACTTGTTTTTGTCCAACCCTCCACACACACTATTAGACTTGTGAGCTTGTTCATTTTTATTTATTGTTTTTTTGTTAACTTTGATAAGACACTGACAAAAAATACGTGTAAATTAATTTAGTTAACAAGTGTTACCCAAATATTATAATTTATATGAATTTCAAAATTTGTTATAAATTTTGTTATTTTTAAAATATGAATAATAAAATAATAAAAAAATCCAAAAAAAAATATCCTCCCATGTGTGAATGAGATAAAAATTAAAAGCCATCTGAAAAAATCTCTTATAATTAGGTTGAGATGGAATAGGCTTCTAATTCTTTTGGAATGAAAAATTATAAAAGTTTATATTTTTTTTATAAATAATGAGATTTATTTTTGAAAGTTCATTTCAATTCTCTACAATTGGACACAAAATTTAAGTGAAAAGATAAAAAGAGGAGGTCTATCTTCATTTTTCTGTCCATCTTCCAATATCTATATCACACTGGACCTGCTTATAGTTTAAATTGAATTTAATAGTCTTTTGAAAATTGGACTAACCTAATTGAACTACCACTACTATAAAATGTAGATTTTATGTTCCTAAAAGACGTCCCTTTTTTAAAAAGGGAAGTAAAAAATAAAGACGGTGGCATTTTTGTAATTATGGGTAAGAATTAAGTAACTTTAGGTGTCCCTTTTAAAAAAGGGACGCTTAAAGTAAAAAAAATTAATTTTTTTAAGACTTTAGGTGTCCCTTTTAAAAAAAGAACGCCTAAAGTAAAAAAAAAATATTTTTGTTAATTTTTTTTTTATACTTTAGACGTCACTTTTTGAAAAGGGACGTCTAAAGTCAGGACTTTAGACGTCCCTTTTCAAAAAGTGACGCCTAAAGTATAAAAAATTAATTTTTTAAAAATTTTTTTTAGACTTTAGGCGTTTTTTTTTAAAAGACACCTAAAGTAAAAAAAATTAATTTTTTAAATTTTTAAGTCATTTTTTTTTTACTTTAGACGTCCCAAATTTAAAAAGAGACGTCTAAAGGTAACGTATATCAGTCAAATTGATACTGACATTACTCTCTTGAAGCTCATTTTCCATCATAACTCTCTCTCTTACTCCCTTTCATTATCGTTATTTTTTTTTTTAAAGTCGTCCTCCTCTATCTCCATCACCATCATCTACCGTCTTCCTCTCCATTATTGAAGCTCGTTGCCATTGTTCTTCCTCGATCTTTGATGCTGTTGGTTCCTCCTCCCTCCCTCTCCCGCCTTTGGCCTCCATCCTCCCTCTCCTACTGTGGCAAAAAGGTATGGATAACTAATTTTTCTTTTTATAGGCTAAGTTTTAAACTGAGATTATTGTATATGTATTTTGTTGTGTTAAGATTTAGATTTATCTTCATTGTAGATTCATTTTGATTTATCATCCTTCACCAATATTAATCTGTAAGGATATTTTGATTTATAAAAAACTGTTCGATCTTGTTTCTGTATGTTATAATTGTTAGGCAGTGAAAAATATAAACGAGTTTTTTTTTTTAAAAAATAACTTTAGACGTCCCTTTTCTTAAAAATGGACGTCTAAAGTTTTTTTTTTTTTTTTTAAAAAAAACTTTAGACGTCCCTTTTTTAAAGGACGCCGTATTTTGACTTTTTTACGTCCCCGGTATAGGCGTCCTTCTTTTTTTAGACGTTAAAAGGGCTAAAAAAAGACGTTAAAAGTGTTTTATGTAATAGTGTACGGAAGTATAGATTAATTATATGCCTAGTGTCAGTATATGTGACACAACCACCATGGCATAAGAGTTTTCCCTGTTAATGAAAGATTTCGGAGTTCAATACCTCTTATAATATCATATTATTAGTGTCTGTCTTTTTAGTTCAATATGTGTGTGTGTGTGAGAGACAAAACCAATCACCCTGGGGATTGATAGTGAACATTGAATTGGTAAAACAGATGGTTAAGTAAGTGGCATTAGTCACATAAGTTTTTTACTTTTAAAATTTTCTACTTGCTAATTTTTTTTTAAACCTTAATTCATGTTTTTAAGAAATGATTCGTGCAAATCTATACTCAAAAAGCTAAGCACCAAGAAGAGAAAAATAAATGAACAGATTTAAATTGTATATTTAGAACTAGAAATTATGGGATGTCCCTGGAGTGACTTAAAATTAGAAATTAAAAATTATAAAACAAGTATATACACTTCGTTAGAAAATCATGGTGTATTGATGGATATTTTCTTTTTCACCATATATTATTTTTCTTCAAATTTAAATATACATTTATATTATTACAAATAATTATTTTTTAATTTTAAATATATATTATTTAAAATATTTTAATTTATTAATGACTGATCAATCATAGGATTAAATTTAAAATCTAACTATTAAATCTTGAACCGAGGCTCAATTGATTCAATCACCGACTCAATAGTTGGTGTGGTCTTTTTTTTGTTTTTTCTAAATCATCAACTCCATTAAATAAAAAGATTACACATCATGATTCTATAATCATAACAGGACATGATTGTAGAGAATTAAAAATATTACGATGAATGTAATGTACTCTAGTGAAATGTTTAGAGGAAAATGATTTCAAAATGAAACAAATGTCAGAGTATAAAATATTTGCTGAATTTTCCTTGTAGCCACTCTTCGGAAAAATCTGCTTCATAAGGGAAATTATTTCCAGGTCTCTGACTGATGATGGGAAAAGGTTGTAGCTAATTATCCATTGAAGAGAATATCTAAAACATTTCATTGCAAGAAATTCTTGGCCATTTAATTTCTTCCACAAAATTGATTGTATAGCCCCCCATTAAAATAGATCCTAGATTGACACAATTTGGTACGGCCATAATTATATTTCTCCATAAAAATACACCACTCATTAGAATCAATCTCATCCAAACGCATGAGTCACTTCCATTAACCCTGAAGTTGTAATATCCTGAGAACATTATGAAGAAAAGGCCAAGGAGCATAATGATGAGGCAGTTTTAATTTCTTTAATAATTGAAATAGGCTAACCTTTTGACCTTTATGAATCCCTATAACAGGAAGAAGCTTAAAGACTTTAATCAACATTAGATCTTGACTATCCTCAAATAATTTTATTAATATTGTGTTCAACCAAGTCTTGAAGTCTTCAAAATTATTTACCAGAGGAGAAACAGAGAGACCTCCATACCAAACAACTTTCACAAATGGACAATTAACAAATACATGATCCAATGTTTCTAGAGATGAGCAGCTTAAAGGGCAACTACCATAACAATAAGATGGTGTTTGATCAAAGTTTTCATAACCAGTAGAGCCTCATTGAGAATTTTCCATACAAGCAACAAATCTTTCATTGGTAGAAAAATTGACCATAGAAATTTCTAGAAAGCATCAATCACGATGGGTTCAAACTCCAAATTAATCTGTCTTGAATATTGGAAAAAAGAAGTAGAGTCTGGAGGATAAGATTTACAATATCCTATGAATAAAGAGATTGAATTAAGGGGCATTCCATCTTACTGGCACTGAGGTCTGGTCTTCTTATCTTTAGAATTTAAATGAGGCACTTTATTTTTAAGATTCAAGTTATTTAAATTTTAGTTAAATTATATAAAATCTCCCTAAACTTTGAATCAGTTACATATAAACTTCTGATATTTCAAAGTTATGTAACTCTTGACCTTTTATTTTTTATTATTAATCATTTGCCATTAACTGACTGTTATTTTTTTTAACAGAAATTGTTACATCAAATTAGTAAATGATATGTTGCATCCTATATAAATTACTAATTTTATAAAACACCATGAACTTTGACTAGTTATAGATAACTCATTAAACTTTTATCAGTTATAAATAAAAGTTGATAATTCAAAATTTAAATTTAACCCCGTAAAATTTTGATTTTAATATTAAACTCTGTGTCGTTGCTTTTATCATTTTAATAACTTTATTAAGATTTTTACTATCAATTTTTCAATTAAAATAGCTTTTTACTATGTCGTTACTCTTATTGAAAAAAAGGACAAATCTCAGTAAATACTCTCAAACTATAAAAAGACAAATCAATGACTTGAATTCACATAATACCAGATTCCCCTATAGGTAGCAAAGAGGGATTTGCAAATGTTGTAAAAAGACTTCACTGCCTTTACTGCTCTCATCTCTCATTAATCTCAAATCTCCCGCCTCAACCTCACCAGCTGAGAAGAAGACAAAGGTTGGATGGATGCTTGGTGGAGAGGAAGAGGACCACAATGATCCTTCAAGCCCCAAATTGATTGGGATAACTCCTTCTTCTTGCACTTCTCTTCTTCTATTATTCGAGTTCGATGCTGCCATAGCCTCCTTCTTCGTCCCCTTCGTGATCGGCTACAACATCGGCATTTCAGGTCTATATCTTCAACTTCTCTCTCTTCCTTCTCTCCCTCTCCCTCTCCCTCTCCCTCTCTTGTAAGGATGGAAATTATGATCCCCTTACAGAAATTGTTAGATTTCCAAAATTAGGTCAGGCATATCTTGCTTGACCTAATGATCACCTTTTCACAGAAACCAGATTTTTGTTCCTTTCTTTGAAAAGCTAAGAACGCCCACAAGTTGTTTCCTTGCTATGTTGTCTTTGAGACCTGAAATCAAATTTTGCCCAAATCTTGCTTTGCCTTTGATTTCTCTGTATCTAAGTGCCTTGTATTAGGATCTTTGACTAAGAAAAAACATATAGGCTTCTAGAAATGGTCATTAAGGCCGCGCTAAATGAATGAACTATGAACTCCAAATGCTGCATAAAATTCAAAATATGCAAGGACATCAAAGACTTGAATCAGGTAGATGATATCAAATGGCATACCCTTTAGATGTGATGCTCAGAAATGAATTTCTAATATTCTCTTTTCAGAAAAAAAAATCTATAGTTAACAGATGTGTAAATCTGTAAACGATGAAAAATGGTTTGTTCCAAAGGGCATGGTTGTACAGGAACATGATTTGGCTTCTGGGTTCTCTGCAATTGTTCCTATGTAACTATGTAGTTTGTTTGTTTGGGATGATTATTAATTTCATTACTAGGTATGGTGATTTTGTCAAATTGAATTTGCCGGCGTTGATTTCCTCTGAGAATTTGACTAATTACTGGATAATCCTTCCTTCATTTGGTTTCAAATTCCAATAGCAAAGAGATGGGAAGGCTGAGAGATGTTGCGTCTCTGAGAGCGATGGCTATATTGAGTCTTGCCATGGGCTTCTCTCTCTCTTTTTAAATTTTACTCTGAGTAGTTTGGTCATTTAGTTAAAGTTAAAAATATTTCTCTCTTTTTTTTAATTTTACTTGGGTAATTTAGTCATTTAGTTAGATTTAAAAATCTTACATTTCTCTACTAAATCTGATATGTGATTTCTTGGTCACATCTATTTGTTCCCCCCTATTTTAATAGTACTTTTTCTGGTATTTTCGCTTGAAAAATGATTTACAAATAAAAAATTAGCGAGGGAAAAAGTTATCATTTTACCTTAAATGTAATATTTAAACTATCAATTTATTCTAAGAATGTATTTAACATAAATGATGACATTTTTATTTATATATTTTTAAAATATTATTTTTTTAGTTTTTTTATATGAAAAAGCTATTTTAATGGACAAATGATAATAATAAAAATATTAATAAATTTATTAAAATGATAAACGTAGACGTAGGGTAAGGTAACAAAAAAAAGAGAACATGAAGTTTAGTATAATAAATCAAAATTTTACGGGAGCTGAATTTAAATTTTGAAATGTTAGGGGATCTGTAACTAGTCAAAGTTTAAGAAGGTATTTGTTAACCTGACTTGACAAAATATGTTAAAAAGATTACAGTCAGTTAATAACAGTAGACTAATAATAAAAATATAAAAGGTGAAGATGTTAAATTTAAATTTTAAAATGTCAGTGTTTAAATGTAACTAATCTATTTAAATTTTGAAATATCAGGGTTATATATAAATGATATAATTCAGGAGATTTTATATAATTTAGTTTTAAATTTAATATTCAAAGGAGCCTCTCCTTTAGGTTAGCTGATGCAGTCCCTCTTTCTTGATTTAATATAAGATATTTTTTAAAATAAATTTATATTTAATAACATAAGATATTCTTGGAGAAAAAAATAATTAATAAATATCTTTTTTTCTCATTAACTAAATATAAATAAAATTTAGGAAAAAATCACATTAAAAATTTTATTATTTGCCAAAGAAATTAACGTTGAAAGCTCAAAATATCTGAAAGGGTATGTGATGTGAAAAACAGGGAAAAACAAATGCATTAATGAAGGCGCACCACCTGGTAGATATTTTTAATCGGTGGGACCCACATACCAGCCTCGGCTATATAGATATATGTTGGGGTTTGGATCCTAATTTCTTATCCATGTGAGACTGTTAGTTAACCCTTGTTTACTTCCATCTCTCCTCTCTTGAGTTTTAGCTATCTGCATCGCCATGGCTTCTCACTCTCAGCCCGCAGATGCCAAGCTGGTGGTTTCAACCTCGCCAAAGAGCGACAACAGCGCCGGAAAAGGCCACTGCTTGTGTTCTCCGACCACCCACGAAGGCTCTTTCCGATGTCGTTTTCATCGCTCATCGTCGTCTTCCTCCTCATCATCAACCCCTTGGATCAAACGCTCCAATTCCATGCCTGGCCACAACAAGCATGCCCTTCCTGTTTCTCCTCCGTCTTCTTCTACTTAGTCGTCTTCTTCTTCTTCACCACGCTTCTGTTATAATTATTGTTGTGGTAGAAATCTTTGGGATTAATCTTGCTTTGTCATCTCTTCACTACTATAAACTGGTATCTATCCCTGTTATGTAAATCTATGTTCTGTGTTCTGATTGAGTTCTCTCATGAATGATCTACGTACCTACCTTTTGTTCTTACCATAACTTGTTTTTGTTTTCCTTCTTTGTGATACCGATAGATCGTCTAGCTCATGCGTATGTCCACATGATTTTAATTTGGTTCTTGATGATCATAAGTCATAACAGATCTAAGTCGGATGTGTTTGGGTTCACACTTAAAAATTAGGTAAGCTTAGATAAAATTATTTTTAAGTCGAGACAAATATATTTTTACATATTTAGTTTATTAAACCGTAAATCACGTCGGAAATGGAAAAGCACTGTTAATTCAAAACACTTAATTGCGTAGAATAATGAAAATGAATTATTACGGATTTTGTTTATTTAAATTGGAAGAAAGATGGATAGATAGTGATATATATTGGAGCAAAACTTTAGCCCAAACCTCATCCACAATGCAAGAAAATGACAACATGTGTGGCCGACCTTGATAATGACATAGCAATTCCATAATTATTAGATCCTTATCCTTTTTATTTTTTTTAAAAAAAGATTTCTTCATCCTGTTTCAATTATGTTCTTTTTTAAAAGAGTAGGGAATCAATTAGTTTCCAAAGAGATAATAAAGGGTGAGAAATGGTCATATTTTCCCACCTGCCCCATTGAAAAGATAGAAGGTGATGATTCACCATCATTTCATATTTAATATCATATTACTTTCATTTAAATGATCTAAACGATGATCCACCTTATCTCTACTAAATAGTAAAATATTAATTGTCTCTGTCCCACGCTCATCAAGTATATTTTAAAAGTATACTTTGAAAATTAGAAAAGGGCCAATAAGTGATTTCAATTTATAAAATCACGTCAGTGGAGTAGTGGAGGAATATGAGATTATAAAATTTTGATAAAAAGACGACTCTGCTCTTAAGTTGCATTTACCTTCATCTTCTTCTCCCTTTCTTTCATCTCATAATAACTTAATCATTATTTTTTTGGCTTTCATCCGTTTCTCTATTGGCTGATTGGTCCGATATAATTCATAAAACGAGTTTTTGGGTTGAGACTATAGACGAAGCTCAGAGATGTCCAAATAATGGCAGGTTGGGGATTCGCAGCTTTGACGATTTCCAAGAGGTTGACAAATCCAGTACGGTGCGTGAAGGGTGTGTGTCGAAGATTTTTGACAGCAAGAGCTCGTCGTTAATGTCGCCTTCGATAATGAAAATTTGGTGCTTAGAATTTGGGAAGAAGCACCTATCTGACACGCTTCAGGAGGGATCATAGTAGCCGTTGAAGTTATCAACGTCAAGAACTTCGTCATCGTGCTTCTTGAGGGCCAAGGCGTAGTGGGAGCCAATGAAGCCAGTAGCACCGTTGATGAGGATGGACGGCGAGGCGTGTGAATTGAGATAAAGTTGTGAAACAAGAAAGTGAAGCCGTTAATGTAAAATATATTGTTGTTAATACAAATACATGTGTTGTTATTGGCCCCTAAAACTTGTTAATTTCAAACTTATCCCTGGATATGTGTTGGTTTTTGAGATATGAAGTTATGAAATAAGAAAGTGAAGTCGTTAATGTAAAATATGGTAATGTTAATATAGATACATGTGTTGTTGTTGGCCTCGAAATTTGTTAATTTCAAACTTATCCCTGGGTATGTGTTAATTTTTGAGATATGAAGTTGTGAAACAAGAAAGTGAAGTCGTTAATATAAAATATGATGTTGTTAATATAAATACAAGTGTTGTTATTAGACTCTAAAATTTGTTAATTTCAAACTTATCTCTAGGCATGTATTAGTTTTTGAGATACAAAGTTGTAAAACAAGAAAATGAAGTTGTTAATATAAAATATAGTGTTGTTAATATAGATAAATGTTTTGTTATTGGCCCCTGAAACTTGTTCATTTCAAACTTATTGGCCCCAACACATGCCCAATGATAAATTTGAAATTAACAAGTTTCAGGGGCTAATATCAACATACATATATATATTAACAGCACTATATTTTATATTAATGACTTCACTTTCTTGTTTCACAACTTCATATCTCAAAAACTGACACATATCAAGAAAGTTTGAAATTAACAAGTTTCAGGGGTCAATAACAACACATATATCTATATTAACAGTATTATATTTTACATTAACGACTTTACTTTCTTGTTTTACAAATTTGTATCTTAATTCATAACTTTGTATCTCAATTCACACCCCTTGCCGACCTACATGTCCCTCCTCGTAACAGTGCTATTGGCTTTATCAGCTCCCATTGCAACTTGGCCTTCAAGAAGCACGGTGACAGAGTTCTTGGCCTTGATAACTTCTACGGCTACTACGATCCCTCCCTGAAGCATGCCAGACAGGCGCTTCTTTCCAAATTTCAAGCACCAAATCTTCATTGTCGAAGGCGACGTTAACGACAAGCCCTTGTTGTTGAAACTCTTTAACGCACACCCTTCACTCACATTGCTGGATTTGTCAACCTCCTGAAAATCGCTAAAGCTGTGAATCCCTAACCCGCTATTGTGTGGGCGTCTTCAAGCTCCTTCTATGATCTCAACACCGAAAACTCGTTCTTTGAATTACATCGGACCAATTAACCGGTGAAGAGGCAGATGAAAGCCCAAAAACAAAAAAAGTGGCCAGATTATTTTGAGCTTAGAAGAAGGGAGAAGAAGATGAAGGAGGAACCAACTAAAGGACATGAGCGTCTTTTTGTCAAGATTTTATAATCTCATATTCTTCCACTGTATTGACATATGATTTTATAAATTAGAATCACTCATTTGTCCTTTTCTAATTTCCAGAGTATTTTTCTAAAATTTTTCCTAATATTTTTTTTAGGACTAAGATACAATTTTATTATGAAAGTGTTCGTTTGTAATGCTACTCCCAAAGTTGCTTTTGAGTTCAATAAGAGGCATCGTTGTTTTATTTTAAGACTTTTGACCATCTTAAGGATTAGAAGTAATATACCATAATTTCAAACTATAATTTCAAACTATAAGTGCTATCTGATTAATCACCCTTGATACATAATCATTTTTTAACATTTCAATATTTTCAACCAAGACTTGTACCTTCTTATTGAAAAAGACAGCGAGGTACCATTTGTTGAATTTATTAAGATCGACAGTAACATGATTAGCCCAAAAACAAATAACAAGTTGAGGGGTAGAGAATACTTCAATTTCAATTCATTCTTGACTTTTGTATTTTAAATCATTAGCTCTAGCCCCAAAAACATCATTTTTTATATTCCTCTTGGCGAAAAGTTTAAAGATAAGAATATCCATTTTGTTAAATATTTTTACACATATTATAATATCAATATATTTGTTTATTGATTGAAAGTTGATTTCAAGCATTTTTAGAATGTGAAAACTTTTCTTACTATTAAAATTTTTTTATTCTAAAAATTTATAACTTTTGATGATGATGATAACTCGGAAGAAAATTTGCCTTCCTAAAATATTTTTAAATTTTAATAAACATTCTTATATTGATTGTTTTGGTTTATTTTCAAATTAAAAATGTTAAAACTTCAGAGAAGTGTCAACAAAAGAAATTAATACTCCAACAAAACTATGACATTATATCAAAATATTATAGTATCCTTTTCTAAAAAAAATTTATTCACAATGGTTGCTATTATAAAACATTATAATTAAAACTAAAATTTCTTAAATCTTACTAATTTCATTTCATATTATAAGACACTATTTGAAAAGTCCAATATTTTACATTGTACATTGTGTTTGGTTTCATAGGAGGTTTTTGAGGGGAGGGGAGGGAAGAAGAGGGAATTTGCTAGTTGTTCCGCTTCTTTGTTTGGCTTTAAATTTTTTTAAAGGATGGAGGGGAGTTGTTCCCTCCCCCTTATTTAGATAACACAATTCTTAAGGAAACATAAATATTTTTAAAAGCAATTAATTTTTTTCAGCCCATAATGTTTCCCTTAGTTAGAGTTGATAATATAGGTTGAGCTCAGGTTTAGCTTGGTTTGATGCATACCTCAACCTATAGTGTTGTGTTAACGGAGCACATTCTTAACCAAAGGATCTTCAAAGAGTACTCATTCTGATCTTTTGTATAAAGAACAATTTTCCTAATAGGAGTGGTTCTAAATATAATAAATAAATCCTTTTTATATGAAATTTTAAACTAATCTTTTCCTTTTTTAGTCCCATTAAATATATGGTACTCATTATCTCTTTATAATAACTTTTCACTCATTATTTTTCATGTAATCTCTTTATAAATAATAAAGGTATAATTGGATGAAAATACATATCTTATAAATTTTTTAATTAAATTTAACTAACATTTTGATAGTTGTTACTACAAAAAAAAAAAAACATAGAAGGGAGTAAATTATAACAATGACATATACTACTGCTGTTCTTAGTATAAGTTCAGTTTGACCAAGTCTCACATACTAAAAAATGGATGTAAAGACCTTTAATATGTTTTAAATTGATTGGTATTTCTAAATTTGTCCTTATTTAATAATGAGTATTGAAAAAAAGATGCTATATAGAATCATGATGTATATTCTTTTTATTTAATGGACTTGATCATTTTAGAAAAAAAAAAGATGCTATATATTTCCTCTCACCTACATTTTTAATGTGGGTAATATTGAAAATTAGTCATTAATAACTTTTAAGGTGCATTTATATTTTAGACAAAAATATTTTTACAAGTTGGCCTTATAATAAGGTGGTAACTTCAGTTGATGATAAGTTCATAACTTTAAAGCTTCATTTTCCTAAGGTAAGTTTGTACTAGAGTTTCACTTATTGTGGGTAGTTAGATTTTAGGGAAAATGGCTCCTAGGTTCCAAGGGACCAAAATAATAGCAACAAAGTATCAAAGCAAATTGCCATGACAGAAAAGTCCCAAGGGACTTTTTCTATTATGAATTCCCTTAGTGAAAAGACCATCATGCCCCTAAGGAAAGAAACAAAAAAAAGGCACAGAAGAAGAGGGAGTAAGAGTAGCGTATTTTCCCTAAACGTAGAGAATCAATGATTGCTCTGTTCGTTACTTGTCCTCATTTTGTTATTTCATTTCAGGGTCTCTCCTTACCCTCTTTCTCCCTCCCCGATCGAATGTTCTGTAGGAAAACCCGGCAAAAGAGGATTTGAATGGAGTCACTCACAAGGTATTTTTTGATATAGAGATCGACGGGAAGCTTGCAGTTATATTTGAACTTGTTAGATCCCTGAAATTTCCATTAATATGATTCAAAACCTGAGCTAGTCATTCCATATTATTTAGCAAGTTTTTGCATACTTCTTTTGGTTAATTGTTGTGGGAATTTAGGGAATCGAATCACATATTAAGTGTTAGAAGGAAGTTTATGTATTACTGAATTTAAGGCATCATACATGGTTGCTGTGAGTTCAAATTAGTCTGGATGATGGCTTATTTCGTCTAGCATTGCTCTGTTATTGGTGAGAACAAGCTGAAATAATAATACAAAATTATTGTTAATACGTGCAGTTGTAGTTGTTAATATGATTGTTGTAGTTGTTAGTACGATGCTCTATTTTTAATAAATGTAATTGTGAACATAAATCAGCTTGTGAACATAACTCATGTAATTGTAAAAAGATGCATTAGGAATTGTGAAAACAGACGTCAATTATTGAAAAGATGCATTAGAAATTTGTAACTCATGTAATTTATTGCTAGATAAGTTGTGAATGATAGCTCATATATTGTTCTTAAGAGCAACATTCCCTAACTTGAATGCCATATTAGAGGCTCAGAGTAAGCTTTTCGTTTTCCTGGTTATTTTCATTTTGATTAATTATTGATAGGTATATACATGGTTTGCTTAGGACTTAAGGTGAACTTGTGCGTCTTTTATTCTCCCCCTTTTTAAATTAAGTGTTATAGGTTAAAGTAAAATTTGATAAACGTGTAAAGAATTAACAATCTAGCATAAATTGTGGATGATTGTAGATGATTTTCATTATTATATACAGTATCTTTTTTGATCTGTCTCCTGCACATCAATGCAAGTTTATGGATGCATACAGAGCTCATGATATAATGAAGAGTACATTGATGAAGAAGTTTCTAAAATATTACTTTCCTCTCAACCTGGTCCTCCAATTGTAAAGCCTCACAAGTTGGTCTTCCAAAACGTTTTTCCCAATCAAAATGATCCTTCACTTAAGCAAACTTGTTCTGTAGGCATGAACTATATGGCTTAGTTCTTTAGTTACTTGCTGAGCATTTTTTTTGGCGTATATTAGGCATATAACTAACTTACTTCCTTGTAATTGAGTGTTATGAGATGATTTATTACTTCCTGCATTGTTTAACACACTTATGCACCCAGCGCATTCACAGAGAGCAATTACATGGTTTGGCATTTGGTATAAATATATTAATAAAAAGAGACCCATGATTTTGCTTATCTTTTATTTCCCTTGCTATTAGAATGGTGCCTCCCCCTCCTCTAACATGTTTATTTTCTTGGGTTGGGGGTAATAGTTTGATGTGGTACCCCTAGAAACAGGTTCAGTAAGCTTATTTGGAAAGAAGACTATATGAGAGGAGCCAGTTAAGAAAAAGAATCCTGGAGTGGTCAAAATTAGTCCATGGACATTGGCACGATCAAAATTTCCTCTTGGCTTGTGACACATAAGAGGAACAAACATGCGCAGAAGGTTTTATCCATTGTAGCTGGCAACCAACAAGGCAAGAGGAAGAAAGAGACATAGGACTTGTTTTGTTACTTTGTACCGAAGCCTTTTTGTTATGTAAATATGTATTTTCCAGCTCTATGTTATTTTGAAGAAAAGGCTTGTTATGACAATGACAACTGTTTGTGGCAAGTTTGACATATGTACTTTCAGTTCTTTAACCATGTGCCCTTACTGTTTATATAGTTTTAAACAACATATTTACAACTTGTTTAGTAGATTTTAACAACTTCATTAGCTATATTTACAATCTGATCAGTCTTTGAGGGCTATTAGCAAAGCTGACATGAAGCAAGTCAGAAAATGTGATTTGATGTATTTACAACATGTTCAGTATGTTTTAACAGCTTCATTAGCCATACTTACAGCTTGATCAGTCTTCGTCAGCTACTGGCTAAGTTGAGACAAACCAAGTCAGAAAATATGATTTTTTTTATTTACAACTTTCTTAGTAGGTTTTAACAACTTCATTAGTCATATTTACAACCTGATTAGTCTTCGTGGGCTACATGCTAAGCTGAGACGAACCAAGTCAGAAAATGTGATTTTGTGTATTTACAACTTGTTCAGTAGGTTTTAACAACTTCATTAGTCATATTTATAACATGATCAGTCTTCGTGGGCTATTAGCTAAGCTGAGATGAACCAAGTCAGAAAATATGATTTTGTGTATTTACAACTTGTTCAGTAGGTTTTAAAAACTTTATTAGTCATATTTAGAACCTATCAGTCTTCGTGGGCTACTTGCTAAGCAGAGACGAACCAAGTCAGAAAATGTGATTTTTGTATTTACAACTTGTTCAGTAGGTTTTAACAACTTCATTAGTCATATTTACAACCTGATTAGTCTTTGTGGGCTACTGGCTAAGCTGAGATAAACCAAGTCAGAAAATGTGATTTGGTGTATTTAGAACGTATTTAGTATATTTTAACAACTTCATTAGCCATATTTACATCCTGATCAGTCTTCGTGGGCTACTGGCTAAGCTGAGATGAACCAAGTCAAAAAATGTGATTTGGTGTATTTACAACTTGTTCACTAGGTTTTAACAACTTCATTTGCCATATTCACAAGTTGATCAGTCTTCCTAGGCTACTGCTTAACCTGACATGAACCAAGTCAGAAAATATGCTTTGGTGTATTTACAACTTGTTCAGTATATTTTAACAAATTATTAGCCATAATTACAACCTGATCAGTCTTCGTGGGCTACTGGCTAAGCTGATATGAACCAAGTCAGAATATATGATTTGGTGTATTTACAACTTGTTCAGTAGGTTTTAACAACTTCATTAGTCATATTCACAAGTTGATCAGTCTTCCTGAACAACGATCAGAAGCAGAGTAGCTTACTAGCAGCAGCTTCAGCACCCACGTTGCAAATGACATCTCAGTGCTTTGTTTACCGCTATGAGATTTACCATACTACACATATTAAAGAAAACAAGATAATGCAAAATTTTTCTAATTAATGAACTGAAGTAAATCCCTCGATATTGTCTCAAACCGAAATTGAATTCTCATGGAAGATCTTCAAGATGGCTACTTTTATACCAATCCCAAAATTACTGAGCTGTCGAATACCCCAGAAGATGGGCTATTAAATTTGCTGTTAATTTCTTCGAAGGGTTTGTTGAAGCGATGAATTCGTCTAAGAACGATGTGGGCGTGAACAAAACGACTTAGAATGGGAAAAAATCGAAGAAATTCCTGGGAATTTGACTGAATGTTTGCGTTCTTCTTGTCTATATTCTTTTGGGAATTTGTGTTTATTCTTTTGACATTCCTTCATTTTCTCTTTCTTTGCATTTTCCTCTATTTCTATTTCTGTGTGTTTCTTCCATTTCTCTTTTCATGTGTTTTCTCTTTTCTTTCCTTAAAGGCAAGATGGTCTTTTCACATAGAAAATTAATCACAGAAAAGTCCTTAGGGACTTTTTTGAGTTGGGAATCCCCTTTAGGACTTAGTTGCCATTTTTTTAGTCCCTTGGGACCTAGGAGCCATTTTCCCTAGATTTTAAGATGTATTCCCTCTATTCTTTGTTATAAATTTTAAATTTGGGGATGAATGTTTCTCAAAATATAAGATTGTGTTTCCTCAACTTTACTTATTGTTAACTATATTTGTTGCACTTATTCTCTCTCACTTATCCTATTTACACATAATGATATAGTTAAAAAAATAATACATATTTATCATCTTAACTAATTTTAACCTTTTTCTTTATTAAAGCAAATCAGTTATTTAAAGCTTATAATAAGGAACAGAGTGAGTACAAGACTCTTTGATTTATATTTTATTTTCGTATATGTATTATTCAATTAAAACTCCATAACTTAATTTAGTCCATTAATTAATTATTATTTTTATCTTGTAGAGTTTATCTATGTATTATGTAATTATTTTCAATTAAAAATATAAAAAAATTCAAGCTTTTGAACCTGACCTAAGCAGGTCAATTAGGAGTGTGCTTGATAAAAACCCAAAAGTAGGGGCAAAATGGTTTATGGGCCCGCGGACCTATTTTGACCGCACTATCATAAATATATCCAACATGCTTGCTTGGCTAACTTGTATAAAAAAAATTACTTGTCTGAAAAACATAATCACTATAAACATAAAATAATAATGATGGTGATGATGATCGGTATGAAGGTAAAAAAATTTAAAAAAATTGTGATATTAACTATCTGATTGTTTTTCTTGGTACTTGTACATTAGGTAAAAATAAGTTATAGCACCAACTTAAGAAAGCATATATCAATAATCCTTCAGTTAAGAGTGATGTATTGAGAGTAAAATTTTGATGAATGATTTGGTAGTTAAGTTAGTTTCTACAAATCAAAGTCGTGAATCAAAGAGAAAATACGCTCCTAGTTTCTTTTCTTTTGTTTTTCTTTTTTAGTCAATCAATATGCTCCTAGTTTCACATAATAGCATACTTTAAAAATTAGAGTGCAAACACTACCTTAATCAACAACTTGTTGTATGTTAGAGAAAATACAAATTTCAAAGCATCAAAAGTAAACTATTAACTCATATATTTAGAAGTTTTGGGGAGAAAAATTAAGTCCGCTTTTCAAGTTCATTATATTTGACACTATTATATATTGTGAAAAGCTGAGATAAAGTCCCTAAACATGGTTTTAGATAGAGAACTTTGAACTAAATATGTATTCCATCAAGCAACATACTCAGCTCCAATTACCAGTTAGCATTTATAGCACATACATTCAAACCACCAAAAACTTGAAAAGCCTAAAAACATTTTGTTAATTACCAACACCAATTTTTTAGGCATGGCTAGAGCAATACATCAAAGAAGGATATACACTAAAATAGAAATATCGTTCTGAGACACGTCTTTGAAATTTGGAATCCAAGAGAAGAATAAAAGTCTAGTATAATTGTGAAAACAATTGAACATAATTACCCATAAGACAACTGCAAAAAGGAGAAGCTCTTGATGAAACAATTAGTGTTTACCTCCAATGTAGTTTTAGCTTCCTCACTAAATGTTTTGCAAAGAATTTCATAACTGATCTCTATCCCTATCTGCACAAGGTACACATACTGCAGCTCAATATTAGAGTAGAAAATAGGTGGTATTGGTTGAATTATGCCATGATAGTAAAATATTAACAATATACTATTAGATTAACTTTTGATGATGACATATTTCATAAGTTGTACCCTATCTTATCTATTTATTACTTTACTATCATCAATCATCAACTATCAATCAATTATATTTTAAAAAACTTGTAAAACACGATTTAGTGAAAAACAAGTTTAGACCTATTAATCAATATTTGCATAACAAAAAAAAAAAAAGCATAGACAAGGGAGTAATGAAGTAATTGATGAGATCTCATTATTAGTGGGAATGCGATAGCCACTGTCCTTCAAGAAGCGCCAATGGGATTTCAAAAAAGCAATCAGTGGGTACTGTAGTTGGTGTAGATTGAATGCAAATATTTGAGAACCTCTTTGATATGCTTGCATGGTGTTAAGACTAAGAGACCCAGACAGATAAACAAACTGAATATTATTATTGAGTGAAGAATCCAATAACAACAAATAATAAGCACTGGACCCTTATATATACAAGTCACAACCCTATGCAACAACAAAAAATAACATGAACAATACTGTCTAACTAAATCAGTCACTAACTAACTGGGCTAAGAAATTAACCTAGGCCCTTGAGGCCCACTACATCATACACTGCCTAAGACTCCCCCTCAAGTTGGGAACTCTATATTCATAAGTTCCTAGCTTGCTTATGATGTACTCATGTTGTGGACCTCCAAGTCCATTAGTCAAGACCTAACATGTCCAAAAGTAATCATTCCTTGTAACATCTTTTCTCTTACGAAGTGACAATCCACTTTAATGTTCTTGGTGCATTCGTGAAAAACTGGGTTTGTGGCTATGTGAATTGCTACCCGATTATCACAGTATACCTTGGCTGGTTCTATATTTGAAATCTGGAGTTCCTTAAACAACCCTACAATCCATGTCAGTTCTGAGGTTGCCTTTGCTAAGGCCATGTACTCTGCTTTTGTAGACGAAGTGGAAAAACTTTATTTCATGGATTTCCAACAAATCAGTAAGCCGCCTAATCTAACCAAGAAACCAATGACAGAACGCCTTGTATCTTTACAACCAGCATGATTTGAGTCACAGAAGTACTCTAGACTGATAGGACTTACAGCTGTAAAGAAAATCCCTCGGCTAGGCATATCCTTGAGATACCTCACCAATCTCAAGGCGGCTTTCATATGTGAATCCTTAGGGCTTTGCATGAATTGAGATAAAACCTGTACAATAAATGAAATATCAGGTCTTATTAATGTTAAATACAATAACTTACCTATAAGCCTTCTATAGCTCCCTAGTTCCTGTAAGAAGTGGTCTTCCTTAGTATCCTCTGCAGTGAGCTTGAGATTCTGCTCAACGGGAGTGAAAGTCAAATCTGACTTATCTAAACATGTTTGGTCAACAAGTTTGGTGGTATATTTTCTTTGGTTAAGAAGTATGCCATGGTTAGAACGAACCAATTCCAGACCTAAGAAATATTTCAATGTCCCAAGATCCTTAATCTTAAACTCACTATACAAATACCTCTTTACATCATTTATCATTTTTACACTATTCCTGGTAATCATCAAGTCATCCACATATGCAAGCACATACAACTTACCATCCTTAGTTTGCTTGTGAAAGATGGCATAGTCATACTTACTCTGTTGAAAGCCATCCTTAATTAAGGAATGAGTTAATTTATCATTCCATTGCCTTAAAGCCTGCTTGAGGCCATATAAGGATTTTTGTAATTTACAAACTGAAACCACTCTCCCCCTTTCGCTCAAAGCCTTAGGGTATAATCATATAGACCTCCTCATGAAGGCCCCCTGCAAAAATGAATTATCTACATCCATTTGACATATCATCCAATTATTTATGGTAGTTAAAGTAAGTATAACATGAATGGTTACACTTTTTATAACAGGAGAAAATGTTTCATAAAAGTCTATCCTTTCCTTTTAACTATACCCCTTAGCAACTAATCAAGCCTTCAAATTTTCTAAGGTTCCATCAGCCCTATACTTAGTTTTAAAAACCCATTCACATCCTATAGGTTTCTTCCCTTGGGGTAGTGTGACAATCTTCCAAGTTTTATTAGTTTCTAGGGCTTTAATCTCATTTTCCATTGCCTTAACCCATCTAGGGTCTTTGGTAACTTATTTATAAGTATCAGGCTCAATGTACCTATCAATAGAACCAAGGAAGTATTGATAATGCATTGACAAATCATCATAGGCCACTGTATCTAATAATATAGAACCATTTATCAAGTCTGGATGTTGTTTTGGAATCATTTTAGCGGTAGATGGAACATACTTACAGTGATAATCTTAGAGTCTAATCGGTAACCTTCTTTCTCGCCCGGATTTAAGTGGGGGCTGATGACTTTGTAAGGGTTGAATCTGTCCTTGTTGATCTAAATGTGGGGTTGGATCCCATCCTTCATTACCTTGGTTGATATTACCTTGCAGTTGATTTTAGGTGGTAGGAGCAAGAAGGTATTCTTGCTTATGATCAATGATGAAAGGGTCCAATAGTCTGATTTGCACTTCTTATTGCTTGTCAAAGTTGTCAAATTGCATATCCCTGAAAGGAAACTTGTCTTCAACAAATATGACATTCTCACTGACTATAAGTGTCTTAGTTTCTATATTATATAAGAGGTATCCCTTTTAAGTGGTGGGATAGCCCATAAAAACACAAGCTTTGGATCTAGCATCAAATTTTTCAATGGGATTCCTATTTACAACAAAGGAAAGACATCCAAAAACCCTTAAATGAGATAAGTTTGACGCCTTACCATACAATCTTTCAAATAAAGTTGTATTCCCTAACACACGAGTTGGAATTCTGTTAATTACATATGTAGCAGCTCTTATTGCCTCACCCCAAAATCTGATAGGTAAGTTGCAATAAAACATCATGCTCCTAGCTGTCTCTAATAAATGTCTATGCTTTTTTTCAACAACCCCATTTTGTTGGGGTGTATATTAGCAAGTTTTATGATGAACAATACCATTACTACTAAGGAAATCATGCACTTCATGGTTACCAAACTCAGTTCCATTATCCGTTATAACCATTTTAATCTTGGCAGAGAATTGGTTTTCAACATAAGTGGCAAAATTTTTCATGCATTTAATTGCATCATATTTAAAAGACATCAAAAAAATCCATGTGCTTCTAGAGAAATCATCTTCAATGGTTAGAAAGTATTTGTAGCCTTGATGTGTCGAAGTCCTATATGGGCCCCACACATCCAGATGAAATAATTCAAAACAACGAGAAGTTTTGGATTCACTAGAAACAAATGGCAACTTCGCATGTTTTGCTCGTATAGAAACTTCACATTTACTTTGATCAACAATGGATATGTCTTTCTTTACATCATGTAAGAATTTCAAAACATCAAATTGAGTATGCCCTAATCTATGATGCCAAAGCAAATGCATATCAGTATTACATTTAGTGACATCATTCACTTTTCTAGGTAGATTTTGTTTCTTGAACAAGTCCAATCCATTAGAGATTCTACTAATCCCTTTGGTCATTCCATTCCTCACATCCTGCAATACACAAAAGTCAGGAAGAAAACAAACTGTACAGGAGCTATCTAATGTTAGTTTACCCACAGAAATCAGATTATAACAAAACTCCTTAGCATAATGGACATTTGTGAGGTGTATGTGTTCATTTATTTGTACTTCTCTTATATTTGTTACCTGAATTTTCTGTCCATTGGGGATCTTAACCCATCTTCCTACTCCATAGTAAGCTTTATATTTATCTAGGTTACTTAAGTTATTCACAATATGACAGCTTGCTCTTGAATCTAATATCCATTCATGAGAAAGTAGAGAAGAGTGAAAACCTAGCGTAGGAAATATTGGTGAAAACTCGGCGTCGTCACACCAGGAAATCGCCGATCAAGAAGTAGCGAAGGACATACCTAAGAAATTTTCATTTTCTTCCGTTAAACCAAGAAAAATCACCATGGAACAAAAAAGGAACACATTAGGGCAGGTTTTTGAAAACTACCAAAAAATGGAAAAGAGCCCAGAAACAAATTGGGTATCTAAGAGGAAAATGCAATATAGGTCTTTTAACCCGAATCACTAGTTCAGCTAACCCGCTCTAGTACCATGTTAAGACTGAAAGACCCAAACAGATAAATAAATTGAATATTATTATTGAGTGAAGAATCCAACAACAACAAATAATAAGCACTTGACCCTTATATAAACAAGTTACAGCCTATGCAACAACCAAAAATAACATGAACAATACTATCCAACTAAATCAGTCACTAATTAACTAGACTAAGCAATTGGGCCCAGGCCCTTGAGGCCCACTACATCATATACTGCCAAGACATGGATTCTTAAGGAACGAGCACTTGTGCTCTACTAAGCAAGGGAGAGAATAGCAATAAAGACGCAAGCCATTTTTTTGTTTTTGAATTAACTAATAAGGGCAACTTGGTAATTGCACATTTAAAACTTAAATTCCCCACTCCAGGATTGCTGAAACTTTTGGACGGAGTCCCCCTACATACAAAGTCCCATTTGAATTTGATGCCATTGAACATGTCCACAAAGACCTCGTTGTAGTCCACGGTGATCTCCAAACCCTTTCCTGCATCATTGGGCTTGTTAATTTTGATTCTGCAAGTGCAGGGAGAGATTTTCTTGGCCCTAGAAAGTATGTGTGGCATCATAGATCTAGTTGTTGATGAGACCATCAAACTCATCAATCACTATGGTGAGTTGGGAAGAGAAGTGATTGAAGATTCCACGGATACCACCAAAGAAATAGTTTCAAATTTCCCTAGGCAAGAGGTCTTAAACTACTGAACTATGGTAGTGGTGATGGAGGCGGCCTTTGAAACGAACGGCTTGGTTGTAGCAAGGTTGGCTTCAAGGGTGAAGCAAGCAGAGAGTAAGATCTTCGTATGGAGTAGGATGCAAGGGACATCACTTAAAATACACTATTTTCAATAAGTGATAAGGTCTTAAGGCCCTGTTTAGTATGAAGTATTGGGGGGTAGGGGTTGGGATTGTGCTAGAATATATCGTTTGATATGAGGAACTATATATAATCAGGGATTTGGAGTACCATGAAAGTAGGATTGCTACAAAGTCACTCCTTCTAGTATTATGTTTTCAATCCCGAGACTATAAAATTGTAAGGATAAAAATATCATTGATTAAAATATTTTTCGGAAAAAAAATAACCCCCCTGATTTTAACCTAGAATCCATCTCTCTCACATAATCACTTTCTTTTTTCTCTCACCAACGACATGATCACTTTTAAAAAATTCATTGCAGATTTTTTTCCCGAAGAACGATTACAGATTTGAGGTATTGTGTCTCTTTTATTTTCTTCTTTTATTGAGTTATGATCAAGTCTTTTATCCCAAAATTAGAATGCCTTTAATATCATAATACCAAGGATTCCTTGAGGTCTACTCTGATGGTTCCGTCAAACGCTTCACCCCTAAAATCGCGCCGCAGTCAGCAAACTCATCCGACTTCTGCAAATCCAAGGACGTCATCATTAACCCCTCAAAACCCGTCACTGTCAGGCTCTTCATCCCTCATTCTCCTTCCCAGTCCCATAAGCTTCATGTCTTGGTTTACTTCCACTGTAGCAGTTCTTGCATCGGCTCCACCACATGGCTCGACTATTACCAGTTCCTATCCGACTTCTCCGTTGCCTCTTAATCCATCATTCTCTCTGTTGATTACTGTTTGGATTTAAGGGATGAGTGTTTGGGTCTTTTCATAATTAGTGTCTATTTATTAAATAAGATTAATGCAATTATTCCCTCCAACTATTACTTCGTATCAAACATATTTTTAAAGCATCAGTCTCAGTCTCAGTCTTAATCTCAATCCATCAAAATTCAGTGGCACGTATCAAACAGGGCCTAACATTCTGTTATAAAATAATCTCAACCACAGAATTCAATTATGGTCTTATTGTTTTTTCTTTCCTTTTGTATATATATGCTTTTGCTGCTCGTTCCATGTCTTTTTCACCCCACATGCCACTATGTCTTCTCTCTTCACTCCTCTTAAAAATTTATTTGTGGATAAATTTTAGATCAAAAATTACATTAAAAGTATTTATAAATACTTATGCAATTTTCTGATTGGAAAAATTATATTTGTGTGACATTTTTCATTATAAAATTGAGAATGTTCAAAACTTGTCAAACAAAATATTTTTTATAAGGAAATTCTCCTAAATAATTCCGTATGTTGTGATAACACTAAAAAGAAAGCGCTGATTTATTGTGATAACAATATAAATAATTTTTTTGTAGTATAAGTTGAGTAGTTAAAATTTAACACATTGACAAATCATTTATATGTATTCTGAACTACACATATTTTGTTAGTTCTTTCAAAATTTTCACATACTTCATTGGGTTATGTGTAATATTTTCTTTTAAGAAATTCTTATATCTTTTAATAGGATTTTGGTTTTAAACAAATAAATACTATCTTATGAAATAGTCCACGGACGGATGCCGTTAAATAAATAGTTCTAATTGTCCCTAGGCAACATGTACTATCCTAATTTTTATTTCTAAAATTTAAATAATTTTAGGAAAAATTTAATTCATGGTAAATAGAATACCATGTAATTAATTAAATAAAGATAATTTATCTAAAATATGATTTGTGATAATAGAAAAAAAATAAATAAAAAATAATAGGATCGTTGTTGTTGTCGGAAATGTTAAAAAAGAAAAAAGTGATAAATAATTTAAAATAACGTAATAAAGGCCCATGCCCACTAAAAATAAGGGGGATAATTCAGAGAAAAGCTTTTAAAAAAGAGTAAATAATGAAAAAGTAAAGATAAATAATAGTTTTAAAATTAAAAAAATAAATGCTAATGCCATGCAACGACCCTTTAGCATAGGTATTAAATTCAAACCCCCTCCACCCCGCGGCAATCAATTGCCGGCTAAAGAGGGGGAGTAAAGGCCTGTTTGAGTTGGCATTGAAAGTTTATGTAAATCAAGGTAAAACTTATCTCACATATTTACCTCGTATACGGTAAATCATATTAGAAAAGTAGTTTCTAACGCCGATCCAAACAAACATTAAATACGAGAGGGAGTGCACAATGCAGCATTTTCTTTTTCTCGTAGGGCAATTTTTAGGGTTCATTTTGATAAGTAAAATCACTTCTATTCACTCAAGTCTCTTCATCAATATTAATCTATTCATTTAGCTCTTTCTAATGAGTATATTTTTGAATTGGTTAGAGTAAATTTTTATGTTAGAGTTTGGTGCAAGTGTTAAATTTTAACAATATATATAATAGAACTATTTTAATAGTCAAGTTGAATGAATTTAGATTTATTTACTAATTGTCCTGAGAATTTAAAACGTAATTTGTGTTTAAAAAGTTTAGAGTTTTTGGTGTGTGTATGATATTTTCACCGATTTAATTTGAGTTAAATGATTAATTTGGGTTTTTTAGATGTATTATTAAATTTTTTATGGTTTAGATTTAAGTTTGAAATTTGAAGGTTGGAATTTTAATAGATTTTTATATTTTTAGAATTTTGGGATTTTTGTTAAAGGAAGTTATTTGGGAATTGTTAAGGACTTAATTGAGTGATTTGAATTGTTATAGAAAATAGAAATTTGTGTTAAAATGATTAGTTATGGTTTGTGGGAGATTTCAGAATTTTCATTACTTGAAGAACACAAACTTTAACTAAATATGTAAATATATAGTTGAAGCGTTTATATATATATATATATATATATATATATATATATATATATATATAATATCAAAAATAACATTCATTAACTGTTAATTGTTAATTTGGAAACTATAAATTTGTGATAAATTATGCCAAATAACTCAATAAGTTATTAATGTGTGATTATAGAATTGTGTAGATTGATAGTGAATGGCTGGTATTGAGCATGTAGCATATTTGTTGTGGTAATATCTCCTTACTTGGCGAGAAGTAACCACTTTTCATTTGTTATGTGTATTGGTATATTGTTTGTGAGTATTTTTTGAAATAATTATGAGAATAAAAAATGGTATGTTGATATTGATTAGATACTCTAATGAGTACTTTGAAATGTTTATTGAAATTAAGAAAGTTATCATAATGTTGATAACTATTTTAATAGAAATTGCCTTGTGAAACCTTATGATTTGAATTATGATATATATATATATATATATATATATATAAGTTGGGAATTGAGATATTATGTCATATATATATATAAATGATTTGAATACCATGATATGAATGTGAAAATCCTGAGAAATTCTCATTGAATTAGTTATTAATAATTATTGTGATGGTTGAATTGTGATGAGATCTAATAATTTGTTTCACCATATGATATAACATTTATTAGTGCACGATGGTTGGCTTTTTATTGTCTTATTGGTTCAATGAAAGACTATCACATTGGTTTAACGAGGGGATACGACACCTCACTAATTCAATGAGAGGGAAAACCATGGTCCGGGTATGTGCGTTGTGAATTTTGGTTGATCCTCATCATGTAACTAGAGAGCTTTTTGAGTGGCCAGTAACATAGATAGTAACTTAGCCTATGGATCTAGTCGGTGAAAATAAGGCGGTTCAGTTGGATTGATGGGAGGCAACTGGGAAAATTGTGACATGGAATTAATGATATAGAAATTGCAATATGAAATTTATGATATGGAATTTGTTATATAGAAATTGTGATATGAAATTTATGATATGGAATTTTGTAAATTATACCTCTAATACTTTGTTATATGTATTGTTCTCTTTGGCATCTCATTATACATGTTAACATGTGCTCATGAGCAGATGTTAGCATGTGTAATGAGTTAAGTAACTGTTTATTGAGGCTTTTATCTTATCCCATTAATTTAACATTTTTCACGTGATAATTCTTATGCTAGGACTTTGGGGAGAGCTCATAAGGCATAGATATCTCTCCATATATTTGTATAGCCTTTTTTTAGTTAATTATGTGATAAATTGATGTATATTGTCATTCATAAGTGTCATATTTTGTAAACTCTAATTTAACTGCACACTTTTGATTAAATTGTTGCAAGCTGGTATGCTAGTAGAAGGCCTAAAACCCTTAGGATTGCATTTGATTGGATGTGGATCCATAAACTTATATTTTGGAAACTTTTGACTATTATACTATAATTTAGATGCTACGTAGAAATGGTTTTGTTCTTAGGCTTATGGTGAATGTTATATACTGAGTTTTACGGCACTCATGCCCTGTTTGATATCATGGAAGTGTAAGGGTGGGAAGTGGAAGTAGAAGTGGAAGTGGAACCCCATATTTATGTGTTTGGTAGGGGTGAAGACACTTCTCTAGGGAAGTGACTTCCATAAAAAATGATGAAAGTTACTTTCATCAACCCCTCCCCAAGGAACTGGTTCCACTTCTATGAAAGTGGAATTTTGTTGACCATTATGCCCTCTTATGTTTTATCAAATTCCAAGCTTTGCCCCTCTTGCTTCCTTCCTTTCTCTTCTGCCTGACATTCGACAATCTCCATCTGAAACTAGTTTTCTTCAACAATTTTCTTCAACCTTCCACTCGACTACCATGGAACCCATCCCTAATAACAATTTTTTTTGTGACATCTAGAACTTGTTTTCTTCAACCTCAGTTATCTCATTTTTCTTCAATCCCCACCATCATCTTCAACATCCCGCTTCAAAGAACTAGATCGAAGACTAGATTGTGCACAATTTTCTCCATGTCGTCGAACATGTCGAGCTTACCCCAAGCCGCTACTGAGCCTGCCAAACCTATCCCATGCCACCCTCAAGCCATCGAACATGCCCCACACTACTGTCGAGCCATCAAACCTGCATCCTGCCGCCATCAAACCTACCTCTTCTATCACCTCTCTCTCTCTCTCTAATAGATCTAGGGTTGTATATTTTTCAGGGGATGTTTGTGATTGTTTTCTTTTCAAATCGATTTTTAGATCTTTTTTCCTTGATTGACTTTCTAGGTCGATTGTTATTCTTGATTGTCATGCTTCTTGATTATGTTGATTGTTCATCAGCCATAGTTACCAGTAGTGTTGTTTTGGCAAGGCAGTTTCTTCATGGAAGATTTTTCTTTTCAAAAGGCAAGGGTATTTTAGCCATTTCATAGGGAAAAAACATATATTGATTACAAATAATATCTCACTTTCATTGGCATACCAAAAATATTTTAGAAACCACTTCCACTTCCAATTCCACTTCTACCTTCAATTCTACTTCCATTTACACTTCTATAAAAAAACTATTCTATTGTACCAAATGGGGCATTAGAGTCCAAGTGTTATTCTATAAATCTGAGTCAAGAGGAGTTTTATTTAGATATCCATGTCAGGTGGGCTTTACCTTCTTTTTAATATGGTTTGATTTGTAAAATGTTTAGAAAGGTGTTTTATCCATAATCCCCTTAAAATGTTTAGATTATCTCTTTTTTTTTAATCATAGATGACTTTAGTTTGAAATGGGTAATTCCATGTAGTCACGAAAGATTATTTAAATGATTTTTTAAACTTTATTTTTACCATGGTTATCATTTGATTGACAAGTTATAACGAAGAATTTAGGAAAAAAATTTTACACAAGTCCCAGGCCACTTGTTGGAAAAGTATAGCTACAACATCTTGGCCGTGGCAAGATTGTTTTCAACAAAAGTGGCAGAGAAGAGGAGTATTTATGGGTTAATGAAGTAAGCAATAAAAAATAAAAGGTTAAAGTGTAAATTTATTTTAAAAAATTTTCTCATGACCAATGCTATTTTAAAAGTTTTTTTTTGTTTGATGTTGTCTTGAGAGTTTAAAATCATAACATCGGCCCAATTTCAAATTCACTGACGTGGATCATGTGTTGACCAAGTTATGCTAATGTGGCTATACCCATATCATGCCACATATCATATCATTCTTAATATAAAAAAAAGGGAAAAATGCCCCTCCAAAATGTTTCTCATACATATATCATGTTAGCAATGATTTTCTCACTCTGCTCGTCATTCTTGCTAGCCAGCATCCAGCAAGACAAAGATTTCCCCTTCCCCTCCCACTCTGTCCTTCGTGGATAATGAAACAGGTCCAATAGATTCAACTTAGATAGAAAGTAACAAATTGATTTCAACATATCCAAACAATGATTTGAGAAGGTTGTCACTAGTGAGATTGGAGAAGGACGTTGCATCATTGGAAGAGAGGAATTATATCTTCTTCTATTTTTTTTAACAATTCAGTTGGGAGACAGTTGGTAGGAAATTGATTACTTTTTAAATTTAATAATTCATTAATTGATTGAATAACAATTTTCCTTTTCTTTCTTTTTAAAGAAGGGTCGAATGTGAAAATAGATACTACCTCTTATCCTTAATATCATATCTTGTTTTTAAGGTAAATTACAACAAAATATTTAAAAATTAAATTAAGGACCAGATGTAGTATAAGGCTACACCACAAAATATTTAGAAGTTATAAGAAGTGACCTATAAGGATTAATGAATTGAAAATGTCAAACAAGTGATTTTTTTAAATTTAGAAGTTATAAATAATTTAAATGGGACTATTAATACATCTTATAAAAGGGAAATTTTCCTATAAATACCTATTTAATAAATTAATTGTTAAATGGGGCCTTGTATCTTCCCTGTATGCAGAAGATCTTCCCTTGTATTCAAGCAATCTTCCATGTATTCAATATATCTTCCTTATGTGATCTTCCTTTATGTTTAAATAATCCTCCTTGTGTGCAAAAGATCTTCCCTAAAATATTTTTAGATCTCATTTGGTAAATAAATTTTTAATGAGTGAGGTCTTTATAGGCAATTTTCCCCTCATACAACTTTGTCTACCCATTAGGCCATGATACAATGTCTAATTGTCTTTGATTTGGCCTCAAGACACCTAGGAAAGGATTAAGGTAACTTAAGCTTCCAGGTGGCCACTACAATTTTATGAGAAACAAGCCCATGGATTTCTCATCAAGGGTCATGTTTACCACTAGCACACTTTCTTTCTTTATCATTATTATTTTATTAGAAACGAGATGGTATGCTGGTATCCCCAGACATAGAGATCATCAAAATGGATTTTACTTCTCCTAACAAAATTTTTTCCATGCACACGACCCAATTCGATCAAGGACATTTCCAACTATACATCTACCAACTATGTTGATCCACCTCGCATGTTTTTCTATCACTAATAACGTATCATCAACAATCACATTCACACAACACCCTTCCATCACAATTTTTTAAATATAACATATTCACATTAATAAAATCAATTCACATCAGTTTAGTGAAAAGTAAGGTTCTTAAACCTGGATCGGTCATTGAACCGAGGTCAGTAAGTCAGATCGGAATCAAACCAGTGAGAAATTGAATATTTTAAGCTTATTAATATAAAATTCTAAAGAAAAATTAAAAAAATGATTCTTTTTTAAAAACAATACCTGATCGGATCGGTCACCGGACCGGTCCAATTTACTAGCAGGTTGGTTGGTTTTTGGGCCGGACTAGCAAGTCCGATTCGAGTTTTAGAACCTAAGTGAAAAGTGAAACATAGAAAGACTAATATATATAGAACAAAGTAGTCAAATAAGGGACCATTCAAGAGGATAGTGCAGTGGAATAACTAAAGCTTATTGTAACGAGTTCATAGTATCAATAAAAGCCAAAAGGTATGTATCATTCACTGATGAATAAAAGTGACCATGATGGAGTGTCTTGTCAAAAATCATACAACATTAGAGAGATTTCTAGGGAGCATGATCATTTACACGAGTTCAGAGAAAATGAAACATTAAGAAGACTAATATAAGACGGAATATCCTTGTAGTGAAATATTTAAATACTCATGAGAAGTTCAAGATGTTGATGAAAGCCAAAAATCCAACTAGCTATCACTGCTGGACAATACTCACCATGTCAAATAACCTTGTCCAAAATCAACTGTGATGAAGCCAGCATTGGAGTTTTTCCTAGTGGGTATGAGTATGCAATTGTGAGGACCACTTTCAATTCTCAAGAGGTAGAATGGACAGTGTTGGCTAACTCCTGTAAATTCTGGAATCTGAGTCATGTCCACGGACGCTGACCTTAAGAGCTATTCCGTAACCACCGGCAAGCTGGAAGCGGCACTCCCCAGGATAAAATGGACTCTTCTTGCAGCCACAGGGTGAACAGAACAGCGAAAAAACAAAGCAACCAGAAGGCAGAGATAACAGAGGAGGACCAGTGAGGAAGAGTGCTCGAGAGCTCAGAGCTGGATCTTGAACCTCTCGCAGGTTGTGCCTTTTATAGGCTCTCCATGCATCCGAACGTTGGGTAGTAAATTAATGGCCATAAACCCAATTAACCCGGCGGTTTCTAAACGTTGGATGTCATAAACCTGATTTTATGAGGAAGTTTCTGAACATTAACAGATGGCCAATTAAACAAAATAAAATGGGATTTATGACCTTTGTAACTGAAGTGCTAAGGTTTCAAAAAAAAATGCCTTAAAATTGGGTATTTCTGGTAAGCCATTTTAAAAAATAAATTTCAGATTTTTTCAAAAACATTTAATAAAAAGTGCTCAGTTCGTGTTTAATTTGCGCGCAGGGGGAAAATCGCCGGATTTCAACTGCGTTTGCTTCCTGGTAGCCCGTTGTTGTGCGTGCGAGCCCACTCTTCCTCTTGGTCCATCTACTAGCCTAATTTCACAAGGAGTAATATATACTCTTGTGTTATCTCTCTCCCAAGCAATGTGTGACTTGTTCCCTTTGATACACCCACATGTAAGTTAAAAACTCCAACAATCCCCCACATGTGTCAAAAGGAACGCCTTTAGCTTAGTTGCACACCCGGGTATAATCATTGTATCTAGTGGTCTTTAGGACTATGAACTAAACCTAGACTAACAACACTTAATACACAGAGATGTTAGTGGTCCTATGGACTATGAACTCACATCTATTGGCCGTATACTAGAGGCATTAGTAGTCAAATTATACCCCCCACATTTCGCTGTTAACGCGGTTTTGCACGTTAAACAGCCATGCGCGTGCCTGGTGCATAACGAATACTCTAGAGATTTTACCACGATCTCATAGGAGAGGCCCCACTCCATATTCGTAGAGGTGATTTCATAAAATGTACCTGTAATGAGCACATCATTCCGTAAAATTATGAAATCATTAAGAGCTTTACTCATCCTCACCAAAATGCATTCTAGCACATTCTCGGCATCATAGGAAGGGACTAACAATTTATTTTTGTGCTAGCAGAACTAACAGACGACTTATTCTTACCCATTAAACCTCCTTCATGGGATCACCAATCACAGAGGTTGGGTTGCCATCGCTGTTAATTTCGTATCGGCTTAAGTCACATTCCCCTCGATGAATCAAATATTTGTTTCCTTCCCAAGGCTTTTGTAAACGGATCCGCAAGGTTCACTGCTGACCTTACATAATCGATTGAGATTACACCATCTTTTAGCAGCTGCCTTATTATATTATGTCTCAATCAAATATGTCTACTTTTACCATTAAAGGTTTTATTTTTAGCTGTAGCTATCTCAGATTGGCTATCACAATGTAAAGACACTGATGGTATTGGTTTTCCACCTAGTGGGATATCTGCCAAGAAGTTTTTCAACCACTTAGCCTCAGTACCAATCAACTCTATAGCAATAAACTCAGAATCCCTTGAGGGACTGGTTAAGATAGTTTGTTTGACTGACTTCCATGTTATGGCACCACCACCAAGAGTGAAAACATAGCCACTAGTGGATTTGCTCTCCTCTGAATCTGAGATCCAGTTAGTGTCACTGTATCCTTCTAATACAGCGGGAAATCTACTATAATGAATACCATAATCTATGGTACCTCTCAGGTATTTCAATACCCTTACCAGAGCCTTTCAATGGTCATTATCTGGATAATGAGTATATCTGCTCAATCTACACACAGCGTATGCTATGTCTGGCCTGATATAGTTCATTAAATGCAACAGACTCCCAATAATCTGTGCATATTTGGATTGAGCAATTGGATCTCCTCTATTTTTCTTTAAATGCACATTAGGATCATAAAGAGTATTCACAAGAGACTCATCAAACAACTCAAACTTTCTCAGAATTTTCTCAACATAATGTTCCTGAGAAAGTATGATACCATTATCATTCCTTATTATTTTTACACCCAAAATTACTTTGGCTTCATCCAAATCTTTCATGTCAAAATTAGAAGACAAAAAATGTTTTGTCTCAAGCACAATACTCATACTAGTACCAAAGATAAGCATGTCATCCACATACAAACAAATAATCTCACAATCATCATTTATAAGTTTTGTATAAACACATCTTTCTACCTCAATAGTAGAGAAACCACCACTAAACAAAACTTGATCCAGTTTTTCATGCCATTGTTTAGGCACTTGTTTCAAACCATACAAAGATTTAATAAGTTTACAAACTTTGTTTTCTTGCCCAAGAATAATACAACCTTCAGGTTGCTGTATATAAATCTCCTCTTCTAAATCACCATTTAAAAACGTAATTTTAACATCCATTTGATGAATGAAAAGTTTATGAATAGAAGCTAAGGCAATTAAGATTCTAACAGAAGAAATCCTAGTTACAGGAGAGAAGGTGTCAAAATAATCAATGTTACGAGTATATGATGGTGTATTTAGAAGTGCAAGTGTACACTGTCGTAATCAAGTAATATAGAAGTGAGTAGAGTATCGTTCCCACGAGGATTGATCACTAAGTACCAAAATTGGTAATTTTAATTCTATTTAGTCGGTTGACTAGTTGTGATTGAGATTGCAAGATAGAAATGATGAAATATGAATACAAGTGATATAAAGACAAATATGAGTAAAAGCCCTAGGGATTAGATTTCACTTAATAAATTCCGGATTGAATCACTTATCTATTCTAGTCCAATTTATTCCACATGATTGATAGTCGAGTTTCCCTATTTTAATTACTAGCCTCTTCCAAGGTCAAGTAATTCTATAATTAATTGCTAACCCAATATATTCCTATATGAATTTAAGCAATCAATCATGCATTAAGATTTATGGAACTCAATTAAGACTACATAACCCATATGAATATATTCCTATTTCATATGCAAATTATGGTTTTAATTATAGGATCCACACACATGTATCTCCTTCCGGTCTCAACATGCATATTAAAATCATCCAAAAGGTGGCCAATCAATTGTAAGCATTAAGAGCAATAATTAAAACTCAATCATGAAGGAAAAATTAAAACTAGATTTAATAAGTTAAGATTCAATCCGTCATTAGTAAGCTACGTCATCACCCTAGGAAAAGGAAAATTTAGCTCATGATAAAATTAAAAACAAAACCAAAATATATTACAAACATCATAAATATTGCATAAAAACTAATTACAAAAACATAAAAATACAACTAAAAGATGCATGAAAATGGAAAATCTAGCCTACCATATAGGAGGTAAAACCATCCATGTAGGTGGCAACCTATACCATCCATAAAGGAGGACTACCTAGGCCTTCCATATAGGAGGTAAAACCATCCATGTAGGAGGCATGCAAGAAGTAAAAAAAATGCAAGAAATAAATTCTAAAAATAACAACTTTCTCTCTAAAATAGAAACTCTCTCTCTCTCTCTCTTCCTTCCTCTTCTTCCTCCTCATTTTAGGGTGCCAAGAAGTTCTATTTATAGGCTTCATTTTCGGACTGCTACAGTATTTTGCTACAGTGATTTTGCTACAGTGAACCGCACTGCTACAGTGACTCGACCACCCACTTGCTACAGTGCATCGACTGCTACAGTGAACCGACCACACCGTTCGCTACAATGAAACTGTTACAGTGCACAGTGAACAGTACCCCGCATGAACAGTGCACAGTGAATAGTCCCACGTGAATAGTAACTTTCCCTTAAATGCCTTCTTTAATTCTTTTTAATCCGGTACTATCCATGGCTGCAAGAAAATCATTATTTATTTATTAATTACACCCAAATTAATTACATTCAGCTCAAATATAGTCCACAAAATCATCATATAAGGGAAAATGAATATGCAAATATTTTACTTATCAATCAACATTTTCTTTTTGAGTATACCCTTTAGCTACCAACCTAGCTTTGTATTTATCAATAGTTCCATCAGGAAAGTACTTTTTCCTAAAAACCCATTTACAACCAATAGGTTTTGCTCCTGGAGGCAAGTCTACCAAAACCCACGTTTTATTTTGATTTAAAGAATCAACTTCAGTTTTTATTGCTTCTTTCCAAAAAGATTCATCCAGAGAAGAAATAGCTTCATAAAAAATTTTTGGGTTTATCTTGCACCAGGTAAGTATAAAAATCATCCCCAAAAGATATATGTTTTCTTTGTCTTTTACTTCTCCTTAAATCTTCAACTAAAACTTCATTTGAAGTTCGTTCAATAGAAGAATTTCCAACTCTTGTAGGAGTATGCTCAACCTTCAAAGGAAATATTTGTTCAAAAAACTTTGCATCTTTTGTTTCAACTATTGTGTTATGATCTAAAACATCGCTTTTTTCAAAACCAGAAAACGATAAGCGACACTTTGTTGAGCATATCCAATAAATATGCAATCAGAGGTTTTAGAACCAATTTTCCTCTTTTTAACATCAGGTAGTAAAACTTTAACAAGACACCCCCACACTTTCAAATATTAAAGATTAGGCAAAAAACCTTTCCATAATTGATAAGGTGTCTTCTTAGTTTTCTTGTGAGGTATTCTATTTTGTAGAAAACAGGCAGACAATAAAGCTTCACCCTACAAGTTATTAGGTGTTGCAGAACTTACAAGTAATGCATTCATTATTCTTTTAAAGTTCTATTTTTTCTTTCTGCAACACCGTTAGACTAAGGTAAATAAGGAGGAGTTACCTAATGTATTATACCTTCTTTTTCACAAAATTTGTTTAGTAATAAATATTTCCCTCCTCTATCTGATCTAACTCGTTTAATCTTTTTTTTTAACTGCTTTTCAACTTCTGCTTTGTATAAAAGAAACTTGTCAAAAGATTCATCTTTATTTCTCAATAAATATACTTTAGTATATCTTGAAAAATCATCGATAAAGGTAATATAATACATCTTACCTCCTCTGGTTTCAGTTTGCTTTAAATCTCCTAAATCGGTATGAATTATGGACAATAACTCAATTTCTCTTTGTGTAGAAAAATGTGTCCTCTTGGTTAATTTAGTTTCTACACAAACCTTGCATTTACTTTGAAAATCAATTTTAGTTTTAGAAATTAGCCCTAGATTTTGTAGCCTCTTAATATAAGATTTATTAACATGTCTTAATCTAGCATGCCAAACATCATAAGAATCAACCAAGTAAGCAGAAGAAGATGCATTCTCATTCATTTCAACAATACTCAGAACAAATAGTCCCTTATTACAATATCCCTTCCCAATAAGAACATTGTTCTTAGTTATGACAATCTTGTCAGATTCAAAATAGACTCTAGCCCCAGCTTTCCCAAGTAGCGCCACAGAAACCAAGTTAGCTCTTACTTCAGGTACATACAGCACGTCATTCAATGCCAAGGTCTTTCCATATGTGAGCTTCAGCATCACTCTCCCTTTTCCATGAACCTTAGCGGTTCGGGAGTCAGCCAGATAAATGTGGTCTTCCCCTTCTTCAAAGGAGGTAAACAACTCTTTGTTTGCAAAGATGTGCCTGGTAGCTCCTGAGTCTACCACCCATTTCTTCACATCAGAGACAAGAAGGGCTTGTGACACCACAGCAACAATGATATCTTCATCACTGCTATCATCTCCTTCAACCAAATTCACATTTGGCTTGGAAGGATTTCCACCATTTTGAGAGTTATCTCCCTTAGCCCTTTTCCTTCATTGAGCTGCATAGTGACCTAGTTTTCCACAGACAAAGCAATTGCCTTTCTTCTTTTTGGGGTTAGTATCCTTGGGCTTGTGGTAAGGTTTTTTATTTTTATTATTTTTTTAGAGTCGTACCTCTTGTTGTGCAGCTTTTCCTCAACTAAGTTTGCTTTAACAGCCATTTCTTTGCCCTTTGCAGCTTGTATTGCTTTTCGGTTGGTATCTTCAATGATGATATGAGTGATCAGATCATTCAGGGAAAATTGTTTTTGTTTGTGTTTTAGCTGTTGCTTGTAGTCATTCTATGAATCTGGCAGCTTTTCGATCAGTACACCAGCCACGAACTCATCTGGCAGATTAATCTTCTCAACTCGAAGCTCATCATTCAACTTGTGGTACTCGTTGGTCTGGAGCTTGATGTCTTTGTCATCTGTCATCTCCCATTTGTAAAAATTCCCTATCACGAACTTCTGCTTGCCAGCATCCTCAGCAGTATACTTGAGGATAAGTGATCCCATATCTCACTCGCTTCTTTGTATACATGGTATACATCGAACAGATCGTTAGATAAAGTAGTAATAAGAGTGTGTCTGCAAACCTTATTAGCATAAGCCCAAGCATCCTTCTGGGCTTAGTTAGCATCTGAGGATGGTGCAGGTTGTGTAAGTGCATCAGCGACTCCATGCATGTCAAGGACAGTGTAGACACGTTCCTGCCAGCATCTGAAGTTCTTCCCTTCAAACAGCTCTATCTTCGAGATATCCGGGAACTGTCTTGGCATAGGCACTACCATCGGAATAGAGGCAGCATTTGGGTTGTAAGGTTCGGAAGGAGCAGCATTGTTGGCATGGGCACCGGACGCAGGACCAGCAGGAGGAACAGAAGCCATTGTAGCTCTTAAGATTGTTGGCTAACTCCTGCAAATTTTGGAATCCAAGACACTTCCACGGACGCTGACCTTAAGAGCTATTCCGCAACCACCGGCAAGATGGAAGCGGCACAACCCAGGATAAAACGGACTCTTCCTGCAGTCACTGGGTGAACATAATAGTGAAAAAACAAAGCAATCATAAGGTAAAGATAACAGAGGAGGACCAGTGAGGAAGAGTGCTCGAGAGCTCAGAGCTGGATCCTGAACCTCTCGCAGGTTGTGCCTTTTATAGGCTCTCCATGCATCAGAACGTTGGGCAGTAAATTAATGGTCATAAACCCAATTAACTCGGCGGTTTCTGAACGTTGGATGTCATAAACCCGATTTTATGAGGCGGTTTCTGAACGTTAACAAATGGCCAATTAAACAAAATAAAATAGGATTTATGACCTCTGTAACTGAAGTGCTAAGGTTTCAAAAAATAAATGCCTTAAAATTGGGTTTTTTTCGGTAAGCCATTTTAAAAAGTAAATTTTAGATTTTTCCAAAAACATTTAATAAAAAGTGCCCATTCTGTGTTTAATTTGCGCGCAAGGGGGGAAATCGCCGGATTTCAATTGCATTTGCTTCCTGGTGGCCCGTTGTTGTGCGCGTGAGCCCACTCTTCCTCTTGGCCCATCTACTAGCCCAATTTCACAAGGAGTAATATATACTCTTGTGTTATCTCTCTCCCAAGCAATGTGGGACTTGTTCCCTTTGACACACCGACATGTAAGTTAAAAACTCCAACAGACAGTAGATCGAAAGAACTCAATGCACATACACAATCTCCATCAAACAATTCTAACAACAATAACATTTGCACAACTGTACTAAATTCTTCAAAAACACAAACATAATCACACATTAATCCTATCTATTTCTGGTTTAGTGAAAATGAAGCATTCACAAGTTCCGAAAATTTAATCAACAAACATGAAGAAACATATGCATATAAAAGGAGGAAGCATGTGATCATATAGGAAGAATAACGTAACATATTATTACCTCCAGTCTTAAATGTAGAAGCTAGTTTGTAATACAATTTATATTATACACTAAGTCATACATTGAGGACCGGAGAAGTATAATCATTGAGATATCACTTGAACAATGCTTCAAAGCATCACATGATCCTCCTAGTATAACTTCCACAATCAACATGAAAATTTGGGGTAGATGAATTCCAGCTAGCCAAAAATGTAGTGACAATAGGAAAATAAAGATCATATCCATTTATCATGAGATAGAGATTATGTTTCCCTCTTTTTTGGCTTCAAGCTGTTCATTTCTCGATCTTTTCATTTGGTGATACTTCTCCATATATATATATATATATATACATGGTTCAAGAAACTGCAAAAGATTATGAAGAGTAGAGTGATGATCACTACCACTCTTTATCTTCAAGAGCTCCTCAGTCACTTCAGCAAGAGTAACGTGGGTTCCAAGAATAGCTTTTTCAATTTGTGGAAAAAGAGGGTGCTGCTTATGTTGAAGGTAATTAAAAGCAAGAGGAAGTGCAATATGACAAGTGTAGAGTCGGGAAATTGAGCCGAACCCGTCGGACTGGCCCTTTTAAGTCCTTTTAAATTACGGGCAGGGCTTTAAAAATAGAGTTTTAAAAGGAAGTTTGGCCTAAAAGGGCCTGCCCTGTTAGACCCTTTAACTTTATTTTTTGTTTTAATTTTACTGCCCTTCCTACTCATGTCATTACTGACTCCTCCATAAGAACTTTAAAATTGCTAAATTTACATATGATGATAATTTATTAATTCTTGATATTTTATATTTTACAAATGAATTAAGTCATATACAAATGTCATTTTACATAATTAGTTTTATATAATGACTCTTAGCCTAGAAGTTCGATTAGGTTCTTTTAAAAAAATTTAAAATTGTGGCTCTTGCCCAGAACTCAAAGACCTCAAGTTGACCTGTTATAAACTAAATTGTAAAGAGAAGGGTGAACTATCGAATAACCTGTTCTTGTGAGATTCCCAAAGCAGCCATGTGATGCTGTAATCCAATGGTGTTATCAATGTCTTTCACAACAAGAATGAATCTACTTGGCACAACATTTAGTATGTGTTGTAAATATTGGGTATGTTAAAGAAAGAAGTCTCATATAACTTAAAATTAAAAATGCTCTAATATATAATTAAATATAAGATTGAGTTAGTAAAAAGCTTTATAAGATGAGTCTTTGAATTAACAGTTTAAGTTTTAATTGACCAATTTAATAACATTTAAAAGGTTTTATTACATAAAATAGTCATTAACATATATTTTGTAACTGTCATTTTAATTATCATTAAACCATCTTTAATACCTATTATTATTGTTCAACCATCATACGATTTCTGTTTATAAAAAGGCAATGTACCTCACTACAAAAAAAAAAACGCTGAAATTCTGATGAAATTCAAGTTTTCAGACAGAATTTGCTATGAATTCCCTACGGAATCCGTTCCATTAGTGAAAGAATTGTGGCAAATGATTTTACGACAGAAAATTTATTTATTTTTATTTTAAAATGCCACATGGACATTTTCAAGAGAAGCCACCTCATATAACCAGCCCATCGCCGGCGGCACCTGTGTCCCCTCCTTGTGTTGCCACGTGTCCGTCCCTCTTTATTCATGAAGATGCATCTTCCCCGATTCAAACTCGCGGTCTCATGCTCCTAATGCCCTCGCACGCATGCCTTTGCAAGATGCACTGAAATGAACCTGTGTTATAACATTACATATATATATATATATATATATATATAATTTTAAAAAATTTCAAATAATATTTAAATATTTATGATAAATTTATTTAAAATTCAAAAAAATTAAAATTTAATAAATCTATTCATAAATATATTTTTAGCCAATTTTATAAAAAGATTGAATTTTATTTTTAATTAAAATTACTTAATAACTAATAATTTAATATCATAAATATTTTTTTAACATAAAATTATAAATATAATATTAATTTATTTTAATTTATTTTTAATTAAAATTAAACAATTACAAATAATATAATAATATTATAAATATTATTTTAATATAAAGAAATAATTTTTTTAACTTATAAAAAAAAATAAGGTATTTTTCTTTGAAAAAACTCTTGTATTGCAGACCTGATTGAGTTATACAAACAGGACAAGCACAAATTACACGCTCGGGTTTTGCCCAAAAAGAGTACAAATGGGGGAGATAGAGAGTTTGTAAATCAGTTAAATGAAAACAAAAATGTGGACCAGTCCTTATATTTTTCAGCTTATTATAAATAATATAATCTGATATAGTTTTTATGTATAAGTATACTCTATTTTTTATAAGTTAAATATACTCTGTTTATAAGAGCTAGAGGATGTGTTGGAGAGAGCATCGATGACAACAAAATATATGGAATTGAGATATTAACCATTAACCAATATTTGAATATGCGATATGAGAGAGATATTTGGGAATGACGTTAATGTGGGGTACACATATTTTTTTTTTCCTTTCGTATATATATATGTACAAATATTTATGATAAATTAATTTAGAATTCCAAAAAATAAATATTTAATAAATCTATTAATAATATTTTTAGTAAATGCACACAATCTAAAGAAAAGTGGTGAATTCTATAACTAAATTTATTAATGGTATGATTTTATCTATTTTTCACTTGGTAAATGAAAGATATCCAAACTTATTGAAAAGTTCTGCATTTTTTAATAAAATTTGTCAATGACATGATGGTGTAAATTTTTTTACTTGGTAAATGAAAGTTGTCAAAACCAAACAAAAAGTGATAAATTTCTTGACAAAATTTGTCAATGGTTTGATAGTGTAAATTTTTTATTTAGTAATCGAAAATTGTCAACACCTAACTAAAAGTTGTGAATTTTTTAACAAAAATTGCCAATGGCTTGATAGTATGTATTTTTTTACTGGGTAAACAAAAAATTATATGTGCTTATTTGAAATAGTGATTGAAACATTTAAAATCAGCTTTTCAATCGTAATTTACGGTATACGAAGTAAGTATATGAAATGAGTTTTGTCTCAATTTATATAAAAAAACACTTATAAATTAATTGGACGCTAATTCAAACATGCTATATACCTAACGAAAAGTTAAAAATTGCTTAACAAAATTTGTCAATGAACATGGGATAAGGATTAAAAGTCAACACATACACAAACATTTGTATGTATAATTTGTCTTGAAAGCCTTTGATGGCCCAATGGCCACCAACATCTTAAGCACCCAAAGTGGTAAGATTCAAAACCTACAAAGACGATGAACATTCCTACCGTAGCTCTGGCGTTGGTGGGGTACATCGCTGGTGGGGAGGAGGTTAATTGTTCTAAAAAAAATATACGGAAGTGTAATTTTGTTATTTTTTTTAATTTTAAAAAAGATAATTTGGGAACTCACATGTTATACGGATACTGAAATTGAAAACACCTGAAAATACCTCTCAATCTTTTACTATTTGATTGGTCCCTATGGATTATTTTCTGAAAAAAAAATTAATTTAATACCATACAAAAAAATCATTTTTTTATAGAACGAGTTTAATTTAAAACAAAAATCGTTCACCCCTATGCGATTTCAGCATTGTGCTTTATATATCCTTATATATAATTTTTTGGGATAAATATAACTTTTGGTTTCTTAAGTTTAACTCGATTTTGGTTTTAATCCCTCAAATTTAAAATCGATGATTTTAGTCCCTCAAGTTTATTCGGTTTATCACCGTTAGTCCCTCAAGTTTGAAACGGACTTAGTGTTGTCTTTAATGGCGTTAATTCTTCTGACGTAGTGCTAACGCCATTAAAATAGCTTATGGTTAATACAACTTTTGGTCCCAAAAGTTTGACAAGATTTTTGTTTTATTTGAAATTGGTAGTTTTGATCTCTCAAATTTACTCCGTTTATAAATATTGGTCCCTCAAGTTTAAAAAATGACTTGATGGCTAGGTTATGAAACCCAAACCGAGCTAGCCGGTTCGACCCGAAAAAGGGTGAACCGGTCCAGTCCGGGAATCAACCCGGTTCAGCTTGTTTTTTAATCAATTTTTTCTTATTTTCTTTATAATTTCATATTAATAACCCTGAAATCTTCATTTTATCACTGGGTTGTCCCTTGTTTAGCTCTAGTCTGACTCACTTACCCTTGACCCATTACCCCAGATTGTTCAATGACTGGTCGGGGTTTAATTGTCTTGCTTGGTAGCGCCTTTGACAGCGTTAATTCGTACGATATGACGCTAACATCGTTAAAATAGCTTATGTGTCATGCCTTTTAGGATATCTGATATGGCAAATATACTATAATATATTATATTGTGCTGAAAAAAATAAAAAAGGGCATTACAACTAAATGCATGAGCCTAAAAGGCATGACACTCAAGCTATTCATGACTCGTGCATTTCATTTTGATGTGTTTCATTCCTTTTTTTTAACAAAATATATTAATTTTGTCATATCAGTTATCCTAAAATGTATGACATATAAGCTATTTTAACAATGTTAGCGTCACATCGGACAAATTAATGCCATCAAACACACATTGATAAATATATCTTATATTAAGAATAAGAGAGAATAATACTTACATTAGCACTAATTATGTAGACATCTATGGAAAGGTTTTGCTTCATAGACGGGGAAATGAAGGAAGTTGTGATTAGGGGTGTTCTTGGAATGGGACGAGATCGGGAAATCTCATTCCCAATCCCGATCTAGAGAAAGGCTTGGGAATTATTTTCATTCCTGATCCTGATTCCTTTCTTTTTTTAAAAGAAATTCTATATTGAATTTTTGTTGGGTTTTCTTTAACTTAGGATAAATGTATAATTTATCTAATATCATATTGTACCAAATTAGTCCAATACATGCTTAAAGTTGTCGTTTCAAATATAAAAAGCATAAGGACAAGAGTAAAAAATTAGAATTATTTAATAAATAATAAATAAAATTAATTAAATAAAATACAAAAATAGATATTACATCAAGGATGTTAGGGATTTTCACATTCTCTTTACATTTGGTCTTACCTTCTTAAACATTTTTAAAAAAATGTACATATATTCGAGATTGGGAAAAAGTCAAGATTAGGAAGTCTCATCCCCGATCCCGAATTTTTTCTGTCCTGAAAAATTTCTAGACGGGAAAATCCCTTCCTAATTTGCTCGGAATCAGAATGGAAAAATATTGACCACCCCTAGTTGTGATGACAGGTTTTGAGGTTTGGATTTAGAACTTCTCATTAGGGAAGAGCAATGGGCGAGTTGGGCATCCCATGCCTAAACCCATAACCCGCCCATTTAATTTTAGACAGGTCGTATCTCAACCAATAAACCCATACTAAACAGGCTATCACATAAATGGGCGGGTTAACCGGGTTACAAAGATCCCATTAACATTGGACCTGTTTATTTTTCTGAAAAACAAATATGGTTCAATCATTAAATCCAAAGCCATCAATAATTCTGATGTCTAGGAAAACTAATTGATATACATAAGCATCAAATCATTCAATCTAAACCATCATAACAGAATTTTGATGTTCAAACTCCAACTTTTAAATTAAAACATTACAACTATAAGTTTAAATATTAACAAAATAGCATGCTTCTATTAAAACTTCATACTTTAGATTTCACCATCATCTTTAGATCTTCCTCAAAGATCTCTTGAGGGAGGGGCTGTAGCTCCAGAAGCTAAATGTTCCTCTGCAAAATAAATTAAAAGGAAACAAATCCATTAATCATCTAATATAAAATTAAAAAAAATGGCAATCGACCTTGGCTCTTGCACAAGTACATTTGAAGCAATTATGAGAAAGGAAAATATATCCAAGAAACAGCAGAAAGACAAGCTCACATGAACCAGTTTATGCAAACAACATACATTCATATTCTTCTAATCTGGCATGTTCCTTGCAGAGCTGTGCCAATTAGCAACTTTCTAATGAACTTACATGTCTAGTAAAATGTCCATGTAAATGAGAGAGTTTGCTTCCAGCAGAATAATATTTACAACCAACTTCAGTAGAAGAATCAGAAAATTGGAACGCATAATTGCTATCAATATTAGAACTTCGCTCATTAACATCTTCAATGTCCTTATAGTTCTCACGGAGAAAAAAGAACTATCCAAATCCCATGATACAAATGACCTTCTTTCTTTCAATCATTAACATCAAACAGCCAAGGCAAAAGTATTCCATTAATTTTACTGCAACTGCCTTCATAAAGATTATGGCAATGATAGTCTACAGAATGGAACAAAATCCATTAGAATCCTATCATTCACGAACATAAACAGTTAGGACATGGAGTTTAGGACGATAATATTTGCGTCTGCTGTAACACGGAATAATAAAAGATCGGAGCTGATAAGAAATGCACCTGAGCGTAATAGTCTCTCCAGACTCTGCGAGCAATCTGGTGGCGCCCAAATCAAAGGCCTTAAATTTGATCTTTCCGATAATTAACTCCTCTGAAGTCGGATATTGAGTTAGCTGATGCTGAACTAGTCTTTGTAAAATGGAGAGGCAAAAACTAAAAGATCAACCCTAATTTTGATGCCTGAATGAGAATACAAAAAAAGTTCTAAACAAAATAGAATCCAAATTAGAACTATACGAAGAGGCAGAGTCCGTGACCGTGTACAGTGGTGGTCGTCTCTCGGCTCCCAGTCTCACTGACGTTGTGCCGCTGTCTCAGCCTCTCAAGGTCAGGACGGGGCGGCGCCGCGTTGGGGTCTTGCCGTATTGGGGAAACTAGGAAAGAAAAGGGGAACACCGATCAGGGATTTGACTTTGGCATTTGGGGTAGGGGACTGACCGACTGAGAGACAGAGACAGGGAGAGTGGGAGACACTGTGTGACTGACGTGAGTGAGTAGAATCCTAGTGCTTGAGTGCTGGACAGATTGACTGAGTGGAGAGTGGGTACATCTGTCATCTACTCGCATGGATAGCAGAAGTGGTAGGCTATTTTTTCTATAAAAAAAAAAAAATTAAATGCACAGGTATGAGTTATCCGTAGCCCGTTCATTTAAATCTTAATAGGACGGGTTGAAACCCAATCTATTATGGATTTATTTTGGTAGGTTAACAATAACCTAATTATATCAAGTTATGGGAGGGCTCATGAGTTAGGGGTTTATTGCTCTCCCCTACTATTCATTAGCGAACGAAGGATGATAGGGTTATTTGTTTATAACTTTTGTATACTCTCTCCAATCTTAAATATAAAACATATTTATAAAAAAAAATATACGAGAAAACAAAATCAAAGGAGCCAATCTGCAGAGAAGTTGAAATACGCACCAGCTGTAATTGCATGTGTTAAGCTGAAGCTGACAAACAATTGATAGTTGAGAGTAAGGGTGGAAATAGACTAAATGAGTGTTTGGATGAAAAAATATAAAGTGCTTTTAGAATGAAACCAGTTTTAAAAAATGACCCCCAATTTCAAAAAAAAAAAAAAAATCCACTTTTTTATCAAAATCATAGTTTTTCTTTCGTGTTTGTTCTCTTTCTTCCCGTCCTTTTTATCTTTCCCTTTTTCTTTCGTTTTTCTTGCCTTCATTTCCCATCTTCCTGTTCCTTCCAGTGGAGAGCTAATGTCCTTGAATAAATTTTTGTTGGGCGAATAAAAATAATGTAAAAAATGATTTTTTATTATATATATATATATATATATATATATATATATATATATATATATTTATATTTATATTTATATTTATATGTTTGATCTATTTTTTTATATTACATAATTGACTAATGATTTTAATTTTGTAGAAAAATTTATTTCATTTTTTGTATTTATTATGAAATTTAATGTTAAATAATATATAAAATATAATCTTATTCTTTATATGTAATTATCATAAAAGTTAATGTCCTTTTTAGTAATTTGACCATAAAAAAAGTGATTCTAATCACAATACCTAAATATTCTCATGTTATCAAAATTATTTTTTTTCCACAATCTATTCTAACCAGAATCTATTTTCTAAAATCATTTTTATCATTTTTTCTCCATAAGTTATTATCCAAAAGTTAATCCAAACACACTCTAGGTCAGGCCAGGTGTTACCTAAATAGGTTTAGGCCAGCAATAAAGACCTAAAGCCTGAGCTTGTATGTAAATTTTTGTTTATGCTTGAGCCGAGGCCTTCAAAAGACCTGAAGAATGTTTAAAGACTTGCTTAAAATGTAGGCATTTAAATAATAAGCCTAACATTTATTGTAATATAAGGACTTAGTAATGAAATGAAAAGAATGCCTAGTGACAATAGCCGTTAAAGCAAGTAAGAATAAGAAAAACTAATCGTTTGTTGACTAATGAAATATTTTATCAAATCGACCAAAAACAACAAGCAGGAAGTAAAACTAGATTTTACCTTTCATTTTTCCCACATAAATGAGGACAAACTCCTTCTACTAAGATTATAATATTTCATTTGTCATTATAATAAAATCATAGTAATTATTATACTTTTGTGTACCACTCAAATCGAGAGAGAGAGAGAGAGAGAGAGAGAGAGAGTGAGTGAGTTAGTATTATCATTTCATAGCGAATAATTTAGGGAGAATGCCAAAAAAATATCATTTAAACTTTAAAATCATGTTAACAAGTTCGGTAATGTGATTAACAAGAATGGTAATGCAATTAACAAATCATTTTATTGTTAAATCACCTATTTGGGATTTTGAAATTTAAATGGTATTTTTTTAGAATTCTCCCAATAATTTATTTGAATGCAAGGTTTGCCTTTGTGAATGGCAATGTGATGTGAAACTTACGCTTATGGTTAAGTTGGCAAATTTATAAATAATTTATAAAATTATTTAAATGATATTATATATATTTATATAATGGCATAAATTAAAAAAGGTAAATAGGCAAGACCTACAGGCTTGTAGACTTTGCCTTGTGAAAATAAACATGACTTGTTTATGTAAGCTAAATCGTAAACTCCTATTAAGGGCCTGACCTATTTCCATTTTTAGCTGATAGAGATTTTTTCTTCTTTCCCTAGAAGTTTAGAACAAAGGAGGTTTTGATACCCGCTTAATTAAGTTTTTATATATTTTTTAATTTATACATATTTTAAATATAAAATTAATAACATTTAATTACACAATCATCACTTAAGTTTACACCGTTATTACTTAAGTTTGTTGCGTTAGTATTTTTCGTTAGCAACATTAACGATGTTGGAGTTATGAGACTAAAAATATATTTTATAAACGTAAAAAACTAAAAATATACCTCATACAAATTTAAAGCACTAAAAGTAGGGGAGAGTAACGGGCGGGTTGGGCAGCCCATGCTTAAATCCATAGCCCGCCCATTTAATTTTAGACAGGTATGGGCTAACCCAAACCCGTACCTCAACCCAATAAACCCATACTAAATGGGTTAGTACATAAATGGGCGGGCTGACGTGATTATGGAGAGCCCATTTAAATTGAACCTGTTTTTTTTTTCTGGAAAAAAACAAATTTCATTCATTCAATCTAAAGCCATCAATAATTCTGATGTTCAAGAGAATTAATTGACATACATAAACATCAAGCATTCAATCTAAACCATCATAACAAAATTTTGATGTTTAAACTCCAACTTTTAAATTAAAACATTACAACTACAAGTTTAAATATTTAACAAAATGACATGCTTCCATTGAATCTTCATACTTCAGTGTTCACCACCATCTTCAGATTCACTTAAGGAAGGGGTTGTAGCTCCAAAAGCTAAATCTTCCTCTGCAAAATAAATTAAGAGAAAACATATCCATTAATAATCTAATATGAAATTACAAAAAATGAAACAATACAAACTAAGAATGTTATTGAAAATACCAGTAACAACACTTCCACTCTCATCAAAATTATTAATATCAATGTCCTTAAATTTCTGTTCAGATTGTGCAATGCTCATTTGCCTACTCAAATCAATAATTTATATATCAATGACTTGATTTCTGGCAAAAACAGTTTGAAAGTTGAGGCATTAACAATAAGATATAAGCAATTTCATCAACATGATGCATTAACAACAAGACATAAGCAATTTCATCAACACTAGCAATTTCAGGAATTAATGAAGATTGATTTAGGAATTAATACTAGCAATTTCATCAACATTGGCATAAATACATGACCAGCTTCGTTGGCTCGACTTTCCACGTGTCAAACACAGTCAAACAGATGAATAAATAAGCAATGAGGTTGAGACCTATAGTAGAAAAGCTAAAACTTCATTTGGATGCGAAGGAAGCTGAATTGGCTAATTTCTTTATAAGGATTCTTGAAAGCTAAGCCAAAGAAGCATCAGATTTTGGCATTGCAACCTTCGGTTATTCTACAGAACAATTTACTATTTTGCTGTCCAAAACACAACTAGTAGGAGAAAGTTAATCCAAAACCCAAAATGATCATTTTGAAAGATTCATTGGTAGGCAAGTTTCATGTCTGTTTTGGATCCAAAACCCAAAATGATTGTTTTCTAGTGGCAAGTTTCATGTCTGTTTTGGCTGCCTATAATTAGAACTTAGATTGATGCACTTCTACAATAAGGTTCTCTTAAACTAAAATCTTGACTAAATCAGAGACAAAGCATCAGATTCAAAACAGAACACACAGATGAAATTAAAATGGCAGAGCAACGAGCCAACAACCACAGACAAAATAAAAGATTCCAACAGCTCACGATGGAAATTGAAGATGAACTCACCAACTTTGCTTTGCTCTCGACGGAAACTGGAGAAGATGATGATGATGATCCACTGGACTTTGCTCATAAACTTTGCTCACAATGGGAACGGAAGAAGATGAACTTTGCTCTAGTCTCGACGGAAACTGGAGAAGATGAACTCACAACCCTCGACGGCTCCAATTCTCTGAAGTTTCCAACTCCCACACCGCGGCTACTGCCTCGATGGCTGACCTGCTACTACGGTGGCTCGGTGGTCCGGGAGGGAGGGAGTCTTGCTGTTAGTCTCGGCCTCTCATCTCTCGGATCTCAGCCTCTCCTCTCTCAGTCTCTCGGATGTCGGATCTCAGTCTCCTTGGACGGCTGGATGCTAGGGAAAGAAAAGGGAAATGGGGAAATTAGGGATTTTGGAATGGGGAGCTGTGAATTTACTCAACTTGTTAACTGAGACTCTTGAGAGTAGTGAGTGTAGGACACATAATGTCGGTGTAAAGTGTAGTTGCTGAGTACTGTTGGGCTTGGCGATAGATTATTTTTTTTAAAAAAAATATTAAATGAGTATGGGTAACCCAAAGGTCTACCTATAGCCCGCCCATGTAAATTTTAATTGGGTGGGTTGAAATCCAACCCATTACGGGCTCATATTAGGCGGGCTAATAGTAACCCAATTACATTGGTTAATGGGTGGGTTTATAGGTTAATAGGCTTTATAAATGATTTTTTCAAAATGTAAATGCAAACTCATCATAGGAGAAAATGAGTATCTGCTTGTTTGGAATCACGTTTAAGATGCTAAAAAATATTTATTTATATAAATAAAAAAAATTTAACATGTTTATTTTATATATTAAAAATTACGATTAAAAAATTATATTTTAAAAATCCCGATCGAAGAAAATCCAAAATGTAGTCCAAACCAAAGCAGAGAAAAAACGGCTGCGGAATGAGAGAGTAAGACTCAGTGGAAGCACCAAAACATGACAGGGAAGGACGAGTTCGTTCGGTATTCGCCCCTCCCCGCGAACCCTAGCCCTAACCCTGGCCCGTCAAATCAAAACGTCGTCGTAGTCCTCCCCGCCTACCGTCCTCCCTACAGCCGTCGCAATGGCCGGTATCTCCACTGCTCCGGCGCATTCTTCCTCATCCTTCTCCTGGCCGCCGCCACTTTATTCATTTACCCGTCGGATCCCGATGTTCGGGTCGCCCGAATCCATCTCAACCACATTGGGATCAAGACATCGCCAAAACTCATCCTTGACGTTTCGTTCTTCCTCACCGTTAAGGTCAGGAATAGAAATTTCTTCTCCCTTTCTTATGATTACATTGATGTGTCTGTGGGCTATCGAGGGAGAGAGCTGGGGAGTGTGAGTTCCAATGGTGGCCGCCTCAGAGCGAGGGGTTCGTCCTACATGAACGCCACTCTTGATCTTGATGGATTTCAGGTCATCCATGACGTCTTTTACTTGCTTGAAGATTTGGCTAAGGGTGTCATCCCCTTCGATGCTGAAACGCGTGTCGAAGGGAATTTGGGGCTGCTCTTCCTCAACTTTCCGTTGAAGGTACTGTAAGAAAATTATCCATTCATTGATTTGTTGCTCATTCTTTTCCCCAATTTTGTTTCTGGTTTTGGCGTTGACTTGATTGGTCACTTCTTTTTGGGTATGAAAATTTTGATTGTTGGTTTGTTCGTCAGCAACTAAATATTTGGTCTTTATAATTGTACCAGGAATAGGGATTCTCTTGTTTGAAGGCAGAGCACTTTAGTGTAGGATTGTTTTCTATTACATGTAATGGGATTTTTCTTGCTGATAAACTTCACTCTGCTGCCTCATTTAACGAACAGGGTTCAACTTGTGGTATCATAGAAACCATAAAGTTTAAAATTGATTAGTTATGGTGGGATATTTTGATGGGAAAAATATGTTTGAGAACAATAAGATGCCTGATGAAGCAACAAGTACAGATTCTACCATTTCCAAGAATAAGGTGATGTGAGTTCTTGTGTCATAATAAGGTGTTGCCCAAGTTAATTGAATATCTTCTCAGATACCAATTTGTAAGATAAAAGTATGGCTATTTCAGTTACTAACCATAGCTTTTATTTTCTGCTGCAAATTACTTTGAGTCTTGCTTGTCTACTTATATTCTAGACATGCTGATCCTAAGTGTTTACTTTGGATCTGAACTTTGTTAAGTAAAATGCTTTTTTTTTTTTATATATCTTTCTATGTAGCACATTTATGCGAAGAGTCTGCATAGTCATAGTAATGTCCTGCTGAAGGATATTTCTGAATTTTATCTGTTAGTGCACTGCATCTCTGGTTGTTTTCGTGATCTTAATTGGACATGACTTCTTTTCTTTTCTTTTTTTTTTTGAGTGAAAAGGGGATTTATTGCATGAAATATTTACTAAGAGTGGCAGTACAGAAGTCGCTGGTACTACGGCAAAACCCTTAAACTAACAATCATCCTAGCTGGACATGATTAATTAACATATGCTTGTTATTCACTTATTTGATGCCAGCTATCTAAAACATTGTATGTTCTATTCAGGCTACAATATCGTGCCTAGTTTATGTGGATACAGACAACCAGACTGTTATGCGGCAAGATTGCTACCCTGAGGTTAGCGTTTTATTTATGCTCTTCTATGCATCATACTTTGCATCTTTTTATATTTTTTTTTAACAAGGAACGAGGATGCCTTTTATTTCCCAATAGGATTGAATTATTCATTTGTAACTGCTACTGGCAATTGCATGTTTGTCTCCAATTCATTCATGGGCTAATAATTTCTTGCATGCTTTGTATTTGGGTTTCATACCACATACTCTATTCAAGTCTTGCAGCCCTTAGCTCCCTACCAAATCTATTCCATTCTCATACATTTTCTATTGAACGGTCTGTCTCCATTACTGTCCTACTATTATAACTAAATCATCCCATTTTTGTGGATAGCATGCAACTGCATAAATCTTTAAGAGGTTTGAAATTTGAAATTGCAAGCTCATTAGCTGCATTATAAGTTATAAAAGAAGAAGATATGGAATCCATAGAAATCGGTATAAAGATATAAAATTTTTATTTGATTGCATTATTCCAAGACCTTGCACAATTAGGAAATTCTAACAATATAGATAGCAATTAGACATGTTCAGAGAGGATGCCTTGCCATGGATAGCTTTGTGGAATAAAATAAATTACGCATAACTTATTGTTTACTAACCTGATGAAAACTGTATGAGAAACCTCTCAATTACTATTTCAAGTAGCATGCATTGCCTTAGGGTCTGATTGGTACCATTCCCCTCCCCTGTTTGGATAACTAAAAATTTTAGGAGCGGAGGGAGAATTTTCTAAAATTCTCCTTCCCCTCCCCTCCTAACCCTCCCCTCCAAAAGTGGGGAAATTTGGAGGGAAATGTTAATGTTTGAACTCAAATTGACTAATATGTTCATGCCATTTTAAAATATTCTCACAATACCCTTCTCATTATTTAATTACAAAATTATAATTTTATATAGTAAATGCCATTTATAATTATATTTATTTAATTTTTATAATTATAAAATTATAATTTTATGTATTAAATTCCTTATATAATTATATTTTATTAAATATGTTAGAAAGTTATTAATTACAAATTAAATGAAATAAGAGCATAGTTGTCCATATAAAAATATTTCTCCTCCCCTCCGCTCCTATACCAAACATGATACTATTAAAATCCCTCCCCTCCCCTCTCTTTTTGTCAACCCAAACAAGATAAAACAAAATCCCTCTCAAACCCTCCCCTCTCCTCCTCTCCATCGAGCCAAACACAGCCTTAAAGTCAGTTTACCCATTTTATTTTTTTTCATGCTTATGTGAGAGGTGTATGGAATCAATTTCTGACAGTGCTAGAACTAGAGAAGCATTCACTTTCTAGTTTGTATTCTCTTTTTGTGCCCCGGTCTCTCTCTTTCGATGTATACTATGGTGATCACTTGAAGGAAACAAGCTAATTCACCTGTTTTTAACCTGCTTCAGTCATTGGGTTGAAAATGAAGGATTCACAACCTGATAATAGTCCACTGGAGCAGAGTCATTGGAGCTGGAGATATTTATTCATTACCAATTTTATTGCATCCTTCACGCAGTGGTGTAAAGTGACTGTGTTACTTATTTATTACTTATTGTGCTGTATACAAAATATGAATCAAACCCTTGTAAATAAGTACTTATGGATCCAATTTAGTTGAGCCAGAATCTTCCACTTCTCTTATACAACCGCTTTATGGATGCATCAAAACTAAAAATTATGAAAGTTGTGACGCCTTGTTGTCTGTATGTATGTTTTGTGGGTGATGAGCAAAAATTAATCTCCTGCAATGAAAAGCCAAGCCATACAACCGCTCCTGCTGACAGTTTAGGTAAACTCTCTACTAAAAAGAAAGCCAGGCTATAGTATTTGATCAAGTGAAAAAAGAGGAAGTTTATGGCAGAAAGAGGTGAGAATGGATTAAACTACTCGAGAGTATAAAGGTGGAAGTTACCTCTTCAGGAAGAATTTGAATTAATTACGAATTTTCCCTTGTTCTGGATTTGAGTCAGCATCTTGTGTGGGTGGTGGGTCACTATCTAATCTCTTGATAAAAAGTGGGAATTATTATGTTAATAAGTTATAGTTGAGATTGTAAACAATTTTATAATTAAAAGAAAGAAAATACAAGTTCGAATTCTTAAAATGTATTTGATTGGAAAGCTTTAACCTTAATTTCCAAGAATTTAATCTTAACGAATTCAGCCAACAAATATTAGTCTCGAGTTTAAAGTGATTTGAGATATTCCGAGTTAATAAAAAAAATGGGGGAATTATTATAAAATTCCCATGAATGGATTTAATTATCAAAAAAAATTTAATAACAAATGAGAACAATTCACTTATATCATTTTTTTGAAACTGTAACTTATTATTACATGTTCCTTCGTTATTATTGGGCTTCTGGTAATAATTGGTCTACAATTTTCTTTTGTATTGAGCAGCTTAACGATTACCCATTGGCAAGGTCGTTCAACTTGGCAGTCCTACTAAGTAATGACCAATCGGTTATATGAAAGATAGAGAGACAAGAAGCTTTGGGATTTGAAACTATAAAATAGCATATTAAAAGAAAACAATTTATTTATGTGTTGTCTAGAAGGGGGAGACTCACTGACAGCCGAACTATGGGGATTCTTACACGGCTTGAAGATTGCCTGGGACCTATGTTGCCGAGATGTTATCCTCGAATCTGACTCCATGGAGGCAGTGGGGTTACTGCTTGGGAATGAACATGAGACGCATGAGGATCACAACGTCATTGATGAGGCACAGTTGCTGCTACAATGACATTGGAGTGTTCGTGTGAGGCATATCAGTAGGAATGCTAATGAGCCAACATACTATCTCGCAAAAGTAGGATTATCTGTGTTGCCAGTTTTCATAACCTATACCAGTCATCAGACAAGTAGTGGAGAAGGGATAGCTTTCTCAATTCCTCATGTTACTATTAAAAAAAACAAAGAAAAAAAGAAAACAATTTATTTAATGCATGAATTAAAATCCTACTACAACTACTATATTTTATGCATGACTTTTTATTGTTAAAACATTTAGTAAAGTTAAATCAAAACACATGAATTCTTTCAGTTTTAAGTTATACATAAATAATAATCATCGATTACTAAATATATGAATTAATTAGGGGGTTTGGTTTTGTTTCTAAATATAAAGTCTCAATCCATTTTATCTTTGTTATTTATCATTTCTTTCAAACTAATATACCTAACTTATAAATTTATATATAATATAATGTTATACATGAAAATTTTAGAAAGATTAAATTATATTGTGTTATAATTAAATAATTTATCCCTTTTTTAATCTGACCAAAGTCCTAAATTAGTTAAGTGGTTTTTATACCAAAGGTGTAAGATATAGAACTTGACCATGTATAAACAAGTGCCATTATTCATTGTTTATGCATATGTATGACGTAATATTTACAGGGCAAAAAGTATATACGTTTATGAAAGCAATTGAAATTTTTGAAATTATATACATTTATGCCCATTTATGACATAATGGTTGGGAATTTAAATAGTTGTCGGTAAGAACTAAGCTAAATTTTTGCTCAACTATGGGTTGTTTGGGAACATGTTTGGAGGAGAAAAAAACTTAGTTGAGAGATAAAAGTCCAGTTGATAAGAAATAGTTTGTTTGGAAAGGCCTTGGGAGCATATGTGCTTAATTAAAAAAAGCAGCTTCTAGTAGAAGCTGCCTCCAAGTGCTTTTTCACAGGCAAGAAGCAACTTCAGCATGGCGTGGCTTCAGTCGGTGAAGCTCTTGAGTTATCTCTTGCTCCAGTAGGACCCAACCAATGTCGTTCAAAAGCATATTCCGGTCTTTTTCCTTTTTCCACATGCATATTCCGTTCCCTCTTTTTCGTTTCTGCACAGGTCGGTGTGTTGCCGATGTCGCCATCCAATATATGTTTTGTGGTCTCTTGCTCTGTTCTGTGGTTGTCTCAAACAAGACTGGGTTTGTTTGTTTGTTTTACTCTATGGTTCATAAACAATTGTGGCTCTAAAAGTGCTTTGGTGATCTTGAATTTGTGCTGAATATGTGATGCACTGGTGCTGTGATGCTGCAGTTTTTTTCTTGTCCTTTTTCCCTCTTTGTTCATGTACTCTGTTTTGTGGGTAATAAAGGAAGCAAATGTGGAGCTTACAGTGGATCATATGATATGTCCCAATACACTCACCAAGCATATAGCTTACAATTTGGGTGCCAAACTTTACTGGCAGAGAAAAAATTATATTAAAACCAGAAAGGCATGTTTTTGCTGACAAAAAAAAAACCATTATATTGTATAGAATCCATGAGCATGATCTTCACTTTCAAACTCCATGCCCATGTATGGAATTAATAAAAAAAATTCAATTAATGTAGCATCCACATCAACTATCTATAGATTATCTTCAACACACATTCGTGATATGATCAAAGACCAACTTGTTAGGGGTAGTTAATCCAATTATGATCCACTTCATGTATGGCATTTTGATTAAAATATATATTTATCCTTTTTTTTAATTAAATGTTTTAGTGTATTTTTCTTCTTTTTCAATAATTATTAAAATTTTTTATTTTAAATTTTTTAACATCAATTATAACAATATATATACAAACAATATATATATATATATATATATATATATATATATATATATATATATATATATATATATATTAAATAAAGTTCATGCCCTTTTCAGTCATTTTCCATCTAAACGGGCTTTTCAAACGCTAATCCAAACATGTTTAAGGTTAAAAAAAAAGTCACTTCTGTCACCGCAAATCCAAACACAAATCACATTTACAATTTGATTTTTTTTCAATCTGACTTCTGTAAAAACCCATTTAAAAAAAACTCATTTTTTCACCGCTAATCCAAACACACTATATTCTTGATTCACAAACTTTTCCCCAGCTAATTCATTAATATTTTAAATTTAAATCTGATATATGAATTCCATTTTTTATAAGTATATATATGTGTAAAACATTTTAACAATAAATTATTAAATTGTAAAAAGTACATGTGACTTTGTCACGCAAAATCTGACAGAAAAAGGTATAAAATAATAATAAATCTAAATTCTTCCAAATCAAATCCTAAAAAGGCTGGAATTTAAAGATGCTAACAAATATGTTCTACAACGCATGTGTATCCTATTAATTGATTAGTTATTACTACTTAACTGATTTGCCACGCCATGCATAATCAGCTTGGTGTTGGCGACACCGGAATGATCCGGGATGGTGCGTCGGTGAGCATATGCAATACTTCTTGACTGAACCACTCCTTACACCCGGAGCTGCCACCGCCGGCCTCTGTGGCGGCTGCAACACATCCCTTCTTCCATGATCATTGCTTGTAAGAAGAGAACCTGCTGGGCGACACATTCTTCTTTGTCTCCTCCTTGAATTAATGGCTATATCCGTGGCGTCTGTGCTTTCTAGAATTTAAAATCTGAAAAATAAAGAAAGGAATATGATGTTTGAGACATTACTTGTTGAAGAAGAAGATGATGATGATTGGAAAAGGTTGTGGGTAAGAAAAGAAAAGACTTTTGCTGTTTCGAATGAAAAGCCTTGCTTTCACAAAGATTCTCAGCTTCGTGCGCAAGAAAGTTTCTTATGCAAACAAAAATTAAACAAGAAAAATATATTCATTGAACTATTTAATATTTATAGACGGTGAAAATATTGTAAAAAAAATTTAAAAAAACTAAATAAATATATAAATATGGAAAGTGATTCACGGGAGAAAAGATTTATTTGTTCTATTACTTGAAATGATTATGAAAATCAATTATTATCAACGAAGATATAATTTGAATCACTCTCTTTCTAAATTAAATTAATTACTCATAAAGTTTGAGAGAGAAAAAATTAATTACTCATAAATTATTTTAGTTTAAATAATTTTTATAAATTTTATTGACTCATGAATGTATACATTTTATTTAAAGTTAAAATTTTAAATTTACTACGTAGCTTTAATTTGTTATTCCAACAGCATCATGATTGTATTTATTTTTTTTGCCTTCTTGAAGGCCAATAAAAGTTAAAAAAAATTTAGGAAGAAAAAATTGATTTTTGTTATGAATATAATATTTTGTGGATGTCTATATCTCCCAATTATCTTACAAAATCTCTCATTATCTCTATTATCCTCTATTATCATTAGATCCATAGATATTGATATATTTAATTGGGATTATAAAGTTGTGCCTATAATAAATATAGGGCATGTACCACGTATTTGATACACTTTGACACTGAAAGTTATAATTATTCTCGTTATAATTATTCTCGTTATAAGCTTTTTCTTTTTTGATTTGATCAAAACTAAGTTTTTTTGAAACAAAAAAGGTTTTCCCACATGGAATCTATAGAAATCGGTAAGGTAGTCAAACTCACGAATTTAAGCAAACTTGTAACAGTGACGTAAATTTGTATTGTGAACTCGAATCCTAAACTTATAAGAGTTTACTCTTATCATTAAATGAGTATTTATAGTCTATAATTAAATAATTAAAATATAAAAATGACAACAATTTGATTTAAATATCCTTTAAATCTAAATAACTGAAATTAAAGTTATCAACATTTATAATTTATCATACTTGACAAAAAAATTTATATAAAATTGATATAAAAAGTCATTGAGTCTGATTAAATCAAAAAAGTTAACACAAGTTTACAAGTTGAAGAGTGGGTTAATAGAGTTTTGTAAGTTAAAAATGTAAAAATTATAAACTCGATGTGTAAACTTGTGAGTTTATCTGAGTTTACAATTAGTGTGAGTTTACTAGCAACTCGATTCGATGTTATAAAATAAAAACGTAAAATTAGTAAATTCGAAAAGTCAATTCACCAGTTTGACATCAATGGAACTTGGTATAAAGATATAAAATTTTTATTTAATTGCTTTATTCAAAGACCATGAACAATTAGAAAATTCTAACAAATATAAATAGCAGTTAGACATGTTGAGAGAGGATGCCTTGCCACGGATAGCTTTGTGGAATAAAATATATTACACATAACTTATTGTTTAGCATGCATTGCCGTTAAAGTTGGTTACCCATTTTATTCTATTTCAATGCTTTTGTGAGAGGCCCATGGAATCAATTTCTGGCAGTACTAGAACCAGAGAAGCATTCTCACTTCGTACTGTCTTTTTTTGTCCCCTGTTGTCTCTTTTGGTGCACATTATGGTGATACCTTAAAAAGGAAAGATGCTAATTCATCTGCTTCAGTCATTGGGTTGAAAATGAAGGATTCACAGCCTGATAATAGTCCACTGGAGCCGAGTCGTTGGTGCTGGTAATATTTATTTATTACCAAATTTATTGCATCCTTCACGCAGTGGTGTAAATTGACTGTGTTACTTATTTATTAGGTATTGTGTTGTATATGAAATATTGAATCAAATAATTGTAAATAAGTACTTGTGGATCCAGTAGTTGAGCAAGAATCTTCCACTTCGATTCTCTTGTACGATGACCGCTCTATGGAGGCATCAAAACTAAAAATTATGGAAGTGTGACACCATGGTGTCTGTATGTATGTTTTGTGGGTGATAAACAAAAATTAGTCTCCTGCAATGCAAAGTCAGGCTATAGGAGTAGCCTCTCCAGGAAGAATTTGAATTAATTACAAAATTTCCCTTGTTTTGGATTTGAGTGTCAGCGTCTTGTGTGGTTGATGGGTCACTATCTAATCTTCCGATAAAAACTGAGAATTATAACTTGTTGTCATTTTTTGAATTATAACTTGTTATCGTATTTTTTTCAATTATTATTGGATTTTTGGGTAATTAAATTTTAGATACTATTTTTATATAAACACCCAACATAATTAATTATTTTAGGGTATAAAGGTAGACAAAATCATTTTTTTTTGGTAGTATATATAGCAAAGACATTAACCCTGATTAACTTTTATTACTTTTTATATTGTGGGTCCTATTAGTCTTCTTACTCTTTGTTGTTTTAATATATTTTTAGAAATAAGTTTTTTTTTATTGGGAAAATATCACTTAGTTCCCTTAGAATCAATTTTATTTCACTTAACTCTTAAGAGATTATGAAATTTCACTGCACCCTATTGGATCAAAATGAAATTGAGTTTTGTTTGTGAAACGACAATAATGCCCTTCCTTAATTTTTTCATAAGAGCATTTACAAGACAAATAAGGGATATTCATAAGACAAATAAATATATTTAAAAAAATTCAAGGAAATTTAAAAAAAAGTTTTAACAAGACAAGTATAGATATTTATAAGAGAAATATGTGAATGATCAAAACTTTTTAATACCTTAGATTTTTTTAAATCCCTTTACAAGACATCATTCACTAGACAAGTAAGAGAATTTACAAGACAAATATGAGCATTTATAAGACAAAAAATGTTTATATCTACTTTTGGACCAACAAAAGATAATTATGTTGAGTGTTCATAGTGAAATAGTTTATTGCTAAATTTGCACATTTTTTCTTTTAAAAATATATTAAAATAAGAAAGAGTGAAAAAACTGATGGAATCTATAATACAAAAAGTAATAGCAGTTAATCAGTGTTAACGGCATTGCTATATATACTACCAAAAAAATTGATTATGTCTACTTCTATACCATAAAATAGTTAATTATGTTTGTTGTCCATACATAAATAATTTGTTTTTAAATTTGCACCTTCACCCTTTAATTTTTTTTTTTTGTTGGGACCTTCTAGCCCTGCGAAGAAAAAAAAAAGGGAATCACTTAATTAATCGGTCTACAATTTCCTTTTATATCATGAGAGGAATAGAAAATATTGTCTTAGAGAAAATCATGGTATTTCTCTCCATCTTTATTAGATTAGAAGCTGCAGTAATTAATCCGTTTTCATATATATGTACGTAAGTTTTTTCCTTTATGGCATTTGATATTGCCGATGATGTACTTAAACTTATGTCCTTAATGTGATTTGGCATTTTTATCTTTTAAATAAATGATTTTAAATGGATTTATATTTATCATATTATTTCCTATTTACCAAAGTTTCCTATTTTTATAAGCTTTTGTTTTTTTTATAAAGATAAATTGAATTAATATTTAACTTTTTTTTTTTAAACAAGCAAGGTTTTTCCGCATGCAATAAGTAATGACCAATCACCTTTCTCAAAGATATAGGGACAGTCGCATCGTGGGACGTGGGCACATAAAATTGCTTGTAAATCTCTCTAAAGAAAACAATTTTTTAATACATGAAATAAAATACCATATTTATGCATGATTTTTTATTGTTGAAACATAAATAAAAATGTATAGAATAATCACATAGTATATTAGGCTTTTTTCAGTAAAATACTATATTCACTAAAGATCAAGGATAGATTTTGAAATAAATAATAAAAGAAAGAAAGAAAGAAAAAATGGAGTGAATGTACATAAAAATTGGTCACCTCCAAAATATATACGTCCCGAAAGCAGTGACAATTTTAACAAGAGAGCGGTGAAGCAAATGGCCGCCATCCTATCTAGGTTCAATAGTTTTTATAAGAATGGGTTCAAAAGGAACTTTTTAATAATAATTTATGGTATACGAGTTAAATATGTAAGAAGAGTGTTGTCTCAACTTACATACATAAACACTTATAAGTCAAGAAAAAGCTAATCCAAACATGCTTTATAAACACTGATATTGTTGATTTTATAGGTTGTTTGTCTATTTTGTAAACCTTGGTTGCCTTAATATCATTTTATCTTTTTATAAAAAAAAAACAAAGAAACACTGCCATGGAGAAAAAACTCAAAAAGTCGGGGAAAATAGGGGGAAGGAAATAATACCAAGAAAAACTTTTAAAAATAGTAAAATCATTTATTATTTTGGGGTGTTTTTCTTATATTCTTTTCTCCCTAATTTTTTCTCACTCAAGCTAACACTGATTAATTTCTAATTATTTTTTATGAGAAGAAATTTCAATTTTTGAAATTATAAAGAATAAAGTCAATATCGGTTGGGAATGAGAACGAATGACGTCTTATAAGAATATAGGTACATAATCCCTCAACATGTTTGAAAATCATAAGGGGTAATGAAGCCCCAATGCAGATAATTTCGAAAGCAAGCAGCGAGGTGCTGAGTGATGATAATGCCTCAAAAAGGACAATTTCAAGAACAAAACGTGGTGTTAGGGTCAGGCTCACTTGATAAGGAGCTATTTTTAAATTTGATATATGAATTTCATTTTTGTCAATAAGCTATATATTTTTGGACTGAATTCTTTTTATAAGCTATATGAATTTTGAAATTTGTCACTTTTGTAGGAAAAATACTGATGCTAACATATATAAAACAATTTACTGTAAAATTAAATTCTTTCAATAAAATTCTAATTAAATCCAGCTGAAACAACAAAATCCAGCTTTATGGTTATAAATTTAACAAGTTCTAAATTAAGCCTTAACAATTTTATAATCTCTTAACACCGGTACAAAAAACACTTTTAAGACCGGTTAAAAACGATATTTTAGACTGGTTCTGGATCAGGTCTTAATACAGCCGGTCTAAAAAGTATTAAACTTTTTAGACCGGTTTTTGAACCGGTCTAAAATATGAACTTTTAAGACCGGTTCTTCAACAACCGGTCTTAAAGTTTAACTAGGAACAAGTAGGGAAATTTCAGCATAAAAAAATAACAATTTAAGACCGGTTCTCTTAATAACCGGTCTTAAATATATATTTAAGACCGGTTATTAAGAGAATCAGTCTTAAAAAAATTTTTTGTTTTTTTTTCGTTTTATTTGTTTCAATCTTACCCAGGCCAGTAAGCCATATTCAACAGCATTCCCCCTGTCACATTACATACACATGCATATATGTATATATTGACAATCAGAAGCAGTGACAACATTATTTTTATTTTCAGAAACTACCAATACACAATCCTCGACTCTCAACAATCAAAGAATGAACATTATGAAAAAAATCATTGAAAACAAACACATTCAATTCCAATGACTACCAATAACACATGATCAACTTATTCAATTCTCAGAAACAGTACAATATTTCTCATTATATGGAAAAAATTCGTAAGCTTTACAGAGAAATGAAAAAAGTGGAGGAAAATTGACAATAGTGATCCCTGCCTGAATCAACAGCCAACTAGTATCGCCAATATCCAAGAATTTGTCCTAAACAGAGATATAAACCAAGTTAGATATATATGAAAACCATAAGTATTATTAGAACAACATAAATCGGATTCAAAAACTTACTAATCTTGTAAAAGCTCATAAATGAATTCAGCACAACAATTGCTGATGAAATCAATATCTTCTTCAGGAAAGGGATCAGCAAGATCAAACATCTGTATGTGTAACACCGAAGCCAAACAAAACATTAACTTACTAACTTAAAAACAATAAAGTAATACAAAATATTTGAAATATACATATATTACCTCCTCGGTAAAGTCAGTCGTGTCTAGGCTGATAATATTGTAAATCTGCCTCAACATATAAAGACCACATAAGTTGGAGCCCGGTGGTTGCCTACGGGTCTGAAAAAGAACATGATATCATCAAAGCAAGCATAAAAGCATAGCTTATGAAACGCATCTTAAAGAAAACAAATATGTACTAACCTTTGGCGTGATCCATGTAGGGTCTTTTAAGTCACGAACATGCCTACCACACTTAGCGTGTAGGAAAGTCCGCATAGCCCTATGATCAAATCACAAAGATTACTTATTCTGCACACAAACTTTGCACACAAAAGGTAATAAAGCAAGAAAACTTACTAGTTCATGGTCTTCTTCAAGTCAGTCCCCGGTTTGAAGTGGAGGGAGCAGAGGAGGATCACTGTGTAACTAGCCTTACACAGAATAACCAATTGCAAATGATCCCTGAAAAAAAGAGATGAATGTTAAGCAAATATAAAGCATTATATGTGATGTTTCGGAATATAAATTTGATGTTTCTTACCCATGCACATAAGGAACCAAGAAACAGTCAGTTTCTATTTCACTGAGCCTCTGTGATAAATATCTATGTCTGATGGCAGCAGTGGTCCCTTTCTCCGTGGCATGAGCTGGGCACATGAATCCAAATTTAGCGCTCTGCCCAGAGAAAACCAACCTACGATTCTTGTACCTACAAAAATGGAAGCACACAAATTAAGGTTACAGAGCGTAATTTTTAAGATATTTACTTCCAATTGAAGGAGATACTTACATCAAAAAAACCTGGACAATCGCAATTGTAAGATTTTGTCTAGGAGCGACCATGGACATTAAATCATCCCTCTCAAGATAGCATGCCGCCCCTGACGATCCAACAACTGAATCCATAGGCCAATGTTTAGTCGGGAAAGATGTGTCAAATGCCATCAGAATCACTTGCTGCATCACATTCAGTGGTGGAGGCTGTGAAACTTCACGAGGGACGGGAGCTGGACTTGGGGCTCTGATCGGGGAATCCGCAGCTCCAACAGAAACAAGATTCTTTGGCCATGATATGAAAGTACCCAAGACATCAACCACAATCTTGAACTCCTCAGAAGGGATAGGGACAAGTGCGTCTGAGATAATAACCTCCTCAACTGACACCCTAACCTGATCATCTGTCATCTCGAGGTGGTGAACAGTTGATCCTAGGTTGTGCACACTCCCCCGTGCAACTAACCGTCTCAGAGGATCCTCAACATATAAATCACAAGGATCAGCATCGTCCTTTCCAGGACCCTCTGATGACTGTCCCACATTGCAACAACTCCCTTTGGTGCTCTGCTTATGGCAATCGAGCGACTGTGCTTGGACAGGAGCGGTGTCTTGTCTTGTGCTCACCATGGCATATACCTCGTCCTTCATCTTGCTCAACCGGGTATCCAATAGTGCATCAAATGATGCTTCTGCCTCGGCCCTTGCTTCCGCCCTCGCAGTGGCCAACATACGCTCCAATTCGTCTCTGGTGACCACGTTGGAGGAGGAATTGCGTGAGGAGGATCCAAAGTAATCCTTTATACCCACCCCTCCTCCAACTCTCCTGACGCAGCCTGGATGCTCACATTTTTCAGTAGCAACCGTGAGAATGTCATTCCTCCCTCTGACTTGAAGGCTCCCTCGGCTTTCTTTTTTTGAAGTTCCTCCTGTGAGATATACAAAAAACACACATGAGTAATGAAACATTTTTATTAAACAGTTAATAAGAACAACGATACTTACAATTTTTTCACCAACTATACGAGACCGGTCACTCGTATAGGATCCACCACTCTTCCGGCGAGCATGCAACCACAACTCTTCGCGCCGTATCGGAGATGGTGAAGATAGCAGAACAGAAGGATCGGATTGAGATGCTTCTTCCATTCTCCTCCGTTTGGCCGCCAACAAGTTTTTCTCAGCCTTTGCGTATCCCCACGAGACATTGTATGGGGGCAATCATTCTTCCTGCCACTCGTTTGTGCCTTTTGCCTTCTTGCCTGCGAATAAGAAATGGGAAAAAAAGGTTACAAACAGTAAAGACAAAAGATAAGTAAATAAAGTATAAAATAAGTTAACTCACCAAAGCCTCTGGAGTAGTTCGAAGCCTAAAAAACTCCTGCCATGTCGCTTCATCGATGTACGAATACTTGTTGCAAGGAGTAGGACGAGGCTTACCAGCTGGCACCTCGATATGCACGTAATTATTGGCCAGATTCGTCTTGAACTTCCTCCAGCGCTCACAACAATACGTCATAGTCTTGTGATACAAGATCTCACTCTGAGGAACGTCGTAGGTGAGCTGTTATTCATGAATGAAAGGAGTTAGTGACAGTAATGAAACGAATTTGATAAAAGAAACATACAGAGGGAATTTTATACCTGAATAGTGTCCCAAATATGCTGCTTAACCTTTTTGTCGACATTCCTCCACTCCTCTATCAATATGTTAGGCTTATTCCATGCGAGGAGGCCGACAAAACTCTTAAAACGACTGACATTCAGCCCGATCGGTTTCCAGTATTGATCGAATTGGATCGGTATCCTCTCCCCGGCAGACCGACTCAGGGAAACATCCCTCAACCATGTGGCCGTCCTGCCCCTCCGTCTGGGCTGGTGACTCGGCTCACCCGATGACTGCCCCTGATTAACACTCTGAGGCTCGCTGTGCTGAGTAGTAAGGTGCACCTGATCCTCTGCTGTAGGATGCACCTGATCCTCTACTATAGGAGGCACCTGATCCTCGATTGTAGGATGCACCGGATCCGTCATTGTACTGTTAAGACAAATTGTTGAGTTAGTAAGTTATAAAATAACTATATATATAATCTGCATATAAGTTATAACGATAATGACTTTAAATAGATAGCTAACATTTAAAGTAGATTTATAAAGAGATATCCTCCCATATCCCTTCACGATGATCATTTCTTGTGCCGTGTTCATTATCAGCTTCATCTTCTTCGTTCAATGCAGGAAGACCCCTAGAAAAAGAAGGGGTCTCAAGAAGATCATAATTTGAACGACTTTCCTCTTCAATATCGATGACCCTTTTTCCTTGGAGAGCTACAGACCACATTTTATTTGCATGATCAATAATATAGAACACTTGTTTCACTTGATCTTCCATAATGAAAGGTTCATCTCCAAAACTTTTGTTGTTCAGATCAACTAATGTAAACCCTGACTTATCGATCCTCACACCATTATTGACATCAACCCACTTACATTTGAAAATGGAAAATTTAATTTTAACATAGTCAACCACCCAAATCTCGTCAATAACCCCATAATAAGGTATGACTGCCAATGTAGTTCTTATCTTTTGAACTAGAGAAGTGCATAGATTCAGCTACTAACATAACACCGATGTTCTGGACAGTGCTCCTATCATCCAGGGACTTTGTGTAAAAGGTATACCCATTGATCACAAACGAAGTCCAACTTATGACATCAAACTCAGGACCACGTGCTAGCCATTTAATTGTATCAGAAACACATTCTTCTCCGTCAACCTTGTGTTTAAACCAATGTGCAAAGGTAATGGTATGCTCCCTAATTAACCTTTGTTCACTCAATCGACTGTTCGCTTTCCGTACAATTTCTTTATGAACATTTATGTAATCTTGAACTGCATGTGGCCTTACCATGTGGCCTCGGATGTAAGTCTGCTCGTATTCCCATTTCTTGCAAATCTAATCTTGCCTTAACGTCATCCATAGAACTTTCTTGTATGTTGAGTAGTGTCCCAACAATACTATCATACATGTTTTTCTCCACATGCATGAAATCAATATAGTGTCTGACATCAAGATTCTGCCAATATGGAAGGTTAAAGAAAACAGACTTCTTTTTCCATATATTTTTTTCATTTCAACTCTTTGAAGTCTTACCGAAGATGACATTGATATTTTTGACATTTTCATACACTTTCTCCCCAGTCAAAGCCTCTGGAGCATCTTCAAACTCTTGGCCACCAAAAAAGGCCTTCTTTAATCTGCGATATGGGTGACCCCGTCTAAGGAATCTCCTATGACTAAGATAAATAGTCTTTCTTCCATGTTGAAGTTGATGGTAGCATATGCCTTCTTCACAAATAGGACAAGCTTTGTGGCCTTTAACGCTATATCCTGACAAGTTTCCATAAGTAGGGAAGTCGTTTATAGTACAAAAGATCAAGGCTCGCATTTTAAACATCTCCTTCTTGTTCGCGTCAAAAACATCGACACCTTCGTCCCACAACTCTTTCAAGTCTTCAATCAGGGGTTCTAAGTAAACATCTATGTCATTTCCGGGTTGTTTTGGTCCCGAAATCAACATAGACAACATGATGTACTTTCGTTTCATACATAACAAAGAAGATAAGTTGTAAATTACCAACAGAACAGGCCATGAACTATATATACTGCTTAGGCTACCGTAAGGATTCATGCCATCTGTGCTAAGCCCGAGCCTAAGATTCCTAGGCTCTTTGCCGAAATCAGGAAACAACTAATCAATTTTCTTCCACTGAGAAGAATCAGCTGGATGTCGAAGCTTTCCATCGGAAATCCTCTCATCTGCATGCCATCTCAAATTTTTGGCATCAATTTCATTAGCAAACAGCCGTTTGAACCTTGGTATGATAGGAAGATACCACAACACTTTTGCAGGGGCCTTATTTGATTTGTATTTGGGGGTTCCACATATCAGACACTGCTCTTTCTCGGTATGTTCTTTTCTGTACAATATACAATCATTAGGGCATGCATGGATCTTTTTATACTTTATCCCTAGTAGACACAGTATTTTCTTCGCATCATAGTATCGGCAAGGCAGCACGTTATCATCTGGAAGCATGTCCTTGAAGGTTTCAAGTGCTTCTGAAAAACTCTTGTCGCTCCATCCATGTCGTGCTTTCAAGCTTACCAATTTCAATACAGCTTTCAACAATTGGTATTTTGTGCACCCCGGGTACAGCGGCTTCTCAGAATCACTGCACATATTATCATATGCATATGATTGCTCAAAAGCCTCTTCTCCAACATCACGAATAATATCACGAATAATTTCTTCTAGCAAATTCCAAAAAATCCCTCACCCTATTATCATATTCAACACTAGTCCGTTTAGCGTTTATCCAACTACAATCCATATATTTCAACACCTTTTTTTTCTTCTCTTCTGTATATTAACTGCCCTGGAAAAGGCAGGAGTATGTTGAGAGTATGAAAAGGTTACACTCATCAATTTATCTAGTTTAATAGAATTCTTCATTAGAATTCCGCATAAGATATAATTGCAGTCTGTTCCATTTTCTTCAAGTAATATGGAAAATGTATAAACATACACTAGCAACTTTAGGACTTAAATTAGACCACATACACAAGAATTGTATTAGTCTAAACCTCAAATCACCTCTCAAATTTAGTTTCAAAACTAACTGAATATTATGTAACAATTTTCTAATCAACCATTCATAAGCATACATGCCAGGAAATTTGACACAATAACTTAAGCAATCCAGAGACTATGAAAACTAGCAATTATCAGTACCCTAATCCTCAAATAATCAAATCACACCAGTTCAGGACACCGTTAATTAAGCTTCACCAATTAATTTCCATCAGAGTAAATGTCATTTTTTTCTCCATTTCTATTTTAATTTCTAGTTCAATTATAGTACAGATTATTCTTGGATAGACAGTGAATACACAATGTCTATTTATACAGAGGATTGAGACAGGGGACATTACCTGTTTGAAGTAACTTGGACCGTGGCTTGAGGCGCAGGAGAAGAAGGGTATCAGTGGCTGGAAAACACACCGGAGGGAGATAAAGGCTGGAGAAATAAGAAGCTCGGCCGCCCTTCAAAATGGTACTCACGGCGACTTCTTCGCAGCAACAGGCACGTACGAACGAAGAAGGAGGAAGTATTTTAAACGCCGACAACAGAATATGGAAAAGAAGGTGGAAGCGGTGGCGGCGACTGGAAGGGTGGCCGGAGAATAAGGAAAAATATCACCTACGATCCTAGACTTGAGCAGTTCGCGGCGGTGGAAGCAGAGGGGGAAGGAAATGAAACGTAACTGATGAAATAAACTTTCGCGGCCGACTAGGTTTGAATATTAGACTTTTAAGACCGGTTATTTAAATAACCGGTCTTAAAAGTAATTTTAAGACCGCTTATTTAAATAACCGGTCTTAAATTATTGACTTTTAAGACTGGTTATTTAAACAATCGGTCTTAATAATAACGTGATTTATTTATTCATTTTAATAATTTTGTTTGTCAGACCGGTTGTTAAAATAACCGGTCTTAAATTATTGACTTTTAAGACCGGTTGTTTAAACAACCGGTCTTAATAATAACATGATTTATTTATTCATTTTAATAATTTTATTTTTCAGACCGGTTGTTTAAATAACCGGTCTTAAATTATTGACTTTTAAGACCGGTTATTTAAACAACCGGTCTTAATTTGTTTTTGAGACCGTGTGTTTATATAACCGGTCTAAATAAGGTTTTTTTAGACCGGTTGTTTAAACAACCGGTCTAAATAATAACATGATTTATTTATTCATTTTAATAATTTTATTTTTCAGACCAGTTGTTTAAATAACCGGTCTTAAATTATTGACTTTTAAGACCGGTTATTTAAACAACCGGTCTTAATTTTTTTTTGAGACCGTGTGTTTATATAACCGGTCTAAATAAGGTTTTTTTAGATCGGTTGTTTAGACAACCGGTCTAAAAAATTGATTTTAATTACTGAATTGCCACTCCGCCTTTCTTTTAGACCTTATCCGCAATAACCGGTCTAAATGATGCGGTCTAAAATGCCTATTTTGCACTAGTGAACCCATTTCACATATTTATCTAATATACTATAAATCACGATTAAAAAACTATTTTAAAAAGCTATCGTCGCTATTTCAAACAAATAAGTTGTTGGCGGGGAGGGGGTTAATTTTTCTTAAGAAAATATGTGTAAAGGCAATGTAGTAATTTTTTTGAATTTTAAAATGGATAATTTGGGAACTCACATGTTATACGAATATTAAAATTGAAAACACCTCTCTAACATTTACTATTTGTATTAGTCTTTATACTTCATTAAAAAAAATTAATTTAATACCATCCATGGAAAATCATTCTTTTTTTATAGAACGAGTTTAATTTAAAACAAAAATCGTCCGACTTAAATACACATATATGCTTTATATATACGCAAATATAATTTTTTATGAAAAAAAATGTCAGTATAGGCCTACACCCTACCTATGGCCCCTTCTCACAAATTACCACCCCATCCCCTATTCCAACTTAAATCGCACTGCCCTCAAAGCCAGAGTCCAGTGAGCGACGGCAATCCTCTCCACTCCACTACTCCTTTTTCTATTCTCGTGGGGTGTGTGTTATATATAAATATAAATTAAAAGTAAATAAATAATTAACAATTTTAAAATAAATATTTTAAATGGTTTATAACATTTATAATATATTAATTTATTTATCAGTAATGGGTTAGAAAACCTTTTTAGTAAGGAAAAATTGTTAAAAAATACTTCATTAAAAACTTATTTGTCAAATGAGACATTTGTATGTAAATAATCTTTCCATGTATAAAAGATCTTTCCTTATATTCAAAAAATCTTTCATATATTCAATATATCTTCCCTATATATATGCGAACAATCTTTCCTTAAATATAAAAAATCTTTCCTAAGTCTCATTTAACAAATAAATTTTTAATAAGGTTTCTATGAGTAATTCTCTCTAATTTACCAAAGAAACGTTATTTATATATGATTTAGTAATTTGTATTATAACGGATATGTTGTTGAAACTTACGAGTTACGACTGATATTAACAATAATTCAACGTCAAATATTCTAGGGAAAATGAAAAAAATTAAAATTTTTTTAAAATATTTGAATCCTCCCCAATTGAGAAAATTGTCCACAAATACTTTATTAAAAATTTATTTATTAAATGAGACATGAAAATATTTAAGGAAAGATCTTTTACACAGAAGAGAAGATTATTCGAATATGAGGAAATGTCACATGGGGAAAATATATTGAACATAAAGAAAATTGTTTGAATATAAGGGAATATTTTTTGCACATGGGGAAGATTTTTTACACACGAAAGTCCTATTTAGTAAATAAATTTTTAATGATGTATTTATAAACAATTTTCCCTAAAAAAATAATTCCCCTCCTTTTAATATTTATATGTAAAGAGATATTATTTATATATTGATAAATGAATATATATTAATTATTATTTTAAAATAAAAATATGTGCAATTAGTATTAAGGGAAAATCCTATATAAAGTTACTTGAAATAGAAAAATTCTAAATCAGGTTGTTAAATTCAACAAATCTTTAATTATGTTAGTAACCTAATTTAGAATTTTAAAATATAAATAAAATGACTTTATTGCATTCTCCTCTTGTCTATCATTTTTTCTCTCTTAAAAGAGTTTTTTATTGTAACTTAGTTTTTAAATAAGAGGGAAAAAACTTAGTTTTTAAATAAATGCATGATTATATATATTAACATTAATATATAGTAAAATAAAATATGATTTTTCTAAATCAAAGGACACAAATAATTCAAGCTAAAGAATAAAAAGAAAAACATAACCCCAATATCAATTAAATGATTTTTTATTTAAATATTGTCAATAAAAAAATTATTTTTGGGAGAACTACACTTAAATTTGTTTTGTTAATAAAAATAAAACCAAACTTCGTTAATCATATAATTCTGACATGTGTGATATTTAGTTTGGTTTTTTATGTTAATGAAACTTTTTTTTAAATTCCCTTAATGAAAATATTTGATATATAATATCACACAAGTAATATTCCATTATTAATTTTGTTCTTATCCAAAAAAATTCAAGTCAAAAATAAAATTTTCTATTCTAAATATTTAGCTAAAAATCATTTAATTGTTTTTGGGTTATGCTTTCCTTTATTTTGGCTTGAATTATTCTTGATGATATTTCCAAACTAAAAAAAAAATCTTTGATTTAAGCGAATTATATTTTATTTTATTATACATTAATGTTTTTATATATATACACTTATTAAAAAAATAAACTAGAAAGCACTAAAACCATTTTAAGATGAGAGAGGAGACAAAGAGAGGGTAATAAAGTTATTTAACTCATATTTTAATATTTTAAATTAGATCGATAACTTGATTAAGGATTTATTGAATTTACCCACCTGATTTAGAATTTCCCTATTTCAAACAACTTTACTTAAAAAATTTCCTAATATTAATTTATAGGCCATAGGTATTAGGCAAGCCTATACTGACATTTTTTCCATAAAAAAATTATATATATAGAAGCATAGTGCTGAAATGAAATTACAAACAATTTCTGTATTGAATTAAACCCCCTTCACACGTTAAGGTTAAAAAGGGAGAATTGCTAAAAAAAACTTGCAAGCAAATTAATTGCTCATTGCAACCATTGCACACGGTGGGTGGTATGTTGCACACAGGCGGATGATATGTTGCACACAAGGGATGGTGTTTGCACTTTCGCAGGGATGTTTTTTGCACATATGGATGCTGATTGCACATGATGGATGCTTGCTTGCACATTGGTACCATTTAGCAATTAATTTACTTAAATGGTATTTTTTTAACCATTTTCCCGGTTAAAAATAGATATTGGCCTTTTATTCAGAGGGCTTCCAACAACAAATATTTTTTGAAGGTACAATAATAACCATAAATTTAAAAAATGAGAGCAAAAGTCACAATGCTGTTAAATCCTGTCTGAAGGTGTTGTTTTGGGGGGGGTGGGCCCACATTATTTTTCTAAAAATACCATAATGCCCCCTTAACAACACCCTCCCAACCTCTGATTCCACTACTACAGAAAAGAAGTTGTGGCGCTTATAAAAACAATACTAGTGGCACTTCACAAGCGCTACATATTGGAATGCCACTAAAACTAGCTGTGGCGCTCCATCAAAAGCGTCACAGTAAGTATTTTTTTTTAATTCAATAAACCAAGGGTGGCGCTTTTTCAAAAAAGCGCCACAACTGATATTGCACTTTCTGCCATAAGCGCCACCCTATATTTAAGATCAATAAAAAAATTAGTTTTTTAATTGAAAATTTTTTTTGTAACCTTGGGTGGCGCTTTTTTGAAAAAGCGCCACCCAAGGTCAATTAAAAAATAAATTTTTTAATTGCAAAATTTTTTAAATTTTTTTGTAACCTTGGGTGGCGCTTATTCAAAAAAGCGTCACCCAAGGTCCCTTAATTAAAAAAATAATTTTTAATAGCAAAATTTTTAAATTTTTTTATAACCTTGGGTCGCGCTTTTTTGAAAAAGCGCCACCCAAGGTCAATTAAAAAATAAATTTTTTAATTGCAAAATTTTTTAAATTTTTTTGTAACCTTGGGTGGCGCTTATTCAAAAAAGCGTCACCCAAGGTCCCTCAATTAAAAAATATTTTTTTAATAGCAAAATTTTTAAATTTTTTTTGTAACCTTGGATGGTGCTTTTTTGAAAAAGCGCCACCCAATGTAATTTTTTAAAAAAATTTTGAACACATCTTTTTTAAAGATCAATTAAAAAAATTATTTTTTTAATTGTAAAATTTTTTAAATTTTTTGTAACCTTAGGTGGCGCTTATTCAAAAAATCGTCACCCATTGTAAATTATTTTTTAAAAAAAATATTTTTAACACGTCTTTTTCAAAAATTAAAATATACTAAAAATATTACATGTATTTTAAAAAGCGCCACCCATAAATATATATTTTTTAATATAGGGTGGCGCTTTCTGACCCTAAGTCTTTTTTTTATATAATTTTTTCTATATTTTTGTCAAACCATGCTTGTAACACAAATTTTTATACCAATGCAAACCATAATGGAATAACTAAATTGACACATACAGACGGGTAATTAACAAAATCACTTCTAAACATGTATTTAGTCAAATGTGAATACACACACACACATTAATTAATTCAGCTATTTAAAACCACAGTAAATGCAATAGGCAAATAAACAACCTAACACTTGCTAGCCAGGACAGTGCCTCAACAAATACTCACACCATTCTTTGATGAGTTCATTGATTTGGTTGTCAATCAAACTGTCAGAACGCTGATCTTCATAATACTACACCAATACAATGATGCAAATAATGAATTAATATAACTAAACATTAGTTATCAGACAATTAATTAAATCTAAAACACAATATGTATTGTACTAAAATGACTTACTTTTAGTGGAACCTGAAGCTGATCATGAGTAATGACATCCTTCATGAATTTCATTACATAATACCCGCAATCATTGTTATTGGGCTGGAAAGGGCACTGTAACAATATAGTAAAATGTTAAATAAATTTGAAAATATAATTTTGTTTAAATCAAAATGAAATTAAATTCCTAAATCAGTACATGTATCCTCTTCCAGGTATAGCTATGGGCAGGATCTGTTGATTTAGAATAGCTCAAGCTGGCAGAGGCTCTATATGCAGTCAGTGCACTAAGAAAACAAATAAATGTACAACCAGCATATAACGATTTCTCTACATCACCTTTGAACTTCTCAAATTCTCCGGGATAGTTAAGAAGTACATGTTCAACCACATTAAGCATTTCTTGAAAATCATCATTTCCATCACACATGCTTCGGTCAAACTCATTTGAAGCACCACCGGTGGTATGCGACCGATCATTACAAGGGTCGTTTGTCTCATCATGCCTTGTCCATCGTGTATATGTTTGATCAATCCCATGACACACTAAATGATCTAACAAATCAAGTGGACTAATCCGCTTTTCATAACAATAAGATAAGCAGGGACACCAGATTTTGTTAGGATCTTTTGTATGCTCAATTGCAAATCTAATAAACTCCTTCACCCCATCTATATATTCTCTTGAACACCGATAAGATGACATCCATTTTCGATCCATCTATGGTTTCAAAAATCTAGAATTAAATAGTGGTTAGTTGCTATATATAAGGAAGCCATCTATGCCTTCAACCTATATACACACTAAATGAGAAAGCTATCAGTTACAAAGGGTATGTGAGTCAATTTATACCAATTGGTCACCATAGGTTTAAATGAAAAAAATAGACTTCATTCCAGATACAATAAAAATTAAAAAAAAGTTAAAAAATGGAACTTATTTGACATTATTTATTTCACTATAGAATCTAAATAAATAATTAGTTGTTATATTTAACTAACAATCATGATAAATTAATACAATTACTTAAAATTAAAAAAAATAACACAAAATGGCAGGTCTCAGTGGATAAAGTATACAGAAAAGCAATACAGATATATTAAAAAAAATAAAAGACAAAGTTACAGATCCAAATAAATAAGTAATAAAATCCTAGTTTATTTTTTTGGTAACAAAATAAATCCTAATTCACTATGCCAATTATGCATAAATCCATAAAAAAAAATAGACTTTATCCAAGATGCAACAAAAAAAGACAGCTGAATTCTTAGATAAAATAATAAATTTTCATAGTATGTGAATTCTTGATTGTTGACCATTGTTTCCTAATTTTTATTTTTTAATTATTGAATTAAATTAATTAGTTGTTATATTTAACTAAAAATCATGATAAGTTAATAAAATTACTTAAAATTAAAAAATTAACAAAAAAGGGAAGGTCTCAGCGGATAAAGTATACAGAAAAACAATATAATATATTAAAATAATAATAAAAAACTTACAGATTCGCAGTAGGGACCAAGACCAAAAAGGTTGCTTTTGGCAGTATTATGGGGACACAGCTGATCAGACACGAGGAATTTGAAGCTGTTCAGCAATAAATAAATTAAAGTCATCAAAAACAATACTTAATTATAAAAACAGAGGTGACTATTAATATAAAAAACCCACCTTAAAAGCTAATGAGACACCTGAGGGCGAGAGGTGAAAGGTTTGTTAAAAAAAAGGAAGAAGATAGCTAGCTAGGGGGAGCTTGGAGCAGCGGTGGGGGCGGGGAGCTGGGGGAAGGAGGGGGCGGGGAGCTGGGGGACGGTGGGGGCTAGTGAGCTGGGGGTGGGGGTGAGCTGAGGGTTTAGGATGAAGGTGATGGGGCCCGGGAAAATAAATTGAAGGAGGAGGGAAAAGAAATTTTTGTCGGGTATACACTGGATGGCGCTTCTCCCAATAAGCGCCACCCAATGTATTTTTTTTATTTTCTATATATTAATTAATATATTAATAATTATATTTTTTAATAATCATATTATTAAGAACCCAATGTCATTTTTATAATTTTCAGTATACACGTCATTTTTTTATTAATTCATATATATATATAATTTATTAAATAATATAATATAGTTTTGGTCCATTCAATAAGCGCCACCCAAGATATGTTTATACATATTAGTTATATATATTATTAAATTATTAATTAAAAAATTAGTATTATTCATTTATGTTTATTAATTAATATAATAGATCTAATATATGTTTATTCATATTAGTTGTATATGGTATTAATATTTATCATTTGTTATTTTATTATAGATTTTAATTTTTATAATCAACACCCGTGTGTATAATTTTCATTTCAATAAGCAGAAATTTTAAATAAATTGAAAAATAGGGAAAACTATTGGGTGGCGCTTATTTAAATAAGTGTCACAGCTTCTTTTAATTTTATTTTTTAAATTTTTTTTTGGCAAAATACATTAGGTGGCGCTTAATTAGGAAAAAGCCACCTAATATCACAAACTAGCTGTGACGCTTATGTAAATAAACGCCACCTAATGTTAATACAAAAAAAATTTTAAATCAAAAAAATTAGTTAAAGCTGTAACACTTTTTCAAATAAGCGCCACAAAAGGTGTGCCACTAAATCTGATTTTTGTAGTAGTGTTCTTCGATCCCTACATGATGAATAACTGAATATCACATCCTAGGAATATTAGGAGGAAACAATAATTGAAGACCTCCAATAGATAAATGATCCATGAGCTTTTAGAAATCACAAAATTGGGACTTTTGAGCTTCGACTAGAGCCGGTAAAATGGGCCAACCCGCGGGTGCGGGTTCGTTCGGCCCGCACTTTTGCGGGCTGGAAAAATGACAACCCTAACCCGTAGTGTGCGGGTTGCAGGCCAACCCGCGGGCCTGCATTTAAAAAAAATATTTTTTTTAAGACGGCCGAAAATACGATATACATATATGTGAATTATTTAATTTATCTTCCTAGCATCAATTATTTCTCTTATAAACATTTAAAAATATAATCCATAATTCAAGAGATAAAATTATCAAATCTATCAAAGTTTATACACAAAAAACATAAAATCATCCTCAAACAACCAATATATAATAATTTTGTTTAAAGAATAAGTGAAAAGGTTAAGATTTTTTTTATTTGGATTGAAATGTACTAAAATAGTAAGGGACAATTTATAGGTTTTGTGAGATTATTATATATAAAAAAAATTGCCCGCCAACCCACGGGCTGCCCTGCATCAACCCGCGAGCCATACGGTACGAGCTTGTGCGGCCCACATTTTTGTGGGTTGGGAAAAAACTATATCCTAACCCGCGGGCTCATAGGTTGGGCCCGTATTACCGACTCTAGCTTCAACTAAACCAGTGAAGAACAAGAAGAGGAAGAAAATACTGATCTAACCAAGCAATATTTTGGAATCATAATACATATCTTCCAAATAAAATAAATATCAAATGGGACCATACCTAGAATCTTAAAGGCCGAAGCAGAGAGAGGGAAGGACGAGGGACAAAACAAAAGGAATAAAAGATATTGATTCTGAAGTATTTTGAAATGTGGAAGCTGATAAAAAAATCGTCACAACCATTAATTTTTGGGGAAAAACCAAATACCATAACGACCAGGAACTTACCAAACAAATACGACGGCACCATCAACTTCTAAGCCCCTGTAATAAACTAATAACCCAATCGAACATGGTTTCTCTAGAAATGGGTTCGAGCTTAACGGAAATGGGAGTCATTGAGCTGATGCAAAGACCCTTCTTGGCAAACTAGAATCTTGAAGAGGTCATCGCTCACCGTCTCAGATCTCGCCATTGTTTCCGCCAAAGCAATTGAGACCTCCATCGTTTCTATTGCCTTTGAATACCCGTTGCAGTCCTCCACTTTTACCTTTGAATCTTCCCCTCCACCGATCAGTGAAGAGAAGGAAGATGCGAGCCTCCACCGTCGTCGTTGGTGGAGGGTTCCGCCCTGCTACTCTATGATTTTTCTTGTGCCTCGCAAATGAAGAATCAAAGGTGGAGAGGGAAGGTTTTTTTTTAAGTTAGGGGTATTATTATATTTTTAGAAAAATAATATAAACCCCACCTTAAAAACTAACGCTGTCAGACAGGATTTAACGTGGCTGTAACTTTTGTTCTCATTTTTAAAGTTTATAGTTTATTTTACATTTCTAAAAAGTATTTGATGTTAGAAACATTTTAAGTAAAAGTTATATAAATAATGAATACTTTATGCCATCATAAAAAAAATACAAAGAGATCGGTATTGTCCCGATAAAAAGTAAAAACATTATAGATAGATGATATCCCATTCACTCATGTTATCTGCCATAAATCATGTCATTTGTCGTGTGGGTCGTTTTTTTTTTTATTTGATCAATCAACAATAGATGAGGATTAAATCTTGTTTATAGAAAAAAATCATGTTGAAAAAATTATCCCAGTTGAGCTCAGCCCAATTCTTAAATCTAACATAATCTAACATAGGTCCAAGAAAACAAGAATATAATAGAAACATTGTATTTTGTATATTACTACCACGGATTTTATGTAAGATATATAGATGGTACATTTAGGACACGAGGACGTAGTCATTAGTAATATGTATACTTACAAACTTCAACTTGTAACTCGTTCTTAGCACAAAAATAGACTTCTAATTACTCCAACTGTCCCAACAGATCTTTAATAGAACAAAAAGATTTGCTCTGAGAACTAAAAACTGAAAAATAAGCTTACAGAGAGAGAGAGAGAGGACAAAGATGTGCTTAAAGAAGGGGGGAAAGAGAAGAAGTTATGAAGCTTGCCTCTTGTTACTCCAATGCCACCATGGATTCACAAAGGAAGCCGAAGAAGACGATAGAATCAGATGGAAGAATTAGTTGGAAATGGAAGAGAAAGACGGCAAAGAAGTTGCAGACGGAATAGAAAGAAGGGGCCACTCAGGAATAAAAGCCACACAACACAGATGAAATTAGGACACTTTTTAAAACACAGAAAATGAGGCTAATAAATCGAGTCACTGTACCTAAATAGAACCCAGATCTGGAACTAGCAACAAGGAGGATGCATGTAGTCGAGGATGAAGGAGTCACAGTTGAGAGAAAGAGAGAGAGAGAGAGTGAGAGAGGAGAGATTGAGGAGGGCCAACTACGAGATGATGATCTTTATAGGACGCTTATTTCAATTCTACCGAAAATAGCCTCAGCTTTACCTTTAAGCTGTTTGAAAACTCAATTTATAATTGAACTTATTTTATAAGTCCGATTTATGTAAATTGAGATAAATTTTTTTTACATATTTATTTCGTATACCGTAAAAACACCTCGTAGACCGTAAAAACTACATCGTAAACTGTAAAAATTACTTCGTATTCCGTGAATCACGATTTATAAGCACTTATAGAGCTAAATTAGCTCGTTTGGATTAGCTTATGAAATCTCCATAAGTGCTTATAAATTGTGATTCACGGAATACGAAGTAGTTTTTACGGTCTATGAGGTGTTTTTACGGTTTACGAGGTAAATATGTGGAGGAGATTTATCTCGATTTACGTAAATCGGGTTTATTATATAAACCCGATTGATAAAAGCTTGGCCAAACGATTAGCTCGTTTGGTTGAGCGGTCGTAAATCGGGTTTATTATATAAGCCCGATTTACGTACATCGAGATAGATCTCCTCCACATATTTATCTCGTAGACCGTAAAAGTTACTTCGTATTCCGTGAATCACGATTTATAAGCACTTATGGAGCTTCTATAAGCACATATTTATCTCGTATACCGTAAAAGCACCTCGTAGACCGTAAAAACTACATCGTAAACTGTAAAAATTACTTCGTATTCCGTAAATCACGATTTATAAGCACTTATAGAGCTAAATTAGCTCGTTTGGATTAGCTTATGAAAGCTCCATAAGTGCTTATAAATCGTTATTCACGGAATACGAAGTAGTTTTTACGGTTTACGAAGTAGCTTTTACGGTCTACGAGGTGTTTTTACGGTTTACGAGGTAAATATGTGGAGGAGATTTATCTCGATTTACGTAAATCGGGTTTATTATATAAACCCGATTGATAAAAGCTTGGCCAAACGATTAGCTCGTTTGGTTGAGCGGTCATAAATCGGGTTTATTATATAAGCCCGATTTACGTACATCGAGATAAATCTCCTCTATATATTTATCTCGTATACCGTAAAAGTTACTTCGTATTCCGTGAATCACGATTTATAAGCACTTATGGAGCTTCTATAAACTAATCCAAACGAGTTAATAAACTAATCCAAACGAGCAAACAACAATGTCCAAAAACCTTATTTTCAAAAAAAAAAAAAAACATACGCCAGACTCAACAACATTCACCCAACAATATTTCTAAATGCAAGCTGGTATATTTTGATGGTTTTTTTTAAAGAAAAATTCAAATGCTTTTACCTTTTGTGCTTCCCGAAACACACTGGTTAATGAAGTTACTTTCCGTATGTTCATATTAATGGATGAGTTTGGAATAATGACGTTAAAAGTGATTTTTTTAATTTGATTTTTACAATCTTATTTTATTATAAAAATTAAATTATGTAATATGATTTATATTTAAATTGATGAGGGTATAAATAACTTTTCTAAAATTAAAATTTATTGTGGGCGCTAACATAAGTGGCTTTTGTAATAATGACGAGAGAGAAATTAAATTAAAAATTATAAAAAGAAAGTTGGGAAATTTGATAATTAAAAAAAATACATAATTTGATGTAATAATATTACATAATTAATTGGATATAATTTGGTCTCTAATTAAATCACTAATATAATTTATTTAAATGAAAGATCGTCGCACAGAATTTGTCGCTAAAGTCGCGGAAAGCTCTTTATCTATTCTATTACTATCTATATGTTTGTTTAATAATTTAACAATGTCTGTGAAACAACTAATATTTTTTTAATTTAAAAATAAACATGATTTATGTGTTTACGATTCTTTAACAACAGATGGCTGAAATCTTGAACAAGTTTGCTGTCAAGCCTTGCTGAAACAAAACTCAAGTTATGAAGAACACAATTAATCCTACAAATAGACCCAAACTCTGACGTTTACATTCCTACTCTCGTTTATATAATTTGTGGGACTCAACCACCAGGTCGAACCACTGTCACTAATTCTTCCTCCTTCACATGGAAAAAACAAGGCTGGTAAGGTTTGTTTCTTTTTCTTTTTTTAACAATTTGATTAATGGCTTTATACAGAAAAATATGATCAAGAACTTGAGCTTGGTTGCATAATTAGATTAGAGCCGTGAAGGGTATAACAAAACTCTTTTTTCCCCTTCTAAACCCATAAAAACAGACACCTACCAAAAAAAATCCGGCACCATAGCATACCAAAATCAAATCAACCCCATACCATAGATCGGAGCAACATCAGACCATAGCATACCAAAATAAAACCAATGCCAGACGAATGCAACTTTGGGTGAAGGCAGAAATCTTGGTTAAGAGCAACTTTTAAAGCTTACCACACACAAGAAGCGACCGACAGAGATCAGATTGACGGCAGAGATGAGAGAGCAGAGAGAACCCGACAACACTCACCGAAATGGCCGTGCATGAACAGATCAGCCACCGTAAGACTGAAAAGCCGCCGACCGAACTCCACAAGACTCTGTTGGACTTCAACTCCAGCTAAATAGCTTGAACAACAATGGATACTGAAAGCAAGACGATTACAACACAGCCACTGCCAACTATTGCCCACAACACCACCCATAAAACACAAGCCTGTGATGAGAAGGAACATTTCGGCTTCAACCACTGTCGGGTGGCCGACCGAGAGAGGGAAGAACAACAGAGGATGAGCGTGTTTTCATACAGGGCAAAACTGAAGTCAGAGAATAGAAGAGAGAGAAAAAACCTGAAAGTTGGTGTGTATTTATTACCATAATAACGGTAATAAGTCCCATAAGCCATTGAGTGTTTGTTTGGGCGGTGCAAAGCCCCAATCGCCACTTTTCTGGTTTAATCGTATGATTGGATCCAACTGAATTTTTTTCTAATATTTAGTACAGCAGGTAACAAATTGGGCTTGGCGTACAATTGGGCGATTTGCTATAAGCTCCAACTTGAAGCTTTTAGCTTCAGGTCAAATTTCCAGCCCATATTTAACCGCTAACATGCATTATTTTAATTAGCCATTTAATTACTCATATGCTTTTTCTGTTGAATGTCTTATCCTCTTGTTCTTGCCGTGCGAATCTTTGTCCACCCTTAATTATAGCATGATGCCCACCTTTTATTAGGGTTCTGAAATGATAGAAGAATTGATTTATTTGCTAAAAGGTATTTGATATTATTATAAAAGAAAAAGAAAGAAAAACATGAAAAATTTGAGCAGATAGCAAAACAATTTCTTGAAGCATTTTATATGACTTTTTTGTGGAGAAATTACTTGGACGATGCAATCTAGTTAACACTTTATCAATGGAAATCCATACAGTGAATACAACAAAAACAATACAAATATTATTTCAGCACTAAATATCTAATGTTTAGAGAAGTTATCTATTAGTTTAATTATTTTAGTACACAGAATTATATAGTTATGTTTCTATATGATAGTAAGATACTCTATGTAAAACATAATTTCATATATAAAATAGTAACATAAAACATAATTTTTAAAGATAAAAAATATAAAAAATAATCAAATCAAATCCTTATTTCATATTCATAATTATTATAAGTATACCCTTATTTTTGTATGAACATGGAGTTCACTGAAAGTTAGGTGCTATGAAGCTTTGAGATGAGTAATACATTTTTTGGATTTGTATGTGTTATGTCTAGTGTGTGTTATATGTGATCTTTTTAATATAGAAAGATGGACCTAAAAGCTATATGGTATTTAGAATCAATAGAGATATTTATCAATGCATACATAGAATTTTCACTTTTCTTATATTTTACAATTTTTTATTTTAAATATCACAAAAGTCACTTATACAAAAGCAAAACCAAACACATCTTTAGTTTTATAAAATCACCTATACAATCGTCAATTCAAACATAAATCACTTACACAATTTGACTTTTACCTAATCTGACTTTTCTATAAGTTAAATTACAAATAAGCCAATTTTCCCACCGCTAATCCAAACACACCCAAACTTGTTTGGATGGGTTTTTATAAGGTTTATAAGTGTTTATGCACGTAAGTCGAGACAACACTCATCTTACATACTTATCTCTTATACTATAAATCACGATTGAAAATCTACTTTTAAACACTCATCATTATTCCAAAAGAGCGCATAAGTCAAAAGCATCTGCATGTAGGTTTTTGAAAAAGTTCCTTATTTGTCACAAACCCAATTGACAAATTGCCTTGCCAAACAAGACAAACGCTCCTTTCTATACCAATTGTATTTCTTAGCCTTCTAATCGCCCAACCAAATATACAATATGGTTGCAGAAGTTGTCAATTATTGTTTTTTTTATCTCTTTTTCTTTTTTAATAATATACTCCCTTCTCTCATCCTAATCCTAAATATAAGATAGAGTTTATATTTAAAAAAATAAGAAAACTAATTAAATTAATTTAAAATATTTATATTTATTATTTTCTCTCCAAATTATTTTTCCTAATTTATAAATTGATATATAATCTAAGAATACATAACATATAATATGATTAAATAAATTATTTAACTTTCCTAATCTCTAAAAAAATTAATTATATCTTATTTTTAATACTGGAGAGTATAAGTTTTTTTTTAAAAAAATAAACCTTACCCCGCCATACAGCACAAAACCTAAAGCGGGAGAAGAAAATGTATTACAATTCTATAAATTCATACTCTTTATTTTAATTTATTATAAATAATAAAAAAATTTAATTTAAACTTATTTTGAACAAGCTCATAAAATTGTATTATTAAAATTTGTATTCATATTAATTATAGACTTTTTTTTCATATTTATAATTATTTTTTAATAAACATGTCATATTAACTATTCAACCAATATTTTTAATATTATCAAATTAATTAAATATACTTTATCCTAATTAAGGATTCTCATATCATATGTAGCCAAATGTTCATCTAATTGACTAATTCTAATATAAAATGTTCGATTTTCGAGTGTGTTAGGGTTTTATAATCCTTCTTAAATAAATAAATAACTAAAATTAAGTTAATTGAGTCAAAAGATTTGGTTAAACAATCACATGGAGTGTTCGGACTATAGAGTATCACTTGCACCGTTGTACCTTTAAAATTTTCAGCATTGTTCTTTTAAAAAAAAAAGATTTTTTTTATGAGAAAAATGCCACTGCCCTCAAAGAGTTCCCCCCACTGCTCTTTCCCCCCTCCCCAACCTCCGGTATGTATGTATATAATATTATATATCTAAATTACAAGTAAATAAAATAACAATTCGAAAATAAAATACTTTAAAATGATATAAAAAAATTTATAAGCAGCCACACAAGCCTCATGTGACCTGAAAGCTTGAAACATATTCACCCCTTGATTCTCTGAAAAATACTTGCGAGTACTCAGTGCTTGTTTGGTAGAGCGATCTTGAATCGGACTTATTATAAAAGCCCGATTCACGTAAATCGAGACAAATATCCTCCACATATTTATCTCGTAGACCGTGAAAGCATCTCGTAGACCGTAAAAGCTACCTCGTAGACCGTAAAAGTTACTTCGTATTTCGTGAATTACAATTCATAAGCACTTATAAAATTTTCAACCGCTATTCCAAACAAGCTCTCACTCTATACGAAAAGATGAGAGAATTCGAATCGCATTAATAAAAACAACTGTCTACACTCCAGAGAATCACCAAATATATGTACTTCAAAGACTTTGGACCGGGTACTTGAATAATTATTATGGGAAGGGTAGTTGAGTAAACATTGTGGATACTTGAATAATTAGTTAGAAAACCTATTTTGTAATTTATTAAAGAAATATTATTTTTATATACATCAATAATTGCATACATATTTATTTTAAAATAAAAATAAGACTACTATGTAGTAATTTGTATTATAACGGATATGTTATCGAAACTTACAACTGATATCAACAATAATTTGAATAAAAAATTTTATAGTGTTGATTTTACAATATATAAGATAAGTATGTAAGATGAGTTTTGTCTTGATTTACGTGAATAAAATTAAAAAATTAGAGAGTTAATTATATATGTTTCACATCAACTTAATATCATTACATAAAATTAAAAAATTTCGTATAGTTAGCAAGCTAAGCTACACATTTCTTATCTTGCTAATTCTTTCAAAATATCTATATAATTAACAAATCATTGTAAAAAATCATTGCTCGGTAAGCAAGTGTAGTATCAAAAATCTCTAAAAAAATTAGCAAACTATATTATTAACTAAAATGAACCATCAAAACATAGTTTAGTAAAGGAAAAGCAAAAAGAAAATTATGGGCCTTGGCGTGAATATCGGTTTCATTTGATGATAAAAAATTGTTACTTGGAAATGAATTAAAAAAAAGCCAAAATGGCCCACAGGAAAGGTTTAAATCGCTAAAAGCCTAAGTAGGATATAGAGGAAGAAGGACAATTAAGCAGGAGGTGGGGGTTCAGCCTCAGGTCAGGTCCTGCATTGAACAAAACCCAGAGATGACCAAGTTTCATCACAGCAGTGCTTCCATAAAGAAGAACAACCAAGTAGATGGTAACATAATCTAACATACGTCCAATAAAACAAGAATATAATAGAAACATTGTATTTTGTATATTACTACCACGGATTTTATGTAAGATAGATGGTACATTTAGGACACGAGGAGAGAGTCATTAGTAATATGTATACTTGCAAACTTCAACTTGTTACTCGTTCTTAGGACACAAATATACTTCTAATTACATTACTACAAATAAATATAACTGTGACGCTTATGTTAATATTATTTGTGGCACTTGACAAGCGCCATATATCTTAACTTCACTAAAAGAAGCTGTGACGCTACCCACAAGCGCTACAACATGTATATATATATATATATATATATATATATATATATATATATATATAATTTAAATACTACCTAGGGTGACGCTTTCTTGAGGAAGCACCCCTAATATTGTTTGGAATAGCTTATGGAAGCTCCATAAGTGCTTATAAATCGTGATTTACGGAATACAAAGTAGCTTTTACAGTTTACAAAGTAAATATGTGGAAGAGTTTTATTTCGATTTACGTGAATCGGGCTTATAAAATAAGCTAAGCTCTGCCAAACAAGCTCTTTATCATGGGCTTATCTATTGTTTATATTTAATTATAAATTTGAATTGACTTAATTTATTTTACAGTATTTTAATCATAGGCTTATCTATTGTTTAATTTTATTGAAAAGTTAGAAGCCATAATATTCTTAATTTCGTGATCAAATGACCAAAAGTCACATCACTTTTGTATAAAAGAACACTTTTGGTTTCATTAAATAATACGATTGACAAGAAATATGTTCTATTTTTATGATTTGGTTGTCACAAATATCGAAACCTTGAAGGTTAAAGATTCAAATATCAAACTAAAAAAAAAAACTTTTTTAGCTTTGCAAGATTTTCACAATGGTCCTAAAGATCACTATTTGGAGAAATTGATGATGTGTTATTGAAAGCAAAGAACATATCTATAAGAGAAAATGAACATGATCACATTGTATTGATGTAATTGATATTTGAAAGCTAATAATACTTTGTATTGACTATTGAACCATAGTTGTAGAAATAATAATATTTCTATGGTCATTAAAATTATGAACAAAATGTTATATTTCGACTAGAAGTCATATGTATATAAAAAATGGTATAATATAACCAAAAATTATATAAACTAATATGTATCAATTTATTAAAAATCAAAATCAAAATGGTTGTGAAACCAAAATGACCATGATATATTATAAAAAATACCAAAAGTAGTTATGATGCTTAAAGCAACAAGTTATGGAGAAAGATGACCAAATGGTAAATTCAAAAGAAATAATTGTAAACCCTGAAGACTATATGATTTTGATTAGTGTTTAAATTTAAATTTATTATGATTAATTCGTGTGAGAAAAATTAGTATTTGATATTATGATATCGATAAGTGTTCATGATTAATATATGAAATCAAATAGACAAAAAAGTAATTATTGGTCATTTTAAAATTTTAATATAGTATCAATTTACTTACAAATTTAAACATTATTGGTAATTATTAATATTTTAATTTCATGGTCTTTTAAGATTCTACCTCATGGTTATTGTCACTTTGCCATATAACTCCAAAATGAAATGGTTTCTAGTATTTATTCATATAACCTTCAATTATACAATTAAGTTGTTTAATTCTCTTCTTTATGTATAATTGTACAATTTATATGCGAATATTATTCATACACCAATGGAGTTTACCATGTCAAATCTACTTCTATTTTCTACTTAGGACTTGTGCTTCTCTGTTACACTATAGTTTCTCTAACAAACACTCAACTTATATATCTCAGCATCAAGATACTTTCTTTCATTACTACTCATAATTTTCATTTTAGCTCTGTCTTCGTCACTTTTCTCCTCATGAGCACTGTCATATTGTTTTACATATATGTGCAATTTTTTTAGTTCCCAAACGTTTCATTATTGAAAGTCATATAAATACTCTATAATTAGTATTTTATTTTGATATTGATAAGTTATTGTCTTCTCTTCCAATTCTTCGTATTGTCATTTCTTTTACTCTTTAGCATTCTCATATGATATGAGCAAGTTTCATACATTAATCATGATACAATATATAATATGATGATATATATTGGAATCAAATTAGTTTTATGTGACATTTGTAAAAAAAAAATCATATATCATATTTAAATTAAGAGAATGAGAATTTATTTAATTTTATGAGAAAATTCATTATAAGTTGTTAGACAAAACCATTTTTGTAATGTGCGATAAGTATATATATAGTACAAGTCAAATTTATGAATAATAAAATAGTAGGGAATATTTAAAAGAAGATTATGTATATCATAATTATTCATTATTTTATATTATAATGCATTCTTTTTACATATCTCTCAAATTAATTTTAGCCCCTAAACATCACAAATCATTGCAATAAGATCTTTATGTATTTTGATTATGGATCTCCTCATATTTCTTTATATAGTGAAAAATTTTAAATATTTCATACTTTGAATATGTATCAAAAAAGACAAATTGAAGCATATTAATATTAATTAGTGATAAAGTTATATAAAAATGTGATAATATATGTTAATTCCTAAAGAACATAAATGTAACAAAATCGATATAGTTCCTGGAGAACTAATATAGATTTTTCTTAATTATATGGGTAGAAGAATAATTAATCATGAAATGTTATGACCCACAGATTTACATCAGAGTTTTACTTTGTTAAAGGGTCTAAGTAATAGCCCAATAGACTGAAATTCATGATTGTATGTGAGTTATGAAGTATTTAAACTTTCAAGTGAAAAATAGATTATTGGATTAATGTATATTGGTTTATCTTAAAGTGTATTTATATGACTCACACTTAAAAGGGATATTGCTAGAATACAAGAGAGTTAATATTGAAAAGTTCTACTCATGTACTTAATCACAAAACTTATTGATCTCCTAAAAATAGATGTCATATTGATATTTTATATAAATATCATATGAAAATTGAAAAGTTTGTTATTGGTTATGAAACATATCACAGTACACCAACAATTTACTGATCCAAACAAATTTATTATTGGCATAACTTGTTTAATTATTCAAGTTATATATAAAAGATTACGTATGACATTCATTGAATAATCAAAAGATTCTTCATGAATAAACAACATATTATCACTAGTGTAGAAAATAGATTTTACACATGTTTTTTACACCTATTAAAACATGACACGTGTAGAAAGTGTGACTGGTGGCATTTTCGTAAATATATGAATATGAAGGAACTTTCTACACGTGTTGAAAAGACAACATGTGTAGAAAGTAAATATAATTTTTTTAAGAAATTAGCATTTTTTAGATATATTTTCGGAATAAAACTTGATTAATGCCTATAATTATATTTTAAAATTTTTAAAATTTTTTTAAAAAAGAAATGAATACTTTCTACACGGGTTGGCAAGGCAACCCATGTAAAAAGCTAAACTTTCTACATGGGTTGCCTTGCCAACCCGTGTAGAAAGTTTTTACACGGGTTGGAATGCCAACTCATGTAGAAAGTGCTCATTACCTATTAAAAAAAAAATCTCGCGCCTCTTCTTGAAGAAACCCGCCAAAGAAAAAGTGAAAATTTTCCCCTTTTGCTATTGCAAAGATCAGAGATTAACCTCTTCTCCCAAGCCGCAAATACTCTGTCGTCTCCTTCGTGGAATTGAACTTCATCTCCATTGCTTGCAAACACATCTGAAGCACATACAACAACCCCCTCCCAGTAACTCTCTCGGTATCTCTCTCAGTTCTAAAAAATATGTCACTCTCTCTGTATCTCTCTCAGTTCTAAAAAATCTGTCACTCTCTTGGTATCTCTCTTAGTCTCGCTGAAAAATCTATCACTCTATCTCGGTATCTCTCTGAGCCTCCTCCCTGAAATTTTATATCATATTCGCTGAAGTTCTTCTCGGGAATCCACCATAGCCCTCCTCCTTTGAATGTCTGGCCTTCTCTCATTATAATTTTTCAGATTGTCCAGGTACGACATTATTTATGCATTTTTTACAAACATCATCTGCTAATGATTTTTGTTTTCTCGTTGATTATTTGTTGAAGTCTTCAGCTGGGTTTTCTATTTCTTTCTTTGTTTTCTCGTTGATTATTTGTTCTTCACCTAATTTCTATTGTTTTCAGCAAGTGGAAGAACCCTTGGTTTTAAATTCCCCCCCCCCTCGTATGCTGTTTTCTGAAATCCCCAATATGGTAACTTAGCATTGTCATAGAAAATTAGGCGTTTTTTCTTATATGTTGAAGTAACAAGATGAAGGAGCTGCACTGTTAATATGAATACTCAATAGATGTAATTTGTCTTCCCATAATTGTCAAATTTGGTTAAGTTTACAGAAACTACTACATCAGATAACATATAGTAGAAATAGCAGTGACTTGCATGACAAAATTTGTACCAATAAGTATTGGTCCTAATAAGAGGGGCTTCACCCATTTAAGCTTTGAGATCACAAGTTGGAGAATATTTGAATATGACCCAAATATATATATATATATATATATATATATATATATATATATATATATATATATCTATGTGTGTGTGTGTGAGATAAAAATTATATTACATTAACAACCTTTTACTACATGCGGAATTTATTTTATAGATAAATTTATACGACTAACATACACAAAATATAACAAAAGGGGAAGAATCACAAAACATATAAAAAACATCAGAATCTCAACTCATACAAACTCATCAAAGAAAGGAACATCATGATAATCTAGATCCTCTGTTTCAATGCAAGGAATGCAAGCAGGAATTCAGAGTAATGCTAATTTTTGGATTTTTCTTTAGTTGTATTCAATGTATGTACATGTATGTGTGTCTCAGAACTTTGGAGTGAATTTTTTCCTCGTGGGATATAAGAAGCTCGTATTGAACTTCATTGATGGGTTTGGGCATTTTAATTCTATTATAAGCTAAACTCCTATTAAAATTGCTTGATTATATAGTCAAAATATCTATGTTTCTTTTCCCCCCTATATTGTAGCTTTTGAAATAGGAATGAGGAACATTCCAATTTGAATGAGTTTTGACAGATTTATGTTATCTTTGTTTAGGATCATATATAAGGCATTAATCAAAGTTCTAGTTAGTCTAAACCAAAAGTGAAATTCCAATATCAATGGTGCTTATTCAGGGAATCAATCTTGACAAAGATATGGATAGTCTATATGAATCAAGGCTTGTTTAATTTCCACCATAAGCTACACATCTTCCTGCATCATATAGATACGCAAGTGAAATAAATTCTAAATACTCCTTCACTGTGTATTGGACATCAACAATATGTAGATAGAATGAAAAACAATACAAGAATTGGTTGGTGTTCACCCTATATTTGTTGTAACCATCGCAAGCTACATCCCCATTTTCCTCGTGCATATATCCTGATTATCATTCATTGAAGAACCGCTTTAAAATATATCCTGATTGTCCCCGTGACTACTTGCATCTTCTGCAATCTCTCTTATCTTCGTGTTTCCCTCCAACACATATTTTGCTTTCCAAGTTATGAAGTTTGTGTTGTTTACTTATATGAAGCCAGTGTTTGTTATGCTCAAAGATTTTATGGGATTTCCAAATCCCCTTACTGTGTAATTGCTTTGGAAAGAAAGATAGAGAATTGAAGGAAGAAGTGATGATCTTTTAGGGACTTTGGCATAACATTTACCAGAATATTAGCTTTTAAATGCTGTTAATTGTTTTCTAAATGTATGAATAGGATTCTACTCCTTTCCTTGATAATCTTGACCCTTTTTGTTGGTAAAGCCGCAGAAGCTCATACATTTTTGTTGTTGTTGCCTTTATAGCTGAATGCACTTATATTGGTACTATTTCTAAATCTGATTCTTCAAAATTAGGACAACATTAATTATGTTTGGGCATTTTAACGTTGAAATTTATTGCTACTTCTTATTTTGGGATTGACAGCAAGTTAATTCTTTGATATATTTGTAATTTTTAAAGCCATTTGTTATAACAAATGTTGCGCTTCCCATGCACTGATCTTTTCTTTTTATATCATGTTAAGTAGTATCATATTGAAGTACCATTAGTGAGTTTCTTTTACTGATCCTTGCATTGGTTTTTTTTGCCCCGTTTTGCATCTCAAAGACTCAAGAAATCTCTATCTAAGGAGAAGTTTGAGGCAGCAGAGGGTCTTACTCTAACTGCAGATAGAAAAGGCTGTGTCTTTGATGTGCCAGCTAAAGATTTAGATAGATATCTTGCTGGTAAAATTTTACTTTTGAACTATGTATGTGAATTAGCATTCATTTTGATTTTTCTTTGTTTTTTCCTTATTAAGGGATGTTTATCCTTCAGGTCAAATCTTGATAATAAAGTAAGCCTACAACTAATCTTGTTGCCACTTGCATTACCTGTTGGTTTCGTTAGGAGCCTAGCAGCCACAAACTAAATCCACCAGGTACACTCTAGATAAATCATTTTACCTTCTATTTTTCAGACTTCTATTTTCCTTATTGAAAATATATATGCTCGCACATGCATCTTGGGAATGACAAGAGTTCTGTTTGATAACTTGCTTGCTGGTTGGACATAAACACACAAGTGGTTTCATTGTGTATGTGGTTTGTTTCCTCTTTGACTATATTAAGTTTCTTACTCTGAGGCCACCTATGAATCAATGTACTTGTAGCCTCCCTCATTTGATTTTTCATTGCCATACGTCTTGTAGCTAATAGACACCAACCTTTGGATTTTGGTTCATTTTGTTGACTTGCTTGCTGGTTGGACACAAACACACAAGTGGTTTCACTATGCATGTACTTTGCTTCCTCTTTTGTTTCTCCCAACTGGAGAGACCCTTTTCTTCTTATCTCTGCACTTTCATTCCTTCTTCATTTCATGTCCTTCAATGGTTCGATAATTTGATGACCTAAAATTTTAAACAATTTTATTTGCTTTTTAAGCATGTATGCACATATGGATCGTAGTTGGATCTATGCTAGACGAACTAGTGATGAGTACGACAATGAGGTGAAGAATTTTTTAGAATTCACTATAAGAAATGATGGTGGTGATAAATCTAGGAAGCTTTATTGTCTTTGTGTAAATTATTTAAATTTAAGGCAATTATGTGTCACAGAAATAAGAGAGCATTTGATTTGTGATGGGTTCTTAAAGTGCTATACATGATGGGTATGGCATGGTGAATTAGTAGAAGAGCTGAGTGCATCTAAAGAGGTGGGAGTTGATGTGGACATGGATGATCGATTAGAGGACATGATCCGTGACATTGGCGAAGAGGCCTTTGAGCTATCACATGCCTATAATAACTTGTCTAGTGATGCGGAAAGACCTTTGTACCCAGGATGTACAAAATTCAAACTATTTTCAACTGTGGTGAGATTAGTCCACTTAAAAGCAAGGAATGGGTGGAGTGACAAGAGTTTTACAGAATTGCTTGAGTTGCTGAAAGACATGCTTCTGGAAGGTAATGAATTACCGAAGTGTAACTATAAGGCTAAGAAAATGTTGTGTCCCTTAGGTTTGCAGTATAAAAAGATACACGACTGCCCTAATGATTGTATATTATATAGAAAAGAGTTCGAAGGGGAGCATAAGTGTCCAAAATGTGGGGCTTCACGGTACAAATTGAAAGGGAATTGTAATACAGAGTTTGACGAGACTTCTAAGGGCTCTGCTGCGAAGGTGTTATGGTATCTTATAGTGAAACCAAGGTTCAAGCAATTATTTGCTAATATGAATGATGCAAGGAACTTAAGATGGCATGCAGATGAGAGAATATCCGATGGGAAGCTTCGCCATCCAGCCGATTCTCCTCAATGGAAGAAAATTGATAGTATCTTCCCTAAGTTCGGAAAGGAGCCAAGAAACCTTAGGCTTGGGCTGTGTACTGATGTCATGAATCCTTATAGAAACCTTAGCATTACTCATAGTTCATGGCCTGTTCTCTTAGTGATTTACAACTTGTCTCCTCGACTATGCATGAAACGTAAGTATATTATGTTGTCTATGCTGATTTCAGGTCCAAAACAACCAGGAAATGACATTGATGTTTACCTGGCCCCTTTGATTGAAGACTTGAAAGAGCTGTGGGAGACATGTATGGATGTATTTGACGTGAATCGAAATGAAGTGTTCAAGATGCGTGCCATGATCTTCTGTACCATAAACGACTTCCCTGCATATGGAAACCTGTCTGGGTATAGTGTCAAGGGACACAAAGCATGTCCAATTTATGAAGCAGACACATGTCATCATCAACTTAAACATGGAAAGAAGACAGTCTATCTTGGCCACCGAAGATTTCTGAGCCGAAATCACCCGTATCATAGATTAAAAAAAGCTTTCTATGATCATCAAGAGTATGGAGATGCTCCAGTGCCGTTGACAGGAGAGCAAGTTTATGAACGAGTGAAAGACATCAATGTTATCTTTGGGAAGCCGCAGAAGAGTACAACTGATAAAAATGTATGGAAAAAGATGTCTATATTCTTTGATCTTTCATATTGGCAAAGTCTTGATGTGAGGCATTGTATTAATATGATACATGTGGAGAAAAATGTGTGTGATAGTATTATTTGGACACTTCTCAACATAAAGGGCAAGACCAAGGATGGTGTCAATGCAAGATTAGACTTGATTGAAATGGGAATACGAGATGACTTATATCTAAGGCCACAAGGTGAGTGGACTTATCTACCCCCAGCCTCTCATACCTTGTCCAAACTTGAGAGAAGAAGCTTTTGTGATTGTTTACATGATGTCAAAGTGCCTCAATGGTATTCTTAAAAGGTTAAAAAGCTTGTGTCGATGAAAGATTTTAAATTAGTGGGCTTAAAGTCTTATGATTGCCACGTGTTGATGCAACAATTACTTTCGGTGGCTATTCGGGGCATATTACCAGATGATTTGAGACACGCTATAACTAGACTGTGTTTCTTCTTCCATGCCATATGCAACAAAGTAATTGACCCTGATAAATTGGATGAACTGGAAAAAGATGCTGCTATTATCTTGTGCCAACTTGAGATGCTCTTTCTTCCTTTATTTTTTGATATCATGATCCATTTGATTGTTCATTTAGTGAGGGAGATAAGGTTGTGTAGCCCTGTCTATCTGCGATGGATGTACCCGGTTGAGAGATACATGAAAATCCTTGAAGGATATGTGAAGAATCCATACAGGCCTGAGGCTTCTATGGTTGAAAGATATATTACTGAAGAAGCTATTGAGTTCTGTTCTAACTACTTGCCAAATGAAGAAGCTATTAGGCTTCCTATATCTCGTCATGAGGAGAGATTATTAGGTAAGGGTACACGAGGGGTAACAATAAAAAGTAATATGAATCGTGATGCAGTGTTACAAGCACATTTATACATTTTGAATAACACTGATGAAATTCAAGAATATATATATCTATTAACAAAGGACTTATAAGGCAACAAAATGGTCGAATGACTAAGCAAATGTTATTGCTTGAGCATAACAAGACTTTCCCACAACGGTTCAAACAACAAGTTATGAATGATGATAGTGTTTCTGAAACTATAAAATGGTTGGCACTGGGTCCTAACTTTAATGTCATATGTTGGAGTGTATACGATGTCAATGGGTATTCCTTTTATACGACATCCCTAGATGACAAGAGTACTGTGCAAAACAGTAGAATTATAGTTATGGCTAAATCCATGCATTTTTCCAGCACAAAAGACAAAAAGCCAAAGTTAGCATATATGCCTTATTTTGGGGTTATTGAAGAGATTTGGGAGGTTAACTATACTAAATTTAGAGTACCAGTTTTTAAATACAAGTAGATTGATAATAATAGTGTTCAAGTGGATAAGTATGGATTTACATTGGTTGATCTTAATAAATTAAAGTTCAGTGAGGAGCCCTTTATTTTAGCAGTCCACGCAAAACAAGTGTTCTATATAACTGATCCAGCAAATAAAAGTTGCTCTGTGGTTCTCCAAGGAAAAAAGGGTGGTTGATAGTGATGATAATAAGAAATTAAACTTTGATATTTCTGAGAATCCATGTTTCTCGTTAGGGTTTCCTGAATTAAATGAAGATGAAGTAGATAACATACATGCCACAAGAACTGACCACCATAAAGGGATATGGGAGAATATCTTTACTCCTATTTGATGAACTTTAATTAAAAGTTAGTAATCTTATTTCGTTGATTATGTATCTTGGATTTTCATTATTTTATTATAATATGTCATTTTCATTTACTTACCTAATTTCATTGTTAAATAGGAACATGGAGAAGGATCCCCCCCAACAATAATGATACTCATTCCGAGCATAGCGACCAATCTACTCAGAGAAAGAAAAATGGTAGACGTGGCACGACACTAAAAGAGTTGACCAAGACTCGAGCGAATGACCAGAGGATGCCGATTGAATTTGATAGTCACTGGAGACCAATGGGGCATAACAAGAGTAAGTTTATTAGCTTTGTTGCCCTCCAAGCACGTAGCAAGCCTAGCATAACGATCAAGGAGTGGAATGAAGTGGATAAATATGTGAAGGATCATATTTGGAATACTATTGATGTACAACACTATGAATCTATTAATTTTTGTAACTATTACATTTATTCATGTTACTAACTATTATAATAACTTCATAGCTTACTTACGATGTTACTTACATGATCAACTTTCACTAGAACGTGCCCAGGGAACCTTCATTCCATAAGGAAGGAATGATATCTTGACGGTTTCCACGGGGACACTGGATCATGGTGGTCATGTTAGGGGAGTTGGATGAGGAGTAGGAATAAGAGACTACTTTAAAGCACATATACGTTATGCCTCTATGGGAATGTTGACTAAGGAAGAGGTGGAAATGATACTAGAGAATGAAAGGAAGCAGATGCAAGTGATATTGGAGAATGAAAGGAAGCAGACAGCCACCCAGATATTACAACTGAAGGAAGAAGTGATGAGCTTCCTAAGCTCACAGGACACAAGTATCCATACGACTCAGTCTCCTGTAGTTTAAAGCACAAATGAGAGTTGTGTTGTTGGGCGTATATCAGAGGATTCTGGATTTCAAAAAAACAGTGAACCTTGTGAATTATATTTGGAAGACCCTGATCGACGCTTAGTAGCACTTGGCACAATACAAAACCTGGGGCCAACCGTCCACCACGAGCAAATGCAAGAAGACGAAGTGAAAGTGATGGTTGGAGAGGTAAAAATTCCAGATGTGCCTGTGCCATTTCCCAATGACGAGGTGAAGATTGTGGGTAAAGCCCTCAAAACTTTCCTTAGGTGGCCAAAGAGACTTTTCCAGGTAGTTCCAGCTGCGGTTCATGCTGAAATATGAAAATATTTGTCTTCTTAATGTGTTTCAATTTTTTCATATTACACATTTATAACATGAAATTGTTACCAACTCTTTCTTATGAAATTTTGTTTATTTAGCAAACCGCCCCATCCAATGAAGCGGCACCACAACTTCAGGCTCAATCCCAAGTGAAGCCGCTTCAATATATGTGTCTGCTGGCGTTTGACGGATCCTTCTCAACTGAAGTATTGATGATGGATCCAGACGTTGTGGGTAAAAGGGACATCTTCGTACATATCAAGCAAGAGGATGTAGTGCGGATGTTAATGAAGGATCATATTACCGTACTGAACGTTCACTTGTTTATGATGTAGGTATATTTTTATCAATATTACTAAGTATTCAACTTTTGAATCTAACATGCTTTCACTGTTGTAGGTACCTCCATCACCTTTTTACTTTATCATGTAATGGTGACAAGTTTGGATTCCTTTGCCCGCTTCACATCCAAAAAAAAGGAAACACTTCCACGATAACAAAGTCATATCTTCGACAGAGGCTCTGTGAAGATGGAAAAGAGTGCTATCTAGCACCATATGTTCACGAGTAAGAAAAACCTTGTAATTGATACCTTGTTTTTGTGAATTTGCATAATTTATACCTCTTTTTGCAGTACTCATTGGTAGTTAGTACTTATATGTCCAAAGTGAAATGTCATCGTTTTGTTATGTTCCTTACATTATTATCCAGGAAAGGATTTGAAGAAAACGATGGACACGTAAGTGTATTTTGACAATAACATTTTATTTGCAATATGTAAGTTTTTTATATAATCTAACCTCTTGTATATATTTTATCATAGAGCAATGTAAACATACGAGAGAGTGGTTAAGCAAAAGCACATACACAAGCTTAAAGAGACTACCTGGATACAACCAAAGGTAAATGGTTTGAATCCTAACATTCTATGAACATAGTTTTTTTGTTCAAATAAATTCATATAATGCATGTTCATCTTTATAGTGCCGTTGTCAAACAGGGAATAAGGCTTGTGGATATTATATGGCACATGTTAAACATCATCCTCTTGGGTAGTACAAAATTTACTGCAGAGGTAATTGTATTTAATTATATTTGTTTTATTATGTTCTTTGTTTTGTTAAGTTCATTTTGTAGTTATTAAGTTGATGTAGTTTCTTATTTTAAAATATCTAGATGTTTGACATTAGGATGCATTTTTTGAAGACGATATTGATGACGTTCGCACACGTTAGGCAACTTTTTTTTTAGAGATCACAAACTTGTGAGTGTATGTAATGTCAAACATGTAATGTTAATAACTATTTGGTATTTGAACATGTTGAATTTCATTATGACTGTTTGGTATTAGACTTGACTTTGATTGTACAAATTTCATTGTAAAAGTGAGGCCAAATTTGTTTACTTGCATTGTTATAGCTTTACAATAAATTTGATATTTCAGATTAATTTTGTTGTAATTGTTGTTATTCGTCAGTTGTTTGATTGTTATTATCATGTAAACTGATTTGTAGCATATAAGCAAATAATTTTTTCCCCAAAAATTGAGTTTCTACACTTGACAAATAAGGAGATGTGTATAAAGTCTTACTTTCTACACGTGATACCACATAACATGTGTATAAAGTCTAACTTTCTACATGTGTTGGGCTAGAACACATGTAGAAAGTTCACTTTCTACACGTGATGCCACACAACACGTGTAGAAAGTCCAAACTTTCTACACGTGATGCCCAATATCACGTGTAGAAAGTCTTACTTTCTACATATGTTGCGCCACAACACATGTAGAAATTGAACTTTCTACACGTGTTATAACCAAACACATGTAGAAAGTGGACTTTCTACACGTGTAGAAAGTCTGAACTTTCTACTCCTGTTGTTTCTACACGTGTTGTATGTCAAGTGTAAAAAATCTTTTACGTCACATGTAAAAAGTATTTTCTACACTAGTGTATATAATTTAAGAATTATTATGTGCTCTTGGTCTTAAATAAATTTGATTATGAGAGTATCATAAGTTATGATTTGAAATGAATCTCTATATTTTTGGAAATATATTAAATTCATATATGGGCTCATTCAAATAGCATATAGCCATACAAGTATTCAATGAATTTAATAGATGTATCTATATAAGATGATTACTTATGTGATTATTATTAGTTTGTAACATAAAGTTTACAAGATTGTTTGAATAAATCATTATATTGAGTGCGCATTTTTCAGATAATATGATCCATAGATCATTTGTTAAAGTCTCTATAAATAATTAGATAAATACTTTTGAGAATAAATTTTTATTGGTCCATCACAATGCACATAGATGTATATTTAAAGGAAATTGAGATAAATGTTAAGTAAGAACCTTCTTCTTCTTGTTTGTCTTTAAATGAAACAAAAAGAATGTTTCTATTGAAAACAAATAGATTTAGGAGACTTATATTACATGATTAGTCAATTGTTATTTAACAAAGTTTTTCTAACATGGGGTAAGAAATTGAATAGTTGAAAAAGAGAATAAAAGAAATGTATTATTACTATTAAGTATAGATTCTCGAATACAACAATATGAACCAGAAGTTTATTAATTTTTGCATTCATGAAATATTGCATAAAATCTGACAGATATAATCACTGATCCAAATGAGAATTACTAAATCTCAAATTCCAGTTGAAAATGCTCTAATCAGTATAAATGAAAATGAGACATGCCTGAAGCATGAGAGAATAATTGGTTTCAAAAGAAAAAAGAAAAGAGCAAATAATCAAGATGATCATATTGAGACAGCAATACTCCAAGAAGGGTCAAGACATAATTAATTACAAAAAAAAATTGAAAAGAGGTTTATATACCTAAAAGTAATAAGAGATCATAATGACTCATATCATAAGAAAAATGGAACCGAAAAAATTAAGTCGTCGACAACAGTCTTGATAATAATTTCATATGATTAACTGAGGATCTTATACATAAATCTATCTTTCTAGTAAATAAAATAGTGATTGGACAAAAAAGAAAAAGTAAAAGGGAAAAGATGCAATGAAAATATAGTTACATTATATCGAAATGTAAAAATTATGAACCTACAACCCAACTGAAATATGAAATATATAAATATTTAAGTGAAAATAATTATTTTCACAAATGCTAATGAAAACTATATGATGCATACTATTTTGTGGTGGAAACAATAATTTTGTATTTCTAGTAGCATTTGTTAGATGTTGTTATATATAGCCTATTCATATGACTCATTAAATAATGAAATTTACATGAAAACCCTTGAATGATCTAAAATGCCATAAGCATATACAAGCAAGGCATTCTATATATAAAGTGTTATACGAATTTGAAAATAATTTAAGCATATATAATTGATTGAAAATATATTGAAAATGAGTAATTTTACATTTTACTTGACTTGTAGATCGAGTTATCGAATATATCAATGATTTCAAAATCATATATTTTTGCTATGATTAATTTTCTTGCAAAGATATATTGATTTTAATGGTCTAAAAGTATCTTTTATTTTTTTGAGAATATTTCATGTATCATGCTACTATTGTATTTATTATGATTTTATTGGTAAAAATTAGTTCTTGCAGGTACACAGTGAATAACGAAAATAATATTTGGTGTGATAGTTCTATGTACATATTATATGATATTATTTTTTCGAGACCAAAATGAATTTGTGGATGGAAGATATAATTTGGTGAATTTCAAAATAATTTTTCTTTATTGTTTCCACAATGAATAAGATAAAGGTAGAATATACCAATATTTTAGCATATTCGGAAGATATATTAGAGGAATATATTTCTGCAAAACATTTGGTGACAATGCATTATTTATAGTTTAGCGGGCAAAAGAATAATGTGCTAAAAAATACATTAGAATTGATGTTCGGAGTAAAAATGATGTTATTATCAGGGGTAGTAAATGTGATATTTAGTATGTTTGGAATAGTGATTGGAAGCTTCATAAGTGCTTTTCAATCGTGATTCATGGAATACGAGATAGTTTTTACAATCTACGATGTAGCTTTTACGGTCTACGAGGTAAATATGTGGAGGAGTTTTATCTCGATTTACGTGAATCAGGCTTATACAATCGCATAAGCCAAACCAAATGTGAAGTAGAGACCATGCTGTACTCTTTTCGTTAACTAATGTTTTGTTCCACAGGGTTTTTCTAGTAAGGTTTTTAACGAGACAATTTCGATTTGTATTGTACGTATATTCTTTTTCCTTGATTAGGTCTTTATTCCACTGGGCTTTTTCTAGTGAGGTTTTAATGAGGCATAATATTTGTTCATAGACATCTAAGGGAAAATGTTGTAAAAATATTAGATGATGTGGATGCCCATAAATTCCCAACTCTTGACTTTTCACTTTCTACACTCCATAACCTCTCTAATAAATTGTTTTTAGAAGTTTTTATGCCTATAATTCAAAAGTTATAATTTGTGGACTCATGAGGATCAACTTTATTATTTATTTTATATAACTTTTAATTGAAGTTGAGAGCTTATAAGCAGAGTGCTATTTACTATATTTTGGTTGTTTCCAAATAAATAAGATATTGCTTCCTTTTTCTCTCCAATTTTATCTTCATATATTTTATTTCAATCTTTTATATTTTCTTGATCTCATAATATATTTTAAATTAAACCCTTTCTACCAAAGAACAATTTTCGATGCAGCATTTTGGCAAAATATTCTGAAGGAGAGCATCATGGTAATTTCCAGTACAGGGTATGATATATATCTTATAACTAGACGAATTACCCCGTCTGATATGGGTCAAATGTTATAATTATTTTTGTAGCTGTTTGGAATAGCTTATGAAAATTTTATAAGTACTTATGAATTATAATTTACGGTCTACGAGGTAACTTTTACGGTCTACGAGGTAGCTTTTACGGTCTATGAAGTGCTTTCACGGTCTACGAGATAAATATGTGGAAGAGATTTATCTCGATTTACGTGAATCAGGCTTATATGATAACTCACAGTGAATCATTAGTTAAAAATAACAGAGCAAATAGTAAAGCCAAAAAAAAAAAAAAAAGGAAAAAAAGCCACAGACCATCCCAACCTGATTATGACCAGGTAGCTAATTAGGTTTTTTAAAATTACTGGGGAATGCCGTGGTGGTAAACGAAGGAAAACTATCCATGTGGGTGTGTGGTGGTAAATAACTACACGTCACCCCATGTGTTAAGCAATTGTGGGTGTCCAGACCAGAGTCTGTTCTTGCTTTTACTGAATGTAAATGTTACTTTTGACAAAAAAAAAAAAAAAAAAAGTAAATGTTACCGATTTCGAAAAACCCAGCGTTAACACAGGAATGCCGGGTGTAAAAGGGAAGAGGGTATGGAGCATCGGTATTCCTAATCAAAGATGCAAATGTGAACAGACTAATTTTGCTTGTTCAGGAAACAGACATGTAGCTGCAGTTTGGAGTCTCAGGGAGAGCATCATGGTAATTTCTGGTACTCTGTGTGGGATATATCTTATAATACTAATCCACTAAAGCCGCTGGCGCAAATGGCTGATTTCTCTTAGGTACTGCTCTCCAGGCTAGGGTTTCAAAATTCAAATCCTCTCTGCTTCGTCAGTTCGTCTCACCTCTCTCTGCTTCGTCTTCGGCTCTTTTGCTTCTCAAAACCCTACCACCTCTAAGAAATGGATCATCAAACCCAAGCTCATTTTCGGAAGAAAACCTCTCTCTGCTGCTTTCGCCACCTCTTTACTCTTCGAAAAATCTCAGATACAGGTATTCTGTCTCTTTCTACATTATGAGCTTGTTTGTTATCACTTATCTGAATCGGGCTTATATAATAAGTCCGATTCAAGTAAATCGAGATAAATCTCTTCTACATATTTATCTCGTAGACTGTGAAAGCACTTTGTAGACCGTAAAAGCACCTCGTAGATATTAAAAGCTACCTCATAGACCGTAAAAGTTACCTCGTAGACCGTAAATTATAATTCATAAACACTTATGAAATTTTACTAAGCTATTTCAAACAACCTCTATATCAATTTGGATTACGCTGTTCTAGCGATTTCCAGCAACCCCTGGTTTTTAATTTGGTGGATGGAATAAATGTATCCTGGATTGAAAATGAATTTATTGGTCTTGAAACGAAACTACTCAATTGTTTTGAAGGAGAAAAAAATTTGCCAAAAGTTTGAATTTAATATTAGAATATTCCACTGGTTCGATAAACTTGAGATTTTTTATAGTCTATTCAATCTTTCGCACACCAAAATACTTTCCTCTTTCGATAATCTTTTTCACCATGTTATTCTTTGCTTGAAATATTAATAAAATGTAACCTGAAATATTAAGGTTACAAATTTGGATTCTTTGATGTATGATACAGTTTAAAGAAAGTGTTGCAGAATTTGCAGAGGAAAACATCGCCCCTCATGCACCAAAAATAGACCAAACAAATTCATTCCCGCAGGTTTGTAAGAGGATCTCAATCTTTTGATGGTTATCAACATGATAGATTATTTTTGAAATTCTGATTTCAATTTGATGTGATGTTAGGAGGTTAACTTATGGAAATGAAATTCTGATTTCAATCTCCTTAGCATTACTGCACCAGGTAGAGTCTTTCTCCATCCAGACTCTTCTGCCTTTATTTTCTGATTTATCACAAGAGATTGCCTTTTCCCCCTACATATGAAGCCTGGGTTAGTATACTATGACCTAGAGTAAGTTTACAGGTTCCTCTCTTAGATTGTATATACAACTTTTAAGACCTTTGAAATATGTAAAGCCATCAATATGGCTCAGCGATAAGACAGAAAATCATGTTGTCTGATACCATCCCCACCGGGAAAAAAAAAATCTACACAATGGGTTTATCTACATAATGGGTTCATTGTTGACTGTTTCTTTTGCCATTACTGTTATGGTAACAAGCTTGTCCAAACATGTTTCTTCAGTCTAGAAGTTGAATTAGTTCCAAAGTTACTTTCTTGGTGAGATATTACATTTAGGCATTTCAGATGGAATACCAAGGATGCATTTATTAAGCTTAGTTGCAATTTTGGTGGCTGTTTCTGATTTTTACAATATAACTTTTGTGATATCCTTTGCTCTTTATACAAATTTTTGCGCCATATGGTATTCTTTTCTCTGTTGAAGTCTTTTCAAACTGAAGTATTAGCAAAATCTCCTCTCAGTCTCTTCAGTGGAATATATAAACCATAGACTGGTAACTAAATGGATAATCATTAAACTTCTGAATTCCTTTTGGCTAACATTCATTATTATGATATGCTGTTTCATTCTCATCTAGGACACTACTTTGATTTTTAACATTTTTTAATCATCTTAAGCTATATCAGGAGCATCTTACCACAGGTTTTGTTATTTAAGAGCAAAAGAGATACTAAAGACTTTGCATTTATAGTTTTTGTGTTACCCTCATTTATAAAAATTTGAGTAGTGAAGTCATGTTATCTGAAGACAAAACATTGTGATGGAATAAAAATTATGAACTTAATAACAACTATTAACAAAAGAGAGAAGGGTTGAAGAAATGACATTGGTTTTTTCCTCTTACTCCATTTAATCCATATTTTGACAATTTAGAGCTCATGGACTTGGCTTTTTCATCCTTTCCAAAGAGAGTTATAATTGGGCACTGCTATTGTAGACTGTAGTTCACCTAAATGCTTCTAATCAAATACAGTTTAACGTCCTTGTCTTTACCAGGCTTAAAGAAAGAGAAAACGAAGGACTATGTATCAAGTGCAAAACGAAAGCTCAAAATGTGTTGTTTTAATATGAAAGTAGCAAAAATGTGGACTGACCAAATCTGACAATAATAAAGTTGACATGCTGCAGACTCTTATTTTACTTTTTTAAACAAAGGCAGGAGAGCGCAAGATTTACAAGATCGCAAAGAACAAGGAGAGAAAATCGAGAGACTTGGACCAAGTTAGGTACATAAAGGACGAAGAAGGAAAAATTTTGGTTACTGATGGAGATATTAAGGATATGTGGGAAGCCTACTTTTATAATCTGTTCAATAATGGTGGGGAAGGGTCGCACTGTGACACGGAAGATTTGACGACTCAAGGAAGTGATCTCAGTTTGTCATTTTACCGCAGGATTCGAATTGGCGAGGTTAAAGAAGCTCTTATGAAAATGGAAAATGGTAAAGCTGTTGGACCTGGTGATATTCCTATTGAAGTTTGAAAATGTTTGGGCGAAGAGGATGTGTTATGGTTCACAAAATTATTTAATGACATCTTATGAATCAAGAAAATGCCGGATGAGTGGAGAAAAAGTACTTTGGTTCCTATTTATAAGAATAAATGGGATATCCAGAATTGTGCAAACTATAGAGGAATTAAGCTAATGAGTCATACAATGAAATTGTGGGAAAAAGTGATTGAACACAGGTTAAGGTTGGAGACGGGTATCGCTAAAAATCAATTTGGATTCATGTCAAGAATGTCTACAACAGAAGCGATTTATTTATTAAGGGGGCTAATAGAAAAGTATAGGAGTAAGGGAAGAGATTTGCATATGGTCTTCATTGATTTGGAAAAAGTGTATGACCGGATGCCAAGAGATGTACTTTGCAAAGCCTTGAAAAAGAAGGGGGTGATGGTTGCTTATATCAAAATCATTCAGGACATGTATGAGGGGGTTACAACTAATATTAGAATGCCTGGAGGTGTTACAAAGGACTTTCCTATAAGGATTGGACTACATCAGGGATCAGTGTTAAGTCCTTATTTGTTCAACCTAGTGATAGATGTTCTAACTGAGCCTATAAAGGAGGAGATCCCTATATGCATGCTTTTTGCGGATGATATAGTTCTGTTGGCTGAATCTAGAGAAGATATTAATTCTAAACTTGAGATATGGAGACGGACTTTGGAATTGAGGGGCTTTCGTCTTAATAGGAACAAAACTGAATATATGCATTGCAAGTTTGATAAAGGACAAAGCCAAAGGGAAGTAGAAGTTAAATTGGGAGGGCAAGTCATCCCACAAGTGACAAAATTTAGATATTTGGTATCAATTATATAACAAAATGGTAAAATTGATGGAGATGTTGATCACAGAATTCAGGCCGGATGGTATAAATGGAGAAAAGCTACTGGAGTTATCTGTGATCGTAAAGTACTTAATAAGGTAAAAGGAAAGTTCTATCGGACTGCTATAAGACCAACAATGCTATATGGTAGTGAATGTTGGGCTTTAGAGGGACAACATGAACATAAAATGGGAGTCGCTGAGATGAAGATGTTGAGATGGATGAGTTGCCATACAAGAAAAGACAAGATTCGTAATACTCATATACGTGAACGAGTGGGAGTGGCTCCTATTGAAGAAAAAATGGTAGAAAATCGTTTGAGGTGGTTTGAACATGTTCAGTGTAGGATTTTGAGTGCTCCGGTGATAATGGTGGATCAAGCAGGATGGAGTCCTATTAGACAAGGTCGAGGAAGGCCGAAAAGAACGCTCAATGAGGTCATAGAGAGAGACCTTCTAATTAATAATATATCGAAATCTATAGTTTTTGACAGAGCACAATGGTGTCGTGCGATCCATATAGCCGACTCCACCTAGTGGGATAAATGCTTTGTTGTTGTTGTTGTTGTTGTATAGTATGGTCATCTCTTCCCTTTAGTGTGTAAGAACTTTGGCAGGACCTCAATCTATGTATACGATTTTTTTGGAAAAGTGGGTCTCTACTTTTTAACAAGTGATCAGAAAAGGTAAGGTTTATTTTTGTCATTATCCTCTTGCTACATTAGCTAGGCCCAGATTGGTTTTATAGTATTGAGTGGGGGGAGTCGTAAATTTCTATTGAAATCAAGCTGAAAAGATGCAGGAGCTGTGGCTGCTGCACACTGTAGTTATTAGATAGCCCTACAAGTTTCATGTTTAAGGAAACATTACGTATTTGACATTATGAAAGCTAAAAGGAAAATTTCATTTGGCAAAATAGCTAAAATAGTGTTTTCAATATATGATAAATCATGTGTCAGCTTTAATTTAAACTTTTGTGCAATGTATAAATGAAAACAAAAGCTATATGCATAGTTAGGAAATCATATCTCAACTATTACTTCAGATAGCTATATGGCAAAGTTTCACACTTTGACTCGAGGCATGCATGGTTAGGATCAATTATGAAGTAATACTTTCTGGGTCTTCATTATGTGAGTAATTAGTACAACTATTTAAATGATGTTTTGCTTAAGAACAATTACTATGTCAGTACAGCTTGATGGCTTGAGAATGCTACATATATCATTAACACATCATCAAGAAGAATATGATAAGTGTGTTCTCCTTGGAGAGTGTGTAACATTATTTGTTTGATTGTTATTTCATTGTAAGTCTGGTGATGCTCAGCAAGGATGGTTAAGGATTTACTAAATAATTGAAAGTTATTTCTCAATTGAAACTAAATGTGGGAGAGTGAAGTGGGGGGGGGGGGTGTGTGTTCATTGTTATACCTTTTTGGTAATAAGGGTTTTCTTGTAAATACAAAGTGAAGTGTATTACCTTCTTTTTTACTTAAAAATGTTTATGCCATTGTTCTGTATGGTTTGCTTAGACATTTTGTCACTGTCCATGGTTTCAAATTCTGCAAACACAGAGATCTTGTCATTAGTATAAATAAAATTGGTTGACCTCTAAAGGCGTGTTGATGACAATAAAAAGAAGGGGGGAGCAACATTTACCAAATTTATTCTCTTGTATAACAAGGCTTATAACGTTACTCTCATAGTCTTATGAGCATCTTGTAAAATTGTACGCAATATCAATACCATTAACTGAATCCCATATTTCATTTTGTGCCTCTGGTGACTTAATATTAAGAAAAGGATAATGGCAATTAGCAAATGCGCTCTCTCTCGTTCAAGAATTATGATATCATCTTCCTCAGCCATTCACCAGCCCCCACTCCTCTTTTGCTTTTCTACTCTGCGTTCTCCTCCAACTACTTTGACCGGTCAATTCCGTATTTTTTATTTATGAATGAATTCCTCATTGATTCACAAAATCTATCCACTTCTTATATTTATAAACTTCCAAATAATATATAGATAAAAATGTCTGATAGACAAACCATCCAAGACTGAATGGAGGATTGTCTGATCCTTTGTCGTTGTTTGTTTTGGGAGTGCTTGTTTAGTTGCTATGTAACTTTTCTAAAATAAAAACTGTACTCACTAATTTGTTAAAAAAAAAAAATAGTCATCGAAGATTAGTCCAATGGGAAAATTGGGAATAAATCCCCATTTGACAAATTAATTGGAAATAAGACCTGAAGCATTTAAGTCTGAGTGTACTAAGTGTGAAGGAGAAAGTGACCAAATTACCTTTTAAAAAAATCCATCTTGAGAAATATCCATGGTCCAGGGAAGGACATCGCTCCACAGCGGAAGCCAATAGAAAGTAAAGGGAATAAAAATGTTAAATTACAGGTTGTATTTCAAATTCAGGAATAAATTTAAAAAGAATTCAATTAGCAATATAACAAAAAAGCTTTTTGCACGTAAGTTTGTCCTTCACGTAAAAAACTTTTAGAATGCGAGGATGTGGAGCGAATCAAGCGAAGTTCAAATTCCGAGCTTAAAACAAAGCACAGATTTATCCCTTTCACTATTTGATAAGTACAAATTTCTATACTGATATTCCGAAAGCCGAAATTAAGAGAATTGCACTTAACTAAATTCCCACGTGACCTGATTCTTGCATCCGTCTGCTCAGAAACCCTCATCAACTCCCTCGTCGCCAACTCGCCCTTCTTCTTTGACGACGACAACGACGACGTTTTGAGACCCAGAGCCTTCTTCACCTTGCTTCTCCCAGCGTTTTGTACCGCCATAGTTAATAACACAATCGAAGCCACGAACTGTCTAGTTTCTTTAGATTTCCATACTTAATTGTTGCCCTGTTAGTTTTCTTCTTTAGCTAACCTTTTCGATGGTTATGTAATTCTTTGTTTTTATACTGTATTTCTTCATGTTATTGAATGAAATCTCATTTCCAACGCTATCAATTTTGGCTGATAATATACCATATTAAACATAAACTAACAGAGGATAAGAAGACATGTCACTAACAGAGAAAACAAACCATATCAGTAAAGCATAATCTAAAAGGACAGAACACTAAATACACTATAAAAGTATAATTAAACTCCGGTAAGAAGCAGTGTCAGTGGGTGGACTTTCCTCCTCATTCTCTTTGTCTTCTTTATCTTCTTTGTCAGCAGTAGGATCCTCTTCTTCTTCTTCTTCGTTGGCAGCGGCAGGACGATCTTTGCCGGCAACTCCAGCCTGAGGAATACTGGTGTCACGGGAGGGGGTGAGGGCATATGGACACTGCCCTGAAGTGTCCGGCATATTTCTCCTTAAGGAGCCATATTTCCCACCTTTGAGTGCTGCCTTCGTAACCAATCGTTTTGGCTGATAATATACAATATTAAAGATACACTAACAGAGGATAAGAAGACATATCACTAACACTAAACCAAAAAAAAAAAAAAAAAACCAGAACACTAAACACACGGTAGAAACATAATTAAAAACGAAGAACATAACCCCCGTCTTCACTCTTCATCATCAGAAGCAGTGTCGGAGGTGAGTTTTCATCCTCATCCTCATCCTCTTCTTTTTCATCTTCAGCTTCAGAAACCTCTTCTTCAACTTGATCTTCCCAGTGGCTTGGCTTTTCCATGTCATGGGTCTTTATAGGCTCTATCTGATGAAGAAGAAGGCATGGACCATTTGCTTTGCAAATTTCCCCCAGCGACATCTTGTTGGCTCATTGGACTAAATTTCACACTGCAAAGCTTCTTTTTCTTTTTATCACCAAACAGAAAAAGTTTCTTTTCCTCTCCTTTTAAGGAAAGGATGGTGACCAATATTTAAAACCAAAGCCATCACGTCACTTTATTTCATGTAAATGGTATTGTGTAAGGACTGGGTTTCAAAAGTTGTGACAAACCTAAACATCATTAAATGAGCCAAATCACCGTAAGAAACTGACAAAAAATTATAATGAAAGATATATCTAAAATATATTATTTCAAACACTTAAATTCAAGGATAAAGCACTAATTCAATGTAACTTGTTTGTTAATTGTATACAAAGGAAGTAAATTAGTCCCGCACACAAGATACATAATATGCCTACTATATTAATTGTAAAGTACATATGTTTAAGATTACTTTCTCTCATGGAAGTTCATTTAAAAGCATTTTTTTCAAATCATTTAAAGAAACCATTGCATTTCAACCATATCCTTTTCTTCCATATACTTGCCTTTACATTTTCAAAAAAATATCTTTTTTTTTTTTGCAAGGAAATATAGGGGGAAAGCAACAATAGTAAAGAAACTGTCCATTTCTTTAAATAATGGAGTAAAATAAAATATAGCTTAATATAGAGATATAAGATAGCAAAGCACATATCATGTGTTCTTTTTTTTAAGTGGAGATGAGATTATGAATAAAAATTACCTTATCATACAAAACAACCCCAGAAATAAAAAATACAGTAGCATTAAAACAATCCAAGAATCGACATTTGCAAAATATCATCATGTGATCAATCTAAATAGTATGTTTGAAATAATGATTAAAATTTTTAAAAATGTCTTTCACTCATGATTTACTATATATAATATAATTTTTACAGTTTACGAAATAGATTTTAAAAATTACGATATAAATATAGGAAAGAGTTTTTTCTTAAATTTACATAGGTCATGTTTATATATAAAAATAGTGTATGCCAAACAAGCTACAATTAAGTAACTTGTAGAGATGCGTGAAAAACTAGCTTTCGGCCAATGCCAATTGTTATATATCATCAGTACAACATTTAAGATTGATAGCGACCATTCCTTTTTTAACTGCTATGACAACTAAGCCTTTGGTATAACTTTTGGACATATCTATACGGTACATGGTTAAGTTGCATGCGTGATTTATTACCTTTTAGAAACGTGGGTACCTAAGTTTTTTTCATTTATCAATAAAGTTAATTAAGGTACTATCAATATCAAATTCGGTTTGATGCGAGTATTTTTGCCCTAGGCAGATACCACAGTAAAAGTTGTGCCCGGTTTCATCACCAAGTATGGGAACAACTGACTTTAACATCAATAACTAAACTTGAGGTAAAATTTAATTAACTAATGTAAAATGATTTATGACTGATCTCACTCCCTCTCTCTCTCAGTTAAACAAGTTCGATCAACATACATATCATTCTATATATATACATGTAACGCAAAGGAGACGATTCTATATATTTCCACTTATAATATTTGGTCAAGCAAACTTAAATTCAGAATAATCAAATTAATTATAATAGTACTTGTGAATTTTGAAACTTGATGACCTTACACTTTGAAATGCGGTCCCAAAAATTGGAATAAATTCGGTTGAGGATGATGTTAGAGTGAATCAAATCTGAAACTTCACGGAAGTTTGAATTCTCTTTAGTTTAATTTCAGACATTTTTTATTTTGATCAAAATATCTTTTATATATCACATCTTACAATTCAAAATATCTTTTTTTTGGCCTCATCCATAAACTTCTCATTCTAAATATAATAAATATTAAAGTACATTTTTAGTCATTTAACTTTATAATAGGCATTATTTTAATCCTTTAAATTTATAAAGTATATTTTTTATTTTTAAACTTTAACATTATTAATGTTATTAACAAGAAATACTGATTAAATAAAATTAAGTGGTGACTGATATAATGTTGAAGAATAAATCTTTAATTTTTGTTCTTTATAACATACATAGTAATAAGTTCATCTTCTGTTTGTTCTAATAATAATTGGAGTTTTTATTGCTGCGACGAGGTGATCTAATTGATTACAAGGAGCATATCGAGAGGGGCACGATAATCGATTAGTTCATTATCGCATGAATAGTTACAGAGAAGCTGCTTTGTCAAATCTTCCCAAGTTTGATTTAGTGTGGGGTAAGGCCCAAACTATAATTTTAAAAGTTATTTTTTTAAATTGAGATAAAATTTTTTTTACATATTTATTTTATAAATTATAAAAATTATTATTTAAAAGTTAATCCAAACACACTCCACTAAAATAATTTTTCTATTAGTGTTCTCATCTTTTTTTTTTTTTTTGGAAGTAATTTTCTTCATACATTTTTCATGAAGTTTCTGTAAGTCAATCATGACCAAACCAAGGCCGACCAAGAAGGCACTGATATTATGAAATTATAAAAAATATTAATAATTAATATCTTGTTTGGTGTTAAGCGACGGTGATTCATGGAGGAAGAGGTTTTTGGCGGAAGGAGAGAAGGGTTTCTTATGAAAATGAATTAAAAACTAAGTTTTTTCTACAAGTATTATTTTAATTAAAAATATGTTTTTTAAAAAAAGAATAAAGATTGCTTCATAAGCATAGCACAGTCACCGTTTAACTTTGCTTAGTCAGCATTCACTACAAAAAAATAGCGAATTAGCGACGGAATTTAGCGACGGAATTTCCGTCACTAATAAACTTAGAGACAGAAATTAGTGACGGAACAATATTAGCGACGGAATTTGTTCCGTCGCTAAAAAGGCCGTTACTAATTGATTAGTGACGGAATTTTGCATTCCGTCGCTAATTAGTGACGGAATTTAGGGACGGAATTTTTCCGTCTCTAATTAGCGACGGAATTAACTAATTAGAGACGGAAAATTCCGTCTCTAATTATTTTTTTTATATATAATTTAAATTGCCACATGTCTACAACACGAGCCTCCACATGTTCCTCACTGGCGGCCGCCACGTGTCACCCTCCACCTCGCGCCACGTGTCCCCTCCACCTCGCGCCACGTGTCACAAGTCACAAATTGGTTGCATTTTGTGACCAAGTTAGGATTCGAAGCCATGACCTCTCACGCGCATGCTAGTGCCTTTGCCAGTTGAGCTAAGAAGAACCTGTGAAAGTTAAATGCAAAATCATATATATATATATATATATATATATATATATATATATATATATAAACATAGACACACACATTCACACATACGTACGTACGTACGTACCTACATACATAATATATATATATATATATATATATATATATATATATATATATATATATATATCACTTACAAACAAAAATAGAAATACATAATTTTATATATTATTGAATATTTTAATTTAGTTTTCTTATTTTATTTTATGTAAATATTCTACCTAAATTTTTATTATTAATATATTTTTTTATTTATTTTATTTTATATTTTATCTTTTTGTTTTTATTTATAAAATTTTCATTTTATTTGTTTATAATATATTATTAAAAATTCAAATATATTATATTATAATTTTAATTTCAAAAATAAATATGAATTAATAATTTTTATTTATTTATTTTAATATTATATTATTAATTTAAAATAATTTAAAATTTAAATTATTTTAAAAATTATAATTTTGAAAAAAAATCGAATTATTAAAAAATTTAACTATTAGAGACGGAATTAGCGACGGAAATTCCATCGTTAATTAGAGACGGGAAAATTTCGTCTCTAAATTCCGTTGCTAATTTTTAGTGACGGAATTTAGCGACGGAATGTAATTCCGTCTCTAATTAGCGACGGAAAAATTCCGTCTCTAAATTCCGTCGCGGAATTTAGTGACGGAAATTCCGTCTCTAATTAGAGACGAAAAAATTCCGTCTCTAAATTCCGTCACTAATTTTTAGTGACGGAAATTAGTGACGGAATTTAGCGACGGAATGTAATTCCATCGCTACTCCTTCTCTAATTTAGAGACGGAAAAATTCCGTCGCTAATTTTAGTGACGGAATTTGTGAGGGATTAGGGACGGATTAGTGACGGAATAAAATTCCGTCGCTAATCCTGTATTTTTTTGTAGTGATTTTCCTTTACTAATATTAATAGTGTTAAGTTTTAAGTAAGGGTGAGCAAAACACCCGCAACCCACCTATCTGCTCGTGACCTGTAGTATTTAAGCCCGTTTAATCCCACCCAAATTAGGCTCGTAACGGGTAACGAGTTACCCGTACTCATTTATATTATACGGGCTGGGCATGGGTACCCCACGTGCTTGCCCGTTACTCGAGTATATACTTTTTTTTAAATTTCCATTACTCTTTCATTACTTCCATCCAGACTTCCAATTCCCATTCGGCCATTCCCAATTCCTTAACCTAATAACCATTACCCTAACTTCCTAAGTCCCTAACCCGCCCCGATTCTCCTTCTCCGCCTCTTGTCTTCGATCTTATAGAGTCGCGGTCTCGCTCGCAACTCTCGTCGGACTTGCCCTCAACCTCGTTGCGAGGCTGTAACTTGTCCCTCTTGCCCTGACCTCTCCCTCAATTGTTATCGTCACACGTCGTCTGTCTTCCTTGCATGTCCCTAACCTCAGCTCTCATCACTGTCGGCCCATCGCAGAGCTCAACTTGACAGCCTTAGGTGTCGTCGTAGTCTTGGGTATTGCCGTCGCCCATCGCAAACCTCATGGTCATCAAGTCGGCAACCTTGGGTGTACTTCATTGTTCATCTTGATTTTTGAAGTCGGCTACTTCATCAGTTCTTCTTCTTCATCCTTCATTGTTCTTCTTTATTCTACCAGCATCGGTACAGTTCTTGTCTCCTTCCCTTACACAATTTCATTGAGTATATATGAGTAGGGATTCCTGAGTTATAAATGAATCTGTCTCTCTCTCTTTTTCTTTTCTACTAATTTTGAGGACCGATTATGATTTCTGTTGAAATTGTTTGCTTTGATTGTTACTCTTGATTGAAGATCCGATGGCTTTCGATTTTTTGCTTTCTGTTTTCTTCCCCTTCTTAAATCCTTTTGTTTCTTTGTAATTAGACTTAAGTTTTGCTTGCTGATAGGCACCAGCAAAGGTGTATAAACGAAGAAAAACACATGTTCGCCTCCATCATATATTTCTCTATTCTTTTGAGCAAACACATTTGATTCAAAGTGTCCATAAAAAAAAGTGCCAGCTTCTTAAATAGGTTCTTTATGCCCGTTTAACCTGTACCCGTTTTACCACAAGTTAAATGGGTTCATCCACGGATACGGGGTGCCCTGTACTCATTTATTATAAACGGGCGGACTACCAGTACACCCCAGGGGCAGGCCCGCCCACCCATTGCTCACCCCTAGTTTTAAGGACTAAAAATGTATTTTATAAACTTAAGGGACTAAAATGATACCTTATATAAACTTAAAGAACTAAAAGTATGCTTTATCCTATAACAAATATAGAATTTTACACGATTCCTTATATATTTTGAATTTTGAGAAGATAACTTTTCCAAATTAGAACTTTTGGGGGGCGGGGGAAGGTTCTTTAAAAGATTTAATTTCTTATAAGTATCTTTTTGTGATCAATTTTCGCTTATGTTTTTAAAGAGCACTTACAAAAATACTCATTCGGTCCTTAATACAAGACATATTTTGAGAGTTGATCTTGGTCATATATATAAGACACAATTTTTATATTTATCCATCTTTTCCTGATTTACCCCTATTGGTGCTCTTTCAACAATAATCAAGGAGAAAATGTAATGAGAGAATTAAAAAAGATGACTATGGTGTTTTAAAAAATACATGATATATTAACTAACATAAGTAACTTCCTCAATCTAATCTAATCAAATTGATTAGATTAAGGACTGGAGAAATATTTACAAATTATCCATTATAATTCATGTGAAAAATAGAACATACCCCCTTTACTTATATAAAAGGATCGCTTCACCACTAGAGTAATGCACTAATGTACAATTCTTATGTAAGGGAAGGAAAACGTCCATTGTGATCACTGGCTTCCTCCTACCACTCTGTGAAAACCTCACGATTTTTTCTCTTTATGCATACATAACAAGTTCTTATTACTGACTTGAAGATAGGGAGAGATGAAGAGAAACAAAGGTTTGTAGCCAATGTTAAAGTTATTGAGATATTATCAATCCGAAAATGAGTCAGGAGATATGTATCAAGATTTTGAAACCTGGATCGGTTAATGAATCGGTCAGGGTATTAGGTTAAGGGTTAGTTGGTCAGATTATAGTCAAACCGGGGCTAGATCAGTGACGAAATGACAATTTTAAGGTTATTTATATGAAATTCTAAATAAAATATTTTAAAAAAAAATCAGTCAAAACCCAATCAGACCACCGGTTGGCTGGTTTCCTGCTTAAACCGCCCAGTCCAGTTTTCAAAACTCTAATATGTATAGATGTCTCTAAAAATGATATTGAGATTTGAGATGCCTAAAACTAAAAGTAATCACTTTTAAATAATATATATGTAACAATTACTCATTATTTTTTCATAATATTTAATTAAAAAATAAATTTTAGCTGAGGGCTAGAGAGAGAAGATTGAGTGATTGGAGAAGTTTGAAGATTCAAAGAGATTTAAAGCTTTAATCTTATTTCTTTCATTAATTTTCTTTTCTCCTTCATCTGGCTTTTGTTATGAGCCAAATTATCATCTCTGGTTTTTGTTTGATTTTGAACATGAGTAGCTGAATTTCATATTTTAGGATTGCTTTGAACTATTAGATGGATTAAAACTTTTTGATTTCTGTCTTTTATTGATTAGTAAAACTTATGTATTGATTTTATCTCGTGTTTAATGCTTTTAGGTGATTGGCCACCACTTGGATTGTTGGGTTCAATTGAGTAATACTTGATAAAGCTAATTTAACTGTAGAACTTAGATAAAATCATGCTAGATTTAAAGTTTAGTGGTTAAATGGATAGTTTGTTAATAGAATAGAGATATGTCTGTTAGCCTAATATTGTTTAATTGAGGACATAGTTTATGAGTATTTTCGTTAACTGAGACAAGAGATTGTTTATGTTAATTGAGAATATAAAATTTTTTGACTTGAGAAAATTTTATTAATTAATTTGAACCTCTGATAAGCACATATTTTCATTATCAATTTAAGATTTAAATCAATCTTATAAAGTACAATAGGGATAAGTAATCTTAGCAGGCTTCTCCCTTCTTGAAATTCTCGAATAAATTCTCTTTTAATAAATTAATTCTTAAATATAAAATCTCTTTCAAATTACGCTTACTCAATCTAATTAAGACATAAGTGTGATAATTAATTTGTTTTTACCTTAGTATTCATATGAACGATATTATTATACTACTTATGATGATATGTGTGCTTGCGATTAAGCTAGAGGAAAATCCTTTCAAAAACCCCTTGGGTATACTCCGTGTCAAAGTATATTTCTTATGAACATTTCCCCCCATCGCACAAAGCCTTTTTGGCAGCCATCATCGCAAACGATGAGCCCAAATCTTTTTCAGAGGTAGTACGACATGAGGGTTGGTGGCAAGCAATGCAAGGTGAGATTGAGGCACTTGAATGAAATGGCACTTGGACCGTTGAAGAACTTCCCCGAGGAAAATGAGCCACTGACTCGAAATTAGTCTACAAAACTAAAATTTAAGGCATATAGCAAACTTGAGCTATATAAGGCCCGCCTTGTGGCGAAAGGCTACACACAAATGGAAGACATCGATTACCATGAGATCTTCACACCAGTAGCAAAATTAGTCACGGTTTGGACCCTCCTCACCGTTAATGCCATAAGAGATGATGGGAGATGCACCAGCTCGACGTAAACAACACGTTCTTACAAGGAGAATTAGAGAAAGAAGTCTAGATGAACATTGCTAAAGGTTTTGGCCAAAAGGGGGACACTAGAGTATGCCGCCTCCGTAAGTATCTATATAGCCTCAAACAAGCCTCTTGAAGCTGGTATCACAAATTCACTAGAGTCTTGGAACATGTTGGCTTCAAACAGTCACATGCAGATCACTCACTTTTCATCTACAAAGCACGTGAGACATTCATTGCCATCCTAATCTACATCGATAATCATCACAGGGAACAACCCATAAATGATTTCTAAAGTCAAAGAATACATGCATGAGAAGTTTAGCATCAAGGATCTTGACCCACTTAAATATTTCCTTGGTATTAAGGTCACCAAAACACTTTCCTGCTCCTAAGTCAATAGATGTACGCTCTCGACATCCTTAAAGATATAGACGTCTCATTGGCCACTTATTATATCTTACTGTAACCCGACCAAAGTTGGTATGCCTAGTCAACATCCTCAGCCAGTACTTCGACAACCCGACACGAACCCACGTGAATGCAATCGAGCTTGTCCTACGCTACCTGAAACGAACAATAGGGCAGGGCATACGTCTTTGAAACGCAGGCGTTTGTGAACTCATTTTATACTGTAATGCTAACTAGGGACAACGCAAGAGGACTCGACGACCATGCACGAGGTTTTAACGGTAGAGCGTGGTGTCCCAATCTTCTGCCAAGGCTGAGTATCGTGCCATGGTAAACAGTGCCAGTAAATTCACACTACAAAAAAATACTAAATTTTTGACGGAATTTATCACAATTTCTTTTTGTGGCAAATTCTATCAAAAATCCATCTAAAATTTTGTCGGAAATGTTTTAGATGGAATTTGTCACATAATTTTTTTCCGTGGCACGAAAAAAATTCCGGTAGTAGTTTCGTGGCTAATTTTCCCACGAAATTTTCCATGGCTAATTTTTTACAGAATAATTTTGTGGGTAATTCCATCAGAAAAATTAAAAAGTTATTATTTTTTAAATAATAGGATTTTTTTAAAAAATATATTTATAAAAATTAAAATTATGATATTATTAGCAATATAAATATTTAAAAATTATAGTTAATACCATATTTGATTCTTATGCTTTGAAACTTAAGGGACTAAAATCAAAATGAGAGCCAACTTAAGCAACCAAAGATTATATTAACCTTAATTATTATTATTTTTTTCATAATTATTGTTAACATTATGATATACTATATGTAATTTCTTAATAATATATTGCATATAAAATAAAATACAAATATATAATATAATACAAATATATTTTCGATACATACATACATATTATTAGTTATTAATTAATGTTCATAAAAAATAAAATTTAATTTCATAAATTGGACAAAAATATAGTCATATGAAATTTTATTTAAGATGTAAAATTTTTTTAGTTTGAAATTAATTTATATTAAAAATTATATATATAGTATTGCAATAATATAATGTCAAAGAATTCGAACACAATTGGTAAGGCTTTGCGCGTATGTATAGGTGAGGGTACAGGTTTGAATCCTCTTAGGGCCAAGAGGAGATGCAGTTTTAGAAAATATGGAGCGGTGACATGTGATAGAGTGTTGTGGGGACACAGGGCGGAGCTCAGGCCTGGCGGTGAGGTAAAGGCCGAGCAAAGATGCCACATGGCGGCCTATAGACATGACATGTGGCATTTTGAAATTAAAAAATGAAAAATAATTTTGCAATGGAATTGGAATTCATTGCAAATTTCCGTCAGAAATTGATTTGTGCTATTAGCGATGGAATGGATTCCATCAAAAATTCATTTCCGTCATAAATCCATAACAAATTCCATCAGAAATTCAGTGTTTTTTTATAATATAATATGGATAAGATGGCTCTTGCATGAACTTGGAGAAAAGCAATTAAAAGCTACAACATTATTTTGTGACAACCAGGCTGCTCTGTATATTGTTGTGAACCCCGTCTTCCATGAACGCATAAAACATGTTGAAATGGGTTGTTACGTTGCGTGTGAACGAGTGCAAAGATGAGATATTAAACCAATCAAGATCTATCTCTACCACAACACAACTTGCCGACGTTTTTACTAAACCTCTTTAGGAAACAAGTTTCAGATAATTATTGATAAAGTTGGGCATTGTCAATCTCCATGCGTCAACTTAAAAGAATATGTAGAAGACACCATAAGTTTTAATATGCTCCAATATTCTAGATATGTTGTAAATGCTTTATTTTATTTAATATATCACCCACGCACATATAGCCGGATTAGCAATCTAGGTCAAGATATATGCGCCCGGCTTCTCTCCCCTGCCTTTACGATCCCTGGCCTCTCCTTTACTTGCAACGACATCCTTTAGTGAGAAAAACAACAACATGGTCTCATGGTCATGTGATTCCACGAATAAAATAAATAAAATAGAAAACTCAGTTATTAATAAAATATTTCTTTTATGCTTTTTAATTAAAAATAATAATAAACGATCCCCTAAAATAACCCTACATAATCTTAGATTAAGTAATAAAAAAATAAAAGGTGAGGGTGAAAATTTAGCGATGAACAATTTTACGATGAGTATCCATAAGACTTATCTATTTTCGGGGTGTAAAAGTAGATAAAAACTATTTTTTGGGTGCAAAAGTAGATATAAACTATTTTTTGGGAGTAGGTATAGTAACACCGTTAAAAACATTTAATTACAGTTACTTTTTGCACTGTAGGTGCCATCAGCCTTCCCTTTCTATTATTTTAATATTTTTTTAATGAAAAATAATCACTTAGACCCCATAGAAACAATTTCATTTCAGATAACCTCGAAAAGATTCTAAAATTTCACTTCACCGGTGAGACCTACAGTGCAAAAAGTAACAGCAATTAAATATTTTTAACGACGTTACTATATATGCTCCTAAATAAATAGTTTATGTATACTTTTACATCCAAAAAATAGTTTATGTTTACTTTTACATCCAAAAATAGATAAATCTTATGAATGCTTATCGTAAAATTGTTCATTGCTAAATTTATATCCTCACCTTTTATTTTTTTATTACATAATCTAAGATTATGTAGGGTTATTTTACGGGATTATTTATTATTATTTTTAATTAAAAAGCATAAAAGAAATATTTTATTAGTAACTGAGTTTTCTATTTTATTTATTTTATTCATTGAATCACGTGACCATGAGAGAAGGCTGTCATTTTTCTCCCTAAAGGATGTCGTTGCAAGTAATGGAGAGGCCATGGACCGTAAAGACAGGGGAGAGAAGCCGGGCGCAAGATATATACTCGCAACAGCCTAAGATACTTGCAACACCCAGACGTAGTGCTGGGAAATCGGGTCGAGCCTGTCGGGCCGATCCTTTTAAACCTTTTTAAATCACGGGTCGGGTTTAAAAAATGAAGCTTCAAAAGGATGTCGGGCCTAAAAGGACCCGCCATAGAGGGCCGGTCTGTTAGGCCCTTTAACTTTATTTTTTGTTTTAATTTCACTACCCCTCCTACTCATGCCCTTACTGACTCCTCCCTAAGAACCTTAAAATTGTTAAATTTACATATGATGGTAATTTATTAATTCTTGATATTTTTACCCCTTAAGCAGAGTCTACTACTTAAAGTGAAATACAATCAAAATTCTTTGAAATTGATGATATTAGCGAAGAAGATGAAAACGATAGTTGTCATAATCATGTTGCTTAGAGTGTTTAGCTTTTTTCCTTTTTATACTTTGTATGAGACTATGAATTACTTGTACACAGTATTTTTTACCTTTGATTATGAATTAGTAACTGTATTTATTTTATTGCATGAGGTGTGTAAACATATAGTTAAATCTTATGAAAATGATTTCTGCCTATGCGGGCCAGCCCTGGCCCTGATGCTCTCAGATTGGGCTTTGAAAAATAATAATTTTTCTTTCTCCCGGCCCAACCCTAATTCTCACTTCTACCCAGACGCCCTCGTTGTATATATGTACAGTTCCATGAGATTAATAAGCGCATCGCAAGTCCTCGTTTTACATCCTCTGAACCCTATTTTCCTATATCTCTCCCTTATCAATAATGTTAAGGTACTATATAAATATCAATTTCGGTACTAGGCAGATACCACACTAAAAGTTGTGCCCAGTTTAATCAACAAGTATCAAAACAACTGACTTTCATGTTAATAACTAAACTTGAGGTGAAATTTAATTAGTGTAAAATGATTTATGACAGATCTCCCTTTCTCTCTATAGCATAAACATTAGCAAAGCAACCTATTAATACATATGTGATTCCGATTCCTATGTACTCATGTAGAGTACCATATTTGTCTTTTCCTCTTTGTTTCAGTCATGCCTGACAAGTTGGGTGGATATATGGCCATATGTATGAAGTCACCTTATTCCTTTCGTGTTTTTTATTTAAATTGCCACATGTATGACGTAATATTATTCTCTGGCTTTACTCATCAGTACAAATTAAAGCAGAACTATTATTAGGTCTCTTGGCTCTTTCTTAAATAAATACAAGTAGCAGTATCAATGTAGATTAATATTAACTTGTTTCGCATAGTTTAAAATTATTTTTTAAGTGTGATTTTTATAAATCGAGATAAAATTTATCTCATATACTTATTTCATATACCGTAAATTATGATTAAAAAATATTTTTAAATGTTTTAATCACTATTCCAAACGCTAACTAACTAATACAAAATAATTTCATTCACTACTTAACGTGAATAATGTTCTAATATTTCAGTGAAGCAATCAACTACAAGCTACCATTCAAAATTGAAAAATACAAAATAAAATGAAAGATAAACCCAACATCAAGTACAATCTTCCATAATCTTCCTTCTTTTCTCCATGACATGTGTTTCCCCATGCTAGAGATAATAACCAGTTTTAACATTCGATAACAGAATTTAATTACTCTAGTTTCTCTGCTTAAAAAAGAATAACCGAATCATTAAACAAAGAAAAGATTAATGGCAAACAAGCCAATGCCCTATGGGTTATCTAAAGTAGAAGGCACAAGAAACAGAAGCTTGCTTTCAATTTATATTTTATAATCATGTATGAAATTAACATATGACTTATGGGCTTCACAGAGCACAGTGAGCAAAGGAAATTGTAAGGGATAATATGGATTGAACTCAAATGCCCAACCTTTTTTTTTTTATATAAGCTTAGGCATACTCCTAATGGAGGCTGTCTTATTTGAGACACTGTTGAGCACTAAATGTGGGCACCTCTCCAAACAATAATTAAAATTTTAGTTCGCCACGTTGTGAAGGATTAGCCTCTTCTACGTAGACTGAAACCTCATTGGTCATACCCAACCTATTAAATAGTGGCAAGTTGTGTTGGTAATTTTCAAGGTTCTTAAACCCATACCGGTCATTGAATCGGTCGGGTTACTTGGTCAAGAGTCAGTGGGTTAGATTGAAGTCAAATCGGAGTTAAACCAAGGCCAAACCAGTGAGAAATTGAATATTTTAAACTTAATAATATAAAATTCTAAAGAAAAATTAAAAAATTGATTTTTTTTAAAAGTATCGGCCCGGCCCGGTTAGTGGCCGGGTGGTCGGCTCTCGGGTCAGACTGGCCGGTCCAATCTGAATTCCAAAACATGGGTAATTTCACCGACCCATTTTGAAGCAAGCTTTTTTCGACTCAACTCACCAACTTAAAAGCTGCCAAGAGCTAACCTTCCAATCCATGAGTTTGCCCTTTTTTGTAAAAAAAAGATATTAATAATAAAAAAAGAAGTTATTTACTTATTGTTTCACTCTTAATTTAAAGATAACCTAATTACTAAGCTGGAATATAATTGTATGACTAATTTTTAAATGGAATGTGACTTGAAGAACCAAAATCTATTATTTAAAATTTGATAGATCAAATTAAAATGAGTACAAATTTAAGATATCAAAGATCATATTAAACTCTATTTTTTACTATCATCATATATCATTGCGACGTCATGGTAAGTATATGCAATTATAAACATTCATGTTCCAAATTTCATGTCACCATTTCCTTGTCTTATATATGTAAATCCTACCTTCCGATACGCTTAATATGGGCACTATTTTTCAATTGGTAAAGTATGTAACCGCTAGTTAAAAAAATGTTCCAACAAATTCTTGTTTTAGAGATTTTTCAAGCAAAAAATACAATTTCTCGGACCCAATCTCCTTCGTCTTGTATTTATCAATAGCTGGATCTTGATTTTTTTTTTTCTTGTGATCATTATGAATATAATGATACATATATACTATCACGAGTCCTAAATATGAAACATAGTTTATAATGTAATTCACTACAAACTAAATTGTACATTTAGAATTTGAGGAGTATAATGCATGTAATATTTATACAAATAATGTATAATTTCAGCTATATATGTGTATACATATAATTTCCTTTTTCTTTCTTTGTTTTTTTTTATTGAGAGGCAAGCACTAATGATATGATAATACAATGCACAATCAAACCCACGAACTTCCACTTATAGGAGAACATCTATACTACTACAATGTAAGGTCACTGGTTGGATTTGGCTTGCCTCTGCTGCGAAACCTATCCGCTGCCAATCCTTTTTCTAAAACTACACCGTTTTGGTGTAATTTTAGGTATAAAATGATAGGGTTGATTTTTTTTTTTTGAAAAAAAAATTGTGTCTAATATTTTTAAAGTATTTTTTTGAAAGTATTTAGTATCTTAAAATATTTACTAAGTAATATGTAGTATTTTAAAATAATTTTTTAGGCTTTTAACCCCTCAAAATATTTTTTCAGTTGTACCCAGTGTTTTACCAGATTGATTACAGTTTTATCCTTAATTATTTTTTAAGCTCCAAAAATTACTTTAAAATATTTTTTGGTGTTTTTAACCTTTTAAAATATTTTTTCAGTTGTACCCAGTGTCTTAAAAGACTTATTACAATTTTACTATTAATGTATTTTTCTTAGTAGTAACGAGCACCCAAAACTTAGGATACAGATTTATTATTATCTCCCACTTTAAAATATTTTTCCAGTGATATCTAATATATTAAAGTAATTTTTGGAGCTTAAAAAATAATTAAGGATAAAATTGTAATCAGTCTGGTAAAATATTGGGTACAACTGAAAAAATATTTTAAGGGCTTAAAAACCCAAAAAATTATTTTAGAATACTACATGTTACTTAAAAAATATTTTAAAATATTATATACTTTCAAAAAAAATACTTTAAAAATATTAGGCACTATTTTTTTAAAAAAAAATCAACCTTATCATTTTATACCTAAAACCACACCAAAAAGGTGTAGTTTTAGGAAAATGATTGGCAGCGGACAGTTTTAGATACTTTTTTTTTTTTTATTAAGAGAGGCAAGCACTAATGATATGATAATACAAGCACAATCAAACTCACGAACTTTCCCTTATAGGAGAATATATATACTACTAGACTGCAAGGTCATTGGTTATGTATATAATTTTCAAAATCTTCTCAAAAGTTGATGGAGATTCAGGTGAAGGGACAAAATTAAAGGAAAAAAATGCGCAGAATATGAAAGTTGTAGAGTTGTCCATGCAGATTGGTTCAATAAAACAAACAAAAGAAAGAGTTGTCCATGCAGATATGGTGATATCAGTATAGGAATATTTTTCATTTTTTATTAAAAATAGACAGACTTGTGCAAAAGCTGCAGTAAGAAGTTCACGAAAAAGGAATGCTTTTAAAATGAGGGAATATGATTCTTTTCTTAAAAAATAAAAAATTAGTTTGAAAAATTTCACAAAAATGGAATGGCTTGAGATGAGAAAATAAGAAAGTAGTGTGGGTTGGCTCCAAATTAAATGATAGAGACAACACACAGTTGAAAAATAGTGAGTCAAGAATGGTCTTCTTCTGCGTTGATTTTTGTTGACAATGGGTGATTTTTGGTTTTTTGTCCATCATAAAGTAATGAATGCAAAACAAATTTGCACTTACCTTTAATTTTTTTCGCTTTTTAATTTTGTATCTGTGTGTTTATTCTTCTAATAAAATGCTTTAATTTTGTTCTACTAATACCATTAATTTTTTGTATAGAAGCTAACATTACTAATAGAACAAAGTTACAAAAGCCAACAATGTTAAAAGAGCAAAATTAATAATTTAATTAAAATAAAAACACACAGAGATCAAATTAAAAATTAAATATAGGTTTAGGTACCTGTAAATGGGTATTTCCAAGCAATTAATACCAACTTTCTTGGCTTACAAAGAATCACAGCACGTAATTCAATATTTGGTCGAAGTTATCATCTTCATATTTCTCCCATGTGATCATCAGAATAATGTTGTTTTTGCTGACGAAATGATGTTATTTTTATATATTATCTTATGCCTATAAATTATTTCATCAACAATCGAAATCAATTACATATTCGGTCAAGCAAACTTAGATTCATATTAAGCAAGTTAATTATAATATTACTCGTGAATTTTAAAACTTGATGACCTTACACTTTGAAATTAACGCGGTCCCAAAAATTGGAATAAATTTGGTTGAAGATGATGTTAGAGTGAATCAAATCTGAAATTGCAAGAGTTTGCAATTCTCTTTATTTTAATTTTAGACATTGTTTATTTGGATCAAAATATCTTTAAAACTTATAATTTCTTATAAGTATCTTTTTGTGATCAGTTCTTGCTTATGTATTTAAAGAGCACTTGCATATCATCCATTATAAATTATATGTGAAAAATAGGACATATTCCCTTACTATATAGGGGATCACTTTATCACTAGAGTGATGCACCGAAAAAAGCTAAAAAAATTAACTAAACATACACCAAACACTGATAAAGTTGAAGTGGATTCAGTTTGATTTGGTCTTCGGTTTCAGTTTGCTTTTGCTCACCTTATATAAGGGAAGGTAAACGTCCATTGTGATTACTGGCTTCCCCTACCACGTTGAGAGAACCCCATGACCTTTTTCTTTGTGCAAACAAAGCAAGTTTTGATTATATTTGGAGATAAGGAGAGATAGATGAAGAGAGAGGTTTGTAGCTAATGACCTTATAGCCAAATGGTGTGCAAGTTCTCTTTATAAATGGAAGATTATTGGATCAATCATGTTTGTAACCTCAGTTTGTCTACGCTCTTAATTCAAAAAAAAAAAAAAAAAGAACCAAGTTTTGTAGGAACTGCCTCGGGCAAGCAAGAAGAGGGAGAGAGGTGGGAAAAAAAAATTGCATTAAAGGAGTCATAAGGGATGGAAAGAGAAAAATAAGAGAGATGTCTAGTTTATTGTGTCGTGCCTTACCTCTTTCATGTTAACTTGTGATACGCCTTTCCTTTGAGCCCCCATCAAATTGCATTAGAGATAGATTTCCTTCACTAATTAACGATAAAAATTCTGTTACAAATAACTAATTCGGTTAGTAATTTTTGAAATAGCCTATTCCTGTTTTGCAATAAATTAATGGAATTTTCCATTACAAATTTCAGGAATAGCCTTTGAGACAGAATTGAGACCTCTTTGGGAAGGAATATTCATCACAAGTTTATCATGGATTAGTGACGGAATTACTACCGTAAATCCATCAACAATTTTTCTTTTGCTTTTTAAAAAACTTAGAGCCTGTTTGGTTTAACCCCCATTGCATGTATGCAATGGTAATCATGATTGCATTACCATGAAAATAGTGTTTGGTTGCTCTTTAGCATGGTAATAGGGTTTACCATGGTAATGATGATTATCAAAAATTGGTAATCCTCATTCTTACCTCCCCCCTATGAATCCTCATTACCATCCCATTGTATAGTTAAAAAAGTCTAATTTACCCTTTAGTTTAACTTCTTTTTATTTTACTTATATCTTTTCACTTAGCCACATCATCACAACCGCTACCGCCACTACTTTCTCATTCACCACCCCTATCGTCACCGCTGCCACTACCTCCTCCTCCGTCGCAGCATGCCACCTAACACCACCGCCACTACCTCCTCCTCTGCCGCCGCCAGCCGCCACCTGGCACCACTGCCACTACCTCCTCCTCCGCCGCCGCTACTACCACTTCCTCCTCCATTGTTGTCGCCATCAAACACCAAGCACCGCCGCCACTACCTCTTTCTCCTCTGCCACTGCCGCCACCCGCCACCAGGCATCACCACCACTACCTCCTCCTCCTTTGCAGCTACCGTCACTACCTCCTCCTCCTCCTTTGCCACCACAGCTACTACCTCCTCCTCCGCCGTCACCACTACCTCTTCCACCACTACCGCTACCGCTACCGTCACCTGGCACTGCCGCTACTACCTCCTCTTCCTCCGCCGCTACACGCCACCACCCACCCGACACTGCTACCACTACCTCCTCCTTCTCTGCCGCCGCCACTACCTCTTCCTCCTCCACCGCTACCGCCGCCACTACCTACTCCTCCTCCGCCTGACTCTTAACTTTCTTTTTATAAAGATTATAGTAAGGGTAAAAAAAGACTTTGTGTAATATATTAATTTTAAATGATTATTAAAATAATAACTCATTGCACCTTACTTAAAAATCAAACTAAATACTAGCCCTGTAATTAATATTGCATTGCATTACAATTGCATCACATTGCACTGCACTGCAGGGTGTAATGAGATTGAATCAAACGGGCCCTTAGTGATGGAATTTCATTCACCAATCCATCTTTAATGTTTTTTAATTATATTTTTTTCATTTAAAAATTTTCTATAATTTTTATTTTATTTGTAAGTCAACCTTAATAATATATTTTTATTATAATATTGATAATTTTTATTTAAGAAAATAAAATTTTTTAAAGTTTATTTCATAATACTTTTTTTAATTATAAAAATATATTTTTATATAAATTAAATTAATAATACTACTTTTTTTATTTAATATATTTTTTGAATTTAGGGAGGAATAGAGACGGAATCTATTATAGTCCGTTTGGTTCGATTACATAAGAGAAGATTACATGTAGTCCTGATATAAGAGCAGGATTACAGCGTTTAGTTAGACTTATGTAATGTAATCGTGATTACATCATTTGATATAATCAAGATTACACTGCTAAGACTGATGAATGAGGATGCATATATCCTGTAATCCAGTGAAAATGACACTATTACCATTATAATTTTTTAAATTGACTAAAGTGTTCACCCATAAATACGGTTAAATATTAAATAATTTTAATTATCACCATTAAATATTAAAAAATAATTAATAATATAGAAATTTAAGAAATATTCCCACATTCAAAAATTTAAAAAATTATATTTCATCATTAAAAAAATATTAAAATATCTCATTAAATAATATTCTCATCATTAAATATTAAAAAATTAACATGAATCCAATATATACACCGCATAATATTTATATCATTAAATATTAAAAAATTACTATGAACCCAGCTTGTACATTGTACGGAATGAAAAAAATTATCACAAACCCAGCATGTACACTATAATATATGTAGAAATGGCTAATTTTGTCCCTTGCTATATTATTCCTATATATTTTTATGTTCGATGTAATCCAACTAAACATTTTTATGCATATGCATCACCTTTTTCTAAGGACGAACCAAACAAATTATGTAATCATTATTACATTACATTCCATTATATTGTATTACATCCTATTACATTACTTTCAATTCCGTAAACCAAACGGGCACTTAGTGACGGACTAGAGCCAGAATTAAATTTGTTGCTAATTTATGTCACAAATATTGAATAAGATATCTCTAAAATTAGCAACGTATTTGTGATAGAAATAGTGACGGAATTTTGTGACAGATTTAGGAGGGATTAGCAACGGAATTGATTCCGTCTCTAATCCATCAATAAGTGGAATTAGTGACGGAAATTAGTGACGAAAAAATTCTATCTCTAATATCTGTCACTATTTTACCACAAATTTTGTCGCTAATTTGTAAAGGTTTGGAGACAGATTAACGACGGATAAAATTCTGTCACTAATATCCTGTTTTTTTTTTTTTTGGTAGTGAAATTTCTTATAATGCTCACCTAGAAAACAACTGTTTTATTAACAAATTGAGAATTGCGGTTACCAAATTTTCGTGATAAGTGATCTTCCAATACAGGTGGGATTTTATTTGTGGTACAAGAATGAGACTAAATGGCCATAACAATCAAGGGAGCAAAATGAGTTTTGATGACGAGATCTTCCATTTTATGAAGGAGAGTTGATTAAACTGGATACTGCATAGTAAGAAAAACTGTCCTGAGAGGGGGTTATTTTGGCGAGGGAGAGAGATATAGAGAAGCTATTAAAATAATTTCAAATTATTATTTTATTTATTTATTAATATAAGACATATTTATCTAATTTGATTAAATTAAGGAAGTTAGTTAAGATGGCATGCATTTTCTAAAATACCCTAATCATCATCATTAATTCTTTATTTCCCTCTCCTTCTTGATTATGATTGAGGGAACATCAATCAATGGGGTTAAATTAGGAAAAAATTGACAAATATAAAAATTATATCTTATATTCATAGCTAAAATAAACTTTCCAAATATATCTAATATTAAAAATCAAAGGGAGTAATATAAATTGACACATAATTAAATATTTTTGAGCGGGAGCTTTTTGATTGGTGGCTTGTTGGGGAGTACGAATGACTTGGTTAAATTCGTTGATTCAGCTTTTTTTATTAAATAAGAATAACGAAGGACTAAAAATATTCTTTATAAATTTAAGAGATTAACTAAAATTTGATGAAAACTTAAATGATCAAACCTAAATTTCAGTCATTATATATATATATATATATATATATATATATATATATATATATATATGTAATTTACATAATAAAAATTAATATTAGTGAAAGAATAAAAATTTTAAAATTATTATAAAGGCCCGGGGCAGGTTATGGGGGCTAGACTTTAGGCCTTTAGCACGATACCCAGCCTAAAGTCCAACCCTAACTACCCAAATTGTTCAAATAGAATCAGATTGATGTTATTAAAAGCAAAAGGACTGGATTGATCAGGCTTTTAAATAGAATGCAAGCATAGCCCTAAAGGCTAAAGCTAACGCCTTCAAAAGCTTTTTGAGGATTACTTTATTTTTATTAATTAAGAGGATTAATTGTTGTTTGAAGGTTTTGGTGGAATTCGGGAAAAAAAAAAGATGATGATAAAGAAGATGGAGAAGGGAGGAAAAAAGAACAAAAGAAAAAGAAATTTTTATGGTTATGATGGGGACTTATTTTCATATATGATAATTTGATTGTCATGTAATTGCGGAGATTAAAAACTTAACATGACATAATCCAAATTGAAATATAAATTATTTGAAATATTTTTTAAAATTTAATTATTTTTATTCTAAATTTCAAAATCCGGTGAAAATATAATTTACCGAGACACCTTTTAATTTTCTTACTATTTTATCTTTTAGTTAAAGAATATATTATTTTATCAATAAAAGTGATAAAAATAAACAAAAAAAATTCTGAAATCCATTTTTGCAATATAATATCAACAAGGAACGAATATTATAAAAAATATCAAAAAAAAAAAGAAAAACGAAAAACGAAACTAATATTTTAAAAATTATATTAAACATGCAAATGTCTTGAACAACTATTAAAAAGGTTTTTATCTAACCAATAAGTTGTTAGTTGATAAGGTAAGAGGCCTCACCCCCATAAAGATATACTTATTGAGAGAAGTGAAAGCTTTTATCTTCTAAACCTCAAAAGAAGAAACCCTTATTATTACCACATAATAAAGGTCTTTATCCATAAGAGTAAATTTATAACATAAATTGGAGGGAGAGCAAGGGATTAATGATAATTTAGTTTAACATCTAATTAAAACTCTGAATTATGATTAAGATAATTGAATAAGACAATAAAGGATTTGTGATTTGTTTCCTCAATGATATAATTATAGTTGAGAGTTTGGGTTACTTTTGTGGCATATTTATTACTAGTAACTTATAATTTTCACCATACCAAGTATATACTTGGTTGAATCAACTTAAAATTAAATATGAAGTCTAAAATTAATGCATATTATGTAGTTACCAACAAAGATTGGTCATATGATAAGAGGGTCAACTTATAATCATAAGGTTATGGGATTAAATTCAATCGATAAGAGAACCTTATTGATGGACGATTTATAAATATCTCTGTAAGCACTCTTTAAGCCTCGAGGCACGCCTAGGCCCTGATGAGTCCCAGGGACCCAATTCACCTAAACTTTTATTATTGAAAAAAAAGTGAAATTCACAAAGATGAGAAATTTATAGAAGTTTCTTCATGACATCTTCAATTTTATCAGCAGCTTCATACATATTTTTCAGTTCAACTTCATCCAACAATAAACGGCAAGTTCTATGTCTAGGAACTAAGCCATGATTAATCATCTCCTCAAATATTGAGTAAGCCCACTCACATCTATCTGCTCTACAGAGTCCATGAATTATAAGTGTGTATGTTGAAATATCAAGACAAAGATGATGCTTATTCGCCATATAATCCAATATATCATTCAAACAACTATCTATAATTCCAGCTTTAAAGCATGATTTGATCAATGGATGGTAAGACTGAGTATTAGGCTTACAGAGGCCTGAATCTTCCATCTCCTTGAGTAGTTCAAAGGCCTTACTTTGTTGGGCATGATCACAAAACATGGAAATCACAGTATTATAGGTGCATGTGTTTGGGGCAAGACCAGCACTTTGCATCTCCACTTTGAACACATAGGTAGCATCATATACCCTACCTGCTCTGCTCAGTGTATAAATCAAGGAATTGTAGAAAAGTGTATCAGGCTTACATCCAATAGATTTCATCCTTTCAGCCATTTGCAAAGCTTCCTCAAATTTTTCTGCCTTTGCCAGTGCAAATATGATACCAGTAAAAGTGATCACATTTGGAGAGCAATCTTGAGCTTGCATTTCACCAAGGAGCTCATAAACCCTGTCAAAATTCTGTTCTCTACAATAACATTGGATGATGGTTGTGTAGCTTATCGCACTAGGACGAAAACCGTGTCCTTTCATCTCTAGGATTGTCCAATTCGCTTCATCTACACGCCTAACTTTGCACCATCCATGAACGAAAATGTTGAATGTGTAAGCATTTGGTGAAATGTGCTGCTTCAGGTTCTGGAAGATGGCACGAGCTTGCTCCACGTTGTTCTCTTTGCAGAGGGTATCAAGCAACAAGTTCAAGGACTCTGTGTTTTTCTCCAATCCAAGAGTTTCTATTTCATCAAATATCCTAACAGCATCTTCCCATTGCCCTGCACCAGCAAACCTCCTCATTACCTTAGCTACAGTATTTAGAGTGATGAGACTTCTCTGGTTCATTTCTTCTAAGAGAGTTCTCACCTTACCCCATTGCTTCATTTTACCTAATATATCAATCATCATATCATATGATTCAGGTAAGTGCCTAATGCCTGAACGCAAACTAGCCCATTTGAAAATTCCAAGGGCCGACTTCCAATTATCCTTGAACCGATGGAGCAACACCTCAATTAGGTTGTGAGACACATTTATACCATCACATGCTCGATCACTGACAAGAGACTGAAAAATTTCATCCTCACTACTACTACTATGTTTACTAGCTTTAGAAATAATAACATCAAAATCATATGATCTAGTATGGCCCTGACATTGTTCTCTATGCTGAAAGTTTCTAGCTCCTACAAGGTGAGAAGATGTTGATGCAGAACATAAGTTTCTTAGCCTAAGAGATTGAAAGCATATGCAAGAGAAAGTACGAGTACAACCTTCCTGCATGTGGATGCCTTTTAATAAATCTCCAAACGTCCAATTCCACAGTAAAGGGCCAAAAGATAATAATACTCTGCCCAACAAAATGAATAAACAAAGGATTAACTTCAAGCGATATGAAACTACTAAATGGAAGTTAAGATTTTATGTAATAAACAATTTACAACAGCAAACCAACAAAGAAATATGATCCTCATCATTCATATGTTAACTTCCCTAACCTTTGGCAGTTTCAAGATATTTAAATGAATAACATATTCTGAAAACTGAAACTAATTTCTGTGCCAGCATTACTCAATCATTAAACAAGGAAAATAAACAAGAACCAGAGACAAGAAAAGTAAATCATTTCACCAAATACTGCCTAAGTATCAGCACATTCAACTCAATTCTTCTAATTTTTTTGGCTGTAATATATTGTTTTATTTGATGGCATTGAGAGAAGTCCATGTCCTTCCTCAATTTTCCTTTGAACATTATGAATTAAAAAGGGAATATGATGGAACCTTCAAAACTTTAATTTTATTTATATGTAACTGGGCTTCTACTTCCTATCTAATATCAAGTAAAAAGAAAAGGAATATCCAGATGATTACAGAGTAAAGGCACAAAGAATGAAACAAAATGAGCCTATAGTCTCTTGATTTTCAAGACTTTAGGGGCTCTCTCAAAACTTCCAAATTTTTCCTCAACTTCCTAGGCACCTTTACCACTACTAATATGTGTGTGTGATGGGCGTGCGCACCCACCTAACACCATACTGGAATATCCTTAGACTTTTCCTTAGTGATGGAAGACAATCAAAACTGTCAACACCCCAAAGCAAAACACACGTCAAGGCAAAACCTTATCAATCAACTTACGAGGTAGTGAGGCAAGTACTCAGCAAGACAACAAATATTATCAACTCAAATCAATGAAATTCCCTTCAGCCTATCATCAGAGGAGACAATGGCAACAAAACCTTATCAACTCAAATCAAGCATTGACAACAGATCAAAGCAAAATTTTAATTGAAAAAAAGAAAGAAAGAAAGAAAGAAAAAACACGTGCATAAGAAAAATTCGAAGCATCAAGTTTCCATATCAGGCATATCCCATAATCGGATAATCCTATTAGAGCCAAATCAATGAACCTGAGTGTCCAAGTTAAAAAGTGGAAGTAGATACTTGTTCTGAGGTCCCACTTCTTTGATTAGCCTCCACCATAACACAGCCTTCCAATATCACCTCTTCTCTCCTGTGCATCCCTTTCTCTCCATCGCACTTTCTTCCCAATCTTCATTTTCATTTTATCAACCACAACTTCTCAACTCTCCATTCACTCAATTGCTCCCCCTTCTCTATCTCTCCTTTATTTGGCTCCTCCCTCTCATTCATGCTTTTTCTCTATTGTTTAGATTCTCTCTCACAAGGCACATGAGGTTTGGAGTGACCTAAGGACACATTAAGCACACAAATTCATATTACGTCAACACCAAAAACAAGGCAAACCTATTGAGTTATTTTATAAGCAACATTGACCTACACAAAAAATGCAGATAACCCTAGATTAAGTATAAAACTCCATGAATCTTAGGAAAAGGAAAATTAATAACTTGGCAATGTCAGCCCATTGTTTAGATTAAGTATAAAACTCCTTGAATCTTAGGAAAAGGAAAATTAATAACTTGCCAATGTCATCCCATTGTTTATAATTTAACAGACAACCAAACACAACTTCTCTTTTTAAAACTTGTATGATTCAGTTCCTTTTACAATTTACAGAGCGAGACAGAAATTGAAGCAAACTGGACTCCTTTTGTGGGTGATTTTGCGTTTCAACCAAGTCAAAACGTGATTCAGGCAACTCCTAAAAGCCACTGAAAAATGACAATGATAATACTCTGGCAATTTATGATCTTCGAATTACATCTTTCAATACATAACCATGAAAAGTGTTGCCTAGAGTGAGAACGTATGCAATTAATTGTTTTGGTCAATAGACCAATGAGCAGCGGGAAATTAAACTCAAGCTTCTAAACTTCCAGACACAAATGGAGCCTGCTGAACCAAGTTGGACGTACGCGACTGAAACAACTTCAGCCTTCAACTTTGCTGTTGTGGATAAGCAAAATATTACGCAAAGTAAAATGAAGATTGCAAATGAAAGGGAGACAAACCTGCGATGCGAAGGGGAATCGGATGAAGCACGAAGGGAGCGAAGAAAGAGATGGAGATGGAGGCCGGAGGCGACGCGGCGGCGAGGCGGAGGATACGCGGAGACTACACTCACGATCGAGGCATACCGTGAGAGAATCGGTGACCTAGGTTTGGAGCAAACAACGATAAGGGTATCATGGAATATTTTAAAATAATATGAATATAACGCACACATTAACATTTTCTTTTAAATTTTTTCAATTTTGGATGGGATGGTTAGGAGAAGGGTGGGAAATTTTCTAAATTTTCTCTCTCATTTTAAAAATTTTAACTATTTCAATAAGGGAAGAAGAGCAAAATCACCTAATTTTCATCCGCGGATAACAAATAGACCCTATGAATTAGGGTACATTCCCGAAGTAGAAGAGGCGATCAAACAATGGGGAGTGTTTCAATTTAGCTGCTTTTATTCTATTTTACCAAAGGTATTTCAATCTTTATATTCAAGGTTATCAAGCCTGGGCCGGCCACTAAACCGGTCGAGGTAATGAGTTAGATGTCAGTAGGTTAGACGGAGTCAACCCAGGACTAGACTTGTAAGGAATAAAAAATTGAGAAATAATTTCAAATTATCAATACATTGAAGATTGAATCACTACGTCACTAGCAAAATAAGAATATATTCATATACTTGTCAAATATTCTTTGCAATTTTCTTTACATATTGATATCACACTATGTCACGATCACAGTATCATATACCACTTAGTGACACTTGAATTTATAATCAGTAATGACAAAATATCAATTGTAACAAAATATCAAAAACAGGTATATGATAACAAAATATTCTCATATATATGATGAACATATTCCCACATACATCATAACAAAATATTCTCACCTTCAATCACTAAAGTGACTAAACTAATAATAATCATCATAACAATCATCATTAACATCATTCAACTCTCTAAGTGTTGAGACATCATGAGGTGGAGCTGTAGGAGAAAAAGTAAAAGAATTAAAAGCAACATGATAATCATTTAAAGGTGGAGCCCCAACAACATCATCATGGCCTATATATGAAATGAATAGAATTATAAATAGTTATGTAATTTTAAATATAATAGAAGAGATAGTCAAAACTTAGAAGCCTTCAAAATCCTTTGCTATTTGTTCATTATCAAATTCGGGAGTTGGATTTTCTTCAAACACCCAAAAGTCTATTTTATCAATTGATTTATAATCAACAAGATCATAATTCTCTTTCTTCTTTTTCAATTGATTCATATAATGCCAACATGATAGAATATTAACATTAATTAAATGTATATTACTATATTTAATTAAACTATAAAACAACCGTTCGAAAGTCATAACTTATAAGATTATGTATTATTTAAACTTTAATCTCATATTGTAGTTTGTGAAAACCAAATCATTAAGCATTTATGCTCCAATCTATTTTGTCTTTTACTGTGGATACACTCAAATAAACTCCAATTTCTTTCACAGCTAGAAGAAGAAGTTTGGCTAAGAACACGTATAGCAATTTGTTACAATTCTGGTACTGAACCCCCGTAGTACAACCACCACTCATCTACAAAATAAAATACAAGACATTTAGTACGTATTAGTAATCATAATATGTGCTTTAATGTATGAAATTTAATATACTTATGAGGAACGAGTTTTTAAGCTATTTTTTCACATGAAACATTGTCAAAGGATCCTTTACGTTCACGATAGATAGCAATTTGCTACATCATTATAACATAATGATCAGTATTGTCAAATGAGTTTGCCTCAAACAAATTGACCACAACATCCATTAGTCTATGCTTTCTAACAAAGTCAGGACTATACAAGAATGCGGGATTCAACATATATGCCGTTGTATGAAGATCATTTTTCAAATGCTTATCCCAACAACTTTGAATAATATTCATGTAGGCCTTGTATAGTTCCTTCTTCCTCTAAAATATATCATTGATTCTATTTTTAGCTCTCTGTATGCCTTCATAGACATAAGGCATTGAAGGTTTCTCATCCGAATCAACAATCCTCAACAATCTTATCAACAGAGACATAAGTCTCATAACTTCAAAGCAATCGCTCTAGAACCGATGATCTAGAATGATTGTACTGAAAGTTTTCCCAGCTTCAGTGCTTGCTAATTTATGGTTCACAAAATGCTAATCAACAACAAAAACCTGTAAGTCATGTTTGTGTGAATATATGCTATGAAGGGTAATAAATATGGTGGCAAATCTTGTTGCACCAGGACGAACAATTTCCTTCCAACCCGTTCTTTTCCTTAACCATGACAATTGGACCAAATGATTATATGCAAATACAGTGATTTTAGATGCATTCTTTACAAGGTTCGACACATGAGACATGTATGCAATGTCTTTCAAAATAAGATTCAAACAGTGAGCTGCGCAAAGTGACCAATAAATGGTTTTATATTTATTTTTTATCAATCTACCACATGCCACATAATTAGCAGTATTTTCAATCACCACATGGACTATATTTGTAGGACCTATCCACTCAATAACTTCCCTGAACAATGAGAATATAGTGTTGGCATTTTTAAATAAATCCGAAGCATCTACTGATTTCACAAATACTACGCCATGTACTGAATAGACTAAGAAATTAATCAGAGTTCATTGTCTAATATCAGTCCAACCATTAGCCATGAGTGTGCAACCATTTTCTTTTAATTTAGCTTGATGGCTATCAATCAATAGTTGACATTCTTTTTTTACAATCTCTCAACAAGCTAACTCTTTAATCATGAAAACTAGGGACCTTAAACCCAAGACCAATTGCAGTATCACCATCAATAGCTTTTTGAAATAAGGGACATGTCAATGCATTAAATGGAATACAATTCACATAAGCTCAATGAGCAAAAGCTATTCTTGCATTATGTTGTGCTTCTTGACTTGCCCATGCACTCTTGATGCTTGGTTGGGCACCAGGACTTGTCCTACGTGCAAAATAACTATTTACCTTCCCAGCATTCAGAGCTTTCCTCTTTGAAGCAATTGATTTCTCAATCCCTCTAACTTCAACTTCTTTAGATTCATTTACATTATCATTACTAACAGGTTTTTTCTTTGAACCTTCTTCTAAAGATTGTTTCATTCTAGCTCGTATATCATGTGACACTTTTTTACAAGAACTTGACCACTCACACTAGCTAAAATATTGCTTTAACCTATTTATCCCACCTCCTCTATAACTTGATGCACATAAAAGACATGTAAATACATTTACTTTCCCCTCTTTCTTTACAGAAACCTATTCCTAAGCAGGATCCACTTTTTTTACACTCCCTGATGCCTGCGGTTGGGGTTTACTACTGTTAGAGGAATTGCGAGACTTAGGATTGGGGGTGGAAATATCATCAGTTCTTTCATTTCTGGCCTCTATTAACAAACCACAAAGAAAACCAAAAACACACTTCCAACAATAGACAACATACAAACACCAAGTCAAGAGCACCACGATACACAACAAGCCATAAGCACCAATATGATTAATAATCAGAGCTACAATGAAGAAAATAAATAACATCCAAACGTCAAAAAAGTGAAAAATAGAGAAATAGCAAGCCACAACAATTTTGAGTTTTTCAATAACAAAAAAAGTCTACAGAGCACAATCAAACAACAAAAGAAAACTCCAGTTTTTTCTTATTATAGAGCACAATCAAACAAGCCAAAATGGATGTTACAAAATAGTGAAACGTAGAACAGAGCATCGCAAGCCTCAGTCATTTTCAAGCAACAAGAAACCAATCAAATAAATGAAACAATAAAATAGAAATATAGACTAAGGAATCCAGAAAGCAAACCAAAAAATTGAAGGAAAACACTACAAAGATTGTGCTTGAAAACCCAAAGCTCCAACCATCGAAAGCCTCATGTTGCACAGTGTACCCACGACGAACGGTGATGAGACCCTTGGACCAACGACGAAAGGCAATGAGAAGTGAAGAAAACCTAAAAGCTCCAACCTTTAACCCGAGATGGCGACGATTAGGGCTCAAGCTTGGTGCCAATGCGCCATGGACGGAGCAAAGCAGTGAAGATCGAAGACGAAGAGCAATCGCGTATGTGGGAAGTTTGATTTTTGTTTGTGTTTCTGCTGCTTTTCGTTTTGGCTATTGGTGAAAATAAAAAAAAAGGCCCCCCATGAAACGACGTCGTTTCGTCATTTGGGGGGGAATTTTGAATGACCTACCCGACTCGCCCAGCTCAGGCGGGTCTAGACGGTTTGTTACTGGGCCACCTGAGTCAGCTGGGTCATGGCCGGTTCATATGGGCAACCCCCGTTTCTACTCATTTTCGGACTAGTTTTTCGGCCAGCTAGCCGGTTTTTGGTCCAGCTTCAATAACCATGTTTATATCATTGGACTATATTATCTAAATTCTCATTTCTGTACAAATTAGAGATTTTATGGACCTTTAGGTCGTATTTTTTCTATTTTAGAACCTTAGCGTAACTTTTCCAATTTATATAAACACTTTTTTTTAAAAAACAAATGACATTTTTTTGACAACTTAAAGCCTGTTTGGAAGACGTTTAGCCATCCTAAACGTGGTTTTCTTGTGGAAAAAAAATAAAAAAAGCTAGTGGTGTTTAACTAGGGTGTTAGGGTTGGCGTTTGGACAATTAGTTTTTTCTTTCTTTCTAAAAGTAGCTTATGAGAAGAAACTCAAAAATTTGACTTTTTGAAAAAAGTCACTTCTGCCACCGTCAATCCAAACACAAATTTTATTTACAATATGACTTTTATTCTATCTTAAATTTATAAAAGTCATATTAAAAAAAATCCCTCTTGCCACTGCTAACCTATACTCTCAAACTGGCAACTATAATTAAAAAAGAAAACCACACTGCCCGTATAAATGAGATTTGTTCTGACAAATAAAATAAAATAAAATCAGTTAAAGTTAATAAGGTAATTAAATTTATATCGAAATATAATTTTTTAGAGAATTTGTCTCTAACTGATGAACGAATAATGAATGCATTTTTTATCCTGTGAATTTTAGATTTCTCTCATGTCCATTTAATAAAGGATTTTAAAAAATATTTAATAATCTAAGGATGTTTTGAAATTTGAAGTAAGGTATTCACAACAAACTAAACTGATCACGCTGATTCGAACCAAACCAAGCCAACAAAAACCGATCAAAACTGATAACTAAAATAAGATTTGTTTTGATTTAGGACATTCCTAAATCGATTAGTTTTGTTCAAGTTTTAATTTTGAACGTCCGAAACCTGAACCAAACTTGAACCACACATTTCCTATTTCCAAAATTAAAATGCATATTAATTGCGATATGAATAGGTAGTTTGTATTATTAAAAAAAAAAAGCTTTGATTTTTCTCAAAAAATAATTAATCGGTTTTTATAGTTTGTAAATCGGGTAGCTTAGCTAATTTTTTTTGCTGAAGTGAGTATCTTATCAAATCTTATTTATTAGGTTTGGTGCAATGGACATGATTCACATTAATTTTAATTTTTGTTAATATCCAATAATGATGATGTAGATGGCGAAAAAATATCCTAATAATGTAGAACAATTCCACATACAAATTGAAATAGAGAATACAGTATCTCAATTTGGGACGAAAATGCAAATGCATTCAACTTTTCTTAATTCCCTCCGCTAATCAGGAATCAACGGTCAAAAATCGCCTGAATAAAATGATTTATCAAATGCCGCGATGTACCGGAGTGGGGCCCAGCACTCGACGACGACGTGAACACCATCAACATCCCCCGAGGCCCTTTCTTGTTGACAATTTACCTAACCCCAACACGCCTGATCGCTTCATAAAAATGCGCGTGCCACGCGCCCCAACACCGAGCGTCGATGCTTTTTTTGAATTTCTCCCCCGCGATTCAGTCATTTTGACTGAAATCCGCGGACAGTGGCTTCGGTTTTTTGAAAAATCACTGGACCCCGCCCACGTACAGTACTTTTTTGTTTGATTGCACGTCGATCACACGCGCCGCTACTCTCTCCTTCTCTCTCTGTGGAAGGTTCGCCTTTTGAAGTTTCAAAAATCATTTTCCTCCCCAATTTGGCAGAACAAGCTGAGTTGGTTCGTTACCTGAGAAAATAGAAATTAACATTCAAAATTATCCACCAATCCTCACTTCTGCGTCTTTCTGCAGACTGAGAGTGAGAGGGATTGATTCAATTTTGGAGGAGTATGAGCGTGATGGGGAGGCAGATGCCACGATCTAGTAATTCCACAGTGCACCATCAGCGTCAGAATTCTGATAACTTTCTCGAGACAACGTCACGGGGAAGATGGTTTCAGTCGTCTACTTCGACGCAGGTAACGTTGCTTCTGGACTGTTTTAGCCTTTTCTTTCAGCTATTTCTCTGGAATCGAATATGGCGCCGGTTGAGCTGAGCTGATTTGGAATTGTTTTTGGAGCTTGCAGGAGTTTGGGTCTTATGTGGGAGGACTTCAAGGGTTTGGTGGGTATCGGTCTTCAAGCTTGAGGAAGAACGATGACGATCAAGTCTTTCTCGGTGGGCTTACCCATGGCCTTCTTGATCTGCATTCCTTCAACACTGAGCTTTTACCTGAGGTCTGTATCATTGACTTGCATATATGCGATGTGATCTTAGCTTATTTACTTTGGTTAGACGAAGTCAATATGGATGGTTTATGATATGGACTTCTTGTGGATTAAGCTGAGGTAGCTCTAATCTGTTATAAACATTGCATTCTCGTTATCTGAACTAGTTGAACAATTGGTAGCTAATCGGACAAAAGTTTCATGCTTGGGTGAAGTAGTCGTGATTGACGAAACTGATAACATGCAACTGACTGGTGTATTTCATCTGATTCGTAATAGATGTCTAGTATTCACGATGAATATTTAACAAACCATCCAGCTCGTGGCAGAAGTTTTGATGATTCTGAGCCATTTTCTTCCATACCTGTAAACAAAGCTCGGGGCTTGCTTGAGACCAATCTTAAAAGTCTCTCAGCAGATAAAGAGAGAGCAAACAATGTTGCTAAGATCAAAGTTGTGGTATGCTATTTAATGTCCTCTTTTCACTTTGATACTGCATATCATCATTTTATTATAAATTGGACTACTGTTTGGAAGAGGCCTTTAGTTCCTTGAGCAAACTGCTTTTGACATAACAGTGATACTGCAGGTCCGCAAGAGACCACTGAATAAGAAAGAAATAGCAAAGAAAGAGGAAGATATAATCACCATAGATTCCAATGCTCTCACGGTTCATGAAAGGAAGCTTAAGGTGAGTAACTGTGTTGTGGGAAGAATCTAGCTTCTTTTTTTTGGTGATTTAAGAACCTAGCTTTTCATAATACTACTATGAAATATGGTTCAAACTTGTTCTCCAAGATATCTAATCAGGAATTAGTATTGCCCTCGTGCACAGATGTGTTTGCCATATGCTTACTTGCTACTGGACATATGCTGATCTTCATAGGACTAAAAACTCCATCTCGAAGGAGAATTTGGCTTAAGATTTATAAAATCCAAGAGAAAGGACTTATAAGTGCCTAAAATAGAGAAGAGATAAATACTAATACATCTAACTTTCTGTTTGATCATCCTGTACACTGCATGGGTACAATACTGGTTTATTGATTGTTTTGTCTCCCACTGTAGCTTGTGACAAACATTTTCAAGGTTAATGATTGAACAACTCATAAGTTAACCCAGCAACATTAACAACATACTCTTTTAATATTCAAGATTTCATTGACAAGTTACTTATGTTCAATAGTATCCTGTAAATATTACTTCTTCACAGCCTTTTGGAGGTGAACTAGGCAGGTTGCAAATGGACCCAGAGCTTTTTTTCGCTTAGATCAATGCTTCTATCAACATGGTCCAACACTTCAACTCAGCATCCATGCTTTTTTAAAGTTCAAGCTCTCTTTCATTCTCAAATATTTGGCTAATCAGTTCCAAGTTCCACTCTATCTTCCAACTTCTGTCAGATAACAATTTGCTGAGTGTTTTGTACCTGATGTTGGCACATCTTTGTTAACTTCTTGCCCTCAGAAATTTGACATACTGGACTATATGTTATTGGTGCTTGCACAATCTGAGTTTAATATTCTCCAATGTTTGCACTCTACAGGTTGACTTAACAGAATATGTTGAGAAGCATGAATTTGTTTTTGATGCTGTACTGGATGAAGATGTTTCAAATGATAAAGTGAGGATATAACAAGCTCTAGCTCTGATTACCTCATTGACCGACAATTCTCCTTGTATCACTAGATCATTCTGTTTGTGTTTTGTTCCATTTTTGTATAATTGTATCTACAGGTGTATTCTGAGACAGTGGAACCTATCGTCCCTCTTATTTTCCAACGAACAAAAGCTACTTGCTTTGCATATGGCCAAACAGGCAAGTACTCTGCCTAGTGTTGATTGAGAACAATCAGGGTGCACATATTGATTAATAACGACTATCAAAGAATTACAAAAAGGATTATCATCACATTATTAAGATTTGAACTAAAATTTGCCTGTTTCATATTATTTTGAGGATAAGAACATTTTGTGTTTTTTGAATATCTCATGATCACTTGCTTACATTTAGAATATAGTAAGGCATACAAACAAAATAAAACAAATTATTTGCATGGTTTTGGGATTTTGAACTACTGTATTTATGGAAGACATATCATTGAAAATTGAACGCTGCTGCATTTAAACTCACATGTTCGTGTTTCATACATTGAACACCTGGATTATGAGAATTACTCAGAATTCTTCTTTTACCTGCCTAACAACTGCGGCTTTTTTTTAGCGTTTAGGCCATGAAATTGACAGAAATTAGGACTTAACAGCCTTCTTTTTTTCTATTATGCGTTTTCCCTGTTATGTTTGACAATTAGGCAATACAATTGAAATTTGAAACTAAGTAGGATCGTGGCTCCAACACCCCCCCTCCCCCCCCAAAAAAAAAACACAAAAAAAGAAGAAACGAATTTGTCTTTTTCATCAATACTCCGTTCTCCCTATTGTCTTGAATACTTCTTTTACTTTTGTTTTCAACTTCTTAATCTATACCAATACTAATCACTTGATGAAATAGAACAATGATGGTTTTATTGCATAGTTGGCAAGATAAGTAAATCTCTATCCTGTATGCAAATTTATTAATGACCTAACTTTTGTATAGTATTTTATGTGTTTTTATTTTCATTGCTTTACTCTTTCTGAATATCTTGGATAACACAATGTTGATATTTTTAGGAAGTGGAAAGACTTATACCATGCAACCACTGCCTCTCAAAGCGTCCCAAGATATTTTAAAATTGATGTACTATACATACCGGAACCAAGGTCTCCAACTGTTTGTTAGTTTCTTCGAGATATATGGGGGGAAAGTATTTGATCTCCTCAATGATAGAAAGTAAGCCATGTTAACTTGTTGGCCACAAAATGTCTTGCTTTTGGGTTTAGCTCCTGACTGGTTTATGCTTTTGCAGAAAACTTTTCATGAGGGAGGATGGGAAACAACAGGTTTGCATTGTGGGCTTGCAAGAATACAGAGTATCTGATGTTGAGGCAATCAGGGAATTTATAGAGAAAGGGAATGCTACTAGAAGTACAGGTACAACTGGTGCAAACGAGGAATCCTCTCGATCACATGCCATACTTCAGCTTTGTATCAAGAGACCAGCTGATGGTACAGAATCGAAGCCTGCTCGACTTGTTGGCAAGCTATCTTTTATTGATCTTGCTGGGAGTGAACGTGGTGCAGATACTACAGATAATGATAAACAGACAAGGTGTGGGTGTTTTTTTTCAAATTTATGCATCCCTCTTCAGAGTTCATAAGTAGATCTTCCATTATTTTCTATATCTTTTGCGATTCTCTAGAAACAACTATGATAAAATGCCCACATACAATTAATGAATTTGATGTTGACTTTATTTCAGGATTGAAGGTGCAGAAATTAATAAAAGCTTGCTTGCTCTAAAGGAATGCATTCGAGCGCTTGACAATGACCAGGGACATATTCCTTTCAGAGGAAGTAAATTGACAGAAGTCCTAAGAGATTCTTTTGTTGGTGACTCACGCACTGTAATGATATCATGCATTTCACCGAGCTCAGGTTCATGTGAGCATACACTAAACACTTTAAGATATGCTGACAGGTACGTTATTTGAGGAGTTTATATGCATGCAAGTGAGGCATCTGATAATATCATAAGCAATTCTAAGTGACGGTCGCATTGTAGGGTGAAGAGTTTGTCAAAGGGGAATAGCTCCAAAAAGGATCCAGTTTCTTCATCTTCAAACCTGAGAGAGTCAACGACATTGCCTTCATCCTCAATTTTTTCTCGTGAGGATACCTTTGAAGATGAAATAAATTATGTTTCTACCGACAAGAATCGTTTTGGTTGGTCCAAACAACCTGAAAGAGAACCCTCTCCTCCAATTAACATGGATCGTGTCCCTAGTGGAAGGATGGGGGGAAATTTTGCTGCATCTATCTATTCAGACTCACAAAGGGGTCAAAGAGGTGGTCAAGATGATGAAGTTGAAAATGAAGTTGATTACCTTAAGCCAACATATGAACAAGACAGGACGAGAAAGACAAGTAAGAAGGTAGACACCACCCGATTAGCTTCTGTGGAGGACAAGAAGATAGACTCTAATGTGAAACGTACAGATCTGCCAAAGGCTAATAATAAGAATAATCCTGATGATGATATAAATGCCTTGTTAAAGGTAATTATATTCTGGCCATGCGTCTGTGACGAAATGTTTTTCATGGTTAAATTGCACTGTGATGATCTGTTTGTTTCGTATATTAACTGATTAGGAAGAGGAAGATCTTGTAGCAGCTCATAGGAGACAAGTGGAGGACACAATGGACCTTGTTAGAGAGGTAAGGACAATGTCTTATTCACTGTTTAAATTATCTGCTGCAATAGTTTTTTTTCCCCCTTTAAGGTGATGACTGTACATGCAGGAGATGAATCTGCTCGTTGAGGCTGACGAACCAGGAAATCAACTAGATGATTATATTGTCAAATTAAATTCAATTTTGTCACGGAAAGCTGCTGGAATTCTTCAACTGCAGACCCAGTTGACTCAATTTCAAAGACATTTGAAGGAGTACAATGTTCTGGTGTCCTCTGATGACTAAGTACTAACCGTGATTAGGCATGAGTGTTATTTATAATTGATTCGAGTGACGAAATGGCATCAACCCAGTGTTCTACTTACTGCTGCTACTTCCTCAGAGGAGCCATTGCTGTGACTTGAACTGACATGAACTGAAGATATCCTCATCTGTCAAACCCCCCCCCCCCCTCCTTTTTTTTTTCTTTTCGAATTTAGAAGAATGCCAGACAGGCCGTGCGGAGGATAGAACCCTCCACCTCCCTTGTGTAAAGGGACTGGGGCAATGCACCAAATGCATCGGCCAAGCTTTTTCTGAGGACCTGAGGAATGTACATTAATTCAATTGAAGTCCCTGGGGTTGCTGTTTTGCAATTGGGAATCCTCAAGAATTTTTTTTTAATATTTATTGGTATGGCCTTGTTGGATTTTGACTATGATTTGGTTGTCTGGTCTTTTTGTGCTGTATAGACTGTATATTTGGAATGGTTTTATTTGTTTAGTCACAGTTTATAAATTTGAGTTTTGGTTTTGGTATTCCAATATCCTGTCTTTTTCGCAAAAAGTTGAGTTTTTAGCTTCATCTTTTAATTATAAAAAAGGGTGAATTTAATATGAATCATATCTAACTAAATTCTTATCTCACCTTTGAATGTACTATTACGAAAAAAAAATTAAAATCATGAATACAAAATGTAAAACATATTATTATTTGTACTGTTTACAAATTATGAGTATACTTTTTATTTTCTTATTGTCAAATAATGTGTGAAAAATATATTTAATTTATTTTAAATATGTTTTTTCTTGCCAACATTTTATATATGTTTTTTTTAAAGACCTTGACAACTCGAAGAGAAAATAGAGAACCTTTTTGGACGGAAGAAAATAGACATTCAAATTTTAATATATATATATATATATATATATATATATATTCATTTTCCTCTTAATTTCACTTTTTTTTGGGGCCCTGAGGATGATGTGGCGGGAATAAAGCTAAAAAACTTTTGAGAAGCTTATGTTATATACAAGTGAAGAGGTCAAATTTTGAAAACCTAGCTGGCACATAACATCAATTTTGAAGAATACCTGTCTTCACTTGGAGACAATGTTTGTTTGATTCTCACTGCACTTCCAATTGTGTGGACACACACACATTTGACACGTATCCATTTCAACGTTGTGAATTGTGGCTTCTTCATGGGTCATTCACTCATTCTTTGCTACAATTGTATCTGCACCACAGGAATCAGTTCTTTATTCCCACATCAATCAATTCACTTTTTTGTGGAATTCAATTCTTTCTACTCTGTCGCTTTTACATACATAAATTTCATTACTTTCTTACGCTTATAGTAATTATATCCTACATATGGTTATATTCTCTTTGGAAATCGAATATTCCTCCTAAATTAATCATATGCTTATTGTTTGCTGGCTTGTCGGTTAGATATTGTGAGATTAAGATAATTGGTTAGTGACAAAGGGAACAAGACAAAGGTTTGTACATATCCATAAAAAAAGGTGGCCCAAGAAGGGGAAGGTGTCCAACAAAATGTTTACATTCTCTTGGGCTAAGAGCAAACCGAAACAAAGAAGAAGAAAGTAAGGAAGGAGGAAAGGTTATTGAAATTGATTTGAACAGAATATGAAAGTGCAGGGAAATGGCCTTGGAAGTGGCTTGAAAGTTTTTCTATAAGAGAGAGGTTACAAGTTAAATCCGCTTGTAGGATGATATTTGACTTATTTGAATTTGAATATTGAGTTATATTCCTTCCACTCTAAAATGTAAGAATGGAGAGTTGGTCTTGGTCTTAAATAGAAGACATATTTTTTATATTTATCAATTTTTTTCTATTAATGTTCCCTCAACAATAATCAAAGATGAAAGAATATGAGAGAATTAAGAAAGATATTTAGAATGCTGTAGAAAATACATGTCATATTAACTAACTTCTTTAAGATAATCAAATTAGATAAATATATTTTATATTAATGATTTGATAGAGTAGTATCTAGGCTTAGTTTGTTCCTACTAAGAAGTGATTTCCATGGCAAGCAATTAAAAGGGGTACTCTATGAAAATCAATATATTTTTTACAAATAATTAACTTAACTTATTTTATTAATCTCTACAAATTAATTGTCTAGGTTATATATTTAAAATCAGAGGGAGTAATATTTATTTGTATCTATCTTTTAATTCTATATAATATTTAGTTATCTTGTATAAAATGGAAAATATAGCATTAATTCAATTATGAAAACTTTGATTATAATCGAAATAACCATTTTTTTGTAATACCATCCCAAATCTAAAAGTCACACTAAGTCATGGCTAATTCAGATGGAGTGTGTAATATCCTAAATTTTGAGACTAAAGGCTAGAGAATAAGCCTGAATAAAGTAGACTACCAAGTCTATATTAGTAAGAGTCCCAGGAATGATGAGATATAGAAAGACTCTCAGGGACTTATGATTTGGCCTTACCGGAAAAATGACTTAGTATTTGGAGGCAGTATGATTAGAATGTCAGTGCAGATATGCACAAAACACATATATGGTGTCATTGGGTTGGTAGAAAGACACCATTCAACTATGTCATGAGGTAAGGGACCGATTAGTTGGGCGGAATAAGCCGATGTAGGTGTGCACATGCCATTTTCAGGACATATATGAGTACTCTGCGTTTTTGAAGTGGACATCGGTATGTGGCGCCATGTGGGGCCTACATTCATAATCCAACTTGGTGTCATTTGATGGGCTTCGGTATGAGTGTCGCAATCCCGAGTAAGCCCCGAGTAAAGCCGAGCAGACACCGATAAAGTAACTTTTATAAAGTAATGATGTCTAATGATGACTAGCTTTTATGTTGGATGAATAAGAAGGTGACACATGTCCCATTAATGATGAAATATCCTTTTTCCTTTTGTGTTGGCATTCTAAGATGGTGACATGTGGCACAGAAGTCAGGGGAATTCACCAGTCTCTGGTCAGGTCACCAACTACATTCTCAAACACCGAGCCAAGGAGCCGGGGAAAATCATTAGTCCCTTACTTTCCCTGACAATATGGTGCTACTTAAGAGAAAGAAAAGAGGTAGGACCCATTTTATTAAAAGAAGTGACACGTGTCACCAAATCATTGGTTTATCGGCAATGTTCTGAAACTGGACCGGTTACTAAACTGGTTGGGATACTGGGTCAAGGGTCAGTGTGTTAGACTGGAGTCAAACCGGGGTAATTTATTATAGATTATTTATTTGATTCCGTTTTGAATATAAACCATTTGTATTTAATGAGACTAGTCTCACGGATTTGACTAAAGGAGAGGAAGACTCAAATTTAAAATAAGTGGGCCCTACTTTTTCCTTTCACTCATTCATTTGGTTTCATTGAATAAATGGTTCCAAGAAACACGTGAAGGAGCAGAGGCGCACAACAGTGATGGAGAATAAAAAAAGGAGGCACGGCTTCCTGTAGAGTCATCTTTTTCCTTGGAACATATCTGAACCAGAGGGGGAGAGAGAACACGATTACACATAAGGGAAGGAGCAGCTGCTACCGTTGTCGATGGAGAAGGAGGCAACAACAAGTGGTACTATTCATCATCTTCATCGCACAGATCCAGGGATGTCGAACAGGGAAGTAGCCTTCCATTCTCTCTCTTCATCTCTCTGTCTTTCTCTCTTTGTAAACATCGACACCGTCGTCCATCCTCACTTTATTCTTCAATCGGCGTAAAAAAAAAGCACTGACTTTGCTACTCGGCCGGGTCAGACAGAGTTAGCCGAGTTAACCCGGGTTAACTCAGAACCGGGGTTAACTCAGAACCCGGGTTTTCCCCCTTAACTTGGATCGGTTTTCCGGCCGGTTTGTCGGTTTCTGGTTCAAAACATTGTTTATCAGACATGTGTCACCGTAGGATTGTGACACGTGGAACAAGCTTTCCCAAGACTCCTCCTTAGCCATTTATTCGTTCAAATGGCTGAAAAGTAAAGGGAAATCAGATTAAGAATGAAAGAACACGGAAGAAGAGAGAGAGGTGAGTGAATAGTATTTTCCAAAAACTTCAATCGGCCGAAACGCTACCGAATCGGCTTTTTCTCTCAAAACACCCTTCACAAAACTTATTCTACTCATCTCAATCTTCATTTATACGGTTTTGGATTTTCATTTGGAGGTGTTTGGTACCGTCTCGCCATTCGAAGTATTGCTGAAATTCCGAACCGACTGCGGAAATGCGTAGAGGTAAGCGTAAGCTTCCTTTTGAACTGATTGATTTGTTGTTTGGATGAGTATTTGTAAGGGTGAGTACTGTTCATTTTTGGTCCAAGGGATGTTTTTGAGGTTTAATCATGTATTTATGGTTAGATTATGATTATTGATGAGATTGGACCAAGTTGTTGGACAAAACTCTATTTTGGGTAATTTTGGTTGATTGGTGGTTCTGGTTGGTCAGAGGGGAAGGGCCTAAAACTTTGGGATTTTGATGATTTTGATCATCCCATTGTGTTTTACACGAAAAATTGTGTGGAAATAGCCTTGATTATGAAGTTTGAATCATTAGGACATAAGTTGTAACTTTGTGAATTTCTGCCCTGTCAAGGTTTCTGCGTGGCAGTTATTTTGTGTGGTGTTTTTGAGTGACTAAATGATTTCCAAATCTTGTGAAACTTTCCAGTATGAAATTAAACTTATCAAGCTTTAATTTGATAGGTCATAATGGTTAATTGGATTTTTGTGCTGAAAGTTCTACATTTTTAAAGTTTGGTAATGTAAAACTGGGCAATTCTAGAACAGTATTCAATAAAAGGGAACTCGGTACCTATATGTGTACATTTAGCTTATGAATATATTTTTCCCTGAAAGTAGACATAACAAAGGTCACGTAGAACTTGGAAGAACCTCATTTGAATTTTTTTACATTTAGTTATGATTTTTACAAGTTCATAAAATTCCAGGATTTTATGTTTTTGAGGGGAAATTAACCTATTTAGCCCTCCCTAGCTTCTTGGGCCTTAATATACACTTCTAATGACTCATAATCATGGCTCTAATGATGTGATTGGGTATCTAGGACCATGGAGAAGTCAAGAAATAAGAGGAATGAAAGAATTTCCAAGAAGCTTTAATGGTTGGAGGAAGAGGAAACAAAAGGAAGGACTATGATCCACTAGGTAGTAAACTTACTTACTTGTATGTATGTGATGCTTATGCTGTGTATTGATTTGTTGTATTGATTTACTTGTATGAATGAATGAAGCTATGTTTCTATTTTTACTATGGCCATAAGTATGTTGTACGAAACATTGAGCATGCAGAATATCATTATGTGAACATGAGCCTATATAAGGCAATCATATCATGCACTAGCGTTTATCTTACATGCATTGTCTGTATGTTTGCTACTGAGATTCTCTCGAATCTCACTTCTCCCAACCAACCATTTAGACAGGTGAAGAATGCATGGAGATATGCATGGAGGGGATATGAAGGAAGATTGAAGATCGTAGTGTGAGACACTACTTTTATATTTGATGTAAATACTTTGGTAGTTTGTGATCATACTTGTTATGTATGTATAAGAATGAATGGATGAAGCATAAACAGAGAACTGCTCTAATTTAATTGAATGAAAAACGCTTATATACTCTGATATATTGAAAGTAAGAGCCGATTAGTCATTGGTGACGTGGTAGAAGTTGTGGAAATGTTTGAGAAGTTTTCTACCATCTGAAAAACCCTCTCGAGCCTGAGTTGAGAGTGGGGACTTGTGAAAGACTTGAAACTTGGGTAGTCCGGGTTCAAATCCTGGTTCCACAATGATTTCACTACTTATTTGTACTCATCTAGGACTATTGGAAGTAGGGTATTACAGAGTGGGGTGAAATTATGTGTATAAATTTAAACTTGAGATCGAAAAAACCAAGCGTCCAACTATTTTAATCATATGTGGGTCAAATTATAATGAACTTTAAACTAATATACATCTCTATCTATCTATTTATGACCAAATTAATTTCTTTTCTTTTTAAAAAAGAAAAGAACAGAGATATATATATGAGCCACGTAAGAGCTGATATATCTTTGCTCACTATAATTTGGTTTTCAGATCTGTGATAGAGATGAAAGGGGAAGGTGTGTTAACCTTTACAGCGACGAAACCAAATCCAAACTCTTTAAAAGCATGTGGTGAAACTAGGTGACGTTTGGCACCTTCTAGTTCTAGTCCCACAAAACAAACCTCATACTCTATGGTACTTCGATTTGTTGGGGGAATTACAGTGAGGTCTCAATAAAGGAGTTTAATTACTTATAAGTCCCAATAACAATTACTCCATCCGGTCTTTTTTATAAGTAACTTTCTCTTTTTTAGGGTTGGTCCTTTTTATAAGCAACTTTCTTCTTATGTCTCAAAATTTAGACTGTTTTTTTTTCCTTTTCTACCCTTATTAAATACACATCTTTATATTAATTATCCCTCACTTTCCACTAATTCTCTTTCATATTTTATAGTCATACTCTCTCATATTTGTTACTCATTATCTCTCCTATGCTCTTTTCATAAATAAAGGCATATTTGGAAGAAACATGATATTTTTGACACATTTATTATTTTTGACTAATATTAACCGTTGGTTGGTTTATTTTGCGCAATAAGAATAAAAGTTATTTATAAAAAAGACTGGAGGGAGTAAAAAACAGGCAATGACATGTTTTATGGTAAAAAATGATAATACCTCATTTATCATTAAGACTTCTCGGTGATTAAATTCTTATTTAGAACCTCATTATAATTCTCTAGACACCTTCTCAAGAAAATCAAGGTTGTTAATATAAGCCATTTCTCATTTTTTGATACAGCATTTGATGAGTTATACTGTAAAAGCCCTTCCAACCATATTCCAATATAATATAAAAATATTTAAAAGTGTTTATTAGGAGTTAAAATATACAGTGATACGATTTAAAATAAATATATTATTTTAACTATTTTATCTTGGTTCGGTGGAGTTGGTTAAAAGCGATTTATACATAGGATTGGAGGGAGTATTAGTAACTTGGTTTTCCTCTCTCTCTCCTTCTTGAACTATTTTTATTCTAATCTTTTGGGATTATTAATTTAATCTTGAATTAGGTTTAATGGTGCTGGTAGAGTCAAGATAGGTTCAACAGTACATATCACGACAAAAAGTATAATCCAGCAATCCTAATGTTTCAATTGACGGGCTAAATTTCATACCCTGTAACGTCATAATTTGACAAATTACATCAAATGTGGCGATTAATTTGACAGAAAGTTTCATATTTAATTTTGTTTCCTAGCCACGAATTACAAAGCACCATCTATTGATGGACGAGACTAATCTCTCTCAAGATACTCGATATAATTAATATGTCTTTTATTGCTAAGTTTATTGGTTTATACTCCCTCCCATAAAAAATCAGTTACTTTGCTAGATAACTATTTTTTGCATAGAAGTTAATCAAGCTACTTACTTGTAAAAAAATAAATGTGTTGGTTTTCTTAAAGTATCCTTATTAATTAATCATTCACATTAAAAACTATTTCTTTAATGAAAACCTTTTTAATATATGAGAGAGTTTAAAGAGAAAAACATAAATTAGAAGACGAAGTCGATTGAGATATTTTTTTTTAGAACTAATAATAGCTCTTACATGGGAGGGATTAGTTAGCATACCAACCAAAACTACACAAAAGTAATGAAATTATTTGTGAAGAAACTAGTAGCTAGGTAGATTACATTTGGTGAAGAATGCTTCAAAGCAATTGATGCATAAACAGTGATAATCACGCTTGTTGATAAAGATGGTTTGTGAAATGTGACAGATACAAACTTGTGAGATTGCCTTCAAAATTTATGTTAGGCATATAACAAATTTGAAATAAAGTTCTATAATTATCATAAGAAAACTATATATATAGACATAGATATAGATATAAATTAAGGATTAATTGTAGGATATACATTTAGATTCATTTAGTGACTGTAGAGATTTAAGAATCTTGGGGCTTGTTTTGTGATTGGTAAGTATTGTCTTGTTTTGCCTGAGAAAGCGACAAAGTTGAACTATACGTGTGAACTTGTTCTCATTTTTCGTCAAATCTTAAACCTTTTTCTTCGTGATCTTTAGCAACTTGACAAAAGCTAATATAAAGTGGGATTCGAATCATATGAAACTTACAGTTTTGTGTGGACTTTTGTGTGCTAATAATAACCTGAACAAATTCTGCTTATTAAGTAGTACTATATGATTTTGGCCCAAAAAAAAAAGTAGTACTATATGTAGAGCCGGAAAAATGGGCCGAGCTTGTCAGGCCGGCCTTTTTAGGCCCTGATTTATAAAGGACGGGTTTAAGATTTTAGCCTCAAAACTGAAAGCGGGCCTAAAAGGGCCAGTCCTGTAGGGCCGAGGGCCTAAAAGGGCCGGTCTCGTAGAGCCACGGGCCGGCCCTTTAGGTCATTATATATATTTTTTATTTTTTAAAATTATTTATATGATAATAATATTATTAATTTTTTATATTTTGTTGATGATGTTGCAAATATTTACTTGTTATTATCATTTTTAGAATTAAATTTTATAAGAATATCTTGTATTAAGAATCCTAAAAATTAAAAATTTATAAAAGATATTTCTTATTTTATAAGAAAAATACATTAGATATTTCTTATTTATTCCAAAGTTTCACATATGATGGTAATTTACTAATTTATTTGTATTTTATATTTGTTATAGAGTTATTTATAATTTTAGTTTATTATTTGTTACAGATAAAGATTATGGATGTATTCATGATGTGGGAGAAGAAATTCTTGATATTTTTACCCCTCAAGAAAACCCTACTACTCAAAGTGAAGCATAATTGAATTTATTTGAAATTGATTATAGTGGCGAAAAAGATGAAAATGATAGTCATCATACTCATATTGCTTAGAGTGTTTAGCTTCTTGTCATCTTATACTTTATACGAGACTGTGAGTTATTTGTGGACATTATTTTTTACCTTTGATTATGAATTATTAACTGTATTTGTTTTATTCCATGAGGCGTGTAGACGTGTAGTTAAATCTTGTGAAAATAGCTTTCGGCCCTGCGGGCTGGCCCTGACCCTCATGCTCTTAAACCGGGCTTTGAAAAAGAGAAATTTTTCTTACTTCGAGCCTTATAGGGCTGGCTCTGGCCCTTCAAGGGCCGGCCCTGAAGGGCCGGACCAGCCCTGAAGGGCCGGACCAGCCCTGAAGGGCCGGACCAGCCCTGATTCCCAGCTATAACTATATGATATAATATGAACATCTCTCTGGAGCTTTCTTGATTAACTGTTTGGAGCTTTCTTTTGAAGTCGGTTAGGGTTAGTGAGTAAGGCATTATTAATTATTCCTATATCTTTTGATTAGACACTATAATCTTTCTCATAAAATACCTTAGAGATCTTATTGCTCCTTCCTTAAAAATGCGTCTCTATCTATCACTTTTTTTTCAACATCGCCTTTAAATTAAACCTTCATTCATAGGTTTGATGGCATGCTAATGAAATTATGAAAGCATTTCGTCTTAAAATCACTACTACAGAAAACATTTTTAACGTCTGTTTTTAGGGGGACATTTATGTAAGTATCATTGAAAGTTTTAAAATAGACGTCCCTTTAAAAACAAACATCGTAAGTAACTTACAACGTCTGTTTTGAAAAAAAAAGATGTTGTAAGTCTGCCACATACAATGTCTATTTTCCTAAAAGTAGAAGTTGTAAATGCCTTACGAGATTGAAGTTGACATTTACTATCATACAACGTTGTAATTCAAGCAAACCCCAACAAGATTACTCAATAAACAAAATGCGAGAATAAAAGAATTTGACACTTACCTGAAAATTTGAACAAATAGCAAACACAGCTATCAGACTGGGATAGAAGATGATTGACGATGAATCACGCCACTACGAACGAGGAGGGAGTAGAATCTTGAAAGAAGAATCGAAGCTATGAGGTTGGAGGCGGAAGAAAGAGCTCACGAGTTGAGAAGGACAATTGGAAGTAGGATGTTTGACAGAAAAGCATGAAGGCCATCGATTTTAAGGTTCTTAACAAAGCTAATTCCTTAGATTCGTTCTTCTCTTAGTAGGTCTTATTCCTTTCATGTGCTTTAACACATGCCTCAGAACCTTAGTCTTTACAATGTCTCACTCCTGAGAACATCCTAAAAATGTACCCAAAAAAAATCGGCAACAAAAAATCAGACACCACAAGAAACACATACATATACTGATTAGAAAGCTCTGAAAAATTTGAATTCATAGAGAAGAACCTATAGAATAAGATACTGAGTACGATGCCACTCGCAAGACAGTTCAAAGAAGAAGAATTTGTAGGGGAGGGAGATTCAGATTCTATGAAATCTCGTACCATCCGAACCAACTCATCCTTCTCTAATTTGTTGGGTTCTCATTCATGGCGTGGGATGTTGTGATTTCCTCTTGTTCCCTCACTTTCAAGTTGTAAACTGAGAAGTAATAATTAATTTACAAGTAAAATACTACAAGAGAGAAGAATATACAAATGTCTTATGAGACTATTTGAAGGGATAATATGGAAGGGATGAGGGGCTCTTCTTTATAGCCAAAGGAGCCCCCCTCACATTCTCAATCCACCGATGTGGGACTTGGGGCTCTAACACTACCCCTCAAATTGGAGTATATATATTGATCATGCCCAACTTATTACAATGATACTCAACTCGTGTCCCATTTAAGGCTTTTGTCAGAAGATCTGCCAGCTGATCCTTTGATTGCATGTATCCTGTAGATACAACATTCTCTTTGATCTTGTCACGAATAAAGTGATAGTCTATTTCAATATGCTTTATACGCTCATGGAACACATAGTTCGATGCTATATGAAGTGCTGCTTTATTGTCACACCATAGCTTTGCAGGAAATGTCGTAGTGACGCCAACTTCCTTCATGAGTTGAAATACCCATACAATCTCTTGTACTGATTGTGATATGTCTCTCTATTCTGCTTCTGCACTTGATTTTGACACAACACCTTGCTTCTTACTTCTCCAAGATATCAAGTTTCTACCAAAAACATACAGTAACCTGTAGTTAACCGTCTTGTAGACTTAGATCCTGCATGATCCGCATTACAAAAACACTCGACTTTAGTATGCCTATAATTTGTATAGAGAATGTCACGACCTGGGGAACTTTTCAAATAATGTAAGATATGCTCTAAGGCTTCCTATTGTGCTACTGTTGGAGATGTCATGAATTGATTAAGTACACTGACCGAGAATGTTATATCAGGATGAGTTACTGTCAGATAGTTCAGTTTCCCAATGAGTCTTATATATCTCTCAGGATATGCAAACGGCTTCAACTTCTCTGGATCAATCTTCTTCTTCAAGTCATCAGGAAGCTCATCAAACATGCTATCATTAAGATCCAGGAATAGATTCGATATCATGGGAACGCTGCTCGGTGCAGCTCCAAGCTTTCCAGTCTCCTTTAAGAGATCAAGAACATATTTCCGCTGAGTCAAAAGGATGCCCTTCTTGCTTCTCAAAACCTCAATACCAAGAAAGTACTTTAATTTTCCAAAGTCTTTTGTTTGAAAGTGGGAGTTAAGAAAGACTTTAAGTTTTGAGATTCCAGAGGTGTTACTCCCAGTAATCATAATATCATCAACATACACTACTAAAAGAATCATGCCTACATCAGACTGCTGATAGAACACAGAATGATCACTCTTACTTTGGCTCAATCCGAACTTCTGAACCATATTACAAAATCTATCAAACCAGGCACGCGGACTTTGTTTCAGACCGTATAACGACTTTCTAAGATAACATACTTTCCCAAACTCCCCCTGAGCAACAAAACCAGGAGGTTGCTCCATATAAACTTTCTCAAGAAGATCACCATTCAAAAAGGCATTCTTAACATCCAATTGATGCAAATCCCAATGATAAGTGGCAGCTAGAGATACAAGAAGACAAACAGAAGTGAATTTAACAACCGGTGAGAAAGTCTCGAAGTAATCTATACCATAGGTTTGAGCATAAACTTTTGTAACAAGCCAAGCTTTCTGTCGTTCTAAGGAACCATTAGCCTTAGTCTTAACTTCAAACACCCATTTACATCTAATAGCCTTCTTCCCAGAAGTTAGATCAACAAGAGTCCAGGTACCAACCTTGTCAAGGGCCATCATTTCTTCTTCTATCGCAGCATGCTAATCAGGGTTGGCAAAAGCTTGGTAAAGGGTGGTAGGGGTGGAGATGAATTCAAGGGTGGCCATAAGGGAAGCGGAAGCATGGGACAAGTGCTGGTAGGACACAAAGGAGGAGATATGATAGGTACATTCAGCGTATCTTTTGGGAGGACAATGAGGACAAGTATGTTTCCAGAGGGCAATAGGCAGATTATCAGATGAATCAGCAGCAGAATCAAGGACAATTGGATCAGGGTCAGGAGTGTCAAGATCTAGGGAAGCAGGAGCAGGGACTAGGGAGACATGAACAGGATCTATTGGCGAAGTAGTCACTGGTGAGGGCAAGGCATTGGTAATATTAGGACCATCGATGATATCAGGTTCTGGAACAGCAACCTATATTGATGAGACAGGGACACGATAAACCGGGACATCATCAGGCTCATCAACAACAGAGGGAGACTCAAATAATACTGAAGACTTAAAAAAAGAGATGACTCATGAAAGGTCACATCAATGGATACAAGATAACGACGAAGATCAGGAGAGTAACACCGATAACCTTTTTGAATTCGAGAATAACCAAGAAAGACACACTTCAAGGACTTGGGATCGAGTTTACTAATAATGGGACGAACATCTCGAACGAAGCAAACACACCCAAAATTTTTTTGGATCAATAGGAAACAACTTAGTGGTGGGAAACAAAACGGAATATGAAGCGTCCCTACTAAAGACAACCAAAGGCATACAATTAATAAGGAAACATGAAGTAGACACTGAATCAGCCCAAAAAGATTTTGGGACACAAGAGTGAAATATGAGAGCTCGGTCAGTTTCTAAGAGATGACAGTTTTTTCTTTTTGCAACACCATTTTGAGCAGGTGTATCAACATAGGAGGATTGGTGAAGAATGCCATGACTGTGCATATAATCAGTGAATGAGGAGGAAAAATATTCTTTCACATTATCACTTCGAAGAATTTTCACAGGAGTATTAAACTGAGTTTGAATTTCAGCACAGAAATTGTGAAAATACATAAACAATTCAGAACTCTGTTTCATTAAGTAAAGCCAAGTGGTTCGGGAAAAATCATCAACAAAAGTGACAAAATATCGATAACCAGTCTAAGACAAAACTGAACAAAGGACCCCAAACATCAGAATGAACTAACTCAAAGGGGGATGCTGCTCGTTTATGGACTCGAGGTGCCAAATGAATACGATGGTGTTTGAAAAACTGACACGAATCACAATCTAAATTTGATACAGAATAAAACTGAGGATATAACCTTTGTAAGGATGAAAGTGACATATGACCTAGACGACAATAGACATCAAAGAGAGACGACCCACCAGAACAAGCAACAAAACGTGGCACCTGATCATTAAGGATGTAATGTCTACCAGATTCATAGCCCCTATCAATAATCTATTTTGTAGAAAGATCTTGAATTAAACAGTGGTCAGGGAATAGTATGATAAAGCAATTCAAATGACGAGTCAGTTTACTGGGAGACAAAAGATTAAACGTAAGATCGGGAACATTAAGAACAGAAGATAGCGAAATGGATGTAGTTGGTTTAATAGTTCATAATCTAAGTACACGGATCGGGGAACTGTTGGCGACGAATATGGAGGATGGGTTAGCATAGGGAGCATATGATAAAAATAAATGATGGTTACCTGTCATATGGTCGGTAGCACTAGAATCAACGATATACTTTGTGGAAGTAGTAGCAAGACCAGAGGACCAAGTACCTGTAGCTAGGCCCCTGTAGATGATGGACTTGAATCAGAATGATCAGATATCTGAGCAATATGAGCAAGATTATGCTGCTGATCACGTTGTTCTTTATGCTATAATTTACGACAATTTTTCTTCCTATGACCAGACTCCTTGCAATAATTGTAGATAAAACTGTCAGAAGATATGTTCGGACTACTAGGGCCTTGTTTAGACCCATAATTCTTATTGTTAAAGTAACCACACCTAGCCAAAGCACTCACATTATGATCAACAAACGAGAAAACAAAATTATTAGCACGAAGAACTCGTAAGAACACATCTTCAAGAGATGGAAGCTCCTGACTAGACATAATTTGAGAGCGAACAGTCTCATAAGAGGAGTCAAGAGCTTCAAGAAAACTGATGATATCAGAGTTCTTCGATTTAGCCATGGAAAATGAACCAATAAGCAGAGAGAAAAATATTCCAATGAAATCTCGAAGTATCAAAAATTCTAAAATACCACAAACAGGGAAAACGAGGACCTCTAGATCCTTTAACCAAATGTAACCACAACCACCAAGGGTAAACATCCTCAAACAGAAGCAAGACCCAAGAAACAGAGTAGAAACCACTGACCGTACTATGATGAATAGTGCCGAATGAACAATGACAATAACAGTACCTATGAACAGTTCTAGTGATACAAATACCAAGTAATTCTTTTATGATGTGGAAGTTCAGACTATGCTGCAACCACAGAGCATACTCAGACAGAACAAAGCTCTGATACCATGTAAACTGAGAAGTAATAATTAATTTACAAGGGAAATACTACAAGAGAGAAGAATATACAAATATCTTATGAGACTATTTGAAGGGATAATATGGAAGGGAGGAGGGGCTCTTCTTTTATAGCCTAAGGAGCCCCCCCTCACATTCTCAATCCACCGATGTGGGACTTGGGGCTCTAACACAAGTCATACTCCTCCAGTCTAGCTCTCCAATTTGTGGCCCTATTCTGCTCAGGCTTCCGATAGTGACAACGAGATTTGGTCGGCAGTGGTAGTGAGGGGCAGAGGAGAAGTGATGGTTGTCTCAAGCTCAAGCTCAAGGTCCCCTATACTTTTAGTGTTGTGGCTCCCTTTCTTTTTGAGAAGAAGCTCTCCTTTTTTCCAGATTGCCCTAGCCTTGGGAATCCCCTTCAATGGCAGTTTTTGTACAATAGTTGTTGAAAGGTATACTTTCAACAGCTGTTTTAAAAAACAGTAGTTGAAAGTGCCTTTTCATGACTGTTTTTAAAAATAGTCGTTGAAACTATATACTTTCAACGACTGTTTTAACAGTTGTTAAAAGACAAGTTAAAATTTCAAAAATGTCATTGTCTCCTTTTTACTTATGTTTTTTAAAAAACAGACGTTAATTAGTGACAATAAAAGTACTTTTTATAGTAGTAAATGTTCAGTTATGTGAGATACAACTAGAACCATGTAATCATATTGATAATGTAACTAAAAAATGATATGGTTTGCTCCTCATGTTCCATCCAAAATATAAGTTACTAACTTATGTCCTTAATATAAAAATTAGATAACTAATTTGTATATATTAAGAAAAATAGTTAGCTTAGTTGTATGTAATAAATGAGTGTCAGTTTTTCTAAAATACCCTTTTTAATGATGTGCATTAGAATTACTCATTAATGAAAATTAAATCCTCTCAATGTGCAATCAGCTAGGATATTTTGGGGAAACATTATAAATATGAGATATAAAGTGGATTCAGATATTATATTTAGGATTAAAGTAAACCTATTGTTTAGCTTTTATATTAGGGATAGGAGGGAATACTTTGCAAGAGTATACATTTTTAAAATTTATGGTATTTATTGAGGGGTAAAGATCAAAATCGCAACAATTTTTTTAAAGAAGTATGATTATGCAACTAATTTTTCTTGATTCACTATAAAAAACTATTGATTAGTAGCGATTAAAAAGATGTATTTGTAGTGGTTTAAACCTCTATAAACAACATTAGTAGCGGTTGTAAAAACTGTTACAAAATACACTGTTGTAAAAGATTTTGTAGCTGTTTTGTATAACCACTACTCAAGTAGAAAAACCGCTACTACATTGATAGTGGTTTATACATATCACTACAAAAGTCGTATGAACATAACACATTATTTGAAGATCTTGTAGCGGTTAAAAAACAACTACAAATGTTGACCGCCAATTTCTCATGGCGGGAAAATGAAAAATGAAAATTTTGGCTCTGATTTGTAGCTGTTTTAAAACTGCTACTAAGTTAAAATTTGAATTTTAAAAAAATGATGCCAAGACATTTGTAGCGGTTAGAAAACCGCTATTATATTAGGATGAAATTTCAAAATTTACGCCAAAAATGAAATCCACTATTCAATTTCACTTTTAACTTTGTAGCGGTTTTAGAACAGCTACAAATATTTGGGAAAATTTAAAAAAAAATTATCCAATAATTTGATTCAATTGTTATAATATCGTTTTAACAAGTTTATTATTTAAATAACCTGATCGATAGTAGTTATTATTGGAGAAAATTATTAAATTGAGTTAGATGAATATAAAATTTATATACGTAATATTGAGAAATTGTAGGTAATATTGTGCATTTATAAGTAATAAGTACTTATTTTGTTGTCTACCAGATGTGGATAATTATGGAAGGAACATTAAAAATGTTAAGGAACAGTTCCATTAATTTATGGGAGAAAAAAATTAGGGTTAATATTATAAGTATGAAAAAATGTTGAGATGAAAGAATTGAAAATAAATTTACTATATTTGATCACCTTACTTAGATTTTAGACTATTGAAAAAAATTCCTATATGAGAGAAAACGAGAGAGAAGAAGGGAGTAAAGCAATGGAGAAGTATATGAAAAGAGTTGGGGTGGGGTATTTATAGGTATCTGCGTGACACTTGTAGTGGTTAATGTTACTGTTTTGTAGCGGTTGACGTTTGTAGTGATTTAGGTGTCATTATTTGTAGCGGTGCATAATTTTGTAGTGGTTTTCTTGAATTTGTAGCGGTTATAGAACAGCTACAAATATTAGTTAGAATTTTTTTAAAAATATAAATTAAAATTTATAAGAATAAAAGCATGCTTCAACTTAGTCATTCTTCATCGCTATCAATTTTGTGGAGAAAATGTTAGTATGGTATGATTGTGTAGAAAAATTAAATTTAAATGATGTGAAACTCATCGAACTATAGGTAAATTGTCATCGCCTTCAAGAAAGAAGTTTTCAAAATTGGTGGGATGGAATGGCTCACTCTCGTAGGTGATGTCACCATCACCCATGTCATAAAGGTCTTGAAGCTTTAAGTGAACCACAATGTTCCAATCCTTGTGTCTCTCGTCCTCGATATAATAAACTTGGTGTGCCTCTGAGGTAAGAATATATGGATCATCATCTTCAGATTGATTGGTGTAAATTAGCCAAGAGAAATTTACTAATGTGATGCCTAAATTGTCAGTTGTGAGTCCGTGGGAAGTTGTCGTATTTTCCCACAAACACTTGAACAGAGTAATGGTGAAACGACCTTGGTAATTTAGTTCGATGACATCAAGAAACTTTCTATAGTAAGGGACACCTCCGAACTGCATGTTGCTGTTACTGCTGCTCGCATAACTCCTTGTCCCAAAGGTGCCAAAAACATCCAAATTTTGAGTTTGCAATCATTGATCTCTTGATACCGTGAAAAACTTGAAACCATTGATATTATATGTTATAAACCTTTTTGCATGGTCAAGAGGGCCGATTGTGAGGGTTTGAAATATGATGAGTGTGAGTTGTGGTCATTTAATATTCTGCGCGCAAACCAATTTGGGAATTCTCTGTGGACCCTTCGGAAGATGTTTGTGTTTGGATCCTGAGTTGACGCTTCACATAACTTCTAAGTTCCTTGTAATTAATCATGGGAAAGAGATCATGAAATGCAAATAAAAAATGTAAGGATAGCTATAGAATATCATATGAGTGTACAATTCTTATTAAAGGAAAGGTTCAATTTGAGTGCAATTAATCAAGACATATCTATATGCTTACAACTTCTCAGTTGTTGTTAGCTTGAAGTTCTCACTTCCTCCAACTGGTTTACCAACATAAGGGATTAACAACTTTGTTGATGTTGGCTCAGATTCAAGACAATTGTCTACATGAGACTGTCGGTTGAAAGCTGTCTTAATGTCATCAAAGTACCTTGCGTAGTAATACAGGACCTCATCCCCTATAGAACCTTCTGGTCACGCCTTATTCCTTACGTAAGATTTTAATTTGCCAAAAAACCTATAAAGTAAAGAGGGAAAATGATACTAAATGCTTAAATGGGCGACTAACAAATTCAGAAAGTAATGATGACGCACATATGTAACATGAATACATCTCAATATGATACATCCATCGATATTGAATTGGGCCAGTGAGCTTTGTTTCATGAATAATGTGGACTTTCAGGTGAACCATCACAGTGAAAAACGAGGGAGGAAAGATCATCTCCAAATGACAAAGCGTAAGAATGATTTTGGACTGTAGCTAATCGAGTTCCTCAACGATCAAAACCTTAGAACACAACTTCCAAAAGAAGGAGCACAGCTCCACCAAAACGATGGACACATAAGGAGGAAGTGTATTCTTTATAGCCAGTAGAAGTAACTGTTGCATAAGAACATGTGAGTCATGAATCTTCAGGCCATCAACCTTTCAAGTCTGCAGTCAATACATCGTGAAATGTTGCTTGAAAAGCCATTATGAACTTTTATTTTCTTCATTATCGTTAGGAAGACTTCCTTGTTTGGTTTTGTGAGGGTGAACTTTGCCGGTTGAAATTTTTCATATGCTCATTTGGCTACGTGTCTTCACGAACTCCTATGGCCTGTAAATCTTTCCTCTCTTGAACATGATCTTTTGACTTGCCGGGTTCGTTAAGCAGCATGTATAGCACACTGTCACATACATTTTTTTCAATATGCATGACATCAAGACTGTGTTGAAGTAAATTAAATTTTCAATATGAAAGAGTGAAGAAAATGCTTATCTTCTGCCATTGCTGAGGTGTAGAAGCCACAATAGTCCTCCTATCTTTCACCCAGTTGTTGTTGAATCGTCGCTTTTTTCAAACTCAAATTTAAATTTCTGAAGCTGCTATAAGATGTCTACACCGGTAAAGTATGAGGAGGTCCTCTTTTTTCCAGTTTCCTATTGAAATGATTCCATTGCAGTATAAACTTGTGCTTACTATCGAGAAACCTCCGATGACCCATGAAGCATCACTTTCGACTGTGGGGAAGGAGCATTGTGTCAGAGTCAAAATTGCAAACTAGACACGCCGTACCAGTATGCACATTCCACCCGGATAACATTCCAAGCCCAGGAAAGTCACTTATGGTCCACATCAAGGTTGCACTCAAGTTGAATAATGACTTCTCATACGTGTCATATGTCTCGATGCCAACATGCTACAAGTCAAGCAATTCCGCAATAAGCGGTTAGAGATATACATCGATGTCATTACCCAGTGCCTTTTTGCCTAGGATAATCATAGACAAAATGAAGGAGCTTTGTTTCATACATATAACCGCCACAAAGGTTCAATTTGTAACGATTATATGTATGATAACCACTACAAACATCAGCTATTTTTTTATTTTGTTTCAAAATTGTTTTTTACAACTTTGTTAAATGAATCAAAATTAAATAAGAAACACAAGTAATTAACATAAAATAAAATATAAATTACAATTGACAACTTTTTTACAAATGTTATAAAATGAAAAAATGTCTTAAATGAACTAAACTAACAATAAGGAGCATAATCAGCAGGTCCTGTCTGAGGGGCGGCAAGATCACCGGGCTCACCATCAGGTCATCTCTCAGGGGGTGGATGATAGGCCTGAGTAGAGTCAACAACACCATCATCATCAAGAGGAGGCGACGGTTGCACAACGAACCTAAGAATAGGGGGACCTCTAGTAACACCTCATCAGGGAACAAGTGACTCTGCACCTGGTCGAGCAAGGAGTTCGTGATCTCCCTCCACTGTATTTGCTGGGCGTAGTAGAAATCGCCTCAATCCTGCATTTGTTGCACCATCACGACATGTGACCTGGCAACCTCTGACCAGATCTCTTTAACAGTCTCCTCTCTCAGACGTCTGGTCCCAAACACCCGTGCTTGAGAGGTGCCCATCTCAGAGCCGCCGCTTCTCCCATAAACCATACTAGGTCTGACGCCTAACCCCATCCCCCTCATGCAGCCAAGGTGGTCAACTGGTCCCAACTTTCAGTGGCGTATTGGGGTCTACAGACTGTTGTGACTTCTGGGATTGGGTCTCTCTCAACTTAGCCTTGGACTACTGAATCCGCTCCTGCCATTTTGTGAAAGTTTCAATTATTATTGTAATTAACAATAAATTATTTTTATAAAAAAAAGATATCAAACAAAAAATTATCTTACAATGGCCTCCTCTGCCTGCTAAGATGTCATAGTCCTATCCTGATGTCTATAGGTGACCGTGAATAACTCCCCGTAGTCCGTCCGACGATTCTCCTCCTAAGCCTTCCCCTCCTAAAATAATAAAAACATTAAATTAGTATTATAAACAATAAAAAAATTAATTTATGATATAAAGCTAAAATTAATTGATATTATACAAAAATTACCAATTCGTTGTAAGTAACAGCAAATGTCTTCGATCCAGCCATGTGATGGATCCTCTGCTACCCTCGGCTTGTCATGTTCCTCTAAGAAAGAGCCTGCATAAAAAATACAATAAAAAAATTATGAAAAAATATAAGTAATTAATAAATATGAAAAAATATTATAAAACATAAATTATTAAAAAATTATAGTTATAAAAAATTCACCTATCCATCTGGGCTCCTCTTGTGCTGGATAAAACTCGCACAACCATTAGGTAGGACGCTGTCCAGGACTTCTCGACCAGCTGCTGCAAATGTATCGTCTCGTCCTTGTTCATAGTGTGGAAGAGATGATTCCTCTTATTCTTCAAGCCGTCTACTATCTTCATCACCGTATACTTCTTCCTGTTGTCCCGAACGACAAACCTATCATGTAACACCATGGAATAAAGAATAATTAAATAAAATTAATAAAACTAATAAATAATAAATAAAATAAATTAATTAATAATAATTAAATACAATTAATTACCTTCATTGCCTCATTCCACGCTAGATCTTTTAGCCCCATCGGCACATTCTTCCAGGTCTTGAAGTTTATGGGGAATCGCATTCAATTCGAGCCCAACTTATTCAGATAGTGGTTGAACAAGTGATCCCCGTTCTCAATCGGTTGGTCCGTTGCCTCATTCCATGGAACTACAACACGTAGTGTCCGGTTTATGCTATTGAGACCGGCCATGTCCAGCCTCCTGGTTGAAATGCTATTATACTCATCTACACAATTCACAACATATGTTAATTAAATTTGGATCCAACCTATTGAATTTATATATTAAATTTATTAAAAAATTAATTAAATTTACCTTGCACCTGCACCTCGAAACCCGTCTATTGGGAAGACGACCATCGTGTGTTATTCTGGTCCCAGGCCTCCTCCTCGTCCAGGAACCGCTCCACGTCTCTGAGAGGAATCTCGAAGTCAAATTCCTGGTTCTCATCGTAATTCGAGACGCTTAAGCCGCCCCCTTCAGGTTGAACAGGCACCTCTAGTGGGGCCCCCTCCTGTGGCAGCGCAGTTGCCTGCTGCGATGGCATGTGTTCATCTGCATGCTGCCCCCTCTTACCGCTCCCTCCTCGACTACTACAGTTCCCCTGTAGAAAGGTCTGGAGGGAAGCTCGGCCTCCTTCCCCTTTCCCTTATCTCGTTCGGAAGTCATAGCTACAAAAAAATAAAGAATAAATAAAAATTAGCAACATTTATATCAAATTATACAATAATAGTTAAAAAAAATAAATAAATGACTTAAACTTTACCAACCTCCACTGGAAAACTCGGTAAAAAAGCGTGAGCAGAAAAATTTGGAGGAAAATCTGAGAAAGAATGTGTGAGAATTGAAATTGCCAAAAGTGAGAAAATGAGGGGTCAAGCGCCTTTTATAGTGCTAGATTTTATAGCGGTTATCAAAGAAACCACTACATAAACTGCTACAAAATACCTTAGTTAACATTAAAAATTTGTAGTGGTTATCATAACCGCTACAGAACATCAAACACTTTGCATTCTGTAGCGGTTATAAGATATAACCGCTACAAAGTTCCTGTAACCGCTATAAATAGGCAGCCCTTTACATTCCATAACGGTTACTATCACTGTAACTGCTATAAAGTAACCGCCATAATAGTCACGCTAGCTCCGCGCCTTGTGGTGCCAAGCTGGTGCCAAATTTGTAGCGGTTATTATGTGATGACCGCTACAGAGTTACCATGGCAAATTTGGTGCCAAAATTTGTAGCGATTTTTTCTTCGCAACCGCTACAAAACGCGTTTCCTTAACCTCGAGCCATATGGCGTGAGTCATATCGTTGCAAATTTGTAGCAGTTTAGCTTAAAACCGCTACAAGTTCCTCTATTTATAGTGGTTATTATCAACCGCTACAAATGCACCACTACGAATTGTCATTTTTTTGTAGTGATTCTACTCCTCCATCCTTAATATAAGATATATTTACCTGATTTGATTAGATTAAGGAAATTAGTTAAGTTAGTTAATATAGCATGCATTTTCTAAAATACCCTAATTATTTTCCTTAATTTCCTCTTTCACTCTTCTCCTTTGTTATTGTTAAGGGAACATGAATAGGGGTAAATTAGGAAAAGAATGAAAAATATGAAAACTATATCTTATATTTAAGATAAAGATTAACTCTTCAAATATGTCTTACATTAAGGACAGTAAAAGAAATGAATTAGTTATAAATAACTTATATTATGGATAGGAGGGAGGGAGTATACGTTTTGAATGAGATCAAATTGATGAAGGAGAAATTAAAATGGAACTTATAAAAACACAATTAAATTGAGAGATTTTATTTTTGAAATATTAATTTAAAAAATGAATCATAATTTAGTGATTAAATTTATACATTGATAATATGAATAAACTAAGAATTCATTCAAAACTACATAAATAATGAATAGTGTATCTTTTTTATAGTGAATGAATCGTGTATCTTAATTACATTAGAAAACATGTTATAATATTAAATGATTGATGAAGGATATTAAATGATATCATTGGTGGAGTCCCTAACCCCAGAGATGATATGCAAATAGTGCTTACTCTGGAGTTGTTTATCAAACTTAGACCCTAAGAAAATCTTCTCTTGAATTTTCTAACAATCCAACCAAATGATATTTTACTCAACCAAAAGATTTAGAGGTTATATTGATATGCTTTCACTATTTATCCTGAGTTCTCGAATCTAAATTATCTACATTCTTTTATTGTTAAATTTTTTATGAATTTTACGAACTAAATAAGGAAGAGAACACATTCTTTTGTTTGGGGGGGGGGGGGGTTGGGATTTAAAAAGGCTTATACTCAATTTTTTGTCTGATTATTTTTATTTTTGCTAGAGCATGTGGACAAAGGAAGAAGTTATATTAAGTCGGTGCCCAACATTATGTCAGCTTCACCTAAATTATGAATGGGCCAGAACTTTTTTTATTATATATATATATAGTAACCAAGTTGATGAGACAAATCTAATATGCAAATCTAACTCATTCAATATGATTGTGACATTATATGATTAGTATATAATTTTCACACCAAGATTTGCATCTGATTCGGTCTCAATCCTACGTCAAGGCTCCAAAAATGAATAACCATCAATTAATAACTAAAACATGCTCTTTGATTCTATTTATAATGTATAAGTTACATTGTTGGTTAAAGAAAAAAAAAGTTACATTGTTAAAGTTTTCACATAAATGTACAAGTTTAGCATTCATCTATTATTTTGTAGACTCTTTGACCAAAAAAATTAGTGAGTAGGCTTTGTATTCTTGAGGCAGAATATATATTAAAGAAGGTAAAGTTGAAAAATTATTAAATTTTAAAAATAAATTAACAAAATTTAAAATTTTTCTTGATTTTGGTGAAACATATTAGAAATGATAATAAATATAACCAAAAGAGTATGTTTTTCTTCTAAAACAAATAAAAATATCCGCTATTTTATTCGTATAAAATACTCATCTTGGCTTATTTTATAGGGTGGAGGATACTATTATTTTTTGTCCTCAATATTATATGTCACCTCGTTAAATTTATTCTTAAGAATATACAATTTTATTCCTAATTTATTGTTCAGGAGTTTGTTTTTTTCTTGAACTTCTCATTTAATTATATATAGTGAATAAGGGTAAAATTAAAAAATTATTCAATTTTAAAAATAGAATTAATGTGGGTTTAAGATTTTTTTTTTGTTTCAATGCAATATGTTGAAAGATCTTTACAAGCAGGAACTGAGGAATACTGTAAAAAAAACAAAACAAAAGGAACTGAGGAATACTAACAGGCTTGTCTAATTTATACCCTCAATAATTTAGTTAATGGCTTTTAGAATTGCACATTATTTACCTCAATAATTTTAGGGTTTAGGGTTTAGTCTAATTTACACCCTTAACTAAGGTTATTTCATTTGTTTAAGAAAACTTATTAAAAATACTTTAAAAGACAAAAAAAAGCCTTATATTTTTTAAATATGGTACTTTAAAAATGCCTTATAATTTAAAGGAAGGGAGTATAATAAATTAATAACTCATGTCTTGAACTAATTAATTATACTTCAAGTTGGAAAGTTGATTGAAGCAAAGGCATCACAGGAAACATGAATCTGGAACGCACAATTTTCATATATATAATTCACTTCAAGTGGGTTACTTTATAATTAAATAGAATAAAACGTGAAGGAGAAAAATCATAAGAATGAACCCATGAGTAGTTACGTTCTTTTGTGTTATTTGATTTATGATCGTCTAACAAAATAGTATCTATTTTCATGGAGATAAATCATGGAAAACTATACTTCCTCCATTCTTATTTAGTAATTTATAAGTCATCAAGTAATTTATACGTACAAGTATACAGTCTTCAAGATTGTATGACCATAGTACTACTTCCAGTTCTTAATATAAGAATGGAAATTACATAGATCCAATTACGTGATCCAGATTGTAGCATTTTAAGTAATCCCCTTTATATAATGTAATGCTCACTTCAGAAGAGAGAACTCCAACTTTTTAAGATTCACATATAAGAAGCTCGTGATTGCATATATACACTGCTTCTTTAATGGTTTATACTAGGCTTTTTTTTTAAAATATAAATGTTTAGTTCTAACTGTAAGAACCACTTCAGGTTTAAAAAAAAACTGTAAGAAACACAAGTTGTAGCAGAATTGACGTTATATGCGCTTGGAAGCATCACTTATCGTGCTTGTTGGCTCCCATTTGTTGCAATTTTAGGGCTAGGGTTTTAGAAAAACTAGACATGGCTCACATGTGCGTAATCTTTTCAGTCTTTCATATAGCAATTGGATATCTAATTTTATAGAAATTAAGAAAATTATTTTAGTTAGTTATATATGTGTTGGTTTTATTAAAATAGCTTATATAATCATTTGTATGGGAACTACCACTTCATGAAAATCTCAATAATATCTACAATCAATAAAGATTGTATGTGAAAAAAAAAAACCTATAAATATGAGAGATAAAGTACTGAATAAACATTTTATGTTTAAGCCAAAAGTAAACATATCTGTTTCTTTTTTTAAAAAAATGTTAAAATTGGTAAATGATAAATAAGTATGTTGAATTTCAATAATTCTAAAGGGATTTATTTAAAATTTTGAAATGTTACCAAATGTCTGAAATGACCTAATTGCACTTGGTTTTTTTTCAAGAAAAAAACCTTCAAACCCCCTTGCTGGCCGCCATCACCGGAGCTCTGATGACCTTGCCAGCAACTGGATGCCGGAGCTCTAACGGTCTTTTTTTTTTTTTTTGAATTTCTCAAGCAAAATTCATCAATATGTATACTTAAATTGTTAATATGTATACAAAAATAGTAAACATGATATTTGTTGAATATTTTATAATAACTACTTTAGTGTCACTATTAACAACTCAAGTATACATATTAACTACTTTAATTTTGATATTGACTACTTTGCGCGCAGCCGCTAGAGCTCTAGCGGTCTTTTTTAGTTGAATTTTTCAAACAAAATTTATCAATATGTATACTTGAGTTGTTAATATGCATACTAAAATAGTAAATAGGTATTTGTTGAATATTTCTTAATAACTATTTTAATTTTCATATCAACAACTCAAATATATATATTAACTACTTTATATTTGATATTAGCTACTTTTGTCTTTTTAACTAAAGTAGCCAGCTAAAGTAGTAAATATCAAAACTAAAGTAGTCAATATGAAAACTTGAGTTTTTAATAGCGAAACAAAAGTAGTTATTAGGAAATATCTAACAAGTACCATATTTACTACTTTAGTATATATATTAATAACTCAAGTACATATATTGACGACTTTTATCTGAGAAATTCAAAAAAAAAAAGACCACCAGAGCTTCGGTGACTAGTTGCCGCCAGTCACTTGCTCTGGTTGCTAGCAATGGGGTTTGAGGATTTTTTAAAAATAAAAAAATTAAGGGTAATTAGGTAATTTTTCACATTTGACAACATTTCAAAATTTCAAATCAATTCTTTTGAAATTATTGAAATTGAACATATTTGTTTATCTTTTACCAATATATATTAACAACTTAAGTATACATATTAATGACTTTTATCTGAAAATTGCAAAAAATATATATAAGACCGTCGGAGCTTCGAAGACCGGCCACCGCCAGTCACTAGCGTTGGAGCTCCGAGGCCGGCAATGGGATTTGAGGATTTTTTAAAAAAATAAAAAACTAAGGGTAATTAGGTAATTTCTCATATTTGACAACATTTCAAAATTTCAAATAAGTCTTTTTTAAAATTATTAAAATTCAACATACATATTTGTCTTTTATCAATTTTGATAGTATTTTTTTTTTTGTTATGTTTTCCTTTTTTACCATAAAAAAGCAAATACATATGTTACTCTTATATTATGACCAAAAAGCAGAACTTATTCTTCATGCTATTTTGTTCAATAAAAAAATATTTTTGTGGATATCATAATCAATCTTTTTAAGGAGGAAGAGTTAGCCTTAGTAGAACAATCCCAAGACCTCAATGTTGGAAAATATCCCATATTTTTTTTGGGTACGGAACAAAATTTACTAATTTTAAATTTGATTATATATATAAATCAAAATTATGACTATCAAAAAACGTATTCAATTATAGGGTAGTATTAATTATAGTATTGGGAGGGATTTTCCTTTTTTATGGAGATATTTATGAGGGAAGCTTGGTTGTTGTATGACCAAGTATTGTTTAGTTGAAGATTATTATACTATTATATGGTATATAAATTTGAATATAATGCACACGTGGCATATCTTTGAACCCTTAAGTGGCTGAGCAAGGTAAGCTAATTAATATAATATAATATAATGAATAATATCCAAATTAAAGAAAAGAACCAATCATACGCATTTCTGCTTTACGTAAGCAATGGATCTTTCCTTTTCCAAAAGAAAATAAAAGAAAAGAAAAGAAAAGGAAACAACCACTTGCACACATTATTAATTAACAATATTTTGATTACTTAAAATTTAAAAAGGTAAAGTATCATCTAATACTCTAATGTTATTTTTCAATATCCAACACTCTAATTTATTTATGATGCAACACAATGATGTTATTTTCCCGGTATATCCAGCACGCTCCTCTAGCTTGATGTACATCTAGCATCCAACACAAAATGATAACAATAAAGCTTTATTTTATTAAGTGGGGCCAGCTGGATTGCATGACGTCATTATACTCTTTTTTTTTTGGGTCAAAAGTATCAATTTTATTAATCACAAAAAAACCATTACAAACACCAATAGCCGAAGCCAAGAAACGCTCAGAAAAAACCTATCATACAACCTAACACTCCAAACAAACTCACCAAAAACACCATTCTATAAAAGCTACTAATTTTCTACCAGTTCAAACATTACATTTCTATATACTCAGTTAACCAATTTCTTTCTTCCTGCAACATTTTGATCTAATACCCAGAGAATCATCATACAGTATGGCAAACATAGGAGATGTAGGTACCATTAACCAATCACTATGGTACATCCCCTTACATGCCTCAGCTGCAAGAAAATCAGCAGCTCTATTCCCTTGGCGATCCACCAAAGAGAAACTAATATTTGATAATTTCTCCTTTAACTGCAGCAACTCTTCTACCACATCAACACACTGCCATTCACACTTAATGATATCCAGATTAGTCAACATATCAATAAAACACTACAATCCATCTCAAAACATATATGAAAGGATGTAAATTCCTTCCTCAATCTGAATGCTTCTCTCATCGCCAAACACTCTGACATTAATGGAGTTGAGGCTGCCACTTTCTTACACAATGCTCCAACAAACTCAGCATCTTCATTTTTGCAAACCACTCCAATCCCAGCAGTCTTTCCTCTAGCCTAAAATGCACCATCAACATTTATCTTCACAGTTCCAAGGTCAAGTTTTTTCCAGAAGCTTTCCTTCTTTGGATTACTTCCCTTCTTACTTCTCTCAGACCCAGAAACCTTCTCTCTCACATTCCATACCTCTTCCACTAACAAGTGAACCTGATGCACAACATTACTTGGCTCAGTCTCCACATCCTTAAACACCCGATTACATATTGTCTTCTAAATCCACCAACACATCACAACCATAATCGATTTTTATACATCATCAAAATCCTTCCTATTCAACAAAATATCCACTCTTGAAATCTGCATCCTTTCAATTTTTATACCTAAGTTACAGCCAAACCAGCACTTCTTAGCCTAGGGACAAAAGAAAAGCATATGTTCATTAGTTTCAAGTTCTCTACCACATATTGGACAAACTATCCTAATAGTATATTTCCTTTTGAATAATGCTTCCTTAGTCGCTATTGTCCCATTAAGAAGCCTCCAAATAAATTGTTGTACCTTAGGAGGGACTACCAATTTTCCAGACAGCCTTCCATATCTCTTTTGGCAACTGATAAGAAGAAGTAGGATCTTTCTTCACTACCATAATATTTTCCTCTTTAGCCACATAATATCCTGACCTAACATTGTAAACCCATTGTTTACCCACAACCAAATCAACTTATCTATACTTCCAGGGGAAGGAATTGGATTTTCAGGATCAACTCATTCTCCTCATTTGTTATCCAATTACTTATGCAATTAAACCCCATTATATTCTTTTGAAAACAAGAGTTTTGGATATATTATCAACCAAAAGATTTAGCTCTATAACCCCATTAAGTGTTCTCTTGAATCTTTCTCAACCTCTTTTTAGAGGACTCCATACTGATTGATCAACACTACTCACTGACGCACTCAATGGTCTTTTTCGAATATGTCCAAATCACCTCAAACAATTTTCTACCATTTTTTTCTTAATAGATGTCACTCTAACTCATTCGCGTATATAATCATTAAGAATCTTATCTTGTTTTGTATGACCACACATTCATCTCATCAGCTTTATGTTAGCTACCCACATTTTATGTTATGTTGTCTTTTTAAAGCTCGACATTCACTATCATATAACATTGCTGGTCTTATAGCAGTGCAATAAAAATTCCCTTTTACTTTATTAGGTACCTTCCAATCGTAAATAACTTCAGTAGTTTTTTTTCAATTTATACCATCCACCTTGAATTATATGATTAACAAATCTCAATTAATTTCATCATCTTATTGTATAATTGATCCCAATGCAAATATCTAAACTTTGTCAATTACGGAATGACTCTACCCCCAATTTAACTTCAACTTCACTTCTAACTTGTTTCTTATTAAAATTGTAATGTATATTTAGTTTTTCTCATACTTAAATGAAAGCCCTTTAACTCCAGAGTTTTTCTTTATATCTCAAATTTATAATTAATTTCCTCCTTAAATTCAACCAATAGAATTATATCATCAATAAAAAATATATATAATTAGGGATCTTCTCTTTGATAGATTCAATTATAACGTTCGCTGAAAGGTTTAAATAAATAAGCATCTAGTACGCACCCCACAAAAACTAAACTTCACATGTCAACATTTGAAAATGTTTTGTCTATATTTTAAATTACAATGCCAACATATTTTTATTAATGGTGTTAGGCTTAATTAAAGGTCTATTTGGTAAGAGGGAAATGGAGGGGAGGGAAATTTTTTTTTTTTTTGAGTTGGATTTAAAAATTGAAGAAGTGGGGTTATAAAATTTTAATAAAGATAGGAAGTAACATAAAATAATAAGAAAAATTAATAAAAAAATTCCAACCACATTTCTCTAACTTTTTTAAATCCAATTCATAAGAGTTTTCCCTCTCCTCCTTTCCCTTCCAAATCCCTCATACTAAATAGGCCCTAAATGACTGAAAAGACATTTAATAAAATTAAGGGATTAAAATAAAATTTTATGTGAAGTTAAATGACTAAAAGTGCCGTTTTAATTTTAGTTTGTATGTAGAGTGCATGATCTTCGATTTAAATAATAAATATCTTCTTTATCTAACCATGTAATTTAAGAAAAATATATTCTATAACTTAAATAATATTTTTAAGTAAAAAAATAAAATTAAAAAAAATTAATTCCTAATTAACCGGTAAAGGTTAAATTATCTCATAAAAATATTAGTTAAAACCATTTCAAAGTTTTACCGATGATCACATTTTTGGAGATCAGCTTTAACTAAAATACAAGATTTTAAATTGTCTGGTGATCAAGAAATTTTTTTAATTAATTTGTAAAGGTTAAATTATCTCATAAAAACATTAGTTAGTTAGCTCACCAAAAAAAAAAACATTAGTTAAAACCATTTCAAATAAAGTTTTACCGATGATCACATTTTTGGAGATCAACTTTAACTAAAATACAAGATTTTAAATTGTCTGGCGATCAAGAAAATTTTTTAAGTAATTTGTAATTTAGGTATTAGAATTGTAATCAACATATCGATGGATAGTATAAATTAAAAAATCGAATTCAATTTTGTGCTTTGCATGGAGTTTGAGGGACTTGTAATATTTTATAATACGTTAATAATGCAACTTCTTATAAATCTTATATTATATATTAATAAATAATTTTATGCAAATTAATTATTTTATAGATAACTATACTATTTGTAAATTGTAAATAACGTAACTCGCAACTTTAAATTTGGCGTGATAACAAAACCAAATACTTGTTGAATTACTTCTATCACGTAAGTTAACATCAACTACTTTAAATTCTTGTACTAAATAGATGAGCTTCTCATGTGTTTATTTTAATCTTAAATATAAAATCTCAATTTAAAGTTTTACTTTTTAAATTATCACTATTTTTTATGCATCATAATAGAAAATAAAAACGCTTACCAAAAATTAAGCCTAGTAATTGGAGTATAACTCAGAAGCTCCAAAAGAGCTCTTAATCCTTAGATTTAGGGTGTGTTTGGAAACACATTAGATAAGGAAAAAAGTCCATTTGGACATCAAAAGCCCATTAGAGCACATGATAAATGTTTGGAAAATCATTAGCTTATAATGGGCTTTTAATAAAAAAGAGCTTTTTTCCTTAAGCTCATTTTTTTTTTAGTTTTTGAGCTTCTATCAATGGGCTTTTGAACTTTTTTATTGAATTTTTTATTTTAAAAAAATATATTTATATTTTTTAACATCAATTATAACAATATATCTGTAGTATCCAACAAGGTTTATACATTTTTCAATCATTTCCTATTTAAACGGGTTTTTCAAATGTTAATCCAAACAGGTTCAATGTTAAAAAAAGTCACTTCTCTGACCGCCAATCCAAACACAAATCACATTTCTAATCTGGCTTTTTTTCAATTGGGCATCTGTAAAAGCCTCATTAAAAAAAAATCACTTCTCCACCAAATTCCCAAACAGGCTCTTAAAATGTACTAGTCCCTAAAAGTTCTTTTCGATAGAGATCATAGTCTATAATATAGATGGTATGGGTCCTTATTTAGAACTTGGAGTTTGACTTGCCAACTCCTCATCGTATTATTGATCTCTATGATCACTCTCCTATCTTCATGTATTACAAGCATTTCAGTTTGAATCAACTGAACAGCTTTTATAGAATCACTTCTCAGAATTAAACCCCACACACTACAGTCCTATACTCTTTTGAGACCTATCAGACACCCCCAAAGCTCAATTGTACGGTGGTCACCCCCTTTTAATCTGAGTAGGAAACCTTAACTAGGAAACGACTACCATTTCTCAACACCACCACAAGTAGCTTTATCAAATATCAATGTGTCTTGAGAGACTGTTGGGAAACTAGAACATTCTAGAAGTCTACTATCAAGCTCAAGTTTTAGAACAGGTTCTTCGCAAGAGAATTCTTCTAAGGCTGGCTAAAATTCTAAATGAATGAATAATCAAATGTTGCTGGAGAGGACTATTTTTAGTTATCTATAGGGTCCTTTGGAGAGCTCAGAATTAAGAACATTTCCATTCAAGGTGATTGAGAATCGAAGATGCAGCACCATATCCTATAGCTAGAGCACCTGCACATATGGATGCAATGATTAATGCAATCAACGACCAATTAAAACAATTGTGCCACATGGTTGTCAGAACCATGAACGGGAAGTACATTGTTGAAGCCAAATTATCACTATTAATTACACAAGGAGATTATTTTCTATGAATGATAGTTTCAATACAAAAGAGTAAAGAGAGTTAAAAAAATTAATTTAACTATTTAATTAAATTAAATACTCCTATGATGCTATGTATAAGGCACTTTCAACATGTTTCACACAGATCAAGAAAAACTTTAAATTTTTTTAATTCTTTAATGAAATTTAACAACTTTCTCATTTTATCCTTATTTAATATATACTATACTCATGAAAATAAAATCAATATAAAATTGTATATTTTCTCCCCTATGTGTATAGGACCAAAGGAGTAATTAGGAATGTTTGGATGAACTTAAAATTATTTTATAAGTGTTTTTTTATGTAAGTCGGGATAAAACTCTTCTCACATACTTACTTCGTATATCGTAAATCATAAATCATAATTGAAAAATATTTTTGAAGGTTCCAATTATATTCTAAACACCAACTATAGAGATTTTACGACTGTTCGCATATTGAGTACTGACGGTGGGGTGAGGTGTGGGAGAGAGCCAGGAGTTGGATGCATTAACTGTAAAAGCTAAGGTTCTGAAACCCGGGCCGGTCACTAAACGGGTCGGGGTACTGGGTCAAGGATCAGTGGGTCATATCATAATCAAACTGAAGTTAAATCAGGGCCAAACCAGTGAGAAATTAAATATTTTAGACTTATTTATATAAAATTCTAAAAATTAATTTTTTTAAATAAAAGCTAAACCAAAATGGTCACCGAACCGGTCTGTTTTAACCAACGGGTCAGCGGTTCCCGGCTGGTCCGGTCCGGTTCGGTTCCTACACTATGGTAAAAGCATGAATATGCTCCCCAAGGTCGAAACACCACTACGATGCAACGAATGGAAGAGCATACACGTGGACCAATCACACATCGCCACTCACACTCGAATCAGACTTGCGACCCGGCGAATCTGAGCCACCATTTGGGCCCCCACAAATTAGGGAACACCTTCCCTTCGTCCTCTCACGCCATTGGCCCGCCTCTCACCTTCCAACACCCCGTAAAAGTGTACAGCTTTTTCACATATAATCTTTTCTATTTTATTTAAAAGAGATTGACATGATTAATCTCCAAAATTAACATATTTCGTATTTAAGCAAGTACTCTCTATTTTTTTTTGCACGTGAGGTAAAAAATTAATTTTTTATAATCCACATAAAATAGGTTAAAATATACTTTTAATTTTTTTAATTTATATGATATATTTTTTTAGTCTTATAATTCTAACACTTTTAATATTTTTTTAAAAAAATACTAACGCAACAAACTCAAATGATAATTAATAAAAAACTTGAGTTCGCTATGGCAGTATTTTCTATAGTAATATTAAGGGTGTTTAGAATTATAGAGAATTACTTAAAACTACCTTGGGATAAATTAATTGATGAATGCTACCATTACACATGATAAGTGATATGTTACACACGAATGGAAGATGTTTATACTTTTGTATGGAAGTTTTTTGCACACACGGAAGATGATTGTATACAAGGGAAGCTATATTGCACATGACGGATGCTTGTGTTGCACGAGTGATATCGTTTAACAATTAATTTACTTCCAATGTATTTTTAAGCCATTTTTCCTTAGAATTATAGGATCAAAAATATAATTTTATAAAATAAATTGATCAAAAGTATACTTTATAAAATAAACTAACCAAAAGTATACCTCAAGTAAAATTTAGTGCTTGTTTGAAATCCTTAAAATTGTTTATTCATGTAAGTCGAGACAAAAATTATATCATATATTTATCTTATATACTGTAAATTATGATTAAAAAATTATTTTAAAAAACTTCAATCGTAATTCCAAATACGCACTTAAACACTAAAAATATATTTTAATCTATAAAATATTAAATAATTGAATACAAAATTTAAAATTACTATTTTTTTTTTTGCCTAAAAAAATTTAAAATTACTAATATCTACAGCTAACCACGAAAATTAAATTAAATTAATTGGGCAAAGTGGGGGCCACGTCGCTCACTCATTGAGAGCTGGTTTGTTACTTTGTTCCCACGCACCCAACAGGCGCGTGTAATCCATGTGTTTGCCTCTCAAGTCATAACCAAAATATCTTGACCCCCAAACCTGACGTGTACTAAAAGATCATAAAAATAAAACCAAGCCACACATGGGCCCAACCTCGTGACTCTTTTTACCCTTCCCGATGTATGCCACGGTATCCCCCTCCTTTTGTTACTGTACATGCATCCCCTCCATATATTACCGTGCTCTTGCATTGTCCCAAAGCGAAACATCCCTCACGCCTCGCCTCGCAGAACAACAGACCCAGATTCAGTAAACACGTACTCTGACAAAACACAACGCCCTCTGTCTCTCTCTCTCTCTCTCTGCTTTGAGCTTTTTAGGTTTTTGCTTCTTTAATGGGATGGAGCAGAACGACGTGATTCCACCGTTCATTATAAAGACTTTCCATATGGTGAGCGATCCCAACACCGATTCTCTCATAACTTGGGGTCGAGCCAACAATAGCTTCATCGTCGTCGATCCTCTGGATTTCTCTCGGATCATCCTACCTGCATATTTCAAGCACAACAACTTCTCCAGCTTCGTTCGTCAGTTAAACACCTACGTGAGCCCTCATCATCATAATTAATTTCCCATTCTTTGTCAGATTGTTTTGACTGGTTTATAGTTTTAATTCATTTAAGCAGTAATGGCCGATTGAATTTTGTTTGTTGATTTTGTGTAATGGATTAGGGGTTTAGAAAGGTGGATCCAGATCGATGGGAATTCGCGAACGAGTGGTTCCTTAGGGGGCAGAAGCAGTTGTTGAAGAATATTGTGAGGAGGAAACAGAGTAGGAGTGGCTCGTTGTTGTTTCAGGGGAAAAATAATGAGGAGGTGGAAGATGAAGCGTTGATGATGGAGATAGCGAGGTTGAAGGAAGAGCAGAAATCGTTGGAGGAAGAGCTTCAAGGGATGAATAAGAGATTGGAGACAACTGAGAAACGACCTCAGCAAATGATGGCGTTTCTGTGCAAAGTCGTGGAGGACCCAGACGTGCTCTCTCGAATTTTGTTGGAGAAAGGGCAGAAGCAATTGGGAGAGAAGAAGCGGCGGCTGATATCGTCGCCGTCGCCGTCGCCTTCGTCTGGTATGGCGGCGGTGAAGACCGAGTTTGACGAAGAGGAAGCTGCTCTAGGCGGTGCGATAATATCTTCGCCGTCGCCGGAAACTACTAATGGTTTTGAGCTCGGTCGTTATAATCAGGCATCTCCGACGGAAGAAACAATAATCTCCGGCGCCGATAGGAGTCCAGGTTGGTGGATCGAGAGAAATGATAGTATAATGGTGAGGCCTCGGATAAATCAACAAGGTTATAATTATTGCAGCGCGCCGAGCCCGTTGACGGCGGCTGTGGCGGCGAGAAGGGATGAGAAAGCGGCGATGTCGATGTCGGCGCGTGAGGGAGAAAGCAATTCGGCGAGCGAGGGACCAAGGAGCTATTTTACAGAAATGGCGGCGGAGAGCAGTCCACGGCCACCTTATCCATTTTCGCTGTTGGAAGGTGGCTTCTAGCTGTTCGTCTGGGCTTCACAACGATTATCTCTTTTATTATTATTATTATTATTGGGGGACAATACACAGTAATTATCTTTGGTTTCCCCATTTGTGCTGAATTCTGATACATGTTCTCTTTTTTCTTTTACTCGTTTAAATCAGTTTAATTTAAAAAAGGAAAAGGTCTTGATTGTTATAAAAATATGGATAATCAGAGAGAATAAGATATTAAGAAGAGGGAAATTCTCATTCAGTTGTGTGTACAGAATTCTCAGTCCAAGGCTCCTATTTATAGTCAAAAAAACGCGTATGAATAGTGAAATACGCGTATGAACAGTAACTGCTACAGTGAACCGCGTATGCTACAGTAAAACGCGTATGAACAGTACTTCTACAGTAAAATGCTGCAGTGATGAATAGTACTTTAATCATTGATGAATAGTGTCATCTGATCTTATATGCCTAACTGACTGGGAGAGTAAATTGGCTTAGATGAGGGTTAATGGACATCCACATAATCAATATTCATAACACTCCCCCTTGGATGTCCATTTATGAATGTGCCTCATTAAAAAATTTAACTAGGAAAAACCCAGTGGGATAAAAACCTAGCCAAAGAAAAGAGTACATCATTCATTGATACACTGTCCAGTGCTGCCTCATTAAAAACCTTTTTAGGAAAACCCAGTGGGACAAAACCTAGATAAGGGAAAAAGAGTACAGCGTGTATCAACTCTCCCTCTTCACAACATCAATTGATATCTCTGAATCTCCGAAGGCCAATGTCATAGACAAGTTTTTCAAAGATTGTACCTGGGAGTGATTTTGTGAATAAATCTGCTAAATTTTCATTCGAACAAATTTGCTGGACATCTATTTCACCATCCTTTTGAAGATCACGAGTAAAGAAGAATTTTGGTGAAATATGCTCCGTTCTGTCTCCCTTTATATAGCCTTCTTTAAGTTGGGTAATGCATGAGTATTATCCTCATATAGAACTGTTGGTATCATTTTGCCCAAAGATAAATGACAAGTTGTTCGTATATGATGTATTACTGACCTCAACCATACACATTCTCGACTTGCTTCATGTATTGCTAGAATTTCTGCATGGTTTGATGATGTGGCTGATATAGTCTGTTTCATTGATCGCCATGAAATAGTTGTACCTCCACATATGAACAAATAGCCAGTTTGTGATTTACCTTCGTGTGGATCAGATAAGAATCCAACATCTGCATATCCTACCAGTTCATGCTTGGATATATTTGAGTAGTATAACCCCATGTCCATAGTGCCTCTGAGGTAACGAAAAATATGTTTTATTCCATTCCAATGCCTTCGTGTTGGTGAAGAACTATATCTTGCTAATAAATTAACAGCAAAGGATATATCAGGATGTGTGTGATTAGCAAGATACATTAGTGCTCCAATAGCACTAAGATATGGTACTTCTGGACCAAGTAGTTCTTCATCACCTTCTTCGCTGATTACTCGCGGTCGGAATGGATCTTTTTCTGGCATTAGAGATCTTACAATCATTGGTGTGCACAACGGATGAGATTTATCCATATAAAATCTCTTTAGGACCCTTTTTGTATAAGTTTCTTGATATACAAATATCCCATTTTTGAGGTACTCAATTTGTAATCCAAGACAAAATTTTGTTCTTCCTAAATCCTTCATCTCGAATTCTTTCTTTAAACAATAAATTGCCTTTTGAAGCTCTTCAGGAGTTCCAATAATGTTGATATCATCAACATAAACAGCAATTATAGCAAACTCACTGTTAGATCTTTTTATAAAAATACATGGACATATTGGATCATTTTTGTATCCTTCTTTTAACAGATATTCATTAAGACGATTATACCACATGCGCCCTGATTGCTTCAGGCCATACAGGGACTTATTTAATTTAATTGAATATTGTTCTCGAAAACTTGAATTAGATGCTTCTGGAACCTTAAGTCCTTCAGGGACTTTCATATAGATATCATTGTCAAGTGACCCATATAAATAGGCAGTCACGACATCCATTAGATGTAGATCAAGCCCTTCTTTTACTGCTAGGCTAATTAAATAACGAAAAGTAGTCGCATCCACTACAGGTGAATACGTTTCTTCAAAATCAATGCCGGGTCTTTGTGTAAAGTCTTTGGCTACAAGACGTGCCTTATATCTTATTATTTCACCCTTTTCATTTTTCTTTCGTACAAAAATTCATTTGCATCCAACTGGTTTTACATCTTCAGGTGTAAGGACTACATGTCCTAATACTTTTCATTTTTCTAATGATTTCAATTCCGCATTAATGACATCTTTCCATATGGGCCAATCTTTTCTTTGTTGGCACTCGCTAATGTATTTTGGCTCATAATCCTCAATATTATTCATTACATCTTTTGCTATATGATAAGCAAAAATGTCGTCAACGTTGACTTCATTTCGATCCCATTGGATTCCATTCATAACATAATTTATTGAGATCTCATTATTTTCACATATATCAGGTACCTGAGTCTCTTCTTGGACTACAACATTCTCTTCTGGAGATATCTCTGTTGGAGATAATAACTCTTCAGGAGATGGCTCTTCTGGAGCTATTAAATTTTCTTGATTATCCTCAATTTGACCATCTATATTCTTTGCTCCTTTTCTTTTTCGAGGATTTCTATCTTTGGAACCGATAGGTCTGCCACGCTTCAGGCGTGCTTTAGATTCATTCATAGTAGATTGTCCTTCAGGGACATCAATTTTAACAGGAGCATTAGCAGCTGGGACATGTGACTTTGTCACTTTCTTAGGGTCAATAAATGCTTCTGGCATTTGATTAGCTAAATTCTGTAAATGAATTAACTTTTGAACTTCCAGTTCACATTGATTTGTACGAGGATCAAAATGAGCCAATAATAATTCATTCCAGCTAATTTCTTTACCCAGATGCTTGTTCTCTCCCCCCAACATATATTCCCATCCTTCTTTGAGGACCCATTTTAGTGCGTTGTGGTGGTGCTACCGGCACATATACCGCACACCCAAAAGTCCTTATATGAGAAATATTAGGTTCCTGACCAAAAACCATTTGTAAGGGGGAAATCTTTAAATAACTTGTTGGCCTAATGCGAATTAACATTGATGCATGCAAAATGGCATGGCTCCAAGCAGAAATTGGGAGATTAGATTTCATAAGTAAAGGTCTTGCAATTAGTTGCAACCTTTTAATCAATGATTCTGCAAGTCCATTCTGCGTATGAACATGAGCTACAGGATGTTCAATATCAATTCCAAGGGACATACAATATTCATTAAAAGCTATTGAAGTAAATTCACCAGCATTATCAAGACGTATTTTCTTAATAGGATAATCAGGGTAATGTGCTCTTAATCTAATCAATTGAGCAAGTAATCTAGCAAACGTCAGGTTGCGAGAAGATAATAAACACACATGTGACCATTTAGTTGATGCATCAATTAAAACCATATAGTACCTAAATGGTCCACATGGTGGGTGTATTGGCCCACAAATATCTCCCTGTATCCGTTCTAGAAATGTGAGAGACTCCCTTTCTACTTTGCTTGGTGAGGGGCGAATAATTAATTTTCCCTTGGAACATGTAGTACATGAGAAATCATGGGATTGTGGTATTTGCTTACACTTCAGGGTATGTCCACATAAATTCTCAATTATTTGTCGCATCATAATTGAACCAGGATGGCCTAACCGGTCATGCCAAACATTAAATTCATTTGTAAACTTATGGTTTACATTAGTAGACTTCTGGTCTGTATTAGTGAACTTCTAGTTCTCAATAACATGTGTTTCAATTGTGTTTATAAATGTATAATACAAGCCAGAAGAAAAAGCAGGACACTTTTCTAATATGCATTTTCTATCAGCAACTATTTTTGTAACAACAAGATATTCTTTATTATTTTTAGTTGTTGTTTCTATATGATATCCATTTCTGCGGATATCTTTGAAACTCAACAAGTTTCTTCCAGACTTGGTAGAATAAATTGCATTATCAATACATAATTTTGTTCCTTCAGGTAACAAAATATTAGCTTTTCCAGAGCTTTCGATAAAATTTATACTACCAGATATAGTCTGAATGTTGGCTTTTTGCATTACCAAAGAAGAAAAATATTTATCATTTCTGAGTATGGTGTTGGTTGTTGCGCTATCAACGAGACATAAATCTTCAGGATTGATGCCAGTAAGATTCATTATTCATTAAAAGAAATATAAAAACATAATTAAGATAAATACATTCGATAAAAGTAACATAAAAATTCAAATATATAAATAATTATGCTAAGAAATCAGCAACATCCAAATAACTAAAATCCATGTCTCCATGCTCAGAATTCTCAGCCCGATCCATATGATTTACTTCAGTTGTAGATCTTTTACCATTATTTTTAATTGATTCTTGGTAAAGTTCAACTAGCTGTCTTGGTGTACGGCAGGTACGAGACCAATGACCCTTGACACCACAACGATAACATGAACTTTCAGTATTTTTATTTTTCCCACTATTTTCTCTTTTGTGGTTCTTATTATTATTTCCCCACTTTTGGTAGAAATTTAAACCACCACGACCACGACCACGACCACGGATGTAGTCGCGTCCGCGTCCACGTCCACGTCCATGGCCAGAAACAGATTCATTGGTTACTACATTCGCTTCTGGGAATGGAGTCGAGCCAGTTGGACGGGATTCATGATTTTTTAATAAAAGCTCATTATTCTGTTCAGCTACAAGGAGGCAAGAAATTAATTCTGTATATTTTTTAAATCCTTTTTCTCGGTATTGCTGTTGCAGGAGCAAATTTGAGGCATGAAATGTGGAGAATGTTTTTTCAAGCATATCATTATCAGTAACATTTTCTCCACATAAATTTAATTGAGAAGTTATATTGAACATAGCCGAGTTATATTCACTTACAGATTTAAAATCTTGCAACCTTAAATGTATCCAGTCATAACGAGCTTTTGGGAGGATAACCATCTTCAGGTGATCGTACCTATCTTTCAGAGAGAGAAATCAGAGGGAAATTCTCATTCAGTTGTGTGTACAGAATTCTCAGCCCAAGGCTCTTATTTATAGGCAAAAAATGCGTATGAATAGTGAAATACGCGTATGAACAGTAACTGCTACAGTACTGCTACAGTGAACCGCGTATGCTATAGTGTGCTACAGTAAAACGCGTATGAACAGTACTTCTACAGTAAAATGCTGCAGTTATGTATAGTACTTTAATCATTGATGAATAGTGTCATCTGATCTTATATGCCTAACTGACTGGGAGAGTAAATTGGCTTAGATGAGGGTTAATGGACATCCACATAATCAATATTCATAAAATTGATGTATTATTTAGTTTTACCTTCATCCTGTTTTTATCCATTTTTTTCTATTTTATGTTATACTAATACCAGTATTTCAGCAAAAACTCAAAATAACAGCATAAAATTAACATGAATGGATCTGTTATTAAAAATAAAAAATAAAATGTTGAAGATGATTATATATATATATATATATATATATATATATATATATTAATTGATAACATAATAACTATAACAGATATACAAAATAGTGCATTAGGATAAAATACATCAGATATGATGCTCTTAAAATTATCACAGTTGAGCATCAAGACAAAACATTTCAAGTGATTATTTTTAAATAGATAATTATCATTTTTCATATCTGACGTTATTTTTAAATGCAAACCTAGTAAACTCAACAATTTTAGAAATTAATTTATGCTTGTCTTCTTATTTTCACAAATAATCATTTCTAAATGTATAGTTCTTATTTCCATATCCGGAGTTGTTATTTTCACATCGGAACTTGGTAAGCTCATATCCATTAATTAAATGGTCATGTTTAAAGGAATAGTTGTTATTTCCATATCTGGAGTTGTTATTTTCAAATACATACCGTTATAAATATAAGGATTTGTAGAGGTTTTTAGGCAAACAATTACAAATTTGTAGCGGTATGACCTACGCCAAATGGGCACTGTAAGCCATGGTAGATTGCATCACATAAACCGCTACAAAATGTGGCGCCAGTTTGGTGTCAACATTTATAGCAGTTGAAGGGCAAAACCGCTATAGAAAATAAAAGGTTGTTAGTTTGCGGTGGTTCCTATGAAATGCTATAAAGTGTCTCATGATTTGTAGCAGTTTTTGAGGCAATAACTGTTACGTAAGACAAAAAGTTGCAGGTTCTTTAAACCACTATAAATTGTCACAACGAACGATATAGGGTTTCGTGATTTGTAGTGGTTAATGTAGAGGTTTTAGGGGAACTGCTGCAAATAAAATAGCTATCACTACTATAGAAATCACAATATATGATGGTTTTTAATAGCTGTGCATAACAGTTCCGAACCTTTATATATGCGGGTACTATAAAAGCTCAGCACATATACATTACAGTTCCAAACCATTATTTATTCAGGATCTATTATTGCGGTTATAATATAACACCTGTTATGTATTGAGGTTTAGTGAGCCATGATTTGCCCATTGCTATAATAATAATTAATGGACCCACGTAAACAACTGTCATAATATATGGTAATGCGTGCATGATACATAACAGTCTCATTTTACAACTGTTATTTATTCAGTAACATACATAACGGTTTGTACGTAAGAACCGTGACTTTTAATAAAAGTAAATAACGGTCTCACGTAGAAAACCGTTATGTATTTAGTACATAAATAACGATTTATAAATAAGAATCGTGAACTTTTACAATAAATGACATTTCTAATTTAATAACCGTGATGAATATATATAAGACTTTTCAAGTGAGATTTTTTCTGAACTAGTTGACCTCATACATACATACATACAATAGAACAATACTTGTTGGATCAAGACATTACATACTTTGTGGGGATAATTAATGGCTACTATTGACATATATAAGTGATAATGTAACTGTTAATCTATATATAATTGTGTCTCTTTATAGGAATTAAGCCTGAAAAGCAATGAACTCTAAGGAAAAACGTATACCCATATCACAAAGGGCGGAGAGGATATGCAAACACTTAAGTTTCAGGGTTTGCACAACCCCTGCGTCTTTTCTAATAGGGGTATTTGTTGTTTATCTCATCTTCATTTACTTTGCAGGCTTAATTGTTATAGAGACATAAGGTATAGGTAAATACTTATATTATATATATATATATATATATATATATATATATATATATATATATATATAAGGAGTGCGATTGATTCTAGCACAAAGCTCAGAAAATCTTGAAATTGCATCGCTACTCAATGTGGAGAAGTACTACTCTATTATATATATAAAGACAATACTAAGTAGCTCAGAAACTCTCGTATTAAAGAGTCTAGGAATAATCACAATGTTGAATTTGATAACATTTAATTTGGTGTCACCTGCTTAATAGAAATATAGGAGACGAACCTTCAGTTAGAATAATAATGGGATGTCCAAAAAAACATAACTTCACAACAATAAATTCAATATGTCACCTGAACTAGTTTATTTAAAGAGCTTATTTGTATATGACTCTCGATACATCTGAACTAGGTTATTCACATAACTTGTTTATGTATGACTCTCATCGGTATACCTGAACTAGTTTATTCATCACACCTATTGAAATTTATGAAGAATTTCCGGAGATATGGTTACTTCAAGAAAAGGAGATGTATTTACTTAGGGATCATATCTCCAGAAGTTACATAAAAAAAGATCAATAAAGTAGGAACCTTTAGTCAAAGAAATGGGTTGAAAACTTCCTGTAATAGGAAATGAACATTAAATCAGAGCATTAATAGGTTTTCCAAAAACAAAACATAATTTCACAAAAGCAAGTTAATGTCACATTGAATGCTTTATCGTATTATGACTTCATAAAGCCACCTCAATCGACTAAGGAGAATATAGTACCAAAGGAATGTAACCTAGCTAGGGCTAACGAACGACGAAAAAGCGACTTAGGGCAAACAAAAGTAACTCGCTTGGCAGTCACTTAGGCAAGTGTGAAGGTATTGACTGGTGCGGCTATTTCTAAGGAGTAAGACGAAGGCTTTTTATGGTAAGGCTCGATTGAAAATGACTCTCAACTACCGTAAAAGACAATAGAAGTACTAAGGTTATGATGTTGGCGGGTTTCGTTTGAACAGACTAAGTGTCAATTGTATTCCTTTTCAGACGCTTAAATAGAAGAGGAAAGTAGGGTTTTTTGGATTGTTGTGTCAAAGACTTAACATAACTTTTGTATCGATAACATGGTTATTTATTTTTTTTATATTTATTAAGAATGAGATTGTCTTGAATCATCTAAGAGAATGTCAAGATCATGGTGGTCAATCACATACTCATCAAGAATGAGATTAGCCTTCCTGTTCATACTCGACAAACATCTAGCTAGCCTCTTCACTACATGGTCAATGCGTCCTGCATGCTGCATCATTGTCTCCACTTCAGAGGCAGAGGTTGTGGAGAAAGAGAAGGGGAAGAAGGAGGTGGTGGAGTCAGTGGAGGAAGAGGATGACGTCATGGATTTTCTAGCAAGTCTTCAACATGGCTTTTTATCTTGGCAATTGAAAGAACATAGGAGGATGATAAATATAAGGAAATTGGGAGTTTATATAGATTGAAAATGACGGGTTTGAACCATCATTGCATAAGTTGGAAGTTGAAAATGAGCAGTTGTGCATAATGGTAGGTAATGAAAGGGTACTTGGTTCTTATACTGATCATCAAAGAACGAAGAAGCACAAAATATTATCATCATGTGCAAGGGAAGGGGAAAGGTTTGGATCATTTAGTTCATGGTTATTTAAGAGAAACCGTTATGTTGTTTTTCTGATATGAAGTTGGAAGACAAATCATTTATTTGTTCATCTAACGTTTCATAACGGTTTTACCATAAGAACTGTCATTCTTGTGAGACAATATATGACGGTTACAAAGTATAATCGTTATATATTTGCATGGTATTATAATAAGTGACGTTTATTACTTAATAACCGTAATTTATATATCTTTCCTTCTTGTAAAGCAATCAATTTATATTTTTTTAAAAAAATTCCAATTAATATTTGTAGTTGTTTTTAACCGCTACAAACACCGTCACCTTAACAGCTACAAACATCTCGTTGGATCCTTATAAATACCCCCATCACACCTTATTTCATACCTTTTCCATTTCTTCCAACCCCCTCCTCTCCTCTCTCATTTCCAGTTCCCTTCAAATTTCTAGATGAAGAGCTGAGCTTGTAAGGTAAACTTTTTTTCTCAAATCTTGATTTCATTTCATTTTATTTTGTTTTTCATATATTTCTTATACTAATTTTTTTTCCTTCTACAGATATTCAAGGATCCTTCCTTCCTCCACATTTTCAACATTCCATCTATAAATAAATATATCTCTTTATCTTCAATTTCAATTTCATAAAGTGAAGGACCTAAATGATTATTACCTACAGATAATGTTTCTCAATATTAAACATAATATTAATGCTTATCAAATTTAATTTAATCATTCTCCTTAAACAATAATAATTATCATTTAAATTGTTATTTATTACACAATCATTCACAATAATATTGGGAAAAAAATGAAAAAAAAATTGTTCACACATAATTTATGCAACATTTAATACTGATTAACCAACCGCTACAAAGTTCAATTTAAAATTCAAATTTAAATTTTGGCCAACAATTTAAAATTTCATTAAATATTAGTAGTGGTTGGCCAGCCGTTACAAATTATTGGCTCCATATTTTCACATTTTTGAAATTAATTAGGAGCAGTTGGCCAATCGCTACAAAAGTTGGTACCAAATTTTTAAATTTCATTTCGTGTCACATCTATATTTTGGAAAAAAATTTGATGCCACATTTGTAGCGGTTACCAAATCGCTGCAAAATAAAATTTCTAAAAAATTTAATCCCCTAAATTTAAATGACAGTTATAGCAGTTCGTTAACCTCTATAATATGCTCCTAGTGTGATACCTCATTCTTTTTAACTACGGTAGAGTACAAATGAGTAGTGAAATCACTCGGGAGACCATGATTTGAACCCGGAACACCCAACTTTCGAAAATACTTATAAATTCCCTTGCTTCAACTCGGGATTTGAACCTAGAGATGAGAGGGTGATAAAATTTTCTATAATCATTTTCATAAAACTTCAATAACTCGTTAAGACTCACCGGTTTTCCCTTTTATTATTATTCATTAAAGTTTGTGAGCAAACCTCTGCCGACTTTATATAATCCATCCCACGTACACATTTCATTAGCGATAGGAAGCAAAACTACTAACTTCTATCATTCATTTGTTAGGTCATCTTTACAACATATACACCATATACATCATTTACTACATATACAATCCAAAATATGTATGGACTAGACAACCAAAATACTATAGTCTTCAGCGCCTTGACTTCTAGTCATCGCTGCTTACCTTTTCCTTACCCCTCGAGCTTCCTCCCTGTACTGAAGGTGGTTTTTGGAGAAAAAAGGGTGAGATTCGGAGGAATCTCAGTAGTAACACAAGTCATACATACAAGATAACATACAAAGCATGTTTTACATGCATTCATCAACGAAATCATCATAACATCATTCAGTGCATTTAATGCAATTCATAAACTATGCTAGCGCTAAACAAGTTTTCGGCCTCGATGGGTACCCGCGCAATAGGCCCAGGCACCGCTCGTGCAATATGAATATTATAACCTGAGTGTCAACCCACGCAAAGATAGGCCCCGAGTGATCACTCCACATAATCTAAACATGTTAGACATTTTGTGATGAAATCAACAACACATATATATGCTATGTCATATGAAGACACGGTTACTACCTGGTTGCACTTCTTTTGCAACTTTCCTCACTTGATCAAGCTCAAGCAAATATCGCACCTTAAACGGTTGTCGAGTCCTGAAATCTCCAAATACACCATCAATGAGTCATTACTCATCCCTATATCATTCCAAATTCATAACGTTGGTAAACTTAGCCTAAGGCTATGTTTGGCTCGATGGAGGGGAGGGGAGGGGAGGGTTTGAGAGGGATTTTGTTTTACCTTGTTTGGGTTGACAAAAAGATAGGGGAGGAGAGGGATTTTAATAGTATCATGTTTGGAATAGGAGGGGAGGGGAGGAGAAATATTTTTATATGGACAACTTTGCTCTTATTTTCATTTAATTTGTAATTAATAAATTTCTAACATATTTAATAAAATATAATTATATAAGGAATTTAATACATAAAATTATAATTTTATAATTATAAAAATTAAATAAATATAATTATAAATGACATTTACTATATAAAATTATAATTTTGTAATTAAATAATGAGAAATGTATTGTGAGAATATTTTAAAATGGCATGGATATATTAGTCAATTTGAGTTTAAACATTAACCTTTCCCTCCAAATTCCCCCACTTTTGGAGGGGAGGGTTAGGAGGGGAGGGGAGGGGAGGGAGAATTTTAGAAAATTTCCCCCCTCCTAAAATTTTTAACTATCCAAATAAGGGGAGGGGGTAAAATCCCCCCATTCCCCTCCCCTCCCCTCCCCTCCCGTCCCCTCATACCAAACAGACCCTAAAAGTGCTAAATTATCAAAATATCCTTAGAGATCCTGCTTAACCCTTCGTATATGATCTCACTCTACTTTACCAAAATTTATGACTTGGGCTATCCCTACACAATTTCGCGTGTATAATCTATTTTTAACCTCGGGTTGGTCAAAATCAAGCCCAAATGACAAAAATGCCCTTGACAACCCTTATTTAGAGATTTTAAAAGGTAATTCTGTCATTTCACTTTCTGTGGCTTTTCTCACTTCGTGGTCAACACAGACCCTACACAATTTTGCCTCCTAAACTCAATGGAAGCATCGAAATTATCAAATTTTTACTCAATTGCCACGTATAACACAGGGAATTCCAATAGAATTAGCATAAAAGTTATGTCGAATTCTCGTTTTCTTTAGCCTAATCACCTCCTTTCTACTTATAATCAATATATTAACTATTTAGACATTCATTGGACTTGATTTGAAGACACTTACATATTAAGGTCTCTTGAATTATCTTATGCCAAATGAATCATAATCAAGTCTAAAATAACTCTACTAATACCAATCAAGCAAGAGGAACAAGTTTGGAAAGTTACCTCTTGATTTCTTCAACTTTCTCTCTCTTGGTCGTTCTTGTCTCTATCTCTCTCTCTAACTCTTGATTCAGCTGATTATCAATGGATTTAAGAGTAGGGAAGTGAGGAGAGGAGGTTATTGAGGGATTAGGAACCTTAAATCACAAGGTACAAGCCTCTTACCTTAATTCTTGATGATCCCTAGCTTCTCCTTCTCTCTTTCGTTCTTCACGTTCTCAGCTCTCTCACTCTCACTCTTTTTGATTCAATTGATCGTGATAATGGAGCAGAATAGATGAGAGAATGATAATATAATAAAGGGTTAATTAAGCTTAGACACTTGGCACATTCTCTTTGGTCCATAAATGCAATTTTCTTTGATTAATTCTCTTTTCTCCTTTCCTTCACTCATTCCAGTTGAAATTATGCATGAGAAATAAAGGGAATTATTTTGGTTTCCAACTATCTCATTGCCACCTTGTAACTTGTTGATCAAGTCGTTGACTTTTTGACTATTTGACCGTTCTTAACAATAATTCACCAAAATTAGTTTATTTATAATCAAGTATTCATTTTATTTTTTTTATTCCCATTCAACTCAAATTAGTGGGAATATTAGGGAAAAATAATTATTTCCCACTTTATGGCAAAATTACCGTTTTGCCCCTACATTTTATGATTTTCCGAAATAAATCATTTTTCACTCTTTTCTTCGGCTTAACCCCATTTTGAAATTTAGATGAGGCCATCATTCATATCATTTAATTTCTCACATTTTCGGTTACAATAATAGGCCTTTAATTGTGCATTAATCGCCTCTTTGTGTCCTTATTCGACCAAATTACGTGTAACCGGCGATTGGAATATTTTCCATAAATTCATAAACACCACATTTCACCCTTTCATTTCACTAAATATCACAAATTCACATACAAAAGTATTGTTGAAAAGTGGGGTATTATACCTAGAATGTCTAATCTATAGACGCATCATGTAGCGGTTCGGTAAAACTACAAGGAAAGTAGTAGTTTTGTTGACATGCATAGCAGTTCCAAAGAACCACTATAAAATCATTTGCAACAGTGTATTTTGTAACAATTTTCTTAATCGCTACCACTACAAATCCTCCGTTTTAACCACTATAAATGTGCGAATTTTTCATAATGCTGCCACCACCATCTTCAGTAACCTTCTTCACTATTGGCACCTTCACTATCATAAGAGAGGAAGCAGACTTTCAAACCCAGCATGGACCTAGAGGTTGGAGGTGTGATTTTGGAACAAAATGGGGAGGGAAAGAGGAAATCAGACTACCGTCAATGGCACCATTAAAATTCTCCACCATCGTCTTCTTCCTCATTCTCACATACCACCATCACCAAAGATTGTGCCCTCTTACTCCACTACTTCCACCTTTGGTTTCATTCTCTTTCCTTTACCACCACCCAACCTTCACCAACATTTGTGACCACCTTTGTTGAATCACATCTAGCCCTCTCTCTTTCATCCCAGACTCCGCCTTCATTATTGGTGTCGTTTATGGTGAAATGTCAAAATTCCGGCAGCGATGAAATGCCGGAAAACTGAACAAATGAGGTGAGACGGTTGAAAGAAGTGTGAGGGCATTTTTCTCATTTGCTTTCAATTTCAAAAAGACATAGCATCTTATAGGGATATTGAAATTGGAAGCACTTCTCTATCCTTTACCATTTTAAATGGTCTTTATATATCTTTTTCCCTTAATTATACATCTCCCTCCTCAATTTTCCCACATATTATCCATCATCACTTTTTCTACTCATTCTATCCCACCTACCTTCTTTATAAGTAAGGGTGTTTTTGATAAATGAGTTGCATTTTTTACATATGTATTGTTTTTAATCAATTTTAACTAACTTTTTATCTATGTAAGTTGATTGTTTGCATCTTATAAAAAGGAACAGAGGGAGTACATATTAAGAAGTGGAAAAAAAGAGAAAAATTGCATCAAACTTTACAACAATAATAGGCCTTATCTTAATAGATGTGGATTGATTATATGAATCGCACAACACCATTGTGTTCTTCCAACCATCAAATCTTTAGATAAATAATTAATGAATAGGTCTCATTCAATAACATTATTGAGTGTTATCTTCCATTTTCTTCTACCTCTTTTTTTAAGGCCCCTTACTCTTTGATTTACCCTTCTTATCAATGCATCCAATGGCCTTCTTTAAATATGCTCAAATCACCTTAAATAGTTTTATACTATCTTCTCTTCAATAACTACTACAAATAAACATAGATGTGACGCTTATTTTAATATTATCTGTGGCACGTGACAAGTGCCACATATCTCAATGTCACTAAAAGAAGCTATGTCGCTACTTACAAGCACCATGACATGTATATTTTTTTTATTTAAATATCATCTAGGGTAGCGCTTTCTTGAGAAAGTGTCACAGGAAGTTTGAACTTCCTGTGGCCCTTCATTAAAGAAGTGTCATCCTAGGCTTTCATTTTTTTTGAATTTAACCCAGGGTGACGCTTCCTTGAGGAAGGGCCACAGGAAGTGACCTCCTGTGGCATTTCCTCAAGGAAGCGTCACCCTAGACCCTTTTCTTAAAAACATAATTTTTTGTATTTTTCTTTTAGAACCCTATAATTATAGTTAATAATACACTTTAAACACATTTCCATATTTACAACAAAATGAAGAAAAGCAAACCACAATCAAATAACTCCAGAATGATATAAATTAACTAATTAACAAAATCACTACTAAGTAAAATACAAGTGTTAAAAATAAATAATTATTTTATTTATGCAACTCATCAATGTTAAAAATTACTACAACAACAAAAAATTATAACTACTACATATCTTCACATACAACCTATATATAATAACATTTAATTTTATCGAATTTATTTTTTAGCATATAAAAATGAGAATAATTTTTTCATATTTTATAATAAATTAAATATAAAATATATTGAGCAAATTAAACTATTAACTACTAATAAAATTATATTTGTGAGCTCAAAAATTAAAAAAAACTTACAGTATATAGGAAGCTTGAATAGAGTGAGCTGAAACCTCAAGTACAACACTTGTAAAAAAAATTAATAAAAGAAAAAGAGAAAAAAATTGTATAGATGTTTAAAAAAAGGTGGTTAAGAAGATAATGTGATGTACGTAGCTTCAAAATATAAAAAATAAAGGAAAAAATAAGTATGTACGACTTACAAGACGAAATGAAACTATAAAGTGGATAAAATGAGATCAAGAGGGAGAATGAGTGAGGTCAGTTTGGTGCAATACATGAGACAAAAGAAACGAGGCAAGAGTGCCGAAAATAAAAAGGGGAGGAGGAAAAAATGTGAGAAGTGATGGAACAAAAAAATGAGGGGAGTGCAGATCGAAGTGGGGATGGTAATGAATAACAAAAAGAGGAGAAGGAGGAAATGTTCACTAAGAGGATAAGGGTGATGACACGTATTGGATGAAGAGTGGAGACTAAAAGGATAAATGTGATGGAAGCAAATTATGGGAGAGAGAATAGTTTGAATTTTTTTTTTAAAAATAATACTTTGTGTGTCATTTGCTAGGCTAAGTGTCATACAAAGTACGTAGCAGCTGTGACAGTTCCTTGAGCAAGTGCCACACCTGCCGCTTCAATTTTTATTTTAAAAAAACACTTTCAGGAAGCGTAACCTAAGGTCACCAAGAAGCTGTGGCGTTTGAAGCGCCACCTAAAGTTTTTTTTTTAAAAAAAAAAATCTAAAAGAAGCTTTAAAGAAGTGCCATAAAAAGTGAGCCACTAATTCTTATTTTTATACTAGTTAATAGGAAACACTCCAACTCTTCATCCTACATACTCATTACAAAATTTTAATTTGTATTTTCTTCTATATTAACATATATATATCTATCTTAATATCCTTATCTCAACCACCCCCACTTTATAATTTATTGTCCTTTTAAATTATAACATTCATTGTTATATAGTATTGCTACTCTTATAACAATACGATAAAACTTCCCTTTTATCTTATTACATGATTTCCTATCACAAATAACCCTAGTAGTATTTCTCCAATTAAACCACCCCACTTGAACTTTTTGATTAACATTTCCATCAATTTCATTGTTTGTTTATATAATTGATACCAAGTATATCTAGACTTTGCCACTTGTAGAATGATTTTACCTCCCATTTTAACCTCCAAATCCTTTTAAATTTGTTTTTTATTAAAATTGTAATTCATATATTATGTCTTATTCTTACTCGGTCAAAAATTCTTCTCCTCAAAAGTCCTTATCCACTATTCAAATTTTAAGTTAATCTTTTGTCTTGACTCTTCCACAAGAATTATATCACCATAAAAATAAAAAAAAAAAGAAAACAAACTAGTACCTTGAGATTACTTTTTGTACAGACTAAGCTAAAATGTTTAAGAACATGTTAACTAAATAAGGGTTTAAAGACGATCTCTGACGCATGCTAATCCATGTAGGACATCAAACTTTAAAATGGAACAATTTTATAAAAATGTAATTAATACATGCTTTGATAACTTATAAACAGGATTATTTATTCGTTATGGAAAGTGTTTCACAATGGCCGGGAAAAAAGGAGAACACAAGAGACCCAAAATGTGGGAGTCAGGAATAAGCAGGCAAGCAGCTACGTCAAAAGAGGTTCCTATTGGTTGAAGAGTTGAAGTTGGGAAGGTGACGATGGACGTACGCCACAAAGGAATCATGCAGAACCCACCAGGGGTTGACGGTAATAATGCATTTTACTTTTACTGCCTTTAAGGCGGGGACCACGCAGCGCACGTGGCGATGGCCCAACGCATCTCAAGGGACACCGGTGGCCTGTGACACACACCACCAAGGCATGGTCGAGGATCACGGATAATAGGGCATGTGGTTCCCACCACGCCCCATCCCTCCAGCTCACAGCCACGAGATCCCTTTCTGTGGCTCCGAAGTCCTTGGTAGAACTCCCCTAAAACCGTGATTTTATAAGTTTTTTTTTTTTATAAATTGAGATAATGTTTTTTAATATTTATCTCATAAATCATAAAAATATTCTCTAAAATTTAATCCAAATGTACATTATATATATAAGATCATTTCAACCGAATCTCAAGATGCTAAAAAATAAAGTTAAAAGCAGTTAAATGTAATAATTACATAAGAAATTTTATTTTTTAAATAAAATCTCCTATTTATTTATGAATGAGTAAAAGAGAATAATAATTAAAAAATAATAAAAGATAATGTTTGTAGTATAATAATTAATTGAGCGTAAAATAGAGAAAAATACATTTATCATTGAAACAAACTTATAAGGGATCTTACATTTATGAATAAGTTTATTTAAAAATGCTCTTATATATAAGCATGGATGGAGTATTTGTTAGACTTAGTGTCCACGTCTGTCCATGATGGGACGAACTATTTGATTGGGAAACAAGTAGTCTTATCAAATAAGATATAAATCACATTAATTATGGATTTGTTAATTAAAAAAATAAGTAATTATATATTAGAAAATTAATTTCATGATTATTTCTTAGGGGACAAGTAGGAGTACTCATAACTTCCTAATTAGTGGGTTTTCTATACCTCTATAAATAGAATGTGCATCTCTCAGTTGAAACTCATATTTTCCATTGAGCTATTTGACAATCTTTATTCTCTCATACTATCTTTCTTATTCTGGTGATCTACTATGCTAAGCCCGATTGAGCTCTAGTAGTCTAATAGTTGTGTGAGCAATATTATGTCTAATAGTCTAATAGTTGTGTGAACAATATTATGTTCGACTTATGAAACATTGGAGCATTGACCCCGATCAATATAGATTCTCTTCTCTCTTCTAATTTTTCCTTCAGTATTTTATTTAACTTTTATTCATTCATGCTGCGCCATATTACAAAACGCCCTCCTTCCTTTCTGTTATATTCAATCAATTTTCAGTGTTTTTTTTAATGCATCTGTTGGACGTTTATGTAACCCCACCATTGATGAATTGTACTCCGAGCAAGCCATCAATGTTTATTTGAACAAGGTTATGTCAAACTAGTTTGGATTTGAGATTAATTACTTTTGGTACTTAAAGTATAAGGTGTTTATGTTTCTTTTAAATGTACTTTTCAATGTTTAAATTTATACTCTCTTCTCCACTTACCACCTCAATTAATAATTTAGTATATATTTTAGTATTTTTACAAAAATGATCTTATTTATGAGGAGAGAGTCATCTCTTTATGGGTAAGAAAAATAAGCATGTGAGAGATGATTGATGCTGTGATATATAACATGTAATTAATTTGAGTGAAAATAGTAAGAGTTGGCTAAAATTTCAGAAATTCTTTTAGGGTATATGATCAAAAGGATCAGCCATCGCCAAAGAATGAATCTTATTATATAAAACCGAAGCGAATAGTTTAAAATTTCAAATTTGGAGGTGCGTTAGTTAAAGATGGTGGTTTATGCCTGAATGGGCTTTGAGCTTAGGGTCATGGCTTCTCAAATTAGCATCCCCCTTATGCAATATATAGTGTGTGTCTATAACTCTATATATGTATACATTGATTTTATAAAATTAATTTTTTTATTATTGTAGTTTTGACTAAGTTGTAACTTAATTTTTTAATTTTAAGTCAATGCAACTAGCTTCTTATAATTTTTTTTTTTGGATAAGGCCTCTTATAGTTCCAACTCAAAAAAATAAAAAACTCACTTCTTAAACTTTGATTATGTGCAACTCAATCCCTATAATGTAAACTATTTAAAAAATTGGTTACAATATTTTAGCAAATAAAATTATACAAACTAAAGTTATTTTTTAAACTTAGAGACAAATATTTTGAATGAATAATATATATATATATATATATATATATATATATATATATATATATAATGTAATGAGTCAAAGTTCAAGAATTGAGTTTTAATCAAGTCAAAAACTATAGAAATTGAATTGTATCGAGGTAAAGTTTAGAAACTAAATTATAGGGATTAAATGATTAATTTCTCGTTGGCAAAAAAATGATTAATTTCTCAATATAAAATCTAATTGTTTTTTAATAATGGTAATTATATTTTTTATTAATAAATAAAATTATATTCTTAATTTCTCAATTCTTTTAAAGAATTTTTGGGTTAGGCCAAGTTGAACCTAAAAACTTGGGCATTAGTCCATGTTCACCTCTAGTTATGAAAAATATTTATATCTTTTAGTATTTAGGGTTAATATAATTTTTGATCCCTTAAGTTTGTTTTCATTTTAGTTTTAATCCCTTAAATTTTATATTATAGGTTTTGGTTACTCAAGTTTCATTTTATTTAAAACATCAACTTTATAATTGAAATCATCAATCAATCAACTTTATACTTAAAATCTTGTAATACCCGACTTAAAAAACCTGTTCAATATAAACACAGATCGGGTAATAACATCATGTAATTCTTTTATGCGTAATTACATTACCTCTCATTCAAATAATTAATACTTGAAAAAAATTTCCTTTTTCAATTTGCAATTATTCCAGATAAGTTGACTTCTTCTTCAACATTAATTGCAGAATGTAATTATGCATTTCGTTTCCAAGATTTTTGAATTTATTGGGATATTATTCCCATTTAATTCTCAGATTTTATTATTGGCATATCAATCTCCCAAAATACCCAACAACTGGATTAGCCTGAATTTTTCCATGTAATTCCCAATTTTTTTTGGATTTAAGATAAGTTAATAAAGTAAATTCAAATTAAAAATAGATATTAAATCATAAATAATCAATCATAATCATGTAATAGATATTTTTTAAAATTTTTTAGAAATACCAAGAACTCCTTTTTTCATGATTGTAGGGATCTCTAATATTTTTACAGCCAAGAAATGTCAGAATCTCCAATTATTAGTTTATTCGTGCAATAGTTATATTAATAATTAATAAATATATTAATTTGCACAAAATAAAGACAATTAATTTCATATTATTAATTTAATCTTAAAGAAAAAACATGTTTTAGACACACATTAAATCATGAATAATAAATCATAATCACGTATGTATTAAACATTTGGAGATAAGATAATAAAGTAAATCCAAATTGAAATTAGATAATAAATCATGAATCATCATAGACATTTTCCAAAAATACCTAAGAACTCCATTTTCTATGATCGTAGGGATATCTAATAATTTTCTACCGCTTAGGAATTTCAGAATCTCCATTTATTAATTTATTTGTGTTATAATTATATTAACATGCTCTAATCAGGCCTAACAGTAAATTTAAAAATAGATTAAAAGCTAATTTCATATTATTATTTTATTCTTCAAGAAAGAAACATGTTCTAGACACATATTAAATCATGAATAATAAATTATAATCACATAAAGGATATTTGAAAATAAGGTAATAGAGTAAATTCAAATTAAAAGTAGATATTAAATCATGAATCATAAATTCATAATCATGTAATAGACATTTTCTATAATTTTCCAAAAATACCTAAGAATTCTATTTTCCATGATTGTAGGGATATGCAATAATTCTCTAGAGCCTAGGAATTTCAAAATCATCATTTATTTGTTTATTATTACAATAATTATATTAATGAGAGAAAAATTAGGCTTAACAATTAATTTCATATTACTAATTTAACCTTCAAGAAAAAAATGTTCTAGACACGCATCATAAAATAGAAATAGATATTAAATCATAAATCATAATCACATAATAAACATTTAGAGAATAGAAGACAACGTGTATTCACATACTGAAATAGCTCCACTGAAGACACGCATCCTCAACAAAGATATATTATTTTTACCTTTGCATATTTACTCACATGGATAGTTGATAGTCAAACGTAATTTGGCTAATTAACAAACAAATGCTCTTGCAAAACTCACTAGTGTCAACAAAATTAGGTGCATTAATTATAGCAAGGAAAATTTGGCGAATGCTACTCATGATTTACTTAAGGACGTCAATAATAACAAGGAAACTAGGTGCATTATTATTAGGGTGTTTAGGGAGTGGATGATGGCGAAAAATACCTCACCATTTGAGGTCTGAAACGTCGGTATAATTTTTGCCGACAAACAGGTTGATAAATAATGTAGTTCTGAAATTCAATGAAGGAAATATATGTGTTGTATTTATTTAATCTTACTTAATGTAAATAGGGTGATCGAATTGAATTCTCTACTGTTCAAAGAGGATAGATCCATAGATACATTAATGCTTTAGAAGAGGGTGAAGTCTACCAATGAACACTTTCTAGTATTATACTCCATTGTACAACACACGGGGGGATACAGTTTGTTGGTTCCAATAATTCAATAAAAATTTAGATTATTTTGTTCTTAAAGAGATCAAAACTAATTATTTAAAATTTAAGAAACCAAAATTAAAATAAGAGTAAGCTCAAAGGATCAAAAATAGTATTAACTCCAATATTTATATACTCTCTCCACTTTTTAATATAGGAGCTAGATAACTAATTTATAAAAATTTGAACAAATTAATTAAGTTAATTATTTGTAAAAAATTGCATGTTGATCTTTTCTAAAATATGTTCTTTAATCATCATTTGTACTGAAACGACTTTCTAATAAAAACCTTTATTATGTATACTCAATATAGATAGTTTGAGAAAAAAAGTTATAAATTTGAAAGAAGTGAATTGAGTTCTCACATATAAAACCAAAATAAATTTTCTAATTAACTCTTATATTCATAATCGACAGAAATATTTTGATTCTTTTTATTTTTCCCCCCTTAATGACGGTGCCTCACAAATCCTACTCCCACCACCATATACCTGGCTCCCCTCAAGCTGACAGCCTATCTCACTTGTTTAGGCGCATGGATTCCTTCAAAACATACAAATTCATATGCTTTTATCCTTTAAACCCACACAACTTAGCACAATAAAAAAATTGTTGCCTTGAATTTAGTTTTGAGAAGAAAAAAATTATACTTAATAATTTTTATTATATTTATAAAATAACGTCATTAACTCAACTAGTGCTTAAAATATAGAATAGATAAGTGCGAAATAAACTTAAAAGAAAATAATACATACACCTCAAATATTTTTTGTGTGCAAATTCCTTTTAAATATTTTAATGGGTTAAGATTAGAGCCCGGAATGCGGGCCAACCTTGTGGGTTGCATGCTGACCTGCACCAACCCGTAGGTGTGGTTGAGGGCCAGCCCGCAGGCTAGTATTTTTTCTTAAAAAAATAATTTCTTGTTTTTTAAATACGGTTAAAAGTACGAGACACATATATATGAGTTATTAAATTTACCTTCATAGTATCAATAATTTTTCTTATAAAAATTTAAAAACATAACTCACAATTCAAGATATAAAGTTATCAAATTTGTCAAAGTTTATAAACAAAAAATATAAAATCATCTCCAAACAACCAATGTATAATAATTTTGTTTAAAGAAGAAGGGAAGATGCTAAGATTTTTTCTCTTTGGATTAGGAGGTATCAAGATGAGAGTGGGCAATTTATAGGTTTTGTAAAATTGTTATATTTTTTTTAAAAATTTTTTTTGCAGGCCAATCCTCCAACCCGCACGCCATGATGTTCGGGCCTGTGCGGCCTGTATTTTTGTTGGTTGGGAAAATCCCAACCCTAACCCTGCCCCAACCTGCAGGCTAGCTAATTGAACGCATATTATTGGCTCTAGTTAAGATTCATCTAGCATTATGAAACTTTTTTTTTTCAGTTACGTCTAGCACTCTGAAATATTATATGATTCATTTAGCATCCTAAACAATTTTTACTGTTATAAACATTTTAGATATTTACAATTTTTTTCCATACTTTAAAAATGGTTAATAGGAGTTCAGCACCTTAAAATATTTTTTTCCTATGCATTTAGTATTTTAAAGTAATATGTGGTGCATCTAGCACCTTAAAGTATTTTTCTAGGTACATCCAATATCTTAAAGTATTTTGTGGTTCCTCCAAAATATAAAGACTTTTTTATGTGTGTTTAGCACTATAAAGTATTTTTTAGTTATGTCCAGGATCTTAAATTTGTTATTGACAAATACTTTAGATTTGGATACACATTCACTTAAAGGACTTTTTCAGAGTTCATGATGAGATTTAAATTGCTCCTTAAAATAACTACTTCATAAGCAAAATTTCTTTTGAAAAAAGAAACAGATTTTAAGGGAAAAATGTTCCACAAAATACTTTAGTGGGTCCTAGACGCATTAAAAAATATTTTAGGATATTAGCCGCACCTAAAAAATATCATAAAGTGGTGGATGCAGCACAAATTATTTTAAAATACTATATACATTTAAAAAAATATTTTAGAGTATTGGGTACACTTAACCCTAAAATTACTCACTTGTAACATTTTAGAATTTAGATGAAGCGTTTGACAGAGTAAGGGACAAAAGGAGTTGACAAGTACATAAATATTAGGAAAATTATGAATAAGTCGCAAATAAATAAATTTTGTAATACGGTACTCTTCTTGTATTTAATAGAAAATATATTTAGTGAGTTGATTTTCGTTTTAAATACAAGATATAATTTTTATATTTGTTAATGTTTTCATAATTTACCTCTATTGATACTCCGTTAATAATATTTAAAGAAGAAAGGGAATGGAGGATTAAGGAATATGACAAGAGTGTTTTAGAAAAGGGTTAATATAGCTTTTGATCCTTAAAGTTTAGCCCAATTTTTGTTTTGGTCCCTCAAGTTTGAAATCGGTGGTTTTGGTCCCTCAAATTTACTCCGTTTATAACTGTTAGTCCCTTAAGTTTGAAAATGACTTGATAACTTGAGGAACCAACAGTTATAAACGGAGTAAATTTGAGAAACCAATAATTATAAACGGAGTAAACTTGAGGGACCAAAATCACCGATTTCAAACTTGAGGGACCAAAACTAAAATCAAGCTAAACTTTAAGGACCAAAATTATCAATTTCAAACTTGAGGGATCAAAACTAAAATCGGGCTAAACTTTAGAGACCAAAAGTTATATTAACCTTTTAAAAAAATATGACATATTAACTAACATACCTAACTTTATTAATCTAATTAAATTATACAAGTACGTCTTATATTAAAAACAGAAAGGAGTAAAATCTCAAAGTAACTTTGCCATTCTTTGGTTAGGCAGTTTCCTTCTTACATCAAATGTTTACAATAGGCTCTGCAAGACATGATTATATTATTTGTATCATTTTGTCTTTTTTTTTTAAAAAAAAAACAAAAGGTTTACAATAGACAGTGATTCAATCCTAACTCTGAATTCTCAATTTCTCTTTACAATGGATCTAATGAGAAATTTTTATAAGTTGGATTAAAAAAAAATTAAAAAAGTGGAGTTATAAAATTTTAATAAAAAAGATGTAAGATAAAAGAGTAAAAAAAAACTAATTAAAAACTTTTGATCATACTTCTCTAATTTTTTTAAAAATCTAATTCATAAAAGTTTTTTCTCCCCCTACCTTCCAAATTACTTATACCAAACAGCCTATTAATGTTGAGAGCCGGGATATTTTCCTCTACAAAAGACTTTTTCCTCTCCAAGAGACTGTCTTCATTATTGTCGAGGAGTCAATTGTTATCATGGTATTCTCCCTGTTTTTAAATATAAGATTTAATTAATATTTTTTAAAAAAATTAAGGAAGCTAAATAAATTACTTAATAATAGTATATATTGTGTATTATTAGGTTATATATTAATTTATAAGTCAACTAAATTAGTTTAAAGAAAAATAGAAAAAATAAATACATTAAAGTAATTTATTTAATTTCTTCAATCTTATAAAAAAAATCAACTGAATTTTATATTTTAGATCAGACATAGGACTTGATTAGTTCTTGCGCAAGTATCAATCTACAATGGGACTACCATTTCTTGCTAAGTGTCTACGGGTTTCACTTTTCTATATTTATAATTATGATATGGTAGATGCTCAAATCAAGTCATTACTAACAATTAACTGAGTCCAAAAGTTTTTAATGCATATTCTTGCTAATCTTTTTCATGTATCTTCCATAACTTCACGGGAAATTTTATCTTTGTTTTAGGATTTTTCTCATGCGTCTGTCAAAGTTGTCCTTATCTTCTTTCCTTACATTCTTCTTTTTTTTTTGTAAAAAAAATTAAGTAGGTTTGACATCAGTAATCCCATCAAGGTCAGGACATGGCCTTAAGGCTCAAATAACACTTACAAAGTATTAAAGGAGTCTCCATAATGATAAAGGGAATCAAATTACATCTTTTTGGGATCCAAACTCGTTTGTTACCATCTGTACCAACTTTCATTAGCTTTTCTTACATTCTTTAACAATTAACTTAAAAACTATGTAAAATCTGGTTTTCTTAATATCAATTTGTTTTATTCCAAAAATAAAAGGCAGTTTTCTTCGGCTCATAATTTGTTGTCGTCTTATATATTTTCAATGCAAGCCGAAAAATCTTTTTTTTTTTTAATTTCTTGTTTGAATAGTAGGGCCATTAAAACTGATGGACCATTTTTACATAAGCCCAAACATCATTTCTGATATATATAGTTCATTGATCATGTTGGCAACAAATCATTCAGTCATGTTAGCAATCTTACAACCAAAGGTGTTAGGTTTAACGGAATAGGATAATATCTTATAAAGTGATAAATCAAGGTATAAATCTTTTTTGGGAGTGGTGTGCTGTCCACGTTTAGTATTCGACAATATTTTAAACATGATGATCTTCAATATAAAGATACATGTGCTTAGCAAAAAAAAAAAAAATGTTAGCAATCTTGCCACTTTAATCTAAAATTTTCTTATTTGAGCTCGGAAGCATGTCTTGGCCTTGATGAGCTCCCGAAACCTAATTTACCTAAACTTTCTGGTATCATAAAATAAAATAAAATTTTCTTAAAAAAATTTGAAACGAGACACAATTCAAACCAATGAGAATTAAGTATTCTAAAATTATATTTAATACAGCTTCTTTTTATTTGGGTTCAAACGTTGTTTTGTTTAATTGAGGGCAAACATAAAATGGATGGGCAAAAAGCATGTTGGGCTCATTCTCAGGGCATCATTAGATTCCCATTTTGCATTAAAATGACTTGAAAAACAAGAATGGGGGTGTGAGTGATAAGACAATACATATTATTTGTTTGGGAAAAAGAGGATAATAATGGCGATTTCTTGAATATATAATTATATAATAAAAATAAATAACATAATTCACGTATTTTTATGATCACAATGATGAACCTAGGAAGCCCACAGGTCCATCCCCAATTTTGGAGATATCCTTCGCCATTATCATTGGTCGGAAAACGTGTCACTCAACCAAGTTTCATCTTCTTTAATTATCACTTAATTTTTGTAAATATTCTTATCTGAAAATTTTAAGAATCCATTATGATTAGGCTTTAACATAATGTTGACTTTTTTTATTTAAAGAGGCAAACGGTAACAATATGAGATAATTCATTACTGTTAGGTTACAAGGTTGTTGATATATAGAGTTGTTTTTTATAATAACCAGCCTAAATATTATAAGAGAGGGTATTGAATTTTAATTGGATCATCTATACTACAACAACAACAAAGTCTTTATCCCACTAGGTGGGGTCGGCTACATGGATCGTACGACGTCATTGTGCTCTGTCAGAAACCATAGATTTCGATATATTATTAATTAGAAGGTCTCTCTCTATGACCTCATTGAGCGTTCGTTTCGGCTTTCCTCGACATCATCTGATAGGATTCCATCCTGCTTGATCCACCCTTCTCACCAAAGAACTCAAAGGCCTATGCTGAACATGTCCAAACCACCTCAAACGATTTTCTACCATTTTTTCTTCAATAGGAGCCACTCCCACTCGTTCACGTATATGAGTATTACGAATCTTGTCTTTTCTTGTATAGCCACTCATCCATCTCAACATCCTCATCTCAACGACTCCCATTTTATGCTCATGTTGTCCCTTTAAAGCCCAACATTCACCACCATATAGCATTGCTGGTCTTATAGCAGTCCGATAGAACTTTCCTTTTACCTTATTAGGTACTTTACGATCACAGATAACTCCAATAGCTTTTCTCCATTTATACCATCCGGCCTGAATTCTGTGATCGACATCTCCATCAATTTCACCATTTTGTTGTATAATTGATCCCAAATATCTAATTTTTGTCACTTATGGGATGACTTGCCCTCCTAATTTAACTTCCACTTCCCTCTGACTTTGTCCTTTATCAAACTTGCAATGCATATATTCAGTTTTGTTCCTACTAAGACGAAAGCCCCTCAATTCCAAAGTTCGTCTCCATATCTCAAGTTTAGAATTAATATCTTCTCCGGATTCAGCCAACAGAACTATATCATCCGCAAAAAGTATGCATGTAGGGATCTCTTCCTTTATAGGCTCAGTTAAAACATCTATTACTAGGTTGAACAAATAAGGATTTAACGTTGATCCCTGATGTAGTCCAATCCTTATAGAAAAGTCCTTTGTAACACCTCCATGCGTTCTAACATTGGTTGTAACCCCCTCATACATGTTCTGAATGGCTTTGATATAAGCAACTATCACCCCCTTCTTTTCCAAGGCTTTCCAAAGTACATCTTTTGGCACCCGGTTATACATTTTTTCCAAATCAATGAAGACCATATGCAAATATCTTCCCTTGCTCCTATACTTTTCCATTAGCCCCCTTAATAAATAAATCGCTTCTGTTGTAGACCTTCCTGGCATGAATCCAAATTGGTTTTTAGCGATATCCGTCTCCAACCTTAATCTGTGTTCAATCATTTTTTCCCACAATTTCATTGTATGACTTAGTAGCTTAATTCCTCTATAGTTTGCACAATTCTGGATATCCCCTTTATTCTTATAAATAGGAACCAAAGCACTTTTTCTCCACTCATCCTGCATTTCTTGGTTCGTAAGTTTTCATTAAATAATTTTGTGAGCCATAACACACCATCTTCGCCCAAACATTTCCAAACTTCAATAGGAATATCATCAGGTCCGACAGCTTTACCATTTTCTATTTTCTTAAGAGCTTCCTTAACCTCGCCAATTCGAATCCTGCGGTAAAATAACAAATTGAGATCACTTCCTCGAGTCGTCAAATCTTCCGTGTCACAATACGACCCTTCCCCACCATTTATTGAACAACTTATAAAAGTAGGCTTCCCACCTATCCTTAATATCTCCATCAGTAACCAAAATTTTTCCTTCTTAGTCTTTTATACACCTCATTTGGTCCAAGTCTCTCGATTTTCTCTCCTTGTTCTTTGAGATCTTGTAAATCTTGCGCTCTCCCACCTTTGTCCCTAACTCCTTATAAAACTCCTCATATGCTTTATTACGAGCCTCATTCATGGCCTTTTTAGTCTCCTTTTTAGCCATGCAATACCTTTCCCAATTTTCATCATTATTACATAAGTGTATGGCTTAATCTTTCATATATTTGGTTTTCTCTTGAACACTTTCATCCCACCACCAAGTCTCTTTGTCTTGTCGACCATGACCTTTTGATTCTCCCAAAGTTGCTTTAGCAACCTGTTGGACTTTTTTAGACATATTTTCTCACATAACATTAGCATTACTCTGAAACTCCCACTCTCCTTCCTCCAAGAGAGTTCTCTTAAAAATCTCCCTTTTCTCTCCCTTCAACTGCCACCACCTGACCCTTGGGTCTAAAACTTGTCGGCACTTTTGTTTTACATACTTAATATTCACATCAAGGACCAAAATCCTATGTTGTGTTGTCACGCCATCCCCCATAATCACTTTGCAGTTAGTATAAAAACGTCTATAAGAATTCCTTACCAAAAAGAAGTCAATCTATGTCCTTACGGCTCCACTCTTGTATGTTATTAAATGCTCATCTCGCTTTTTGAAGCAAGTGTTAACAATCTTGAGGTTATATGTAAGGAAGAAATCAATAATAGATTGACCTTCATTATTGAGCATCCCAAATCCAAAACCACCATGAGCCCTTACTTGAGGTCCTGCCTCCTTACCAACATGTCCATTAAGATCTCCTCCAATAAAAATCTTTTTGGTTAGTGGGATACTTTGAATTAATCCCTCCAAATCTTCCCAAAATTTTTCCTTAAGATGTGCAGCTGCCCCTACTTGAGGTGCATATGCATTGATAATGTTTATAGTATCCTTCCCAACAATCATTCTTAAGGAGATAATTCTATCATCAATCATCTGAACGCCCACCACATTCTTCCTCCATTCCTTATCAGCGATGATACCAACACCATTCCTTCCATTGACCTTTCATGTTTACCAGAGCTTACAACCATTAATTTCCTGAGACTTTTCTCTTGGCCATTTAGTTTCCTGGAGATACAGGATATTAATCTTTCAATCTTTCATTACTCCCACCACCTCCCAAGATTTTCCGCTTAGAATCCCAATATTCCAAGTGCCAAATTTGATCTTGTTATCATGAACTAGCTTCTTTAGCCGCTTCTATTCAGAAGAGAGCAGTAGCCCTTGCTCATTTAACATTACATCCGGGCGACGATGCAGCGGCTCTCGCTCACTTCTCACTATACTCAAGCCATACAGCACGTTACTACAGGCAATGACCTAGCATTAGCATAATTTCTTCATTGATCCATGTTCATAAGAGATTCGACAGGGTTTTACATTGGCTGTCGGGGCCTAACACAAACCTCCTCCTTTACCCGGGCTTAGCACCCGCTATAAACATAGGCGGAGTTAATTGGATCATTTATAATAAAATAAAATATACAAATTTATTTTTTTATATTTTAAAAGATTTTTATTTTAATATATACATAATTTTAAATACAATTATCTTCTAACTATATTTTATATTAAGAAAGTTATCATGTAAAAATAAAAAAAAAATAAATTTGACTACCATATAAACATAATCTAGATATTATTCATATTTATTCCAAAATGTTGTATCAAAGACTTAATTGATTCTCCTCTACATAGTGTCTCATACATGTTATTATTCTGTCTTTCCTATTTTAGAAAACTAACATGATATCTGACTATGCGAACTTTTTCTTGTTAATCATTAGAATCTTTCAATTATATTTTTTCGATGATTATAGTTTGCTCTTAACCTATTGTGAGAAATTGGATTTTTCTTTTATCTTGTTTCAAAGGCAATTATAAGCTGTGATTTTTTTCGATACATATGTTCGGTGTTTTGGCATGTTCTGGCTCTTGCTAATCTGTGATTGTTCTGAGAAAGGATTTTAAGATTGAATCTCCGAATGCATGTTTTGATTCTCGAATATATGTTTGGGTTTTTGCCTTCTTGATTTGTTGCCGTCTCATTGTTAATGATTTATTCTTGTTTTTGAATCTGTATAATCATTTTTTGAACCTTGAATCTTTGATGCATCTACTAATAATTATTGCGAGTTTGTTCTGATAAAATTTTGACTTTATCCGCAGGAAAAATCGTTGTTTCCTGAGGAGAGAGAATCGCCAGAAAAGATGACCTCTATCTGCTGGTGCGGTGGCTCGAATCGAGGTCAACACAGGTAATTGGGTTGGGTTTTTAGGGCTCCAGGTGTGTTAAGAAGATGCTAAAAAATGGTTTTGTCTTTGGATGTGTGTGAAATGCTGCGTTTCATTAAGTTACACACCAACTAGGCTCACAGTTTGGCCTGGCAGATTGGATCTCTGTTTTTTTATATATATAAACCTTTTCTCTGGGTTGTGTCATTTTGGGTTTACACGATTATTTTTCCCTATTCTTTTTCCTTAAATAATTAATGCGCCTAGGCCGCACGAGTTTTGCTAGGCTTTTATGTTCTGCCTTCCATTTATTTTAAAGCGTAAGGGCCTCATGAATTTCCTAAAATTGTATAAATCAATTTTGTTGTTCTTGGCCTAGTTTTTTTATTTTTAGCTAAAGAATAATTATTTGGGTTTTGTCCTTTGGACCACTGATATATTTTTACTCATTCTATTTTTAGCTAAAGTATTTTCCAGGTTAACAATGAAGAATTCATGCGACGAGACAAAAGTCTATTTACGGAGCATGAGGAGTAACGGCTCTATCTCTCAGTACTTTACAACTGTTATGCATTATTTGTGACATGACAAATAACAGATCAAGATTCAGCAACAATAAATCATAGGCAACAATTATATTCAATAAACTACAAGAAATGCTAAAACATGTGTCAGAGCACGATCAACGGGAAAATATTCAAACACGCTCAACGGTCAAATGAAGCAATGGGTCTTTAACAGATGAATGCCAACAACGGTTATCTTCTACAACCCAGCTATATTTGGAAGAGCATTCAAAGAAGGAAGCAGTGTACAGAAGAATGAAAAACAGAAACATGTTGATATCCTAAGTCTTCTTCCTCCGCCCACTCTCTGCTCTTCTCTGTGTCTTCAATATCATGTATACTTGAGAGTGAGATTATTTGTATTGTACTTCAGTGAGTATTTTATCCACTCTGTAAAGAGAGTCTGTAAACACTTCATATATACTTCTGTATTAATCTCAAGGTAGAGGAACCTTGAGAGGGTTGATTTCCTTACGGGGGAAGCTGTAGGGAGAATTGTCAATTAGACTTTCTGCTCGTAAGACTTGCACTGGTAAGCAGGAGAGAAAGGTCTTCAGGATTGCTCTGCTCGTAAGACTTGCCGTAAGGGAGAGTGAACCTAACAGTGTGTGAGGGAAAGTAACTCCGTAGTAGGCTACACAAGTGCCTGATTAAACTTGTGGGTTGTAGCGGCTTATCTTGTGCCTGGATAAATAAGAAGATAGTGGATTGTAAATCTCAGGAGGAGCCCGGGGACTGGACGTAGGTCATCGTGGATTGGACTGAACCAGGATAAATCACAGTTTGTATCTTCTCTTCCCTAAGCTTTTATATTTCCAGCATATATAATCTATATATATGCATATGATTTTATAGTTCCATATGTATTGATTTGATAAATTGCGAAAAGATTTTAAAAGATCATACTTTATTATCGTACACCCAATTCACCCCCTCTTAGGTGTCAGCCAGTTCTAACAAGCTGTAATGGAAAGATCGTATATCCATGTCGGAGATGTAAGTTCAAGAAGTGGTATACACGAAAAGTTTTAAAGAAATATTTGCTTGTAAAACCTTTCTCGGAAGAGTATATGTGCTGGAGAGTTCATGGTGAGAAGGCTGATATGAGATACAATGATGCTCTTTCTCAAAGTTCACAAGTAGGAGTTCAAGTAAATAAACATGATCCTGTTAAAGATGTTGTGCGTGATGTGCTCGATTTTTAGAACGACAACTTCAACGAAGAAGTGTAGGGTTCAGAGCTTGTGTTTATTAGAAATGAAGCAGCACGAGATTTTTTCACCCTCATGGATGGCGCAGATTGTCCTCTATATCAAGGTTGTCGAAAATACTCGAAATTATCTTTCTTGATCAAATTATATCATATCAAGTGCTTGTGTGGAATCACAGATAAGGCAATATCGATGTTGCTGGAATTATTAAAAGATGTGTTCCCCGACTCGGAGATTCCAATATCGTTCTACGAGGCCAAAAAGATTATTAACAGATTGGGATTAAATTACCAGAAAATTGATGCATGTCCCAACGATTGTATGTTGTATTGGGGAGATGAAGCCAACAGGGAAGATTGCAAGTGATGTCACACATCGAGGTATAAGATAATTCGGAAGGGGAGAAGGTAGAAGAAGAAGCCTGCAAAGATTCTAAAGTACTTTCCTTTAAATCCTAGATTACAAAGATTGTTTATGTCATCTAAAAAAGCTGAGCACATGAGGTGTCATGATGTTGATAAGAATGAAGATGGTAAATTAAAACATCCACGGGATGCAGAAGCCTGGAAAGCGTTTGACGTTGAATTTCCATCTTTTGCGGCTGACCCTAGAAATGTTCGACTTGCTTTGGCGACCGACGGTTTTAATCCCTTTGGGAATCTTAATACAACTTATAGTATTTGGCCGGTAGTCTTAGTTCCCTACAACTTGCCCCTGGATGTGTATGAAACAAAGCTCCTTCATCTTATTTATGATAATCCAAGTCAAAAAAGCACCGGGTAGTGATATCGATGTCTATCTCCAACCGCTTATTGCAGAATTGCTGGACCTGTGGCAGGTCGGGATCGAGACATATGACGCATATGACAAGTCATAGTTCAACTTGCGTACGTCTTTGATGTGGACCATAAGTGACTTTCCTGGGCTTGAAACATTATCATGGTGGAATGTGCATATTGGGACGACGTGTCCAGTTTGTAATTTTGACTCTGAAGCAGTGCGCCTTCCCTGTAGTTGAAAGTGGTGCTTCATGAGTCAGCGGAGGTTTCTCAATGGTAAGCACATGTTTAGATTGCAACGGAATCATTTCAATGGGAAAATGGAAAAAGAGGACCTCCTCAAACTTTAACCGGTGTAGACATCTTACAGCAGCTTCAGGATGTTGAATTTGAGTTTAGAAAAAACAGCGATTCTACAACAGCAAGGTGAAAGAGTAGGAGGACTACTTCGGCTTCTACACCTCAGCAATAGTGAAAGGTATCTTCTTCCCTCTTCCATATTAGAAAAATAATTTACTTCGCCATAGTCTTGATGTCATGCACATTGAAAAAAATGTATGCAACAATGTGCTATACACACTGCTTAACGAATTCGGCAAGTCAAAAGATCATCTTCAAGTGAGGAAATATTTACGGGCCATTGGAGTTTGTGAAGATGCTTGGCCTAATGAGCATGACAAATTTTAACTGGTAAAGTTCACCTTCACAAAACCGAACAAGGAAGTCTTCCTCGCTACGTTGAAGAAAATAAAAGTTCCAGATTGCTTTTCAAGCAACATTTCACGATGTATTAACATCCACGCATGAAAGGTGGCTGGCCTGAAAAGTCACGACTCACATGTTCTTATGCAGCAGTTACTTCCGCTGGCTATAAAGAATGCACTTCTTCCCGATGTGTCCATCATTTTGGTGGAGCTGTGCTTCTTCTTTCGGAAGTTGTGTTCTAAGGTTTTGATCGTTGAGGAGCTCAATCAGTTGCAGTCCAAAATCATCCTTACGCTTTATCATTTGGAGATGCTCTTTCCTCCCTCCTTTTTTATTGTGATGGTTCACCTGACAATCTCTACCTTGTTCATGAAACAAAGCTCACTGACCTAGTTCAATATCAATAGATATATCCTATTGAGAGGTACTGTATTTACATATGTGCATCATCATTACTTTCTAAATTTGCTACTCACCCGTTTCACCATTTAGCATCATATATCCTTCTTTACTTTACAGGTTTCTTGGCAAATTGAAATCTTACGTAAGGAATAAGGCATGGCCATAAGGTTCTATAGCTGAAGGTTATATAGAGGATGAAGTCCTGTATTTCTGCTCAAGGTACTTTGATGACATTGAGACGTCTTTCAACTGACCACCTCGTGTCGAATATTGTCCTGAACCTGAGCCAACAACATCAACAGAGTTGTTAATCTCTCATGTTGGTAAAGCAATTGGAGGAGTGAGAACTTCAAACTAACAGCAACTGAGAAGTTACAGGCACATAGACATGTCTTGATTCATTGCACTCAAGTTGAACCCTTCCTTCAGTAAGAATCGTATGCTTATATATTATTCCACAACTATCCTTATAGTTTTTATTTACATTTCATGATCGTCTTCCCATGATTAATTGTAGGGAATTTAAAATTCATGTGAAGCGTCAACTAAGGATTCGAACACAAACATCCTCAAAAGTTAACAAAAAGGTCCACAGAGAATTCCCGACCTGGTTTACGCGTAGAATATTAAATGACCACAACCAGCACTCACCAGATTTCAGAGCCCTTATAATCGGCCCTCTTGACCATGCAAAAAGGTTTATAGCATACAATGTCAATGTTTCAATTTTTGCACGGTATCACGAGATCAAGGATTGCAAACTCAAAATTTGGATGTTTTTTGCACCTTTGGGACAAGGAGTTATGCTAGCAGTAGTGATGATAACATGCAGTTTGGAGGTATCCCTTACTATGGAAAGCTTGTTGATGTCATCGAACTAAATTACCAAGGCCATTTCAATGTTATGCTTTTCAAGTGTTTGTGTGCAAATACGACCACTTCCCGAGAACTCACAACAGATGATTTAGGTATCACATTAGTAAATTTCTCTCGTCTAATTTACACCGGTCAATCTGAAGATGATGAGCCCTATATTCTTGCCTTAGAGGCACAGCAATTTTATTATATCCAGGACGAGAGGTACAGGGATTAGAACATGGTGGTTCACTTAAAGCCTCGAGACCTTTACGACATTGGTGATAGTGACAACATCATCTACGAGAGTGAGCCATTACATCCTGCCAATTTCGAAAACTTATTCCTTGAAGGCGATGATAATTTACTTATAGTTAGGTGAGTTTTTATAAGTTCACATCATTTAAATTTAATATTTTCTACACAACAATACCATACTAATATTTCTTTCACAAAATTTTTGTAGGGATGGTGAAGAAGAATGACTAAGTAGAATCATGATTTTGTTTTCCTAAATTTTGATATGTATTATATAAAAAAATTGAATCACATTTGTAGCCGTTATATAACCGCTACAAAATAACAAAAAAATGCTACAAATAATAAACCGCTACAAAACCTAACCGCTACAAATATTGTGATATTAACCGCTACAAGAGTCACGTAGATCCCTATAAATACCTCTACACCAACTCTTTTTATACACTTCTCCATTTCTCTACTCTCTTCTTTTCTCTCATTTTTTCACATCCAAATTTTTTTTTCAAGAGCTTAAGATCTAAGTAAGGTGATCATCATACATGGTAATTTTTTTATCAATTCTTTCATCTCTTCTTTTTTCTTCTTCTTATAATATTCATAGTATTTTTTATTTCAGACATTAACAGACTATTCCTCAAAAACGTTCCTTCCAAAACAATCAACATCTAGGGGACAACAAAATAACTAGATATTACCTACAAATTCATAACATTACCTACACTTTCTCATTATTATACATATAAATTTTATCTTTATGTAACTCAATTTAATCTTTTTCTTTACCCAACGTAATTCAATTTAATTAATTTTATTAAATAATAACTACTTTTAATTCAGTTATATAACTAATCAACATGTTAAAATGATACTATAACAATTAAATTATATTATTATATAATTTTTTTTAATTTTTCGCGACAATTTGTAGCGGTTATTTAAACCGCTATAAAATTAATAGTGAAATTGAAAATTATTTAAATTATTTAAAGCCACTTTTAGAATTTTATTTAGTAGCGGTTACATTAGTAGTGGTTATATAACCGCTACCAAATATATTAAAAAATGTTCACTTCCCGCCATAACCAAATAATGGTAGCGGTTGTAGAACCGCTACAAAGTTTTTAGCGCCATGCTTAAATATGTGTTACCCATCATCCGACTATTGTAGTAGTGCGTGGAAACCGTTACTGCGTTAGTAGCGGTTTGTCTCTCTTAAGTAACGGTTACTTTCAACCGCTACAAAATTACTTGTAACAGTGGTTTTTGTAGCAGTTTACTTAACCTCTATCAATGTTATTTGCAGTGGTTGAAACCGCTACAAATACACATTTTTAACCGCTAGCAAATCATAGGTTTTTTGTAGTGAGTTTTCCTATAGGAGAATGAATATTCTAAAGGTGTTTTTTTTTTTGAGTTCAATGCTGCTACCAAAGTGTTAAAACATGAACAATGTCACCCTACTTTAACGGTAGTTAAATGAACGTTTGCCATATCAGATCTTATGCCATGTATGATTCCATATGGGCATGATTGTGCTTTCTTTTGTTATTTTTGCCCACGTGGAATTATGCATCGTATAAGGTCCAACATAACACAAGTCCATTTGGGTATCGTTAGACTAGCACAACATTACTTTTATTTAATATTTTTGGGGCAATATTGAACCTGAAAAAGCTTTCAAATACTCGTCATTCTTATGCAAAAACTTCCAAGACAAACATTGACCCCAATATATATGACTTCTTTGTCGACCTTCTTGGTATTTGTACAAACACACAACTTATATATCTTCCTGTGTCATAATGATGCTTATTTACTATGATATATATATATATAGCATGATGGAAATTAAAAATAATGAATAGGGTGAAATTGAAAAATCTGCTCTCTGGATTGCATTACTAATTAATTAATTAAGAAGATCAGTGAGTGGCGGAAATAAGCTTAATAACAAGAATGTTACATATAGTCTCTGCATGATTTCAATAATAATGTTGAGTTCTATATTTCTATATCACATTGTAAAAAAATAATCTAATAAAGGATTCTACTTTCCATGGAAATTACAGAGTCAACAAGTCTCAAATTAAAGCTCAAGTGCTCAGACAAAGCATGTCTGTTAGAGGGACCCTAATGGATCATAGGACATATATATAGGACATATATGTGTGTGTCTATATATACGCGCCCATGTTCTCTCTGTACACGCATGCATGTGCTTTTCTCTTGAAATAAAATATCGCACTAATCTAGCTCAGTTAACAAAGAAAGAAAAATGATATTCTTTTTATTCTAAATGTAAGAATTAGATAACTAATTTATAAATCATATTATAAAAATTAGTTAAATTAGTTATTTGTAAAAAAAATATATACATATTAATTTTCCTAGAGTATGTACCTATTTTAATAATTTATATTGGATACTATTCTATTTATGAAAAGCCCCATAATATATATAATCAATAAAGAGAGTTTAGGGGGGAAAAATTATAAATTTGGGACGTAAAATGTATTGAGATTTTACATTTAAGATAAAAACAAATCATATCTCTAGTTTTTACTTTTAGTACGGGAGGAGTATGAACAGTACTTTAATTAGAACTTGAAAAAAATGATGCATTTCATATATATTGCATTTCAGTCCCTGCATATATCATTTCATGTTGAAGGAAATGGAACAAATCATCTAAATGATGAAGAAATTAATATGAAGGGGTGTGTGGGTGTGTGTGAGCACGCGTGAAAAGGGAATCTACTGTCGTACATGCATTCTTATTGCTGTGTCTTATATATAAAAAGTAAAGACAATGAGATAATGATAATAGAATCTCCCAAAGAATTGGGGGCATTGAGATGGATAACCGTTGGCAAGATATATAGTGCGATGACAAGCAAATCACAAAAGGAGGACCAGAGAGATTTGCAACAGTGTATTCACATATATCATCCCACTAACGTATATCTATATATATTTCAGCTCAAAATGAAATCTCTCTGCAGAATCCCCAAGCAAGTTCCATTTTTGTGTAAATCTTTTAATGTGCAAAATGTTTCAACCCTTTTGCAGTTGTGAGACATCTATATATATATATATATATATATATATATATATATATATATATATCAACACATTCATACACATAAAGAGAATATCTTTTAATAATAACTAAGGTTGAAATGAATTAGCTAGCTAGCTAGGTTTTGAAAGTTCTGAGGCATGTATGTGATTTGTAGTTATTACATTGTGAGAATTTATAAAAGTACATGCCATCCAATATCTTTTTTTATGTTTTTCAAAAGCAGCATGATTTATGAGCAGAGTACAGTGAGATTTTTTGGCTAAAAAAACAAAACAATGAGATTCTTTAATCGAAGGGTGTAGAAGTATGTGTGTGTGTATGGACCCCCACCTCTCAGAAAATCGCCCTAAACATATAATCATATATGCATGGAATTGATTCAGTGCGACTATATAGGTATTATTTACGACTTGAATTGCAATTACTTAGTTAAACTTTAATTTGATATTTTACTAGATTGAGCTACGGTAGATTTATGACTTGCAAATACTACAACTTCATATGTCTTTTTTGTATATTGATGTGTTTAGTTAAGAGAAGCATTCCTTGTCCTTATTATGGCCAAATTAAATACCAGAATGTTTGCTCTATATCTCAGTGAGCATGTTTGTTTTTTAGTAGATGAGAGGTTGTTGGGTTGGTGTTAGTTATTAAAACAGACATGTGTTCCACATGATGATCAAACCATTTATCAGTCTCCACCCCATTTGTTTTGAATAATAATTAATGCCCCAAGAAGAAGAAGAAGAAGCATTTGAACAAAACACAATACACCTCTATTAGTAATTCTAAATTTTTTTATTGAGGTATACTTATTAAAGAATCTACAGCTGTAAGAAATAAATCCATTTCACTAAATGCACTATATTATCTATTAACTCCATTTCTTAATATAGGATTTAGTTCATTTATTTGAGGAGATTAAGGAAGAAATATAACTTACTTTGAAGTATTTATATTTATCATTTTTTTAAAACTAATTTATCTGATTTATAAACTGATATGTAATCTAATGGTACCGTAAGTATTTCAGACTTGACCATCCTCCTCTACTCTTAATGTTCTTTTCTCATCTTAACCTTTAGACTGAAATTTAAGTATTTAAGATTTAATATTTTATAAAAATATTTTATTGCAGATTAAAATTATCATAACTAAAATTTAACATTTTTTAAATTTATTTTTTTATTTTTAATAGTGTGATATTTTATTAATATTTTTAAACCACGTATACATTTTTAAGTTGTAAAAATAACATATAAAATTTGAGTACTCAAATATACATACATTTTTAAGTTGTATTTAATTTTCTTAAAACATATTTAAGTACATAAAACGTAACATTACTGTATCAATCACAAACGAATGAGAATTTATTAAAAATGGGTATGTGTGTGTAGAGTGTGAATCCCACCACCAGCAACAGCATCCACTTTAATAAATGTCTACCAATGAACCTAATTATTCAGGCATCCTCAGGGTCTTTAACTATACAGCTGCATCCTCCAAGTTTCATAACTAGCTACTACTACCTCTTCCTTTTTCCTCTTTTGTACTCTCCTTCAATATTATACTGAGCAAAACCAGATGTAGCAGCATATATATATATATATATAGAGAGAGAGAGAGAGAGACGTTGGTAGGCATATATATGATGGAGTTTTTGAAAGAAGTAGAAGGCAAAAGAGTGCACGACGTCGTTTATGATGAGAAGAAGAAGAATGAAGCAGAAGCAGAAGCAGAAGCAGTAGAATGGGTGAAGGGAGCTGTTATAGTAGGGGCAGGTCCATCGGGGCTAGCTGCAGCAGCATGCCTGACGGTAAAAGGAATACAAAGTCTGATACTGGAGAGATCCAATTGCTTAGCTTCAATGTGGCAGCTCAAAACCTACGATCGTCTTCGTCTTCATCTCCCAAAGCAGTTCTGCGAGCTTCCTCTCATGCCCTTTCCCTCCAACTTCCCTTCCTACCCCACCAAACAGCAGTTCGTGGCCTACCTCAAGGCCTACGCGGGCCGGTTCGGCCTGAGGCCGGCGTTTGGGAGGACGGTGGTGAGCGCCGAGTACGAAGATGATGAGAAGTGTTGGAGGGTGAAGACGAGGAGGGATAAGGAGGAGAGAGAAAGAGAGTACAGGTGCCGGTGGCTGGTGGTGGCGACGGGGGAGAATGCGGAGGAGGTGGTGCCGGAGATAGAGGGGATGAGTGAGTTTGGAGGGAGGATAGAGCATACAAGTTCGTATAAGAGTGGAGATATGTTGAGTGGGAAGGATGTGTTGGTGGTTGGGTGTGGGAATTCGGGGATGGAGGTATGTTTGGATCTATGCAACCACAATGCCAAACCTTCTCTTGTTGTCAGAGATACGGTAGTCTCAACATCACACCCCTCTCCTCACCTTTTTTTCTTCTCCCTCAGCCTCTATGCTTGCTTCTTGGCCTCCATGCTATCCCGAGTTTTTTTTTTTATATTTGTTTAGATCATTAGATTCTATATAAAATGAGTGACATCTCAATATGCTAAAAAATGGTGTTGTTTTTCAATTTTCCACAATTTTTTTAAAGATTTAATACTTTTAATACAGATTTTTATGTAAAATCTTTGAAAATTGAAAACAACACCAGGCATAAGATACCAAAATGTCACTGCTTAAAAAAATCATCTGGAATCATGGCGGGCAGAAGGCTAAAGTGATCATGGTCCATAATTAAGCTGGATAAAGTGCAAAAGTACTAAAAGAATTTAAGTGTGCAAGTGTTGTCCCTTCTTGGAATAATTAGCCTGCATGCGTAACAGCTCAAACATTCCATACATCAATTAATTAGCACCCAAATTAAATAGAATTCCAACCTAAGATTTATAATTAACAACACTGTCAACACATACGAGATATTAATGATTAATTCTTAATTAAGTGATGGTTGATCATTACGATCAGGTGCATATATTGCCACAGCAGATGTTGGGGAGATCAACGTTTGGATTGGCCATGTGGCTGCTGAGGTGGCTGCCGATAAGAGTGGTGGATCAGTTTCTGCTGATTATGTCACATCTCATACTTGGAGACACCTCAAGATTGGGACTTCATCGTCCCAAATTGGGTCCTCTTCAGCTCAAGAACTTGTACGGCAAGACCCCTGTTCTTGATGTTGGCACCATCTCTCTCATCAAATCTGGCCAGATTAAGGTTAATTCTCTCATCAAACCTTAATCAATTAGTTATCTTCATTAAGATTAGTTTCATTCTCTGATGCTTGCAACATAATGCACACAACAGGTTCGTCCAGGAATCAAACGCCTGAAACATCAAGCTGTGGAGTTTGTTGATGGCTCCGTACAGAATTTTGATGCCATTATTCTAGCTACCGGTTACAAAAGCAACGTACCCTCTTGGTTAAAGGTGCTTTTCCTTTTAATCCTCATACTTGTTTGGATTATTTAATTGTATGAGAGATACGTATTTGAAAGGAGTTCTCCTAAAACGTATTAAAAGTGATTTTTTTTTTAGAGTTTCCAAATATTCACTTAATTTAGGGTAAACTACACAAAATTCACCTAACTTTGGGCCATGTAATCTTTCAAACTTAATAATAAATTTTCTTGAGCTTTCAAGTTTGTCCAATTAACCCCCGAATATAAATTATATATCCGTTAAACTTTATTTTTGTGTACATATAAACCCCTAAAAACTTTGATTGACATGTATGTTATGTTTGGATGGGAAAAAACCTAGAGAGAGAAAAGATACTGAGAAGATTTTTACCATTTTAGGAAGGTTTCATCCCCATTATTTTCTTATTTCCTATTTGTCCTCTCACTTTTCATTTCTAGCCAAACATAGGGGTAAATAAACCCCTAAACTTTAAATTTTGTGGGGATATATGTGATGTACAACATTTACTATGTGTGAGTCGCATAAATGTAAGAGTTTAGGGGTTCATTGTAAATTATCAAAAGGTAAGAGGTTGACTATCTGTATATGGTCCAAAGTTCAGATCAAGAAGTAATAATATATATAATTTGTCCTTTATGAAAATTAGTGTTAAACCTTACAAAAGTTATGTTACCATATCTAAATGATCTTATTATTATGAATGATCAATAGGGCAGCGAAATGTTCAGTGAGAAAGATGGGTTGCCAAGGAAGCCATTCCCAAATGGGTGGAAAGGAGAGAATGGATTGTATGCTGTAGGCTTCACCAAACGTGGATTGCTTGGTGCCTCCATTGATGCTCAAAGAATTGCACAAGACATTCAACACATTTACCTCCAAACGCCTTCACTTGCATGATGATGTCACTAACCTACATATATATATATATATATAGAGAGAGAGAGAGAGAGAGAGAGAGAATGTGTATGTGTATGTGTATACATGATTTAGGGTTAGAAAAATGAAGCAGGCCTGGCTTCTTCATGTTGCATTTTCCACACAATGTTAGACTTTTCTCTTATTCCTTCACACCACATTCAAAAAAAGCAAAAAGAAAGCACACGCGCGCTTATATAGAATGTGTGGTTGCTATTTATTATATGCAAAAAAATTAGGAATTGGTGGGGGAATTACTTTTTTTTTTTTTGAGATCTAGCTTTAGTATATCTTTGGCTTTAGTGGGATGAGAGTATAGTTATAGGTTCTTGCATTGTCATATAGTTTTGTAAATTGTGATTATTGTCATATTTATTTAGACAGCTAGCTACATGAATATCTTAATGAGAAGGGTCTGCTTGGGTTTCAAATTTTATATATATAGCGCTGATTATGAGATAAAGTTGTATTGGATGTGAGATGTTTTGTATAGAAATTGCATGGTATATATATTTGTTTCCACCAATATTATTTGACAATTTTCCATAAATTATTTATCATACGAGAGATAATTTCGTATGCTTTTCTGACATTAACTTCTTATTTGGACCAAAAAGAAAATCTCATCACTTTGACGGAAAATAATGGAAAAGATGTCTTTCAAAGGAAAGGGAAAAAAATAAAGGTCCCGATTCCCATGAATATCAAAGTGGCCCTCTGGTTATCTTAATGTTATTACATTGCAGGCCGGTCACCACCTTATTTAATAAGAATAATATATTTTAGGATTTAATTAAATAAATTGCTTTTTTATTTAATCGTTATCCTCATTGCTCTCTCTATATTCTTATCATCATAAAAACTCGGACCACTTTGCTTCTTCAGTGAATAGAAAAACATTGAATTCTATATTGATGAAAAAGAATATATCTAAAAAGAACAGCTGGAATTTGAAGTTGTAGCAAGAACATATATTTGAACATGCCAAGGGTCCTCCGGAGTTATCATGAAGAACAACCAGAATATATGTGTATGTCTGTGTTTATATCATTACTAGGAAAAAAGCTTATAAGATAGCTACATCTAGACTTTTATAGGTGGAGACGGTTTAAAAGTACGACTAGTGATATTTTTGTAAATATTGATACAACTCAACAGGTTTAAATAATATTTTCTAGACTGGTTGTAATGTAATTCGATGTTGATAAGTATTAAATATTAAAAAAATTTAAAATTTAAAATTCTTGTTAGACTAGAAGCTTATAGATCCACTGTAAATATCCTTTTAAATACTGTTATTTCTTTATACTCGGTGTTAAATGTTTCAGAGTTTCTTCAGCTTCAAAGATAAACTTCTCAACTAAGCGTCTCTTCAAAATTTGAGGCCATTTCAATAAATGTAATTTTCATCTATCTTGTCTATTTAAACTACTTGCTTCCATTTCTTCAAATTTAGCTCATCTTCCTCTCCTCTCCAAAATATCAATATGGTATGCGTTAGCACTAATTTTATTCGTCCTCCTTTTCCTCCTCCTCCTCCTCCTCCTCCTCTACAGCCTCCACCACCCTCAGCGAAGTAGCTTTTGCAGCACTTCCATGCGAGGGTGGATCATATTGACAGATGCCTCAGAAGACTCTTGGTAATGCTCTTTACTATCAACAACATTTTCAACCTTCTACTCGACGCCAATGACGTTGAGTACAATCTGTCGGATGACCCCTCATCCCCTTCCTCTTCTTCCTCCAGTGATGAGGAAGAAGATTGATGGGGTTTTTTATTATGTAAATTATTTTTTTTGAAAATCAATGTACTGGGCAACATAAAAAATATTATTTTTAATGAAAAATATTTTTATTTATAATCTTTGTATTGATCTTGATCTTGTTCACTTCTCTTGCATCTTTATTTTGTTGTTATTTTTGTCTCTGGGTTGATAAATTAATTTTATAATAGAATATATATACTTTATATTAGTAAATTAAATTTTGATTATATTCAAGCTAGTTGTAGTGGCACAAGCTAGGTCTAAATATGTTAATTTAAGCCGTTGTAACATTCCAACGTTTTGCTCTCAACATTGTCCACTTTGAGGGCTCGTCATCCCTCTCGACTTTAAAACACATCAAGAGGGGAGGCATCTTTCATTACCCTCCCCAACCAATGTGAGACATAACACTCCACCCACCTTTCGGTAGAGCGTCCTTGTTGGCACATCAACCCACATTAACCTGAGCTTGACTCTACTACTATTTGTAACATCCCAATGTCTCACTCTCAATATTGTATGTTCTTGGCCCATCAGCCCGCACGGCTTTAAAACGCATTGAGAGGGGGAGGTATCCAGACCCTTATAAGGCATCTTTTGTTCTCCTCCCCGGCCGATGTAGGACATAACATCTTTAATGTTATGTCACATATCAGCTGGGGAGGGTAATGAAAGATGCCTTATAAGGGTCTGGATACCTTCCCCTCTTGACACATTTTAAAGATGTGAGGAGTGACGAGCCTCCAAAGTGGACAATATCGAAAGCGAGGCATTGAGATGTTACAACCATCGTTTAAGTTTTTATCGGTCTAAATGTTGTTTATTTTTCTAATGTTAGATTTTTATTTAGACCAGATAAGATGTGCATCTAGTCTCGTAATTATTATTTAGACCACATTTCAAATACGACTGGTGTAAAATGCGTCAAGAGGGGAAGGTATCCAACGCCAATCATCATGTCTCATCAGTATCATCCAAACTATTCGGTCATCAGTCCCATTTATAAATACCAAGGCATCTTTAGTTCCTATATTCAAATTCAAAGGTTTCTTTCTACTTCTCTCTTTCTTGTTTGAGCGGAAACACTTCTGTTGATGGCAAGATCAAAGAGGCAATATTCCCCATCTCCTCTTCCGGTAGCAGCTATGCCTGGCAGTTCCTCTTCTCATCCCCTTCTTCCTCAGACGTTGGAGAAAATTGTTGAGCCTTTTTTTTCCTCTAAAACACCATTCTAAAGGTCATGGCTAGGCAAGATCGCTTCTTTGAACAACTAGAGTAGTTGACAGCAGTGTTCAACAACATCATCGACCGTTTGGACTAGGCACAATGAGTTTCCTGGAAGATAATGATCTTCTAAAGGCATAGGTTTCAAGAACTCCTGTAGTTATAATATTTTGATATAGTTGTTATTTTGTAGTTGATCATCATCATATATAATATTTTGATGTAATTTTGATTTCATATATGCATGTATATTGCCACTTTTAGGTGATGATTAATGAAAAAGTTTCTGTCTTTTATGTCTTTTGATAGTTCTTGTTGATGATCATTATCTATCTTGTATTATTAATTTGTTGTTGATGAAAAAATTTCAACCTTTAGACGAAATTAAGTTCTTGTTTCTAAAATTTTATTATCTATTCTAAAAATTATATTTTAGACTGGATTATTTGAAAGACAGTGTCGCTATGAATTAAAAATGTTTTTAACATATTGACACTGGCCTTTAATGAGAACCAGTCTAGAAAAGGTTATTGACACTGGTATTTAATAAGAACTTGTTTAGAAAGTATTGCGCTAAGTATATATACTCACTTTCACACTCAGTCTTTGTCTCTAGCCTTTCTTAATCTCGCGCATGTGTTCTTCCTCTCCCCGTCGCCTTCGACCGCTGTGATATCTCTCTCACCACCATCGAGATGGCATAGTATTCCTCTCCGTTGGCCTCTCCCACTCCATCGTCATTGTTATGCTCTCACATTCGATAAAACTCATTGCTTTTCACAAACCCTTGATAGATGTTTTATTGTTGCATTTTGTTAGTATCCTCTTTCGTTGTCTTTTCTTGCATAGAAGTTTTAATCATTTTCTTCCATTGTCTTTCACAAACCCTCGATACTCCTTTTCTTTTTTTGTCAAAACCCTGATACTCACTCTTTTTATTTCTTTACAGAAACATTTTCTTTCTTACGCCTTTTATCCTCTTAACAATGTACACATACCTTGTGTCCTCCAACCACCACATATATCACAAGCTTGAACTTGCAATGGAAATAGACATACAAGGTGTGCGTATATTGTAAAGAGGCTGAATTGATGTATAAAGTGTGCTTGATCGATATTCTCTCTAGTTGGTTGTGAAAAGTTTTTGCAAATTTGTATGACACATGATTGTGTGATATATGTGGTGGAGTTGATTGGAGCATATGCACTAATCACTTAGTTGTGATTAATTCAGGCCTACTAACACTACTACATATATCACAAGGTTCAGCCTATGATGAAAATATGCACAAGACATACATACATAACATAGAAGCTGGATGAACGTCAAACAGACCATATATTCATAAGTTAAGAAGTATCCAATATGTGATATATGTGGTGATGTGGGTAGGCTAGTACATTCATGCTTGCTTCAAGTTCAATGTAGTTCGTGAACATATGGTTTATATGTAATATATTGAATTTGAAGCAGTAGTGATAATTCTAGCCAATCAACACCAGCACACATAACACAAATGGTAGATGAGTATCAAACAGATCATATTTTCAAAAGTGTGAAGGGTTTATGAATAGGCTAGTATTATTTCAATTTCTACTTGCTCTAAATGCAATGTAGTTCATCAACATATGTAGTACATTACATATGCAGTAATTCTGTTATGTAATATATATGTTGACGAGCTTCATTAAATTTGCAAAGAGGCAATATTCAATATTTATTACAATGGATTTGTATTCAATATGCTTATTACTAATTTGTTTTCTTTTTAATTACAGAGAGGAGTATGAAGAGCGCTGAAAAGATATGTGAAGAGCTTTAAGTTAAGTGTTTTTTTTTGTAGCTATCACTTGTGTTTTTGTATACATATAAAGAGCATTAAATAATTTGATTTAATATGTAACTCCATGTAATTGAAAATAGGGGATCTGATAAACACAATTGGAGGTTGCAGATACATACAAGCCCTTTCTTGCACAGGTATAAATATAATATTTCTTTTGTGTCTGTTGTCTTCTTGTATATTTTTTTTGTGATACATGGAAGTTTACTTTTTTTTTTTTTGCTGGTTGTTATAGTTATTGTATGTGATTTTTGTCCATTGAATTTGTCATGGTTGGGATTGCGAAATTTGTGATTATAAGAATGATGCAAATTCTTTGGATCATTCTTGTAATGGCAAGTTTGACAAATCCAATCTTTACAAATTCTATGGACAAAAGTTTGCATACATGTATGTTAATTGAATTTTGTTTGCCATGCTTTTATTCTTTTCAAGTTTTTTTTGGATGCCCCATACTTGAAAGGACTTAGATCATTATTGAGTATTAAATGGGAGAGTCAATTGTAATTTTAATCCTGATGTGTGAGAGCTATAGATGTGTAGTTTGTATCATGGGCCATCTTTAGAGTCAAATTCAGTCACCCTTAGATTGGGTGCTAAGTTTACTAATCTTAGGCATTTTTGTTCTTTTGAGATTTTAGATAGAATATGGATTTGGTCTACCTCATTTTTATGTGATAAAGGTAGAGTATCTTATTTAATGAAGCTGAGTCTAATATGGTTGATATAAAAATTTGAGAATTCTATTTTGTATGGTTGAATTTGGTCGTATGATAAGGTTTTGGTTGAGATAGAAATCAAAGTGAAAAGCAACAATAAGGAGCTATCTGACTAGGTAGAGTTATTAGTGACAGGTTGATGACTAAAATGCTAAATTAGATGATGAACAAGGTAGGGACAGTCATCTAGTCTTGGAAGGAAAAATTCGTTAAGCTAGATGGTCTGGTGATGATTGAGCAAATCAACTTTTAAATGAGCAAATTGTTACAATCAGCACCAAGTCATTTAGGTCAACAAATTTTTCCTTCCAATTCTAGATCACCAACCCTATGTTTTTCATCCTCCAATTTAGAGTTTTTAATCATCACCCCGTCACTAGTATTCCCACCAAGTTGGTTACTACTTCCTTATTATTGTTCTTCAGTTTAGTTTCCTTTTCAACTAAGACCTCCCCACGAGATCATATTCACATATATAAAATCCAGTTCTCATACTTGTATATTAACTCTATTATACTTAAGTTCATTAAATAAGAAACTCCTCCTTTATCACCTAAGACTGAGGCAAGGCAAAGCCATTTCATATTTGAGGTCTAGGAGAATCAAAATTCATAAGTATGGTAACCTAGCAGTTAATCCATGGGTAGTTATATTCAATTATAGGGGTGCTCACATCATGTGTCAACAACATGTAGATGTTCGGGCCTAAAATTGCATCCACTAAATCTAACACTAAAAATCATCTAATTCTTTTGGAGGTGGGGAAAATGCAAGTAAAAAAGTAAATCTTGAAAAAACAAATTCCAGAATTAAGATTCACTAACTATCTAATAGCACTACAAAAAAAGTTCATTTCCAACTGAATTTGAGATGGAAAAAAATTCCGTCTCAAAAGTCATCCAAAAACCATCACAAATTTTCTGACGGAATTTACTATGGAAAAAATCCTTTAGAAATTTCATCGCAAATCGAAATTTCTGACAGAATTTGCGACAAAAATTTCCCATGGAAAAAGTCCGTCAAAAATTCCGTCGCAAATCGAAATTTCTGATGGAATTTGTGACGGAAATTTTCCACAAAAAAAATTAGAATTTGCAACGGAAATTTCCCACGAAAAAATTCCATCTGATATTCCGACGGAAATTTTCCACAAAAAAAATTGGAATTTGCGATGGAAATTTCCTTCGGAAATTCATCGCAAATTGAAATTTCCAAAGGAGATTTTCCACACACAAAAAATCAGAATTTGCTATGGAAATTTCCCATGGAAAATTTTTTTCAAAAATTTCTTCACAAATCGAAATTTTCGACGGAATTTGCGACGGAAATTTTCGGTCTCAAATTCTGTCGGAAATAGGTATTAATTAATTTTTTAAATTTTTTATTATGATTTATTTAATTAATGATTAATCTATTTATTATGTATTGATTATTCTATTATCTTCCCTGCATTTCTTCTTCTCACTAATTTTCAAGTTTATGACTTTCTTGAGAAATCTTTGTTTGGTTGGTAGGAAAAGCGGAAAAAAAATGTTTATGCTAACCAACATTTTTTAGAAATGATCAGTCCTTGAAGTTGCATTGCAGATTTTAAAATCTATCAATGAGCTTTTAAGAAAGTTTCAGAAATTTGAATTGATAATTCTTGAAGCTGTATTGTAGATCTACAAGTAAGCTTCACCATTTTAATCCTTATACCTAATTTTTCTTAATCTTCTTGATTGAGAGCATAAAATGATATAATCAGCACATCTGAAAAAGAGAGAGAGAGAATTCACATTTATTAAGAGTTTAAATTTTAATTATTATGAGAATCATATGGAAAATTGAATTTGTATTATATGCAGTGCATTTTGTACCAAAATATTCAAATGATTGGGTTTTAAAAAAAATCTATCAATATGTAATTTTTTATTTTTAACATCTTAGAAAAAAAATTAATTAGTATTCTAAAATTTAAAATAGATCCCATTGAAATTTGTAAGCGTATTGACTTCATTAATAATTAAGATATTAAAATAAAAATTTACGTAAAATTAGAAAGATTAAGTAGATTTTCTTTTTTTAAAATAAGACTAACATATAACAATTACTGATAGAATGACCAAATATTAATTAGTTGTATGCTATAAATTGAGTCTGGGATAATCATAACAAGCTCCAAATGGGAATTCCATCTGAAATTTCGTCGTAAAGCCTAACGTAACATTTTTGGCCAAATATTATTGCTTTATGATTTTATGCCTCTATATATCAACATTAATATATATTAAATCAAATGAATTTTTTTTTCTAAGAGAATAATCAAAAAATAATCCAAGCATGCCATGTCATGATAATATCATTGAAATAAAACTCATTTTTACCAATATTAGCTTAAACTAGAATGATTTTTCTTAACACATAAATGTGATTTCTTAGAAAATAATTTAGTTAATATTTCAATTTTTAATTTTTTTTTTATTATTTAATATGAATTAGTAATATTAATTACTATTTTCTGACAAGCAGCGTGTAAATTTCATATACTTCTATGGATATTTTAGAAAAAATATACAAAAGGCACTTAAATTTTCATAACACATTTTACATCAATACAAAACTTTTCAAAAAAACTCTGTGTGCGTGTGTGTGTGAAATGTAGTAAAATGTATACTTAATATATTTACTTAAAATCGTCTAAAGATCGTCAAAAATTCCGTTAGAAAGTTTCTGATGGAAAACGTCCGTAGGAAATTCTGTCGCAAATCCTAATGTAACATTTTTTACGGAATTACAGATGGAAATTCCGTTGGAAAATTTGAAAAAAAATTATTCGTAGAAAATTACGTCGGAAATATGTGTTAACTAAATTTTTTAAAAATTTTTTATTATGATTTATTTAATTAATGATTAATCTAATTATTATATGTTAATTATATTATAATTTGAAATTTAAATTATAATATAATTTTTGGCAAAAAAAGAGTATTAAATTATAATATAAATAAAAAAATTTTAATTCATATTTATTTGTGATATATATATATATTTGATAATATATTATATACAAATTTAAAAAATAAAATATATAATAAAATGAATAAAAAAAGATATTAATAATAAAAATTTAGATATAATATTTACATAATGAAAATAAGGAAATTAAATTGTAATGTTTAATAATGTGTGTGTGTGTGAGATTTTGCATTTAAACCACACAGGTTCTTCATAACTCAACTGTAAAAGGCACTGGCACACGCGTGAGAGGTCATGGCTTCAAATCTCAACTTGGTCACAAAATGCAACCAATTTGTGCTATCGACACGAGTCAGGCGATGAAGGGCGACACATGGCACACGATGGAGGGTGACATGTGGCAATTGACCAAGACACACAGTAGTTGACCAAGACATAGGCAATCAAAGGCGAGGTGGCGGCTGCCAGTCGGAGGTTTCCGTTGAAAAATGATGTAAGCAAATTTACCACAGAATTTGTGACGGAACAAATTCCGTCGCAATTTGCCATAGAATTTCCGTGGAAAATTCCCTCACAAGTGCGACAGAAAGTTCCATTGCAAATTCCCTCGCAAGTTGTCACAGAAAGTTCTATCTCAAATTGCGAGGGAATTTCCATCGGAAAATCCGTCACAATTTGAGATAGAAAGTCATATTCTGAAGCAAATCAATTTGCGACGGCACTATTTCCACATAATTTTTTCCATCGAAAATTCCATCACAAAAAACCTCAATTCCGTTGCCAATTCCGTCAGAAAATCTTTCAAAAATTACCTGTTTTTTGTAGTGTAGTATAGGGCTTTAGACTCATGGTCGTTATTTATATTTATTTTTAATATCGATTGCATTTTTGTTTTTAGGGTTGTCTGTAGAATTGTATTGCATAATATAACTTTTAGATATAATAATAATATTCAACAGGGCTTCTATGAAACAAAACAAATTGTACATTTTTTAAAAAAAATGCTCATTTTTTAGACCGGGTATAAAATAACCTGGTCTAATGAGTAGGCATTTTTTAATTAAAAATTGAAACTTTTTAACACCAGTTATCTAACCAACCGGTTTGAAAATGTAACTTTTAAGACTGGTCGAATGTTCGATCTTAATAATAATAGACTTTTTAAACTGGTCGATACAAGATCGAACCTAAACCCGATAGAAGAAATCAGTTTCAACCAGTCTTAAAAGCCTATTTTCTAATAGTGTATAACAATATTGCTAATAAAAGTCAGCATAATTGATAAAAAGTTGACTAATAATATCCTATGAGAATGTGGGTTTAAATTTCTTTGTAGATATTCAGATCTTATTGGTGAATAATTTGTATGTACTTCATTAATAAACACAATGTATGACATGAGGCATGCATTCTCCGATATTAGTAAGCCTATGAAATCCAACTCATCTAAACTTTATATTTAAAATCAATATTTATAGGGTTAAGGTGCAAATTTACCAATGAAGTTTTACCGAAGGAGCGACTGGCACATTTATCTTTTCTCAGGTGCAAAAATACCAACGAACAATTAAAAAGGGTGCAAATTTACCAATGCCGTTAAATTTGACCTAACGCCGTTAGGGGTTTTCTTCTCTTATGATTTAACGTCGTTAGGTTAAATTTAACGGCATTGGTAAATTTGCACCCTTTTTAATTGTTCGTTGGTATTTTTGCACCCAACAAAAGATAAATGTGCCAGGTGCTCCTTCGGTAAAACTTCATTGGTAAATTTGCACCTTAACCCATATTTATATTCATGTTTGTTGTCCTTAACTCAGAAGGCTTTGGAAGATTCACTGAGCTGCAAATTTTAAATAGGTTTTTTTTTTTTTGCAAATTAACTCATATATTTCAATTTTAAAAAGGTGAGCTTTAGAGCAACAGTAAGGTTGCAATACCAACTTGGAGGCCATATATTCAAATCTTAAAAACAACATATTCACTTACGGGCTTAAGGCTGCATACATACATTTATTACTCATAGAATTCACCTAATTGGAACCTTGTGTACTGGGCTGTTATTTTAACTCATATACTACTCATGCTCATGTGGGTGCTGAAAAGTGATTAACTTGTTCAGTTTTTGAAAATATCAGAACGATGTAACACAACACATATATACAGAATCAGTTAATTTGTAATGCAAATAAATTCTTTTTGACAATAAATCCAGGTTATGGGGTAACTAGGCAAGTGGTGGTGGTACAAGATATTGCAGAAAAGTGACATAAATCTGAATTGATGTGGAAATTGGAATAAGATTGAAAGGGGCAGGAATGTTCGTTAGGAAAGGAGTTTACAGAAACGTTATTGGTGTGTGCTATCCCGACCAATCTGAATGTAGCTTCATCAATCCTTATGAATTCCCAGAATAACCCTCAAATATGTGTTTATATATACTTCCTCCTCCGGTGTATAGTACAAGTCATTTTTACCAGAATTTATTGGTCTATATTATAAATCACTTAGAGAATAATCAATACTTATATTTATATCAATTTTGTTATATGATTAATACTTAAATGTGACTCATTATATTTTTCCCTCCTTTAAATTAAAACCTCATTTAATATGAGTAAAATTGAGATATTTTTTTAAAAAAATTTATGATAGATTTAATGAGTTATCTATATTTTTTTATTTTTATAAATTAGTTAAAGTAACTTTAACCGGTTTCCGGAGGAGTATATGTATCAGCATCAAATTATTGGAGGACCACCATTCCCTTCCCTACTAATAATTGTCTCACCCCATTACACATCCCTTTTAATTAATTTCATCTTTAATCTCTTTCCACCATCTTCTATTCTTCTAGAATCGCTATTCCTTCTTTCACACATCACATACTGTGGATTAAAGCGACCGCCAACTACAAACTAATATTCAAACCTCCAAAATTAATTCTTCAAATCAAATTAAGGTAATGAGACAGCTACATACAGACATATACATATTGCAGTGAGCTGCAAAAGCTGTCTATATATTTTGCATATAACGAAAAACTAATAGTTAGCTGATCAATTTGAAGGCAAGTTGGCCTTAATGGGTATGACCATGCATGATTGTGTAGCGATGATAGTGATTGATTGTAAATGTAAGGCCATTGTAGATTGATGTAGCGAATTGCTAGATCATGCCAACGTTGTGTCTGTAGCTATATATGAATAAGATCACGAATATTGATGGTTGGGTTGAGAGAAAGAGACTCAGTTTATCCTAGCCTTAAACATAAAGAGAAATATTCAAATCCTGTAAATGAAAAAAAAAAATCATGTTCAAATGGCTACTTCAACGGAACCCGACAATGCTTGAATCTAATCCAATAAAAAATATACATATAGTCATATAAATATGATCAATAGTGATTGTGATCGATATTAAAGGTGGGAATGGCCATGCAGGAGGACTCCGGAATAAGACAACCACTATAATGTCTCAACTACTTTTAGGTCAATATGTATATTCACATAGAATTGAATCAATTGATGCTGAATGTTCCTTTTATATATATATATATATATATATATATATATATATATATATGTTATGTATGTATGTATAATATGCCTAGAAGTTTTTAAAAAAATTAAAATAAACGTACAATCTTAAAGCTTACAGTAAATTCCTTCATACAACAAGTCAACGATAGGGTTATTTTTATTCGTTTCTCAATAGAAATGAACTCTTTAGGGAACCCTTTTTTCTTATAAGGGTTAGGAACGTGTATATATCGGTTGTGGAAAAGCTCATATTCGGTGGTTGGATATAGCAGTTATACTTGATCCTCAACTGTCAACTAATACATAAGACCTTAAACTTAAAGTTAAGGACTTGCCCTACAAAAACGTATATATACTTACAATATAGAAACAAAGTTATTATTTTGGTCCAGGTCACACGTGACACCACCGGTACACCAGATGATCATAACACCTCCTTCAGCTTTTTGTATTGTGCAGCAACTCACGGTGCACATGCTCATGAATGAATCATCCATCTTGGACCATTATTTCCTATAAAAGTCGTATATATATATTTAATTTACTGCTTTTAATTAATATTCGTGGTCCAAGTAATTTATTGTGTATAACCGTATGATTTGGGTATGTTATTCTCTCTACAATACATATATATAATTTTCTGCAGGACCATGTTGCCTTTAATTTTAGATGAGGAAATGCATCACCCTTGAAGAGTTGAAGGTGACTTCACACTAATCATTAGATACTTACTACTTTCTTAACTCTATTCCGTGGAGGACTGGAATATATGTAATGTGACTCATCATCTCTCTCAATTCATTTGCACGCGTCCTCTTTGGTGTATATGTGTACACAAAAATAGAAACAAACAGGTGGAATCTTAAAGATATAGTTATAACTTTATGTATAGCTCTATATAGCCAGCTGATTCCTTTTACTCTTTTTCTTCTTCTGTACGACTCAAAATCAATGGCTCTCACCAGGCACCATTATAGTTCACTCAAAATGAGAAGATGCTTCATGTAGTAGATATAACGTTTTAGCATCTCGCTCTTGAAATTGTTACAGTAAACAAGATTAATGGTTATGTATTTATACTTAGGAATCATTAACATAATATCTAGCTAGCTAGCTAGATGTGTGAGAATTAAATGGTGCATTGTTCAGTTGTTGATAGATGTGACAAATTAACTAAACAATGATGGCTTCATTATCAACTGTCCCTATACTTTAACTAGGAGATATTCTTAATAAGCCGTAAGATCGGGTTACTCTTGAGCTAATTAATTATAAGGTTGGATACAGAAAAAGTACAGATCAAAAGATATAAAAGGTAGAAGTTTTAGAGAGTGTGGTGACTTTATTTTTGTCTGATGAAAAGGGCAAGACATGCAGGTGAGTGAAGATGACAAGTCATAAGAAGCATTATTCATAAGAGTTCGGGGGAAGAGAGAGAGAGAGAGAGTGATATATAAGAAAGGAATTTTGAAGATGGGCACTTGTCATCTTTCTGGACTTAAATGGACCACCACTTTCAACTAATTTATCTTGTTCAACAATATTCCTCACTTGATGATCCCCTAAGTGTTTCTGTGATTCCAATGTAATTAATCACCTAACTTGCTGCTTCTTTCCTTGTGCTACTCATTTTAAGAAATAAAGATAACCCCATTAACAATGGCATTGGTCGAGTGTGAGTGTGTGTGTATATATATATATTATTAGACCTTTCATTAAGCCGTGTAGGATCTCATGGAAGTGACAGTTGATTCTGCAGTTCTGAATAGAATCAATTGTTTCCTATTTTGGGGAATCATATCTAATCTCTAGAATTGCCTCAAGAGGCAAGCTTTAATTCACACTTTCCTTGGTGCTCTACATAGTGGCATACATATATCATTCACCCCCATCTTCTTGAATTTGCCTTTTGGCTCCAATATCACTATCACTATCACTAGATATTTTTATTGCTGTAATGTGACTTAAAGATTATGAGTTTAAATCTTGAAAATAGTTTTTCGTTTTAGGAGAGTAAAACTATATCTAATCAGGATGGTCTAAATTTTTTTTTTTTTTTTGAATTTTTATTTTTTCAAAAAAATGATTTTAATGAATAAAAAATTTAAAATAAAGATAATATATTAACTCCCATTTTTTTAAAAAAAATCATTTAAAATTCATCAATTAAAAAGAATTAAATTAATATGGTCCAGAGATCTCTTAGTGCCTGGATATGCACCAAAACTGTTTTCCCTAGTAGGTGCCTTTGTGCAATGAGCTACTTTTTTCGATTTCTGTGTAGTAGGTGCTGATTCTTGTTACTTTCCCAGTTTCCAAGCAGATAGACTTTTCTCAATGGGCTTTGGAGCACTAGTGTTATCCTCAAGGACCTCCATTACACAATGATACATAACCCAACCAGTCTTAGCATTCACAATCTCACATATAACATATATTGTTATTAGTGTTATATCAGCATATACTTCATGGGCCAGAGTATAATTGGGTCTTCTCAGTGAAGCCTAAATATCAATGGGCTTCATCTTGTTATTGTGTATATCGGCCATGGGATCTTCAACAGATGGACACTTCTTTTTTTTTTTTGGGGGAAAACAAAAAAGTCACGAAAGCTTTTTTCCCTAATAGCCTTACAATTAGAGAGTGGAAAAGAGGACCCCATTAGACAAACAAAGTGAGGATCAACCCGGTGATGATATAATTTTAATATATGAAAACTTCTTATTGGTGGAGAAAATTAACGAGCAGATTTACAAATTATAACAGGATGAATTGAAAAGAGAGTTTTTATAGTACAGTTTGGTGCGCAAAAAAGTGTGTTCTGGAAAGGGAGTGAAAAATAAACCTATAAAGAAAAATGGGATAGGTGCATTTCTCATTCCCTTTCTAGTTCTGTGTACCAAACATTGCATAAAAGAAACGTTTCTGAAGGTAACTCTGAATTGTCTTGTCCAAATGCATACTATGAAATGCGTATACCTATACATATCATTCATAATCACATCCCTATATAATAAATAAATATGTCAAAAAAAAAAAAAGAGTCCTAGTGTTGATGAATGAATATCTGAAACAAAGAAAAATAAATTTAAATGATTGAAACAGACCAAACAGCTCTAAATTATGTAGGGTCAATAAACAAAGAACCAAGGCTTATTGATTTGGAAGGGGTAGTTTAGAAATAGGAGCAAAGAACTCAGAGTACATCTGCATGAAGAAGTTATCAACAATTTCAAGATAAGCAGGACAAGTAAGCCTTGAATAATAATGAAGAACCTCTTCAATGTCCAACACATATTCCACATTTCCCATATCCAGCTTCTCCAGCTCCCTCAGCTTCTTTTCAATCATACTATTCCTCACTGTTGAATCAGAATCTGAATCTTCATGCCTTCCCTTCTTATGACTAATCATTATGTTCCTCTTCTCATTGTCTCTTTTCTCCGTCTGCTTCATCTTCATCTTCTTGTTTTTGTTCTGTACAGGACTTTGATGATAATGCTCCTTGCTTTCCTGGCTTCTTCTTCTCTCTGTCTTGCTCTGATCTTTCTGTGAATCCCATTGGTGAGTATTAAGCTTCTCCAATTCTGGATGAGTGTGGATGATGAGAGGGCTAGATGTTTTTGGAAGCCTATGGTATTCTGTAGAGAACAAAGACTTGAAGCTCTGGAAGGTTCTTCTGAAGAACTTCTTAGTGTTGGAAATGGAGTTTGTTAGCAACATTGAGAAAAGAATGATCTGATTGAATGAAACAATGAAATTGGAAGTACTATTCTGAAGAAGATTTTGATTATGCAGACGACAGAAAAAAAGGAGCCATTGAAGCTTGTTTCAACATTTTCTGTGAAGGAAGAAGAAGAAAGGAAGAAATCCAATTGCTTTTGGTTTTGTCATCTTTGTTCAGAGGCAAAAAAAATGGAAAGGGGACCCCACAAGGGCTGTCTCAAACTCCAAAGTCCCAAACACGGAACTCTGTCTCCCATTAAGTGTTTTAAAAAATGAATAAATTCGCAAGTTTGGTTGGTTTTTTTCTTACTTTTAGTAGTGGGTGTGGTTGGTTGAATTGGACATTTCTGAAGCATTGACACTCACATTTTCCTAAATCACTACTCATATTTATGATTGCTTTGCATAACCTGACAATGTTAAGTGTACATATACAGTACAAATAACTCAAGTAGTGTCATTTACTGAGAATGGAAGTTTCAGAAGAAGTATTTACTATTTAGCATAAATATGAAGACCTTAAGTGGCATAATGTGACAGATGTAATGAAGAGGTAATGGGGAATGAGGAAGACAGTGATGGAGCAGCTAGCTTAGATTTCACAGCTGGAATTCTGGCAGAAGCTGAGTTTGACTAGCCAACTGTTATGCCTAATCTGATAAGGATAGTTCTAGGGGGAAAAATTGCCAGTTAAGACCTAATTTTTATTTTTTGAAATAAAGTTTATCTGAAATTAATATAAATTATGAACAGTTAACTATTATTTTCCCCCCTTTTTGTTAAAAAAAAAAAATAGACGTGCATTTAAAAAGTTAGGGAGAACAGAAAAAGGGATGAAAGAAACCTAATATGGTACGCAATGTGGGGGGGATCAAGCTGAATAATCAGAACTTGACACACTATGTATTTCACAGAGAACAACATTGGAAAAGAGAGTTGTAGAATTGCAGGTTACCCTTCATGGGAACCTTTTAATCTTCCTCCGTCCCTATTATTTATTTTTTCATCTCCCTACATTGTGCTAGTAAAAAAGTATTATGAGAAGGCAAAAAAAAAAAAAAAGTAGAAAAGTATTAGGTCCGAGTCCATTTATTAAACAAGTTTAAACCTCTACTCCATATAATCTATTGTGGTTTCTGTTACTCCAAACTTTGTTCACAAAGGTACAAAATTTAATTTTCATTCATCTTTTTATAAGAGTTTAATAAAAATTATCTATATTTAATGAGTTTTTTTTCATTTTTTTTATCCCTCGTTAATTATATATATTAAACTAATTAGAAGGTTGGTAATACTTATATTTATTTTATTTATCTCTCTTACTTGCCCTCTCATAAATAAGAGCATACTTAGAAGATAAAATTTATTTTAGACATACTTGTTTTTTTTAACCAATTTTAACCCTTTCTTAAATTGCATAATTTTGTTATAGAGCTCTTATAAATAGAACTGGAGGTAGCATAAGGCATCAACTATTAATTCTCACATATTAATAAAAACACTTAAAGACATTAAATTTGTCCTAAACATCAATAGATTTTCAATATTACACAAACTAACTACACTAAACTTTATTTTCTCCAATCCTTTTTATAAACAATTTTTTTCTTGATTGTACAAAACAAACTAGCAGTTAAGATTCATTAAAAAATGTGTAAAAAATGTCATGTCTTTCCCAAATATGCCCTTATTTTATGAAAAGATGTAGGAGAGAGAAAGAGTAAAAAATATGTAAAAGAATTAGTAAAAATATGAGAGAAAATATCTAATAAATGATTGAATGAAAAAGAATTAATGGTTCATTAATATAATATAATATATATATATATATATATATATATATATATATATATATATATATATATATATATATAATAATAATAATAAGAGTACAACAGAAAAAAGTAGTTTTAAGTTTGATATATATAAAAAAGTTGTTTATATTAACAATCAACATCAAAAGAGATAAGGTTGTTTATAACACAAATTTGAGAGAGTTATATCATATTAATTAGGGTTAAAGGTCATTTTTGCCTCTGAAGTATTAGCTCAAGGGTAATTTTGCCTTAGAAATTTCAAATGTGGGGCAATTTCGCCCTGACCGTTATCTCAGTTAAATTTGACTGTTAGTTGACTAAACTTCGGGGCAAATTTGCTCCTAAGTAAAAAATTCCCAATAAAATTTTCTCCTTAGTTGAAACTTTTCAGGGCAATTTTGTGTTATATTAGGGGTAAATTTGCCCTAGAAGTTTTCACTTTAAAGCAAAATTGCCTCAAAATTTGATCAACTTAACTGCGATAACAATCAGGGCAAAATTGCCCTACATTTGAAACTTCTGAAGTAAAATTGCCCCTAAGCCAATACTTCTGAGGAAAAAATGGTTTTTAACCCTATTAATTATTACTATCTGCTGCTACTCTTACTAAATATAGGCATATATGGAAAAAAAATATAATGCTCCTTAGAAATTGGCAAATGCCTTGTAAAAATGGTGCAAAATACTTGTTAATTAGTGCTTTATAATACTCTTATGATCCTTAATACAAGGCATACTTGGAGAGTTGATCTTGATCCTAACTATAAGATATAGTTTCATATTTATCAATATTTTCTTAATTTATCCCAATTGATACTCCGTTAATAATAATTAAGGAGAAGAGGGAATGAGGAAATTAAAAGAAATAAGTAGAGTGTTTTAGTTAATAGATTTGATATTAATTAATTTAACTAAATTTCATAATTTAATCAAATTAGATAAATATGTCTTATATGAAGGATCGGAAGAGTAATTACTAGAATATAGATTAAGGGCTTGTTTGATATGAGGGGAAGGGAGAAAAAAAATTTGAATTGAATTTAAAAAAAATGAAAGAAATAGGATGAAAAGTTTATAATTAATTTTTTTTATTCTTTTATCTTACTTTTTTTTTATTAAAATTTTATAATCTTTTGTGACAAATAGACCTGAAAGTATATAAATTTGGTGAGAAATTGGTGGTGGTAAGTAAAGCCGGTGGAAAGGCCAATTATTATTAAAAAAAAAAAAGGTAAAGCCGGAGGTACTGGACAAAAAATCGTAGGGCCGGAGGAAGTAGTAGTCAATAGGAAGCAAATTTTGATGAAGTTTACACTACTTCTGATTTCTGGTGCTCTATTTTTAATGAGTTAAGATAAAATAATTCTGAGTAATTTTTACGGTTGATATTATTAAAAAAGAAAGAAAATATAAACAATTAGAACAATTAATTTTTTTTAATGAAAACTAAAGTGGACCCTATGAAGCCCAAATTAAACTTTATACATTGAGGTGAATGATGATTCATCAATCCCTCGTACCTTCACGGCTTCACCGTCTGCTCCTGGGCCTGTTGGTAATTTCAGGGAGGGAAAAAAGCTTATTTAAAAGGTAAAAATCTATTTGACATTTGTGGATACGTTTGTGAATATATTAGTTTTCACTGGGCTTTTAGAACAAAAAGTTACTTTTTTTAGAAATTTATTGAAGTAGCTTCTGGCTTTTTTTTATTGGGTTTAGAAAAGAAAAAACCACTTCTCCTACTGTCAATCTAAACACAAATCACATTAACAATATGATTTTTTTCTATTTAGTTTCTACAAAAGCTAAATAAAAAAAAATTTCCACTGTGTTCCCAGACATGGACCTAGTCTGCAGCTTGGTTTTTTTAAAAAAAAAAATAAATTTATCCCATCTGGAAAAGACAAAAACCATGTCAAATTTGGCGGAGTTGAATTTGTCGCATGGCGGTGCCACTCCAGAAAAGTCCCTAAATTGGCCCAATAAATTTCAAATTCTATGCTTCATTTATTAGTTCTTGCTATTATCCAAAGCATCCCCCATTTGTAAAACTTAAATTAAATTTTAATTAAAGCTAATGCAACCTGTTATAAAACTATTAGACCTAATCCAGACTATCCCTCGTTAGTAATATTAACCATTAGCTTGGTTGCACTCCATAACGCTAAACCCCTAATCCCACAACCATACCCAAACCTTGTTTCAACAATGGAACCCAATAACACAAAATGGCCCTCTTGGTTTCACCATTTCGACCTATAACTGGAAATCAAACCCCAATAATTTAGTTGGACAAAAATTTTTGGTAGGTTTTTAAACACATGTATCATGGATTGTGAAACGACATGTTCTCACAAACAACGATTATCCAATACAATTTAATAAAACCAGTGATAATTTTTTTTTCCAATACATATCAGAGTTTAAGACACAAACTCGCCCACAAACTCATTACTGAGAAATTTATTATTCTGATCTCACATCACAATTAACCCACAAGTCTTAAAATTTCACCCAAAACAATTTCCAATACAACTGTAGTTGTAGATCCATCAAAATATCAGAGTACGCAACATAAGGCCTCATGCCTAACAAAAGTTAAATATTTATCCCAAAACAGTTACTCAATAGTAAAAACAACGTGGCATTCCAGAAACATAAGGGACCTATAATAGCAATATAGAAATTAACACAACACCAATACCAAAAGAGGCCTACAAGATTCTCAACATCTATGTCTCTGGTTGCTTCCCTTTGCCCCTAGCAAGATTAGATGTATCGCCTGAAAAATTATTTATAATGACGGGATGAAACATAAAGTCTCAGTAATCAAAATTAATTTATAAAATATGCAGGAAAGGATTGTAAGTTAGAGAAGCAAGTTTAACTGACATAATAATAATAATAATAATAATAATAATAATAATAATAATCTCACAATTCAAAACTTAATATAATATAATCAATGGATAAAATCATCCCCACTCATCCATCATGCTCCTCATTATCTCCTCTGGACTGGTACATCATATCAGTACTAGTATACCGGCCAAGGGTTAGCTAGTCACATCAAGAATAATGCCCCCTCCCATGCTACCACCAATATACCGTAACAGGGAGGTGTCTGCCCAAAATGCTCAACTCCAAATCCGAGCCAGGATTGAGAGAGTCGATGGACATACTGTTGGAAATTGTGCCCTAGGGGCCAATCATTGTACTTTGAATATTGTCATTCAATGAATTTCTCCATTTGGTTATCACATTATTCGCATGTTCACTGTGATAATTGTATGCTTGGATAAATCATAATGATTGTCCTAAATGTCCCTGGTCGGTCATCTATGTGGGAGCAAAGATGAAATAAGACCAGTATGACTTTGATAAGGTATGAGGATACTAATCAAAGTCTTAGGCACTTGTAGGAGTATAAGGTGCTGGACCGACCCACTATGAGAAAGCTGTATGGATCAAGTCATAAGCTTATCTCATGTATAACCATGTCACAATGCCCTTTGACCTGAGATCATCATGGATTCCTACATGGGAGTCACTAAGCTTTGACTTAGTCAAAAGTCACTTTTAACCGGGTGGTGATAAAGGCTACAATCGGGCTTAATGGTTTTCATGTAGAGGAATGTGAATGGTCAAGATGGAATTTGTCCCTTACATTAGTGAGAGATATTACTGGGCCCCTCGATGAGTAAGTCTGAGAAATGTATGGCCATACTACGATGGAAAAGAGTTTCTACTTCTATAGTCAGACTACTCAGGGATCGAGAAAGTAATGGTCAGGAATAGGAGGATGACATTCTCCATGCCTCATCCTTGACCGAAATATCGTGTGACAAAAGGGACATGATATGGTTATACGACATGTTATATCGTATTGTCGATCCTCATATGAATTGGTAGTCGTAATGTCTTGCTAGAGGCTGCTTACGACTTATGGGTTAGTATAGTCATTGGCCCACTGCCAACTTCGTTTGGGCCTACAAGGTCGCACACAAGAATAGCCCAACACGAGCTATAATGTCCAGATTTATTGAATCTAAGATGCGTCTAAGATTCAATGAATACAATATTTAATCTAGGGTGAATGAATTTTAAATATATATTTATTATATACACATGTTGTGTGAATATTTATTTGATAAATATTTATATGTGTGTTATATATATATTTATATTTGGAAAGGAATATTAATAATATTATATACACATATGTATTTTTGAAATACATAAATACATATATAATATATATTATTTGATAATATATATTATATATATATGATAGTATTATATTATATGATCATATGATAATATTATATTATATATATAATATATATTATTTGATAATATATATTGAATATATGATAATATTATATTATATGATGATATTATTATATTGTGTATATATAAAGATATTATATGATAATATCTCATATTTAATTTATGAAGATAAATTAAATTCCATTGGCTCTTTATTCTAATTAAATAAATAGGTTAAATTAAAACTGTTGGACAGATTTAATTAAACCAGGTTTATTTAATTAGCTTATTAAAACAATTAAATGTTAATTGATATGATAAGGATTTTGAAATTAATTAAGATTAATTTTAAAAATCAAATATCCATCATAAAATAGATAACCCTACTAGTTATAAAATATGAGAGCTAGGGTTTTCTACAGATGATGAAAAACTAGAGAGCCACAAGAAAACCCTAGAAGGATATTAGAGGCGCTAGCACGCTGCCGGTGTTGGGGTCCTATTCGTGTGGATACCAGTAGAGGGAGCTGATATGAGTAGTTAGCTCCTCAAGATTGAAAAAGGCAAAACTCCAAGAAGAACTAGTTGACATGTTGATGTTGGGGATGGTTAATCTCATACTCATAGAGATTGACGCTCTTTTAAGAAGAATTAGTGGACATGTAGATGCCGGGGAAATTATTTCAGGAGCAACCAAACATGGAGATTTGTGAACTCGCAATACGTTGATGATTGTGGGCATTCAAACAAACATGAATAAGGTACGACTCTTTCTAACTTGATTTAAATGTCGTTGATAGATTCGCAATTGGGATTGATAAACTTTTGTAATTTTAATTTTTTTTAATTCTTCCGCTGTGTGCCTACCAATCCCAACACATACAATTCACCATATCTCTTCCACGCAATCCAACATATCCCGTAATATAAAAATAATAAATTAATACTTCTTTCAAAAACAATTTTGAGATTCTCAATTCTTATACAACATTCCATCCCAAATAACATATCTATCACAACAGTAACAATTTAATAATAATTTTCACTTGTATATGTAAATTAAAAATACACTGCTTCATTGAATTAAGTTCATATTCAGGCATAGACAAAATCTTGCAAAACACATACAAGTAATATAGATAAAAGTAAGGTTTATAAAACACCTTACAGTCCAAAGCAAACATATAAAATAAATTAACCCCAGTTACCTCGATTCCAAGCTTAATCTTAAGTTGGATAGTAAAACCCGTGCAATCACCGATCACAAGAAAACTCTACATTATTAATGTAGAATACAAATTAACCACAAATAACAATAAAATAATTAATTTACATAATTTAACTCCTACAACCCAATTTTCTCTACAACTATTATCCTCAATTATTCCAATTTCCTTAAAAATCCTTAATCATATATCATTCCTCATAAACCCAAAGCACTCATTAAAATCCTTAAATAACCTTTAACATACATATAATTACAAAATCCTCAATATCAACTTTTTAAATAATTAAATCTCTTTTTCATAATTTATATGGGTATAATCCAATTATTAAACAACTCCTCAAATCTCTACATAATTAAAATCATATTAAATTCTAATTTAAATATTAAATCATAACTCATATTTTTCATAGAGTCCAGATCTAACAAAATAAACCGATTAAAACCTCAACAATACCTCCAATAATCCAAATAAATTATTTAAAAAAATTTTGATCGGTAAAAACGTCCTATGGAAATTAAATTATATCCTATTTATAAATAAAATTAATTATAAAATCACATAACAATAAAATAATAAATCTAAACCGATTAAAACTAGTTATTAATTATTTTATACATTTCTACAGTCTTATATTGACAAAATTTAAAACTTGCATAAAAACATATTCTCTAACTAGCATAAAATTACTATCATAGGAAAGAGAAAATTATTTAGAACATTTTTCATAAAAGAAACTTTGTGATTAGAAGAGAGTTTACGTACCTTATTGATCATCAAATAACCAAAAATACTGTTATTAGAACCTCACCCTCTCTTGTCTTCACGAACACTTCACATGAGTGAAGTTTTTAGTTGAGGGGGTATTTATAATACCCCCTCCCCTACTGTTCATATTGCTTTGGCGCCTGATGGCGCCAAAACAATATTATTTATTTATTTATTTTATGATAAGGGGGCCACCCCTTATCATCATGTTGGCAGGCTCCAAAATGACGCCTACCAATTTGAAATTTTTTTAAATATATTTTAATATAATATAATATATTATTATTATTTTATTTTATTTTTATTTTTAAAGATGTCACAGATTGTACAAAAAAAAAAAGAAGCAATCCTATTATATGTACTCTCTCAAACACTTCAATCTATAGGAGAATTAGGTAAAATGATCAAGGAAATAAAATGTCTATTAATAAGAATCTTAAAAATTATAATTATTTTAAAGGATAAAAAAATATAAATATAAATTTTTTATTACAAAATTAACTTTCTTGGACATTTAACCCCCTGATTTTAACCAAGAGTCCATCCCTCTCACATAATCACAGGGTTTTAAAACTCGGACTGGACAGGCCGGTCTGGATGTGAAACCGACCAATCGCCGGTAAACCGGTCCGGTCTGGAACCAGGTCCAATCCACTGTTTTTTTAAAAAAATTGATTTTTTTAATTTGATTTTAGAATTTTATATTAATAAGCTTAAAATATTCAATTTTTCACCTATTTGGCCCCGATTTAGCTCCTGTTTGACTCTGATCTGACCCACTGACCCTTAACCCAATACCCTGACCAATTCAATGACCGGTGTAGGTTTCAAAACCTTACATAATCACTCTCTCTGTTTTTTTCTCTCTAATAACATAATTAGTTACTATTTATTAAATAAGATTAATGCAATTATTTCCTCTAACTATTACTTCGCACCAAACATATTTTTAAAGTATCAATCACAGTCTTAGTCCCAGTTCTAGTCCCAATCTCAGTCTCAATCTCAATTCATCAAAATTCAGTGCCACATACCAAACTGAGCCTTAGTTATCAAATTTGGTGATATTTTCATGTATATTTTGACCCAAAAAAAAAAAATCCAACGCAACTCAATAATTTTATTATAATTTCTCTTGTATGTATCATATTATCTTAAAAGTTACCTAAATTAAAATAGATTCTAAAATCTATAAATAATTAGAAATATACCTCTTTTAAGATTTTTATTTTTTTTAAAAGGTAAAAAATAAAAAAAATTATAAAATATTTATTTTAAAAATATGTGATTTTTCATGGAAGAAAAGTCTAAACAAATGGGATGCACATAAAAGGAATTTTATAAAAATAAAAAAATAACTAAAATTTAAAATTCTTAAGCAATATATTCCTAAATAATCTATCATATCATAGGAATCTTAGTATCTAAATAAAAACCAATTCAGTTTAAGAAGACACTTTGGGGGTTTCAATTGATAACTAACAGTCAAATAGTTGAGATGTGTTTGAGAAAATGTAAAGAGATTGGTCAAGGTTAATTTTATAACTAAAGATTTATATTGAAATTTTTTATCCTGTAAAATAATTACAATTTTAAAGGCCTTTATTAATAAATATTTTTTTGGCCCTTCTCTTTAATTTTTCCTAAATTTGAGCACTTTTTCCGGAGGAGATTTTTTCTTATTTCTTTTTTTAAATATAATGCTACTTTCTTTTTCGCTAACATAGTATTACTTCTTTTGGCTGCCATTTTTTATATTAACACTTGAAAACTCTTTTTATAGTCCAACTAATGTTAGCCTCCCTCATTAATTTTTTAGTCTAATTAATCACTTGAAAAATCATTCTGGAAATAAAAAAACCTATCTCTCTCTCTCTCTCTTCATTGTCACCTACCCATCAAAATATTTCAACCTTTTCTAAGATTCTATTATTTATCCAAGAGTTCAATTATTCAGTATTCAATTTCTCCTTCCATTCATTTTTTTTTTTGGTCAATCCTTCCATTCAATTAAATATTCAATTTATATAAAGACTACATGAGCTTGGATACATTCAAAGAATGGTATACGAATTTTAAAGGCCCATTCCATTTCATGGGCTGCAATATTGCTACTCCTATTTGTTCGGCATTCCATGATCTGTTTGGATTAACTTATATATAAAAAAAAACTATACAAGGTAAATATAGAAGAAGAGTTCTATCTTGTACTACTTGATCTTAAATATAGGTGTAAGATAAGTGATTTATTTTTGTTTTTAAATATGAGACTTTAATCCTTTTTTTTTATAATAGATTTCAATCCAATTTGCATTCTAAATTTATAATTTTTTCCCTTAAATTATCTCTATTGATTATACATAATAAGGGAGTTTCAATCATAAAGTAGTCACAATACACACAATTTCCTTAAAATCCTTAAATTACTTATTTAGCCCTTATATTAAGTAACAGAGAGAATAATAGTAAGCATATCCACTTCATTTTCTCATTAATCAAATATGGGAGAACATTTTGTGCTTATTACCAATCTAGACCGTTTAGATTGATTTTCTATGCTCCGGATTTTAATTTATTTTAATTTTTATATTTTAAATAATTTCTTGTTTTAATATATATAACATTTAAAATAAAGATAATCTTAAAACTATTCATTCTCATAAAAATAAATTTATCCTTTAAAAAATCATAAATTTTAAAAAAATTTAGACCATTTGGATTAAATTTAAATAGTTTAGATCTAATTACAGTGATAAGCACTTGATGATATTGTGATAACCACTGAGGGGCTGTTTGGTAAAGTTTTTTTAGATCGGACTTATTATATAAGCCCGATTCACATAAATCGAGATAAATCTCCTCTACATATTTATCTCGTAGACCGTAAAAGCACCTCGTAGATCGTAAAAGTACCTCGTAAACCGTAAAAGCTACCTCGTAGACCGTAAAAGTTACTTCGTATTCCGTAAATCACAATTCATAAGTACTTATAGAACTTCCATAAACTAATCCAAACAGCCTCTGAATGAGAATCCTTCAAACTACGTCAACAATCTCATAATACATATTTCATTCCTACGAGCTAGACACACAACATCTCAACATTATAGCCACAAATTGTTAATTCATTTTTAATGCCCCACACAGTTTGACATATGGGATCATAGGTTTTGTGTATGCAACAACTTAGTGTTTATTTGGATTAGTAGTGGAAAAATAATTTTTTTTAATATGACTTTTGTAGAAGTCAGATTGAAAACAAGTCATATTGTAAATATGATGTATGTTTGAATTAGCAGTGAGAAAAGTAACTTTTTTTAAAACCCAGTGAAAAAAAGTCAGAAGTTACTTTTATGAGCTTATAAAAAAAATAGCTTTTTTTAAACCCAGTAAATACTATCATGTTTCCCAACAAATCTGTAAATATCAAATCAACTTTTACCATCCAAATAAAACTTTTTTTAATTGTCAGGAATTTAGCGGCCCTCTGCCCTCATAACATAACAATACTCTCTACAAAAAGATCAGACGACTTTGCTATTGTTGGAGTAATACTCATTGTGCCTCACCAAAAAAAAAAAAAGAAAAGAAAAAAAAAACAAAGCTATATAAATATATTCTATTTTATCTTAAATTAGAATCCAGCATATCTGTGGGGTGATGATGGCTAAAAACTTTAGAAAAATATGGACATGAACATTCCAAGCTCCTTCATGGTAAGTAGGTTCAGACCCTATTGACTTGTGGGAATTGCAACACACAAACAAAACTGATATTCTAAAACTCAATCATGTCGGATTGGTAGGGTTCTGCCTTTTATGTTCTGTCTTCTTCTATTTCTACTGTTTTTGCTCAGACCTGCACACACCTCACCGTCTAATATTGTTATATGAATCTCTGCTTCATCATACAACCTAACAACTTGTTCTCCTACCTACCGATATCATAATGTATCTTTTTGTCTTTTTTCTGTGACAGAGACAATAGTATATGTACGTGTATGACATTCTTGTGTCTTCTTCTTTAGATCTAATTTTAATTCTGGATTTTGTTCTCTGCTACTCCCTCCCCATGTTTTGACCAAATTATTAATCATCTTCTCGTTTCTTTGCCAACCCATTTGGATATGTTCAATGGATCTTAATCATAACAAAATATTTATTTTGATTTGGTCTCAAAGAATAGATATTGGCCAACTTATGCAATTCAGCCGTATTTGGCCGCACGTTCGGGTTTCAAACCTACAAATTCTATGAATGAGACTTATGAATGGTTTTTTTTTAAATTTTTATTATAAGAAAACAGAGGGAGTGACACACAAATATTTGCATCGCATGTGAATCCCCTTCAAACTTCACATGAGATTATGAGAATGCTTGATTACTCTATGACACTAATATTACTCTTGCAAGAGCAATATAAAATAATAATTCAAAAAAAAAAACACACACACACACTATTATGCTGGAGATTGATATCAATTTGGGGGGCAAATTATTTATCCCACACACTCATCTTTTACAGACAAGATAATGGTCAAATATAAAACCAAATTTGTTTTCTTTAGTTTGCCGACACACGTACACACAATATATGGTCCGCTGTACACAGAATCCAATATATTGTCCGCAGTGTGTGTGTATTTACCGTCTGTAATCTATGCATATTATTGGATGCAAGAGTATATCGTACTTTTCATCTTACACGTTGTGGAAACAAGGCAACAAAACTAATTTAATTAATAAATTTAACTCATTTCACTCAATATTTAAAGTTTTAGCCATTTAATTTATTATCCATTGTATATGACTAGACCACCAGATATTATTTTAACAAAATATATAATAACTAACGGATTAAATAACTATACTTTACAAGAGTGAGTTCCATGAGTTAAACTTAAAACAGAGTTGTCGTAAAATCAAAATTCCAAAAAAAAAAAAAACTTATCATCCAAAAAATATTCATCATCTTTAGAAATATAATATTCTCAAAATACCAATGGCTTGTAGGTTAGTGATACAAATGCTACTTTATAAGTGAGAGGTTGTAGATTAGATTCAAGTCGTTAGTATTTACTCTTGTAATTAAAAAAAAAGGAAATATTCTCTAAGTCAAAGATACTATAGTGAACTATCAAGTATCACCAATAAATACTCCTCATGATGCAAAGTATAGAAGTCACATATACTCTTTTCGGTCTTTTAATTTAAGATTTAGTTAATTTTTTTAGATAAATTAAGAAAGATAAATAAATTAGTTAATTATAAAAAATGTCATGTATCATTTAGTTATATATCAATTTATAAATAAAAAAAATTAGTTCGTTATAGAGAAGATAAATATAAATGTTTTAAAATAATTTATGTAACTTCTTTAATTTCTCTAAAAAAGTTGTTTGTGTTTTATATTAAAAATCAGTAATTTGGAAGTCAAAATAAAATGAAAAATAAATTATAGAAGCTATTGATCAATGATAATTTAAATGGGAACATTTTTGAAAAATAATTTTAATTCGTTATAAATTTAAGAAGTTCAACTACGACTCACTTTTTCTTAATACATGTGGGATAGATAATATAGTAATGTAGTTTCAAATCCATAGGTCAATTATATTTTAGGCCCTGGGATCTATTTTGATTCTAATGAGGTATTAGCATCCAATTCAGCTTAAACAAGTGCCTAATAAATAATGATAACATGCCAATTAGAGTGAAAAGCAAATAGGAAAGCTAGCCTTTTTTCATGGTGACCTTGGAAAGAGCAATCTTTCCTTTTTATGGTTTGTATTCTTTTGGTGCAACAGAAGGAAATTTTAAAAAAGAAGCTTTTTAGTTTTTAATTCAACGAATGAGACAGCTCGTGTTATCCAACTTTTCTCACTCAAAATTCAAATCCATCAAATCTTTTTCAACTTTAAAGTTCAGTAAAGTCTTTGGTTTGGATGAGTGGGAAGATCATCCGGATGATCTGAAACATTCAGTTTTAATTTTTTTTATTTTTTAAAAACATTATTTTTATAAATAAAAAATAAAAATAATCTATTAACTAATATTTTTTGTAAAAAATATATTTTATTTAAAAATAATTAATCTTAAAAAATCAAATTTAAAGGATTTAGATAATTCAGATCGAAAAAACTTTCTCTGCTTGTTCCAAAGAAGAGCATGAAACTGGTCCCATACAAGACACATCCCAATCCCCTGTTTTTCATTCCCCTCAATCAATCTTTTCGCAGAATCATGAAACATCTCTGGGTATTTGGTTTAACCTGGAAAAAGAAAGTTTTCTTTACTTTATGAGATAAAAAATTTTTAAGGCAAAAACTCAAGTATAAAATCACTTAAATTAAGTTAATTCAAACATAGATTAAATCTTAAATTCCAATTTTATTACTTCATCATATCCACAACATAAGTTATTTTAACTAATTCACTAAAACATAGAAACGATAGTTAATTTATTAAAATTAATTTAAATTAAAAATATTTTAAATTTTATCCATATTAAATAAGGATTTAAATAAGAAATAAAAATATAAGAAGCATAATTCAGGCATTAATCATATGGAAAAATCTTACAAATAAACATGAATTATTGTCAAGGTTTATTATATTATGGGCAAAACAATTTTTCTTAGGAAGTATGCAGTCATGTCAAACCAAAGGATTTGTATCCTTTAAATTAAATTGTATCAATTGAGAATCATTCGATTGAGATCAAATTAACTAATATCTCTAAATTTAATCAATTTAAAGAACTAGATTTGACGAGAAGGGAAAAAAACGGAACAAGAAACAGTAAAATGATGCCTCGTGGATAGAGAACTAGAGAAGTCACTTCGATTACATGAAAACTGAAGTATGATACAAGGCAGCTAAGCTAAGCTACGTTACGCTACAAGGAGATTGACAAGTCAGAAACTAAACCAATTTCCACAGAAACAAAAGCACAACGAACTCAGAAAAGTGCTCTCTCTGTTTTTTCCCTTTTAAACTCTAAAGCCAGTGAGAAAACAGAGCATCATAAATCTCTGTGAATACTTCCACAATGATCCTGTGATGTTGATAAGAATTCAGCGACAGAAAACACTGTAACAGATTCTCCAAATCCTTTGGAGCAAATATCTGTTTCTCCACTATCATTTCCACCATCGATGTCCTGAAATCATTGTAAGGATCACTCGAGCGTTTCACCACGGCGAAGCTATCCCTCACCTTCACCTGCAATGGCACTCCACCCATCTCAGAATTCCCCTTCTCCGAACTGACCCGACCTCCGCCGTAGTCCTTCTTTCTCCGGCGAGAGCCATGCCTCCTCCGGCGAGACCGTGAGGAATCAGAGGAGGTGCTTTTGGAAGAGAAAAGAGTCTCTGTTTCGTCATCTTCGTCGTCGTCATCGCTGCTATACCACCAATTCCCTCCAAAATCATCTGCGCATTTGGTGTCATAGCTGAATAGGGTTGTTTCTTTGTGATTAATTTTGTTCTTGGCATTCTTCTTCTTCTTCGTCCTCCTCTTTGAATCCTTCTTCTTGCTTGCTGATTCTTTCACTTTCTGGGAAAAACCAAACTCGTTGTCAAAGCATGGAGGAGCGTGAAGAGAATCTGAGGATTTGGGTCTGAAGATGGAAGGGAAGGGACGAAGTCGAGGGGACATGGGTTGGACGAGATGTGAAGAGGGAGAGTAGTAGTGTGGAGGAGAAAAGACGGCTTTTTCCATGACATCGGACAAGTTCCGGGTCCTGCAAGACCCGAATGAGGATCTGAACATGCGAGAGACCCGTATTTTGAGTCCGTTTTCCATTAGAGAGAGAGAGAGAGAGAAGTGTGTATGAGAGAAAGATGAGATTTTGAAGAAGAAAGGCTGGTGAGTTGTGTGTTGTGTTGTGAGGGGAAATGGAGGAGAAGAGAGATATAAATAAACGGAATGCATGATGAGGAGGAATCCAGGAAGACTCGTAATGTCAAATTAATAAATAAATAACGAACGTCATGCTGTTCTGTCGCTCGTCTTCTTCTTTGTCCTCAATTACTCACTGTCAAGCCATTGGATTAATTAACAAGACCTGCTTTTTTTTGGGAGGAAAGAAAGGAGTACAACTCTTAGAATTATGGTAAAAAGATCTTTTAAAATTTCATTTGTCATTGGTTTTAATTGATAGTTACATATTAAATTTGAGAGTTAAATATCAAATTTTTCATAAAATTTTTTCGTTAGTGAAAATAAGGGGCCCGTTTCATTCAATCTTATTAAACCCTAGAATCTATTGTAGTACAATGTAATGATAATATAATGTAATGTTAATTATAAGATTCTAATTTTTTTTAGGTATAAACGTATAATTAGTATCTTTAACTTGCGATTGGTACAATGTTCCATTGAAAGTTTCAACAATCGGGCTATTAATCCCACCATATGGTAACATTTGACTAAAGTTAATGGTTAGTTGAAGAATTCCGGTTAAAAACAATTTTATCGTAAAAGCTTATATATGAAAAAACAATAACTCTCCATGAGTGTAATGCCAGTTTCTAAAATCTAGACCGGGCGTGCCGGTTCAGCTAGAAAATTGGTCAACCGGCCGATAAACGGGGGCAATCTGATATAGTATTTAAAAAAAAAACAATTATTTTTGTTTTTTTAAACTTTTATATTAATAAGCGTAAAATATTCAATTTCTCACCGGTTTGGCTATGATTTAACTTTGATCTGACTTATTAATCATTGACCTAGTACCCCGATCAATTCAATAACCGGTCTGAATTTCAGAACCTTAGTGTAATGTTTAACTTTGAGTTATCAACGTTCAAGTCAAAAGAATGATTCAGTAACTCGTTAATATCCAAAATGAAGAGATTTTAGGTTGGATTATAAACATCTAAATCAAAATCTCTCTTAAGACCTTGTGTTTAAACGTCAAAGTCCCTTTGACCAAAAAAAAAAAAAAACTTCAATGTCCTCTTTCACTAAGACTCACATGTTAGTTGAGAGATTTATTTTAATTGAAATGATGGGAAAAAACAAATAAACTTCTTTTAATAAAATAAGTAGTCCAATGAATGAGGTGACTTCTTCATTGCTATTGGGTAAAGTTTTCTCCTCTTTTTCTACAATCTGACTTACAAATTAAAACAGGTGGGTAAGAAGTTTCAAACTCCGAAGAGATCGAATCATGAAGATTAATTAACACTGTTTGATATACTAAAAAAACAGAACAAAATTTTTTCTTATACTTTACGTTAATTATAAATTATTTGAAAATAGACAAAGGAAGCTGTTATTCATTTCCAAGGTAAATTAATTTCAAATTTATAAGGTGCTACAGATGAATCTCCAATTGAGACATTACTAGAAGTAAATCAAGCAGAAAGAGCTTATTTATTTAAAATTATTTGTTTTCTAACTAAAATTAGAAATTTACATCTTTCTATATATAAAATTTAACAAGAATACATTCGAATTTTCAATACGTCAGGTTGGGAGTAACAAAGTTTTTAATTAAAAAAAATGAAAACTGAACGAATTAATTAATAGCAAGAAAAGTGAAATGTGAAAGAATCTACTGGTAATTGTGTTTGGCGTAGTGATTACAAAATAATGAAGAATCAGTGTAGGTTTGTTTAGAGACATATGAACTATGTGGTAGGGGACCAGAATCCTGAAACCACCCCCTTATTATTATTATTATTATTATAAGATTACCAACAATAATAATAAAGCAATTTGAAATTCAGACACAAGGGAAGAAAACCAAAACAAGAAGAACAAAGTTCGGATAATTTGTAGTCCTACTTAATTAACCAACAAATAAAAAATAATTAACATACTAATTACTATATACAATAGGGTAAAATAAATTTGGAGGTCCGATTGTTTACACATTTTTTTAAGCAAGTCCCTATATGATAAACTGACGCCGTTAATGTCATGTGTACTGTGTATAGTTCAAATCAATGTTTGGTCCTTCAAAACTTTAAGGATTAACTCTGCTAGCAAGTAAACTATAAGGACAATATTTTAGAATATTGAAGTATAAGGACTTAATTAAAAAAGTGTGAAAAACTATGGGGGCCTCCAAATTTATTTTTCCTAATTTATTAGGATAACCTTTTTTCCACAAACACCATATGAATCCTTAATCACCTCACTAATATCTCCCTTCAATGCACTCATTATCATATACCTTTCTAACTTGGATTTCTCATGCTTTCTTTTCATGCTCACTTACTCATCATGTATTAATATATATACTTTAATTAAAAAAATTAGCCAAGTGACTAAAAAAATTGTGTAGTTTAAATCTCATTATTACATTTATCACTTTTCTTCCGCTAGATCTCTATATACCTCTAGAAAATCAGAATCATGTACATTTACTTTGGTGCATGCACAGACAAGAAGATGATTGTTAGATGATACGGGGACCATGATTTGTAGTGTAGTACTGAATTAGTGATGGGAATTGAGTAGTATATATTATATAATTGGGGTCATTAATTAATTTAATTATTTATTTCTGCAGGTACTATATATGCTTAAAGTTAAAAGTGGCTTTCAATAATTGTTTGTCTCTCACCTCTCAAGGTGATAATAAGAACAAAATAGTTTCTTAATATAAAATGGATTGCTTTGTGGATAGAGTTTCCACATTTTCATGCAATTCATTCCCCTATTTTCCGCTAGTACTTAGAGTCACTTTCGTGATATGCTTCATCAAACACTGCTATATGCCAAATGTGCTTCCATTTTTTAAATTCAGGGGCATGATTGCCCACAACTTTTTACTAAATAACTTTTGTTAATTAATATAATCTATAAATTTCTATATAATACAAAATTTGAACAGAAATGCATCTCAAACTCTATAAATTATAGGCTTATAGTGCACTAGTAGCGTGTCTAGAAATTTTAGACAATGTGAGAACACACACACAGAGTTATTTGGAACTGCTAGTAACTGATTAATTTGGGAATGTTTGCTCATAATGAAAGAAACTTTATGACTTATGAGTAATTATCGCAGCTACACATCTAAGACCCAAACACAAAATTACTGATTAAGGTGGAACAACCATTAGCCAATCAATTTAAATGCTCCGTGGCATATAACACATTATTATTAAACCAAGCCTGAACCTAACGATGTATTAAAAACATTATAGACATTATTGGTAATACCAAACCTAGCTTACTGCAAAAATATACAAGTAGAGAATGAAGTATAGTGTAACAAAATATGTACCAATCAACTTGTAGTCCATTAATTATCATGGAATGGTGGAAAAATTTAAAAGCTCTTCTAGAAGAATTGTGGATGTGGTTGATGTGGATTATAATTATTTTGAATCGCAACACATACACAAGACATAAATTATTGTAATACAAAACAGTATTATTTTTGCTTCACTTAAAGATGAAAGAACTTTCACTTCATTGGATAAATTTAATTTGAGATCATGGTTAATTTAGTACGTGAAGACATAACTAAGTGCCAGGCAAGATTTAAGAGTTAGAGATTAATTATGGTCCTTTTGTGGTCACATTAAAAAGTTGTCTTTTATTTAGGGAATACTGAACTTACACTTGTCCTAATACAAATTGAGGCTAGTAATCCAATTTACCCGTGTGTGTGCGCGCGCATCCATCAAAAGGAGGCTTGTTGTTATGAATATGGTAATCTTATCAGAGAGATGTCAGAATTTTCTCTTCTGTTTTTGTTTCTGCTAAATTTTGTGACTTTACACAACAGGCTCAGCTCTGCTTAATTTGTTCTCTTGTGTTTATAACTTTTATTTATAGCAATATATATTTATATATTTTATAATTTCCATCCATATTCATTCCTCTTATTTTCAGTGCATCATGAGAATGTTAAAAGACTCTGCAAATTCTGAACTCACATTCTTTGTTACATTGCATGAAGACAATCACTATAAGAGTGTGTGTATGTGCGCGCGTAGAATAATGCTTTTACATAGCTTGGAGCTTTGTATACATGATTTTATAATAAGAATGATATATGGATTTGAATAAAATCTGTGTTGCAGAAGCAGACAATGGCATTGAACCAGACTTTAAAAAAAAAAAAATGGATGGATGGTGATGGATCATAAAAAACATATATTTCAAGTTTGAATTTAAACGGCTCAAACAAAGAAAGTAGAAGCACTAACACATTCACGTGCATATGATCTATATACACAAATACAATTAGAAACAACAAAATCTAATTTCAGAAGATATATGAAAAAAGTTAGAGTGAAAAGCACACAAAATAAAGTGACTACTACTACTGCTCCTTTTCATTAACGTCAAGCACGCACGAGCTTAGTTTTTGGAATACTATATATATAACAGTCGCTTTCAGAATATGCCTAATGAAATTTGAAACATACTGTTGTGTAAGGTTGAATATTTGAAATCAATAGAAGGATATCACTAGGCAGTAGCTTTCACTTTCTCGTACTTTTTTTTTTCTTAAATTAAATCGAAGTCGTGAGATTATAAATGGAATTAAATCAGCAATTTTCCACTTACAGGAAGCTTTTCATACCACTTAGTCGGCTCACTTTCTAGTACTTGAGTACTCATATGGCTATAGCTATATTTTCTATAATTATTTATTTATTTGTGACTCTTTCCTCCTGTCATCAAGGGTTTTCCCTTTCATGGCCTACAATACACAAGATTTTGGTCTCTTTCAAAAAATACGCTTCTTATCACTCTTGTCACCTAGGTCATTCTTTCTGAACATTCGATTTTGTATTTCCATTCCCTCCGATACCGCGAAGCCATCCTCATGTCATTTTATTTATTTTAATTTGCTTCTTACAGTTTACATAGGACACGCAAATAGATTTACCAATATCACGTATATAGGTTTCTTGACATGTTTGAAGTTGATATGAATCAACCTAGAAGTTACTCCCACTACTCCTTTTTTTTTTAAACTACAAATAATTGAATTAGATAGATTAAAAAGTCTGTTAAAAGTAATAAATAGGTAAGAAATCCCCCCCCAAAATGTACCCTTATTTATATAGAGGGTAGGTAAGGGAGAATGAGTAAAAAAATAGATGACGAAAAATGTGTGAAAAATGATTCATACATCAAGTTAAAAAAATAATTAACACATAGAAATATTATATTAAGGGTAAAAATGGAAAAAGTTCATCAAAATTTTAGAGTTTAGACGCCTCCAAGATGTAACTTATTAAAAAGATCAAGTCTAAGGGTGATGAGAGTTAAAATTAATAAGATATTTCCTCTTATTCCTAGTATGAGGCACCTTCTAGAAGGTGTTCTTAGTCTTTTTTGCAAGGCATCGGATCATTCCTAGCTTGCCTTGAAATCCTTTAAACTTAACTCTACCCAATGGTTTTGTCATCATGTCTGCAAATTTGGTTTGCAGATCGTATGTGGGACAGACTCATGGTGCCTTCTTCTATTTTTCTTAATGAAATATTTGTCTATCTCAACATGCTTCATTTTATTATGATATACTAGGTTTTTGACCATTTTAATGATGACCTTATTCTCACACCAGAGCTGCATTGATACCTCAAATTAATACACTTTGAAACTATCCGATGCCTTATAAAAAAAAGACCAAGAACACCTTCTAGAAGGGGCCTTATAATATTATATATATATATATATATATATATATATATATATATATATATATATATATATAAGAGGATAGTGAATTAATGAGAGAGTATAAATTAATATGATATTGGAGTTTAATGTAATTAAAAAGGGTTTAATATTTTAAATTATTTGAATTTTATGGCAAATTCAAGCAAAAAAGAGAGAGCCTATTTATGAATCCAAATTATCTAATCCTCATATATCAAGGAGAGGTCAATTCAATAAATGTGAGTTTCTTGCCTTTTTTTTTCTCTCTACCTAAAATTTATTACAATTAATAGGGATAAAATTGTAACACTCTCATTTATTATATGAAAGTGGATTTATAGCAATAACTAAATTTTTTTCTAAACTGAAATTATAAATAGGATTAAAGTGTCAATTAGGAGGTAGAGTAAAAATATGTGACTAACCTAAATGTGAAAAGCAAGATTATAGAGAATAGTGCCTTAGGAATTAAGAGTAGCAAAACTATATAAAAGGCTCAATCAAAGCCTGGATCCCATGTCTTAGTATGAGAGTGAGAAGCATCTTGAGTGAATAGGATTTTCTCTCTTGGGATTCGTGCCGTTTGAATTTTATTCGAAATGGATGAGAATGGTCATAAAAAAAATACCGCCAATATGGACCTCTGATGCTTTGACTTAGGGTAGTAAAAAGAAAAAGAAGAACATAGAGCAATCATCTCCAGTCAAGGATACAACGATGCAAGAAGCACCTGTAAGAGAGGAAAATGAAGAAGAACAAGTGAATATGGACCATGATGGTGAAATGCACCAGGAGAAAATAGTTCTAGAAGTTATAAATGTATCTTATAAGGAATCACTACTGGGATTTAACAGAGTGGCTAACAATGGGATGCATATGGAAGAAGATGAATTGTTATCAGATGTTTTCAATAAGGAGTGGGACCTACCAGAACTAACAGAGGAAATCAAAGAGATGATGGAGCATTTCCCAGTTGTACCAGTAGAGCCAAAGGAATATAGTAAGTGGTGCAAGCCTTGGAACACCACTTTGATTGTCATAGTATTGGGCAGGAAGTGCAACGTTTATACTTTGAAAGATCATTTATGTCACATCTAAGGATTTATTGAGTTTGAGTTGATAAACCTTTTGAACAACTTCTTCATGGTAAAATTTGCAAGCAAGGAAGGTTGGACTAAAAGGTACCCAATATTTTGATGCAGTGATATAATCACTAGTTTATCACTAGATTAGGAAATCAAATAGGGAACACATTGAGAATGGACATGAAAATGCTCTTAGACAGTGGTGGAGATGCCTTATGAGTTGAGAGAGTCAGATATGCAAGGATTTATGTAAAGTTTGATTTGCAGAAAAAACTCATTCTAAATTTATTGGCAGCAAATAAAGCTTATAATATAGTATATGAAGGACTAATGTGATTTGTTTTAGTTGTGGAAGATATGGTCACCGGTGAGAGAACTGTCCATATACTTACACCTTAAACTAGCAGGGGAAAGGAGATAACTTAGCAACACAACTTGAGCAATACAAGGCTTTATTGTTATCGTTGCCAGTGACAGCGAAGTCAAACGTTGATGAGAAATTTGGCGCTTGGTTGCTGGTTGCTATTAGGTAAAAACTAGAAGGCTCAGTCTTTTAGGAGGGATTATACAATGGATAAGAGTAATGAACAGAGGAAAGGCACAAAAATTGTCATGAAAGAAAAAGGAGGAAATCTTCAAAATTGATTGTCTTATCAGATATTAGAAAGGAAGAAGGTATAGGGGGTTATAAACCTTGTACCTTTTATGGGAAAGAGGATACAAAACTGTCAAAGGAGATAAGAAAGAGCTTAGTGGTGTATCAAGAAAAGAGCAAGTCAATTCTGCAGGGAAGCATGTGCATGTCGATGAAGAAAAATGAGGGTAAGAGCGAAATGCCACAAGAACAAAGTGGGGGCATAATATTTGGAAAGGAGAATTTTAAACCTAATGGGCCAAACTATGTGGGGTAAAGCCCAAAAGATGTACAAAATGTCCAAGACAACTGAAGTTCAAAAAGGGAGTAGGTTTAATGGGATAGGCCTAGCAAGACAAAGATCAAGCCAGAGAGTTCATATTGTGATTAGTGGTAATATCAATGATTTGGGCTCAGTGGTTATGGTTGCAAATAGACCAATACATGAAACTCTTCTATTAGAGGGGGTGGAACTAATGAAAATGGGAAGGGGCTGAGGTATGCAACCATCCCCCTGATGTGAACATTCTTTCATGAAACTTCAAGAGCGTGGAGAAGGGTGGTTGGCTTGATATAAAGCTCAACAGACGTAACTAATAGGTCTGATAATGTCCATGAGTTAGAAAGAACAACCTGGGAAGATGATGATCCCTTGGTGGAGTAAGGGGTTTTGTATCATGATTGTACTTATTTTTTCAATGATTATGAGCTCTTAGAATTGTCGGGGTATTAGGAACCGATCTTTTCCTAGCACTGTTAAACAAATACAGAGAGAGTACAAGATTGATATTTTATGCTTGTTGGAAACCTGAATTAGTGGTCTTAAAGTAGAAAAGGTAGTATGTAAACTGAGTTTTTCAAATTGTTAAGGCTAGAAGCAATTGGGTTTGCTGGGGGAATTTAGGTTCTCTGGAATGATAATATTTCTAAGGTGGAATATATCTCTTCCAATACCTAACTAATTCATTGTCAAATTACTGATGTCTTTGCTCATGATTGTAGATTTGTCACTTTTGTTTATGGCTAACCAGCTCATACTCGCAGAAACTTACTTTGGAATTCGCTGATAGAGCTTATGGGATCCATCTTTGAACTATGGTTGGTTATGAGGGACTTTAACCCTTTTTTAAACATGTCCTATAAGCTTTGAGGGTCCCCTCCTTTATATTCTTTTATGGAAACTTTCTCTAGTTGTATCAGGAATGCAAGTCTTATGGAGCTTCCAGTTGTGGGGGGAAAGTTCACATGGGAGAAAAAGCCTGTGAAAGAACGATTAGATTGGGCTTTTAAGAATTTTAACTGGAGTTTGAAATATTCTCAAAGAAAGGTGCACCATAAGTTGAGATACAAATCTAATCACCGTGTAATTGTAGTGTCAAAAGCACATGCTCTGCCATAAAGGTCCTATTCAAAGAAGGAATTCAAGTACCTAGCTGCCTGGGTGCTTGAACTTGGGTTTGATGATGTCATCCATAAGTCCTAGGAGAATGAAAATCGGATTGGAGGGTTGGAGAAATTTGAGAAAGATGTTCCGGTGTGGAATGAGAACTCAGTAGGTAATATTCCTAAGAAGAAACACAAAATTCTCAAAAGGCTTAAAGGCATTGATTGAGTCCGCCAGAATAATATTTCAAATGGTCTTTTTAGGGTAGAGAAAAAGTTTTGGCATGAATATAATAGGCTAGCTGCACAAGAGGAATTAATATGGTTCCAAAAATCTCAATGCAAGTAGTTAGCTTTGGGGGGTCGAAATACTAGATTCTTTCATGCATCCACTATGATTCAAAGAAGGAAATAGAGAACTGAAGTACTCCAAGATTATATGTGTAATTGGATTACTTAGGAGAGCTCCTTGAAGAAAATGGCCAATGACTTCTTTCAGAAATTGTACATCAAGGATAATATAAGGATTAGGAATGTTGGTGTCAACATGGAATTTGCTCTATTTACCAACTCTAACAAGGAACTTATCCACTGAGAGGTGACTGAAGTGGAGATTAAAAATGCAATATTTCCAATGGGTTCATTCAAAGCACCGGGACTTGACGACCATCTAACACACTTCTTCCAAACTTAGTGGGAGCTTGTTGTTACGCAAGTTTGTGTTTTAATTAGAGAAATATAGAATGGGCCAGAGAAGGTGAAGGAGGTTAATCATACCAAGATTACTCTTATCCCTAAAGTGGATCATCCCACTATATTGAAAGATTTTTTACCCATTTCCATGTGTAATGTGATCTTTAAGATTGTCACAAAAATTGTTGCTAACAGTTTGAGGGGGGCAATGCAGTATCTAATTAAGCTACAATAGTGCAACTTTATCAATGGATTCCAAGGAAGTGACAATGTTATCATAGCATAAGAGGTCATCCACTCCATGAGGTCCAAGAAGATGAAGAAAGGTTATGTGGCTATTAAGATTGATATGGAGAAAGCCTACATTAGATTGGATTGGGATTCCCTTCAAGACACATTGAGAGGTGTGGGAATTCAAGATGAAATGGTGAAATTAATTATGGCATGTACCTCATTGGTCTCAACGTTAGTCCTATGGAATGGAGTGGCATCACACACCTTCCAACTGATGCGTGGAGTACGTTAAGGTGACCCTTTTAACCCATATTTCTCCATCCTATGTATGGAAAAGTTGGGTTAGATGATAACTAAATAAGTTAGGAGAAAGAGATAGAAGGGTATAAAAATGGGTAGGAATGGAACTACTATTACTCATCTCTTATTTGTTGATGATTTATTGCTCTTCGATGAAGCTTCCTCAGAGCAGATAACAGTTATACAGGAGGTCATGAAAATATTTTGTGCTATCTCTAGCCATAAAATCAGCCTCGCTAAATCCAAAGCATGTTTCACCAGGAATATCCACTTTAATAGGGCAATTGACTTAGCCAATAGCTGGGTATTGGAATCACAACAAACCTCGGAAAATACCTTGAAGTGTCACTTCTTTATAAGACAATGGTCAAAATGACCTATCTTTTGTTGATTCAGTGAGTTAAAAATTGATTGGATGTATGGAAAGGAAGATTCCTTAATATGTCTAGGAGAATAGTATTAATTAAATATGTGCTATCAGTTTTGTCTAGTTACCAAATGCAAACCATGCTACTCCCAACGGGGGTGTTGAGGGAACTTGAAAAATGTAGTAGGCAGTTTTTATGGAACCAATCTCAAGTTGGTAGAAAGATGTATCTTATTGCATAGGCTCAAGAAAAGCAAGAGAAGAGCATTGAGGGCTTGGAATTAAGGACTTGAAATTCCAAAACATATTTTTTATTATAAAGTTGTGTTGGGGACTATTGGCTAAGCCAAAAGCTCTTTAGGTCCAATGCCTTGGTAGCAAATATGAGTGTGGGGTTGATATGTATTCGATGATGATTAAGAAAAAGAATGTGTCTGCAGTTGGAGAAGTATCATAGTGGTGTGAGATAATTTTCATCATGGAGTTTGCCGAACTGTAAAAAACGGATCAATTACCAACTTTTGGTGGGACCAATAGACCCCAGTGATAGAATCACTTATTCACTTTGTGGAAAAGAATTTCCACCTTCTACAACCTGGTGTTAAAGTAAAGGCTTTTGTTCAACACAATGGTTTTTGGAATCTCTGAGAAATGGGAATTTTTTTACCCTAATGGATAATTAATATTATATCATGTATGATGCCACTTTCCGGGGATGAGAATGATGCTTTTAATTGGAGGAACTTGGCTGATGGAAATTTTAATGTTAAGGCAGCATATAAGATGGTATTTCGAGGTAGAATGGCTTCCAATCCTAGCCTATGGAGGAAGATGTGAAAATTTCCTATCCCGAAGAAAGTCAAATTCTTTCTTTGGCAAGTTTTCCATGAGAGATTACCCACGAATTCACTAAGAGCTAAGAGAGGATTAAACACATATGAGGAGTGCCTTTTTGAGTGTCAAAGAAAGGAAACAATTTTACATATACTTAATGACTATGAGATTTCCCAAAATGTGTGGCTTAATTTTTTCAGACCTAACTATTCTTTACCCTTCCTTAGATCTAATTTGCAGGTGTGGCTAGTGGAGAACATGAAGCTGAGGACGAGAATGGCTAAGGTCAGTAGGTGGCCTTAGCCAAAAGTAGTCAGTCTTATATGCTGTAATCTCTAGAAAAATAGGTGCTGGGGAGTAATAGATAGAGAGAGCACATGCCAATAAGATCTCTCATATGACTATGTACCAGTTGATGGAGACAACTAATCAAGGGTGATTCAAGCACCAAATTTTCAAGTTTGACGGCAGCGTTGACAATACCTAAAAGGCCCTTAAGGAAGGGTATGTTAGGTTGGATGTTGATAGTTCTGTTAACCACCAATATCAGGCCGTATGTGGAGAATTAATTTTGGACTCCAAGGGGGAGTGGATGCTGGGATTTCAGAAGAAGTTAGGCTTCATTCTTTCAACTTCTGCAGAGGTATTTGCACTACTCACAGGTATGGGTGGAAATAGGCTAGACGGCTTGTCAATGACTTGTAGTCTGGCCTGTTTAAAATAGGCATAAGCCCAAGCCATTATAAGGCTTGCTTTTCTTAACAGGACATGCTTAGGCCCATTTAGAAACCTTTTAGGCCTATCAAGTTGGCCTAGCATATTATGTCATATTTTAATATTTTAAAAAATTATATAAAAGCTTTCCCTTGTCACAAACCCTACTCCCTTTATTCCTCTTTTCATTCGGTTTTAAAGCGCCGACTATGTCCTTCGTTTGCTTCCTCTCAGAGTCGTAGTCTCGCCATCATCTCCACTCTTCTTCTCTCTGACCGGTCATTTTCTGAGTCTCAGTCCATGCCCAAACCCCAATCTCAACAAAATCTCGCTGTTTTTCTCTCAGCCTCTTAGGTAACTCTATTCCTTTTCTTCCCTTACATCACTCAAGATTTTCTTTTTCCTCTTATATTCTCCTTAAAACACTTTATATTTTTATTGGAATCATATTCACTCTCACTTTTCAAGTATTCTCTTTCCTTTTTCTTCAAATGCGTGTTTATATCCTGATATTTGAAAATTACCAAAACCACCAAGGGTTAGATCCAAGTTTTGGACTTTTCAATGTTTGGTTTTAGTTCTAGAAATATGGTACTGAAGCCTACATTTATAAGTGGGTATTTGATCCACCTTAGTGTTACTGTAAAATGCAAACCTAAGAGGCTTGTTCTAATATAGGATTAAAAAAAACAAATCGGTCCTATATATCATATCTAATCTTTGTTTCCTTTTGAGTTTTGTTCGCTCTTCAAAGCTAAAACCAAGGGACACATAATTAATTTCAACAAAATAACAATAAATTTATAAAATCAACTAATAAAAAAAATCAATAATTTTAACAATTCTAGAACATAATTATTATCTTGTTAAAAAAATATTATTGATATGAATTTTGATAGAAGTACAAGACGTGGAAGCACAAATATGGACAATACAGGTAAGACAAGGAGGGAGAGAGAGGATAGAAGAAGAAGAAGGGGAGCACAAATCAGGAGATTGATTTTATGATATATAAAGCGAATGAAGTAATGATACAGAGAGTTTGTTGGCGTTAGATTTTGTTTGTATTTTATCTTAGTTATCTCATTCTGATTGATTTTGATATTGTTGGAAAATGGGTTGGTTCACCCTTGATGGATTAGGCCCAAGCCCAAGATGTTGGGGCAATAATATAAATAATATAAATTTTGGGTTAATACATGTAATATTCCCCAATTACTAAGAGTCATATTTTTAACCGATAGACTATAACTCTTCGGGATATATTATTTCACCGATATGTTATATCTCTCTATCAGAAAGATATATTATTTCCTTAAAAAAAGGACATGTCGGTAGAGAGGAAGGGGCGCGAAGAACACTATAAATAAGCGTAAAGGGTTCAGTTCAAACAAGTAATCTGGAATACATAAATTTCTAGTATATTGATCCCTTATCCTCCTACTATATTTCTCTCTTCTTCATGTCTTGTGGTGTATTTGCTGTGCGTCATAATCGCTTTCGTCATTGTGATCCGATTAAGCGTGGGTACAAAAGTTTAACAGTTGCACTCCATGTATGCCCAAATATTCTTACATGGTATCAGAGCCAAGTTTTCTTGTAGCCTGTATAATATGATATTATTTGTAGTCAGTATATATGCATGTGTGGGGGCACTTATTGTTAGTTGTTCTTGAGAGATTAACATGATAATATCTAAATCTAATGCTTTTACTGGGTTTTCTCTTGAGTTTGAAAGTTTGTGTCTATGAATAAGGACCATTTTGAAATTGCGTTATATATGTAGATATCTCAATCATGGGTATGATGTTCTTATATGTCTATATTTCTCATGTAAATATTTTACATATGTGTGTATTAAGCATGATTATATTCTATCCTTATTTTATGAGTCTTATAATCATTTGAATATATTTTCTAAACATAAAAAGAATATGCTAGAGCCTTAGAATCAGAAAATATAGAAAGAGAATATATTGATAAGAGATAAAAACTCATAATCTTTGTTATTTTGAAAACTGGATATTTTTAAAATATATTTGGGCTTTAAAATTAGTCCCATTATGTAGATCTCGAAAAAACAAAGAAAACGACACCAAGAATGTAAAAAACGGACGTCGGATGAAGGACATACGGAGGAGAGAAGTTTCGGGTCCGACGGACCCGGCCCTTCTCTCCGTCCGGGTCAGGTCTGACCCAGCGGGACATTGAAGATGACCTCCCGCCCCAAAATGATGTCGTTTTGTTTTGAATTTAAAAAAAAAAAATTGGGTTGGAAATCATGGGCAAAAAAAAAAAATTTTAAGGCCCAATGTATCAGGCCCAATAGGAGAGGTCCATATAAAAAAAATAGATGTTTTATTTTTTCGTAAAAAAAAAAAGAAGAAAGCCACGTGGCGCGTGAGTCCACGTGGCATCTCCGTTTGACACGTGGAGGCCACAATTCGAAAGAACGCGGCGAGTGGAATCCACTGGACCAACGCGTGTCACATAATAGTCCCTGGAAGGCGGCGTGTGTCATACACACGCTGCCAGTGAGAGTGGAGTTTTTTTTTCTGTTTTATTTTTTTTCTCTGACTTGTTTTGGGGCGTTGGGGCGCGTGAAGTGTCAACATGAGATGCCGTTTATTCCGAAAAAATTCAATATCTTTAATATGATATACTTTATGAGTATTTTGGAAACCAGTGGATATATATTTATGACGTTTTAAATGTGTTTATTAATGTTTAAACCACTTTGGAACTTTTAAAATTTATTTGTTGATTCCAAATTGATTATTTTCATATTTGAATATGTTACAAACATATTTTTCTTATAGATGATTATTTTATCTTACTTTAATGTTAAGATGAAGTATGTTGTAGTTAATATTTTTGTGTTGAATACTCAATAATTATATGTTTTTTGATAAGTGGGAGTCTTTTAGAAGATGATATTTTTAAGAAATTAGAATTGTAAAAGTATTTATAGAATTCTTAACAGAGTTTAATAATGTTATTAATATTTGTATGATGGGAGATACAAACGTATACTGCTGATAATGAATTTAATAGTATTATTTTTTTCTGGTTAAGAATAATATAAATGCAAGACATTGTATACTATGTTGTGTTATATATGAGATATACTATAGTTCGATTTGTTTAGAGATGTGATAAATGTGAAATGGATTTGTCACAGAATCGAATATGGCAACTAAGAATATCATTGTTGAGTTAAATAAAGGGGACAAATTAAATGGTGATAATTGGGATATCTGGCATCGAAATGTGCAATATATTTTGGAAGAAGAAGAGGCAATTAAGCCTCTGACAACATTTGTAGTCCAACCTGTTGCTGGGAATACAGCTTAACACAGGAGAGATCAAGAGGTCTATGAGGCTTGGAAAAAGAAGAATAGCATTGCAAGAATTACATTGCTAAGCACAATAGCCGATGACCTCATGAGCGAATATGAAAAAAATAACACAGCGCAAGCCATATGGGCAGCATTAAAAGACAGGTTTGGTGGCACGTCCACCACTAAGCTTAGACGGTTAACTATTAAGTTTGACACATTTAAGCTTAGGCCAAACACTTCCATAAAATAACATCTAAGAGAGATGGCAAATATGATTAGAGAATTAAAGGAAGCTGGGCATACCTTGTCCGATGAACAATAAGTTCAGGCAGTGATAAGATCATTACCATCCAATTGGGAGCACATGAAGGTCAATCTAACTCATAATGAAAACATCAAGAATTTCAGTGATGTGGCCAAACACATGGAACTTGAGGATGAACGCTTGGAGGCATATAAGTCTTCTGGTCATGCCTATTACACTGAGGGTGTAGGTCCTTCTAATACAAAACCTGATTTTAAGAAGGGAAAGAAATCCAAAAAGAATGGAAAGAAAGAAGAGACCAAATTTATAAAAAGCAAAAAGGAATTCAAGAAGAAAGGAAAAAAGGGTGGGAAGAAGAAGAAAAATGACTTAAAGAAAGTCAAATGTTTTGCTTGCCAAAAGATGGGCCATTTTGCACGGGATTGCTCTGAGAAAAATGAGGATGAGAAGGTACTAGTAAATTATGTGAATTCACATGTTTCCTATGTTTCAAGTACTATTTTTTTTAACATATAATGTTTGTTCTTCTTGGATTTTGGACTCAGTTTTAACAGGCCACGTGACTAGGGATCGAGGATTCTATGTAGAATATCGTCGTTTCCCAGATAGATGTAAGTGGCTTTATGTAGGCAATAATGTAAAGATCAAAGTTAAAGGAATTGGAACTTGCAAATTAACTTTGCGAAATGGAAAGACATAATTCCTTCATGAAGTGCTTTATGCTCCTAAAATTCGACAGAATTTAGTTTCTGTTAAATGTCTTGTAAATTATGGGTTTAATGTAACCTTTCATGATAAAATAGCAGGCATATTTCATAATTCTGTATTTTATGGCTTAGTTTTCCTTATAGAAAAGTTATTTGTAATGTATATAATTGATGATTATAATATACATGATTGTTTTTCTACTTCTTGTGATACAACTGTTGACATGACTATTTGGCATGCTAGACTAGGACATATTAATCAAAATAAAATGATTAAACTAGCAAAAGAAGGTTTGTTAGGTTCCATATCCAATATGGAAATGTCTTTATGTGAAAATTATCTAGCAAGTGAGGTAACTAGAAAACCTTTCGGTAAGGGAACGAGATCAGAACAACCATTGCAATTAATCCATTCTGACATATGCGGTCCTATGAGCGTAAGGGCAAGGCACGGAGCTTGGTATTTTATTACTTTTATTGATGATTATTCACGATACGGTTATGTCTATTTGATTTCACATAAGTCTGAGGCTCTTGAGTGCTTTAGACGATACATAAATGAAGTTGAAAATCAAATGGACAATAAAATTAAAGTATTACGTACTGATCGAGGTCTTGAGTATTTGTCTGATCAATTTAAAGAGCTCTGTGAAGAAAAGGGGATAATTAGAAAGCTAACTATCCCTGGCACTCCTCAACAGAACGGGGTTGCTGAAAGAAGGAATAGAACACTTCTAGACATGGTTAGGTCAATGATGGCACAAGCAAACCTACCAATTTTATATTGGGGTGATACTCTAATGACAGCTACCTTCATACTTAACCGTGTGCCCTCAAAATCAGTCACTTCAACACCTTATGAGTTATGGACAAAACGCAAGCCAGATTTAATTATCCTTAGACCGTGGGGGTCGGCTGCATACATCCATAATGATTCTCATAAATATGAGAAATTAGGTCCTAGAGGTAAAAAGTGTATCTTTATAAGGTACTCTGAACAATCCAAAGGATACGTCTTCATAGGTGAAAATGAAGATGGAACAGTGACTGAAATTGAATCTAGAGATGCTACATTTCTTGAAAATGAATTCCCTAGCAGGGGAGAAATTGATCGTACTGTATCTCTTTATGAGACACAGGAACAAACGAGTATAAAACATATTGATAAGCAGGAATCATCCTAGAATGTCAATATAAGTGGGAGCTTAGAAAGGTCAACACAAAGACCTAGACAAAAGAAAAGACATAGACATGAAACTCCTACAAGAAAGAGTAACAGGGAAAGTATACCCAAGAGACGCTTTCAAATAGAAAGTGAAGCACTTGTTATTACTCCTGACCAGGATGATGAACCACGTTCAGTACAAGAAGCCTTATCAAGTTCTTCCAAGGATGAATGGAAAAAGGCAATGGAAGAAGAAATGAACTCAATGATAAAGAATCAAGTTTAGGAATTGATTGACCTACCAAAAAGGCGAAAAGCCATTGGGAATAAGTGGGTTCTTGAAAATTAAAAGAAAAGTGGATGGGTCAATTGATAAGTATAAGGCACGATTAGTTGCAAAGGGATATACACAGCAGGAAGGTATAGATTATGAAGATACCTTCTCACCCATGGTATGCTTTAATTCTATAAGAACTATTTTAGCAATAGTAAATAGTTTAGACTTGGAGTTACATTAGATGGATGTTAAAACTGCATTTCTAAACAGTGATCTGGATGAAGAAATCTATATGGAGCAACTATTAGGTTTCATTGAAAAAGGAAAAGAAAACAAGGTTTGTAAACTCAAAAGGTCTATTTATGGACTAAAACAATCATCCAGACAATGGTATTTGAGGTTTCATAAAGCGATAACCTCATATGATTTCCAAATGATTGAAGAGGACCACTGTGTCTATATTAAGCATTTTGAGGGTAATTTTATGATATTATCCCTATATGTAGACGATATACTATTAGCTGGAAATAATCTGAATTTAGTTATAACTGGGTAATTTTGAGATGAAAGACATGGGTGAAGCAGATTATATACTTGAAGTTAAGATCCAAAGAGATCGTTCAAAAAGAATCATATCTCTTTCACAAGAAAATTACATTAAAAAGATTCTTAAACGATTCAATATGAGTAATTGTAATCCCTTGGATACCCAAGTGGCTTATGGAGTAACCTTAAGCCATGATATGTGTCCCAAAACTGAGTCAGATCAAAAGAAAATGATGAAAGTTCCCTATGCTAGTGCTGTTGGTAGTCTAATGTATGCAATGATGTGTACAAGGCCAGATATCTGCTTTGCAGTAGGATTGGTAAGTAAGTTCCAATCCAATCTGGGTGAACATTACTAGAAAGCAGTAAAGATGATATTGAGATACTTAAAAGGTACATCTAACTATGTACTATGCTACGAAGGAAGTGATCTACACCTAGTTAGGTACTCCGATACTGATCTAGGCGGAGATGAGGAAGAGCGAAGATCGACTTCATGTTATGCTTTCTTGTTGAACAATGGCGCCATATGTTGGAGCAGCAAGAAGCAGACATGCATTGCTTTACATTTGTTGGAAGCTGAGTTCGTAGCATGCACCACAGCAGTACAAGAGGCTTTATGGTTGGAAAGGTTTATTGAACACCTTGGTTTTGGTAATGAGAGTACTAATCCAGTATTAGTGCACTGTGATAATACCGCATCCATAACCTATACTAAAGATCCCAAGTATCATAGTAAAACAAAGATATAGATATTAAGTATAATTTTGTAAGAGATTATATAGCACATAAAATTGTTACTGTACAACATATTTTGACCAAAAGTATGGTTGCTGATCCCCTAACCAAACCAATTGTCAATGAGACATTTGAAAAACATGTAAAAGCACTTGGTCTACGTAAAATGTAAAATTGCAAACTTCATGAAATAGATTTGTGATTAATTGAAGTATTTAATTATCATTATTGATTTTTTATGTTTGTATACAATGTCTAGTGCGTTGTACAGGCTTGTGAGGGTGGCTCTCTCACACGAGCAATCGCCTTTGACACTTAGGAAGAGTGTGCAAATATGAGATAATTTTGTTCACCAGTAAAGCGCTAGAATGCGCTAATATGGTATAGAAGAAACACAAACTATGTTGCCTCGACAATAGTGTAGCGTGTCGAGATGAGATCCATAAAAGATAATATAAGTATGGATCGAATTATGGACATCCATTTCTATGATGCTTGTAGCCAAACATCAAATTCTTCAACATTGACATTTAACTAGGGTAGAAGAATTTGGGTTTAGATATTAAGAGTGTCTAGACTTAAGTCTGTACAGTGTTAATAACAGAATACAAAAATGACGTACGCTCTTATGATGTAAGAGTAAGAGTAATACTGTAGCATGCGATTTATACCGTATGTGCTGGAGAACCGCAAATAGGAAACAAGTAAGAAGATCCTAGCTTAATTGTTGTGTGAGTCCTAGGAAGTTTATAATCCTTCCATGATATCCTTTGACTTTGACAGTATCACGAAAGTATGCTTCAGCGACTGCTAATTTAGCATATGTCTTATGATCATGATAGATACGATCTATGATATTATGTTAGGAAAGCGGTTGATGTATATTGGAGTGTTACCTGGGCAAAAGAAAGATTACTTGGAATATACACAAATATGTTAGTGTCTGAGATATGTCCTTTATGATATTATTATTAATAATTTCATAAGTGTGGACACTAAGCATATGAGAAAGGCAATCTGAGTTTTATGTTGACTCGAAAAGGATTAGATTAGCCATGTGAAAGTGTATATACGTAAATTTAGGATATATAAGGAACAATTTTAAAATCGAGCTACACGAAGAAGGTTGTCTTGTGCTGGTCTCTGTATAAGAGATTTCTAGTACAAACACCTATATGCAGATGTCATGCCTACGTGGTCACGATAAAGCACTGAGTATGAAAGAAGGAAGAAGAAGAAAAGACGTAACTAATCCACCAAGTGTGAGTGGGAGATGTTGGAAAATGGGTTGGTCCACCCTTGATGGATTAGGCCCAAGCCCAAGATGTTGGGGCAATAATATAAATAATATAAATTTTGGGTTAATACATGTAATATTCCCCAATTATTAAGAATCATATTTTTAACCGATAGATTATAACTCTTCGGGAGATATTATTTCACCGATATGTTATGTCTCTCCATCGGAAAGATATATTGTTTCCTTGAAGAAATGACATGTCGGTAGAGAGGAAGGGGCACGAAGAATGCTATAAATAAGCGTAAAGGGTTCAGTTGAAACAAGTAATCTGGAATACATAAATTTCTAGTATATTGATTCCTTATCCTCATACTATATTTCTCTTTTCTTCCTGTCTTGTGGTGTATTTGTTGTGCGTCATAATCACTTCCATCACTGTGATCCGATTAAGCGTGGGTACGAAAGTTTAACATTTGCACTCCAGGTACTCCCAAATATTCTTACAAATATTGATTAGATTAGATTATATTTTATGAATTATTTTAGATAATCTAATTGATTTATGCATTTAGGCTTGTTTTCGGGCCTATTTAAAATTGGTCTGTTTTCTAATTACCTGTAAGGCTACTTGAAGCTTTAAAAACTATATGCTTTTTTAACAAGTTTCATGCCAGGCTAGACCTTTGTATAGACCATGCTCATATGAAAAAAAAAATGCTTATGACATGGCTAGGCTCAAACAAACCTGTTACTAGACAAGCCTGGCTTGTTAAAAGTAAAGCATGACCTGTCCTATTTTCACCCTACTCATAAGTCTTCAAGTTTGTGTTCCGCATAGGCTCCAAAAAGTCTTGGCATACACAGACTCTTTGGAGTCTTATCGCTTGATTATTAGATTGTGGATCTAACCACTCATTGAGTTCGGAGGTTTCTGCCACTAGAAATATTATATATTCAGATTTGGAGGTTGAAATTCAATATGCACCCAAACACACAGTGCAATGCGCCGATTATCTCTCTAAGGCATCAAACTAAAATAGTGTAGGAATGGTTTTGTTACCAGCACTACCACCTGGCTGGAGCACATATCTGGAGTAGGACAAGATGGAAAGCTGGCGAGTTGAGCCAGAGGCTGTTTTAGTGTAACATGTTCAATCAATAAGCTTGCCATTTTGATTTTAAAAAAAAGAAGAGAATAGTGCCCTACGAATTAAGAGCAGTAAATCCATATAAAAGGCTAAATCAAAGCCTGGATCCCATGTCTCAGTGTGAGAGTGAGAAGCATCTTGGAGCCTTGGGAAAAGTCCAAGCTCATAAAGACACATAAATTAATAAATGCAACAGACAAGGTCTCACCCTTCTGTACTCTTCTTAAAATGCTCACCAAACAATTCAATGAGGTACCATTCCAATTACCAACGGTACTCTACTTAACATGCTTCACACTTGGATTGGACCTTCCTATATTTACTTACAATTTAATGCCTCTACTGTTTTTGCAAGAGTTTGAAATTTTAAGTGTCTTTATCCTTTATATAAGTTTTAATTGAAGTTATTTAAGTATTTAATGTATTTTTTTGTCCATAATTAATTATATTATTTCTTCTCATCTTTTTTCATTTTATATTTTCTTTCATATTTTCTCTTATTACTATTCTATTTTTCTCTTTTACTTGTGCACTTAAATAATAAGGGCATATTTGGAAAAATAGTTCATTTCTTATTACTTTGGTCCTATTTATAAATTCAAATTAACTAACTCTCATATACTAAAAAAAATTAGTTAACTCATTAATTATGTGATACTCTTATCTATGATTAGTTTCAAAAGTCAACATGAATAAATTCTTTTTGTTTATTACAATCAATAGAGGTAAAAAAAAGTAAAAAAAAAATGTATTTATTACTCTGAAATTGAACTTATAATAAAAACCAAAATTTTTAGTTAAAATGAATTATAAATATGATCTGAGTGGTATATATTTATTATTTTTAATTTATTTTAACTAAATTTAATTATTTTTTAAACTGCGTAATTCAGTATTAGGTTCTTGTGAAAAAAAACTGGAGGTGGTATTTATTTATTTATATCTTCTGTGATAAGAACTAAGAAGCTGTAGATGTGAATAAAATGTGTGTTATATAGTAAGAGACAATGGTTTGTAACCAAAATAGGATGCTGATGGCTCATTCCAGATTTCAAGTTTGAATGGTAATGCTTGAAAAAGTAAAAGGCCACTCACACGTTTGCTCATGCTATGTATAGAAATAATTGATCCTACAAACAATCAAACAAAATCTAAATTTGGAAGTTTATGCAAAGATGGTTAAAGTAAGCCTCATCCTCATCAAAAGCCATCACTCCTGCCTCTCTCCATAAGTCAACCACTACCCTTAGTCTTAGCCTTCTCACCTTTAATCTTTAAGACTGGCTTAATATTTGTTTGGGATAGTGATTTGAACATTTAAAAGTAATTTTTTAATTGTGATTTATGGTATACGATGTAAGTATGTAAGATGAGTTTTGTCTCGATTTACATAAAAAACATTTATAAAAGCTCTTCAATATGATGAAATTATCCCTTTGGTTTTGTTTTCGGGGGGGGACTACCGTTAACCCTCACCAACATAATGCTTGTTTAGAAAAGCGATAGGAACCTTCAAAGACAGTTTTTCAATCATGATTTACGGTATACGAAATAAGTATTTGAGAGAAATTTTGTTTCGACTTACATAAGTAAGCACTTTTGAGGATCCCAAAAGTGATCCCAAATAAGTGCATAATCTTTTTGTGTATAAATGGTTTTATAGCTTCAATAACAAATGGTTTGAATTCACTATGGAATATGAGATAATGGTTCATTAGAGTTTTTTTAGAGATTTTAAATATTTAGATTTGTTTTATTAATATTATTTGAAGAAGGATATTCATTCATTAGGATTAAGATTTTATATATGGGTTTATTTTTTAGTACTATTTGTTTTACATTATTTTAGATTTATTTACTTTCAATAAAATTAGAATATTTAGATGGGCCAGAGCATCTTACCATTATCTTCAGATTTGAATTTAAATTATTATTATTTCAAGAGGATTCTAAATAGAGTTTAAGGTTCTCTATCTGTAAAAGGATTTGATTATGGGTGAAATTTTGGAATATTTCGGCCTCCTCCCTCGTTTCTCTTTTTTCTCTCTTCCCCTTTTTCACATCAATTCAACTCTCATTTCTTAGGGGGAAAAAAAATAGATAAATAAATTCGGGCCGAAAAAGATGCTTCTCTTCTTTCCTTGTCAAATCTGCATAATTCCAAACGAGGATGCCAACCAAGACCCAAAAATCACTTTCATCCCTGGACCGGAACAGAAAAGACAAGAGGCAGAATAATAACCTTAAATAGGCCCAACCACAAGAATTTCCACAAATTAAAACTAAAAAAAATTAAAAATCCTAAACTGCTGCCATTTGGGTTCCTTGTTCATCACCTTTGGGGTTCTTCTCAAACAAGGTCTCTAATTCTTCCAAGCTCTTGCCTTTGGTCTCTGGTATGAACGCATAGAAAAACAGTGTCCCCATGACCATTATCCCACACAACACGAAGAACATCCCCCCAAACGTTATCTTCTTCGATATCGATAAGAATGTCATCGACACCACCCCGGAAACCAGCCTGTTCACCGATATCGCCAAGCTCGAACCTTGGGCTCTAATACTCGTCGGGAATATCTCCGATGAGTACACCCATGTTATGGGCCCAAGCCCAATCGAGAAAAATGACACGTCAGCACATACTGCCACCACACTCAATAGTATGGCCCAAAGTGGCTTTTCGGGTGACTTGTACAGAACCAATGAGCCCAGGCCCAGCGCAGCTAAAGAAACGGCCATGCCCGATGAGCCGATTAACAGTAAGGGTCGTCTTCCGAACTTGTCAAGGTAAAATGCAGAGACCAACACGAAGGTAGCTTTGGCTAGACCCATGATTACGTTCACGCCGAAGAGGTGTTTCTTGTTGTGGATCCCGGCGGCTCTGAACACTTCCGGGCAATAGTACACGACGGCGTCGTTCCCCGAGGCTTGCATGAAGAAGTTCATTCCGATGGCGGTGAGCAGCATGCGACGGACTGCTGGTGTGGGTCTTAGCAATAGCTCCTTCCAGACACCTTTCCTAGTCCCTTGGTCGGCGGCGATTGCTGCCGTTGAAGTGGAAATTTCCTGGAGTCTTTCCTCTGCTTCCTCCGGCGACGACGAGGTTTTCAGAAGGACCTTTTTTGCCTGCTGGATCTTTCCTTTCATGACGAGCCAGCGAGGGGATTCCGGCATGAATCCGACGCTGATAGCGATGGCGATTGCCGGCGCGGCGGCGATGCCCAGCATGAGCCTCCAGCCGAGGTGTAGCGGAAGAGTGGCGAGGAAGTAGTTGATTATGTAGCCGATGAGGATGCCGAAAACGATGAAGACTTCGGGGAGGGAGGTGAGGAGGCCGCGGCTCATGGCTGGAGAGAGCTCGGCGGTGTAGAGCGGAGCAATCATGAGGGCATAGCCGACGCCAACTCCGGCGACCATCCGACCGGCCAAGAGAAACCAATAATTAGGCGCGAGACCCATCAAAAGGGCACCTAACAAAAACGTGAATGCGGCGAACACAATGGTGTATCGGCGGCCAATCCAGTCGGACATTTTTCCAGAAGCAAGAGATCCAAACAGAGAGAACACATTCAAAACACCAACCAGGATTTCTTGCTTGCCGTACGTGATTTTCATATCCTCCTTTATCAAAATTGAAGCACCGCTCATAGCCCCAATATCTGCAAAACGCACAAATCACAAGGCACACATATGAATCGAATTCAATCAATTGAAGCCATGAAACACTGAATTGAAGGCAGAGAAAAAGCATTTCGACCTACCATATCCGAGGAGAACGGAAGTGACTGAGGCAAGAAGAGCACACACCACTGTGTATTGATTGGGTTGAGGTTTGGGCTTGGTCTCAATGCTTTTGTTCTCATCCATTTTTTCTTCGTTCTAGGAAACGAGAGTGAAAATCAGAAGAAGAAAAAAATAGAAGGATGAGATTCGATTGGAGAAGAGGTTACAGGTAAAGCAAATTGTAGGAGTAGGGGTGGGTGAATCACGAGAGCAACGAGTGTGAGGAGTTACAGAGAGAGGAGGAAGAAGAAGGAGAAGCAAATGCAAAACAACGGATAATGCAAAACCTTGGCTTTGGCTGGCATTTAACTACAATTTATTAATCATTACTCCCATCGCCATCACAAAACTAGGAGTCGAGAGTGAAACTGAATTTCGCATTGCATTTACATTTTTGCCCCTGATTAGCTCTCATGTTTACATCCTCTTTTCCTATTTTTTAGCCGAACTTTTGGTACATCACACAACCGAAAATATCAGTGTCTACACTGTGGTCAAGTCTTCTACAATTTTGCCGATCAAATTTACACCTTTATCCGCTTTGTCTAAATTGGTTTGCTCATCAAGAATATTGCGGATTGCTTTTTCCAAAAACTTCATTAAAATTTTAATAATAAATAACCTGCTTGGTCCCTTTAAAACTATATATCATATTGCACGTCCCTATAATTTTTTTTTAATTTTTTATTAGCTTATTGTAGTTTTTATTCTCATTATAATTTTTTTGATCATAGATATGGTTCTGTATAGTCATAATTTGTTAATTTATAAGAAAAACCATGTTAGTAATTCATGACATGAGTCTCTCTTTGGATTAACTTTATCGTATGGATCTACATAGAATTAAAATTAACTAGACTACATATCATATATAGATTCAAGTAAACGATTATGGGTCTAATATTTTTTATTTTGATAATAACTAACATTATAAAAATACTTATGTCAAATTCTTTGTATATGTTGTATCACCAATCGCATGTTACTAACCATATGTCCTATTTTTGAAATATTATTATTTAATTATAAACCCCACATGACACAAAAAATCTCTCTACTAGCTTATATTGCGGAGTATAGAATGTTTCGTATATTTTGGATTGGATAAAACAGATTTGATTATGATCTTTTGTTCTTATTGTCCTCTGCCTCCTCTTTTCTCATCTCTTTATTTAGATTAAAATTTGAGCAGTTCAAATTTATTGTTTTATAAAAATATAATAAAAAATAAAATTATTAATAAATAAATAAATTTAAAAACTACTAAATCTTAGTTAGATAATTCAAAACTGTAATTAAAAATATTTTTTATATAAAAGATTAATTCTGAACCACTAAAATGTTAATCTAAAGGCTGTGATAGTAATGCAAAAAAGAGGAGTGTAAGAAAACGATAAGAGTAAAGAATCATAATCAATATCAGATAACACAGCAAGATGTTTCAAATAATAAGTATTATGTATCACCTACAAGCAAACAAACAACCACGTAATTTATGTTATTATTATTATTTTTTGCTTATGCAATTTATGTAATTTTTTTTATGAAAACAATTTATGTTATTTTACTTTAACTCAATTGGAGAAATAAGATAGCTTTATCGGTATGATTTTCTTGACCTACAAAGTTTAAACTCTGACGAACTTTTTTTGTTGTTAAAAAAGACTTGTATCAAATCTCCCTGCTTGATATTGAACTACCGTTAATTAATTAAATACAAAAATTGACAAGTAATTATGAAGTATGAATTATTTTCTTGTGGTAAGCTCAATCAGATTTGAAGTTCAACTTGAAAATATGCATAAATAAAAGAAGAGTGAAGAAGGAAAAAAGTAATGAAATTTCACATCAAATGTCTATAAATGAGTTTTGTCGCATTTACCAACTGGGTGATTGGGAGAAAAATCCAAGGCAGTTCATTAATTGCATAAGAACATGCGTGGAAGGGTCACTTTGAGCTTGTGTTTCTTTTATATATATATATATATATATATATATATATATTTGCATATATATTATGCATTATTCAGCTTTCCTCATGCAACTTTGTCTCCTCAATATCAAGACAATTTTTTTTTTTTTTGCCAACCAATGTTAAGACAATATTACACATAATCGTCTTCACCCTACTATCCTCATTAATTTTCTAATCATTTAAAACTTTATTAGAGAATAGAGAAAACTACTATTAGGTTCAATTCATAAATCAAATTTTTCCACGTGTGATTTTTATTATTAATGATATATACTTTAATAAAATTTTGAAGTTTCCTTCCTGTGAATTTTTGTTAATTAGAAAAAAACTATATGCTAAGATTCGCTTCGAGAATTTGGACCCAACGGATATGTACAAGCAAACTATGGACAAAAAATTTTGGCCCTTTTTAAGTTGGAACTTAGAAGGAGACAAATTAAACCTTATGGCCTTGTAGAAAGGCTTAAATTTTGAGGTATTGGGAATGTGACTAGTAGGAGTGGGATTGAGAATGAAAATGATGGTTTAAAATTACTTTGGGTATAAGATAATATTTATAAAGAATGCTTATAATAATTTTATTTTAAATTAGACATAAATTCTAAAAAGACTATAATACTCTTGCTATCAAAATAAAAAAAGGCCAGCAACTCCATTTTCATTCGAATACTTCATCATCTTCTAAGGCGTCCACCCATCACAACAGATTCATTAAAGCAAAATCCACAATAAACAAATCAATTAGACTTATTTAAAGTAAAATGAAAAACAATTAGATTTGGGATTTGGAGAATGATTTCAAGAACGAACCAGAAAGGTAAAGAAGATTGTTAAGTTTCCTGGACCAGCCCATACGCATTACAATAATGAACTGATCTTATTGAACTGAACCAGAGAAAATATTACAACCACACTATTCTGTATGTCCAGATCCTATTTATACCAGCTAACAAAATACACTAATAACAAGTCATTAAACCACCTATACAAACTACATATCTACCCCTGCTTACACTCCCCTTTAAGTTGAGGGCGATATATGTCAATTGTCCTCAACTTGCTCAAAAGATTTTTCTGCACATCTTGGCTTACTGCCTTTGTCAATAAATCTTCTTGCTACTACTTTGACCGGACATACACCAAGTCAATCAATCATTTCTCTAATTTCTCCTTCACATGGTGACAATGAATCTCGATATGTTTAGTATGCTCATGAAACACCGGATTTACAACAATGTGTATTGTTGCTTTGCAGAAAATCCTCACGGGAGCTCCATGCTGAATGTCAAGATCTCCAAGCTAAGTAACCTAAGCGCCTAAACCACTTCAAAAGTTGCCATGCTAAGGGCTCTCTATTCTAATTCTGCTGAAGACTTGGAAACAATACTTTTCTTCTTCGTTTTTCACATCACTAATGATCCTCTAAACTTCAGTAGATAACTAGTGATTGACCTTATTGTTGTTCTGCAAGCGGCCCAATCTACGTCGCAATAACACTCTAGCACCAACTCGCTCTTTGAACTTAGCAAAATTCCTAGCCCTAGACTATCTTTCAAGTATCGGATGACATTTATTGCTACTGTATAGTATGCCTTTGTAGGTTGTTTCATAAATTGACAAGCTCGACTACACAGAAAAAGAAATATCAGGACGAGTCATAGTAAAAAATATGAGCTTACCAATCAATTTTCTATATCTGTCCGGATGTCGATACAGATCTTCCTCCTTGTCCTTTCCTTCCTCAAAGGCCATTAGTTTATGATTTTGAGCCAAGGTCACTGTAAGTGGCTTGCAACCACTCATACCTATCTCACACAATAAGTCAAGAACATATTTCCTTTGACATAACATAATTCCTTTTTCAAACTTAGCTACTTCAATTCCAATAAAATATTTCATTTGTCCTAAATCCTTAATCTTAAAATGTGTATGCAAAAGGGATTTTGTTTCATTTATCCCCTTTTCAGAACTACCAGTTATGAGAAAGTCATCTACATATACTAAAACCATAACCATACCATCATCATAGCGTATAGTAAACAATGATGAATCATTTTTACTTTGTGTAAAACCTCCATGTTTTAATGTTTGGGAGAGCTTCCGATTCTACTGTCGTGAGACTTGTTTCAAGCCATAGAGGGATTTTCTTAATTTGCACATCATGTGCTCCCCCTCACTATTAAATCCATGAGGTACCTGCATGCATACTTCTTCATGGAGGTCTCCCTGCAAGAAAGCATTTTGCACATCTATTTGATACAATTTCCAATCATTAATGGCAACTAACTTTAGAACAAGGCGAATAGTAAGCACTTTCACTACCGGGGAAAATGTTTCATAATAATCAACACCTTCCCTCTGAATGTATCCCTTTGCTACCAATCATGCCTTATATTTATCTATCTTACCATTTGAATCATATTTAATTTTATAGACCCACTTACACCCAATGGGCTTCTTGTCCTTGGGAAGAGGAACAATTTCCCAAGTTCTGTTGCTCTCAAGAGCATCCATTTAAACTCTCATAGCTTGTATCCATTCTGAATATTGAATAGCCTTATTGTAACTAACAGTTTCTTCTATTGATCAATACTGCATAGAAAAGACATATGATTAGATGAACAATTATTATAAGAAATATATTGTTCAATAAGATATGCACACTTTCCCCTTTTCTTCTCACTATTTTATGTAGTTCAAGCTGAGCAGACGTAGTCTTTAGACTAGATGGGAGGCCTTTTATCTCTAGTAGGAAGAGACTCAATATATTCCAAATTAGGCTGAACATCCATATTTAGTAGAGATTAATGCTGATGTTCCTACATGTTAGTATCAGCTGATCCAACCTGTACTATGTTTTGTTTATCAAGAGAATTCATAAGAGTTTTTAAATCAAACCAAAACATTCCCTTTAATTCTTAGGTAATTTCGTTGTTATTATGCTGATCATTGTCTCGAAATGGGTACTTATTCTCTGTTAAACTCACATGCCAACTTACAAATAACTTGTCAGTTTTAGTATCCAGCAAAAGAAAACCCTTTTTGTTCTCAGGATATCCTAAAAACACATAGGATTTTGCTCTAAGTTGTAATTTATCATCAACAACCAGATCTGTAGCAAAAACTTCCCATGCAAAGGTTTTCAAATTTGATAGATATGCCTTATTTCCATAGACAATATCAAAAGGGGTTTTATATCCTAATAGCTTAGAAGGAATTCTATTGATAATGTGAGTGGCCATTTTCACACATTTCCCCCAAAATCTGATAGGGTCAACAGATTACAAAATTAAACTTCTTGTTATTTGTATGATAGTTCTATGCTTCCTTTCCACAACCCCATTTTGTTAAGGGGTGTAGGGACATGTTAGTTCATGCATGATTCATTTTTCTTAAAAATACAATTTTAATTCAGTGTTTGTAAATTTTGTCCCATTGTTACTACGCACATGTTTAACAGAAATAGAGAATTGATTAAGCACATATGCACATAAATTTTTAATACAAGTCACAACATTAGTCTTAGATCTCATAAGAAAAATCCATGTGGACCTAGAGTAGTCATCAATAATGGTAAGAAAGTAATGGTATCCTTGATGTGTAGGGGTCCTATAAGGACCCCATATATCAACATGATTCAGTTCAAAGCATCTTTTGGTTTTAATGCAACTACGAGTGAAAAGAAATTTGGTTTGTTTGAATTGAACACAAATTGAACATTCTTTATTCATATACGTTTTATCACTACTTACAATATCCAAGTATTTCATTATAGAGGTAGGTGCATAACCTAATATTTGATGCCATAAGTCCACTTGGGATGTTTTACAAGTATTATTAGCATTATCAGAAACATGAAGAACATTGTCTTTGCAAGAGTTAAAATTATTATCATCATTATCAGAAACATGAACAATATTCATAGCAGAGAATCTCTTTTCAACTTTAAACATGTATAAGCCTCCAATTTCTCTACCAATCAACTTGATCTTCTCATCTGGAAGGCCCTACATTATACATAAATTAGAAAAAAATGAAGCCATACAATTATGCTCTTTAGTGAGTTTAGACACTGCTATCATATTAAAATGAAGTTGTGGGGGCATATAGCACATTATGTAGAGTCGCATTATTAGCTATTTGTGCACTACCTATGTGAGTTACGAAAATATGCCTTCCATTAGGTATTTTAATAGTCTCAATGGGTCCATTATATTCTCTACAATTATTCAAAAGACTCAAATCTCATACCATGTGTGTTGTAGCACCTGAATCAATAATCCAATTGCCATGTATTTTGGAAAAGTTAGGAATACTCAAACCTGTACCATTAAAGGTGTGAACTATGCATTCTTCATCTCGCTTTAACAGATCCAAGATATGCTCATATTGAGACTGGGTGAAAGTAGGAGCTATCATGTTTACTGCAGTACCCACTGCCTCAGAACGTGGAGATGAATCTCTGATTTCTTGACCCATTCCCTTATCTATCTTCCCTGAAAATTGGGAGGATAGCCTACAATTTGGTAACAAGTCTCCTTTGAGTGCCCCTTTTTACGACAATGGGAACACTCTAGGCCATGTTCACTACGACCTCTCCCTCTTCCTCGGCCACTCCCCCTGGCTATCATTGCCATATTTTTAACAGAGGAGTTTTCTTTCACTATTAACAATGAGGCGCTGTGTCTCATCTTGCAATACCATACCATAGGCATCGTTAACAAAGGGAAGTGGAGACATCAATAGTATTTGAGTTCTTGCTTAATGTACGATTCATCCAAACCCATTAAGAATTGTAACAACCTCTATTCTTGAATCACATCTCCTTGAATTTTTGAAGCCTCACAAGTATACAATGGGGTGGATAATAATGTGGACTGCTCTTCCCACAACTCTCTTAGTTTTGAAAAATATATGGAAACGGACATACATCCCTACTTGAGAGAGCTGATTTCTCGATGCAGTGCAAAGATCTTAGTTTCATTCTTATCGAATTGCTCTTTGAAATCTTCCCAAACATGATTTGCACTCTCGAAAAAGATAATTCCGTTAGATAGCTCTTTTGAAATCTAATCCAATTAGCCACGAAAGTATGACGGCGTTGCAGCGATCCCATTGATTGTGTAAATATATATCATACGAATCCTTCTTACAGCTTCCACCGATAAACCCAAGCTTTTGCATCCTCGGAGAACAATCTTCATCACATGGCTCCACACCGTGTAGTTCTCCATTCTAGTAAGGACATGTGGAACCAACGTTAATGCTTGCATATTAGACGGATGCAGGTAAAGCGGGTGGGTGAACGCCAGATTTACGGCGGAAGGATTCTCGGCGTCGCCACTCATCTCTAGAATTTATTGCCCGATCTTGAGATTCAGACTGTGCGGTCTTGGGCCTTCTTTTCTCTTTCTTGGACTGGGTCTCTTATCGGGTCAGAACCTATGGCTTTAGTACCACATTAAGTTTCCTAGACCAGCCCATATGTATTACAATAATGAACTGATCTCATTGAACTGAACCAAATAAAATAGTACAACCACACTATTTTGTATGTCCAGACCCTATTTATACCAGATGACATAATACACTAATAACAAGTCATTACACCACCCATACAAATTACATATCTACCCCTGCTTACAACAACAAAAGGGTAAAACTTCTAAATGCAAGAGTGAATCACTGAAATCAGAGACGTCTATTGGCATAGGTTGTCATCTCCATCTCTCTCACCATGGTAGTTTCTTGTATCTTCCTCTTTCATCCTCTCCTTCAAATGAAACTCAAAAACATTGATGCCTTCATAACAATGTTGTTAAGGGAGGATGGAGACGATGGTCTCCAATGACATTATTAGGGGAGAGAGGGAGGGAGGGAGGGAAGGAGGGTGTTTGGGGGGGGAGACGACGTGGTAGAAAAAGGCGACTGGAGACAAAGGAGTTTAACGGAGATGGAAGATGGGGAGTTGATTGGGACAGATTGCAGTTGAAGGGATAATTTTGTCCTCAAATTTTCTAATCCCAGCACTGAATCTCCAATACCATGTGAGAGGTAGGTTTTTAGCAATCCCACTTTTATGGTACTTTTAATCCAAAGTTATCCTGAGCCGCTTGTACCAAATATCACAAAATGGTCAATTCTAGTGCCAACCCCTCCAATATCAAGTACAAGTACAGACTCAAAAACTCCATGAAATTAGTGGAAGCTGGTGAAGAGAAAAGGAAGACATCGGTGCCCTAGAAAATTGGGTAATACAGTTGAAGAGCAACCCGAGAATATGATCGCAGATGGAGTAAATGAAGAACGGGTCAGACTCAGAGGAAATGACCCGAGGAAAAAAAATAACCTACAAACCTTGGATTTTGATACCATGTTAAACTATTAGGCCCAGAAGGAAATGAAATCATTTGGAATCATTATTATTGAGAAAATGAGAAAATGCACACTGAATAGGATGGGGTCTTAATATTTATAGACACCCAACATACAAAACCACCATGTTCAACTAACTAATTAACTATAACAATATTACAAGATATCTTTAAGTAGTTACAACAACCTTAGTACCCCTTCTGCATAATAAATCACAAAACTCTCTCCCTCTATCTAATCAATCCTTTAACTTTATCACTTCACTATCTAATTGGAGAAATCGTGTTCGTCAACAAGGTTGGGGACTTTGTCGTTCACCATTCTATTGCTATTCCCCTTTGGGAGTTGATTGATTCTTTGAATACCAACTTGCAAGGTGAATGAATTTTTTTTTTGGGTTATTTATATTGAATTGCTATTATGTTCTCATTCATTCTTAGAATGCTAGCTTTTGTTGAAAATACTGGATTATGGAATGAAAATTACAACACCTGAACCCCAATGAACCCAATACCAACTTCTCCCTCTTCAAAGATATATATATAGCTTTAATGTCAAATTCCTGAGAACATCTGTAATGTAGGTTTTGAGTTAAAGCAATTGATAGTGAAGAGTTAGGAAAAGTTTGGATGACATAATGGAGAAAAGGTAGAGTGAAGGTGTGAAAAGAATGAAGAACAAAGATGGACTTGGGTAAAAGAAGAGCATATTTTCAGGTAAAAAAAAACAGACGAGATTGGACCCATAACATCTAATCCACCTATAGTCAGAAATTCAAACCAACCCGTTGGGTTGTGGGCTGGTCTACCATACCTCACGGGCCAAACAAGGCGGGCTGGTGCAGCTTGCATCTTGACGGGTTAGAAAAACACCAACCCGAGCCTCGTATTAATATTTTTAATTAAAAAACTAAAAAAAGGGGGAAGAATGTTGGCCTTACTATATATTTTTTTTTAGTACCGAAAAAAGGAAAATCAAAATAATCTATTACAAAAATTATTTTTTTAAGAAGCCATATTATATATATATATATTGGAGGCATGCTTAATTTAGTATTTTACACACAAACACACTCTTAATTTTTTTTCCCATTCTTTGCATTAAGCCTTATGATGTTCCATTTATATTTTAGTCCTATATATTTTAAATCTTATGGTTGATTACTTGTAAGGAGAAACTAAAAAAAAACAAGATGGTTTAGGCGGGCTAACCCGCAACAACCCACATCTAGGCGAGGGCGGGCTGCTATAGCCAGCATCTTGGTGGGCGGGCTGGCGGGTTGGGCAAGCTCGCTGAGCCTATTTTAGCAACTCTAAATCCACTAAGTGTGAATGAGAGATGTTGAAACATACTTAGTCTACCTTTGTGAATTAAGGCTGAGGCTCAATGCAAGTGGGGCTACTATGTGAATAACAATAAATATGGATCTAAAGTGGGAGATTTACCTTTATGGTTTAAAAGTTAAATTCTTTTTCTTTTTCTTTTTTTTGATAAAAAGACAAAATGAAATTAAAATAACCAAGGTTTACAAGTTACATAAAGATAACAGTTAAAAATGAGAACTTACAAATTATAAAACGCAGACTTTGGAATAACCCTTCTCACTATAAAAAAACAGAAAATTAGCGACGGAATAAAAATCCGTCACTAATCCCTCACAAATTCCGTCACTAAAATTAGAGACAAAACTTTTCCGTCACTAATTACATTCTGTGGCTAAATTCCGTCTCTAATTCCGTCATTAATAATTAGCGACGCAAATTAGTGACAGAATTTTTCTGTCACTAATTAGCGACAGAATTACATTCTATTACTAAATTTCGTCTCTAATTTCATCATTAAATATTAGCGACAGAAATTAGTGATGGAAACATTACATCACTAATTTTCGTCGCTAATCCGTCTCTAATTTCCGTCACTAATAATTAAATTTTTCAATAATTAGATTTTTTTTTCATAATTATAAAATTTTTAAATAATTTAAATTTTAAATTATTACAAATTTATAATATAAATATTAAAATAAATAAATAAAAATGATTAATTCATATTTATTTTTGAAATTGAAATTATAATATAATATATTTGAATTTTAATAATATATTATATACAAATACAAATTTTATAAATACAAAAAAAATAAAAAAAATAAAAAAATGAATAAAAAAATATATTAATAATAAAAATTTGGGTAGGACATTTACATAAAGTAAAAAAACTAAATTGAAATATTTAATAATATATTAAATTTTTTATTTCTATTTTTGTTTGCAAAGCGAAATGTGTGTGTGTGTATGATTTTACATTTAAATTTCACAGGTTTTCTTTAGCTTAATTGGTAAAGGCACTGATATACACGTGAGAGGTCATGGCTTCGAATCCCAACTTATTCACAAAATGCAACCAATTTATGACTTGGATACGTGGTGCGCAATGGAGCTAATCTGTCACAAATTAGCGACCAAGTTCAAAATTCTGTCACTAATCAATTAGTAATAGTCTTTTTATTTACGAAACAAATTCCGTCGCTAATTCAATTTTTTTTTGTAGTGTCTTATAGGGGCAGAAAAATAAAAAAGCAAAGCCAATATTTCCTGCCATGTAATATTAATGTTTGCATAAAGATCCAAATGAGGCTTGAGGAAACACTTATCCACCCACTGTGTGGTTAAAGTGAATGAAGAACCAGGTTGTAGTAGCCTTGTGTTACGAATCTAGAAGAGTGCAACCCTGAAGCATTTGGAAAGAAGGTGATTCCAATTGTCACTTGGTTTAGCTATATAAATTCTTTGATTAGAGAACCATTACAACAAATGAATTACGACAAATGAATCCATGACAAAAATGCTTTCGCAACTTCCTGTATTTGTGAAGAATAATATGCCATCCTTCATTCTACAAAGACAAACAATAAGTAATAGGACGATTTGTTTTGATAACATTTTCGTGATTCGAATAATTAGAAAATGTTAAATCTTGAAAGGTGACAGACTGCTCAATCTCCTGGATATTGTGAAGACTTTCTCTCTTTTACCATGATGTAGGGCTTGATTTCTTTTCTTCTATAAAGTATGCAAGATACAAATCATCTAATAAATTAGATGTATGAGACCATCTATATAAAGATTGAAAAAGGTATCTTTTTTTTAAGAAAAAAAATTTAATTTCTAGTAACTACACACACGTATAATGTGGGTTGTGGGAGTCAGTTTTGATTTAGTGGGAGTTAATTTTGATTTAGTGATGATAATTCCCAGAGAGAATTCTCAATGCACTCTCTCGATTCTCTCGTCTCTTCTCTCTTTGGAAGTCAACTGGCTTGGACAAAACACCATGTTCTTATTTACTGCTGTATATGGTAGTCCTTAACAACAATTCATAAAATATATTTGGCAGGATCTGGGGTAGCTAGCTACAAATATTTCATCTCCATGGTTGTTGGCTGGTGATTTTGACGCCATACTCAAACGAGATGAGAGAAGAGGGGGTCTGTACAGAGAGCACACAGCTGTGAGGCCTTCAATAGATTCATTCAAAGCAATGAGCTTATTGACATGGGCTCAAATGGCCCTAAATACACGTGGAGAAGGGGCACTCTTCTCATGCGCTTGGACCGTGCCATCTGCAATACCAGGTGGATCCATTTCTCTCCTAGAAGCTGGGTGGATCATTTGCCTAAAGTACTATCAGACCACCGACCCATCTCAATCAATTTGGGTTTGGATCAACAACAGGGTTCACCCATCAAACCCTTTAAGTTTTTGCAAACGATTACTCCTTCGAAGACTTAAAGGCATCCAAGCTAAACCAGAGGATCAAAATGATGCCTCCTATGATTTTCTCATGGAACTTGAGGTTTCGCTGAGAGAAGAATTTGAGGAGGTATGTTTCAAAGAGGAACTCTTATGGCTTCAGAAATCCTCCTTTGAGTGGATTTGCTTGGGTGATCGCAATACTCATTATTATCATATGAAGGCGTTGATGAGAAGGAATCGCAACTGCATCGCCAAACTTAAGGCCCAGGATGGTTCTTGGATATCGGACGAGGAACAGTTATCCAGATTCGTTGGCCAATTCTTTATGAACCTCTACTCGCTAGATGACGCTGATTCCCATCCCTTTCCACTTCAAGGTGCTTTTCCCGAAATATCTGACCAATAGATGCTCGCCTTGGAAAGAATGGTGACAATTGAGGAAGTCAAACAATCCCTCTTTGAAATGCAACCTCTTAAATCACCAGGTATAGATGGCATTCATGCTATATTTTATCAATCTTAGCGGAGCATTGTAGGTCCCAACATATTTACCTTTGTATGTCAGCTATGGTCTGATGCTAATCTTGACCCTTCTCTAAACCGCACTCTGATAGCCCTAATCCCCAAAGTCCATCAGCCCAGTCATATCAGTGAACTTAGACCAATTAGTCTTTGCTCGGTGCTGTATAAAATTGTCACTAAAACTATTACAAACAGATTAAGCTCTCTTATGCTAGACTTAATTGGTTAGTACCAAACTAGCTTCATCCAAGGAAGGAGCATCATTGACAACATCATTATCGTTCAGGAGGTAATTCATTCGATGAGGGGGAAAAGAGGGAAGTCTGGTTGGATGGCCCTAAAGGTTGATTTGGAAAAAGCCTTTGATAGGCTTAAATGGGATTTTATTGCTGATACACTGATAGACGCGAATTTCACAAGCTCCTTTTCTCCAATGAGAGGTATAAGGTAGGGGGACCCCCTTTCCCTATACATTTTTGTCCTTTGTATGGAACGATTGTTCCAGTTAATTAAGGTTAAAGTAGGAGCTGGAGTTTGGAAGCCAATTAAATTAGGCCAGAGAGGTGTAGCTCTCTCACATCTCTTCTTCACGGATGATTTAATTTTGTTTGGTAATGCAACGCCTCGACAGGCTACTCTGATTCACAATACATTGCAGGAATTTTGTAGTTCTTCAAGTCACAGGATTAGTCAGTCCAAAACCAAGGTATATTTCTCCAAAAATGTTGAGTTAGATGTGGGCAGGAGAATCTGTGACAAGCTGGGTTACCAGAGAACTAATTCTCTAGGGAAATATTTGGGGGTTCCACTACTTAATGGTCGTGTCACATCGGCTACTTATGGTTACATCGTGGATAGGATTCAGTCTAAGCTAGCAGGATTGAAAAGCCAATCTCTTTCGCTAGCAGGCCGAATCACACTCGCAAAGTCAGTTTTGTCAGCTATACCTCTGTATAAAATGCAAAGCACCACACTTCCTTCAACTTGTTGTTCAAAGATTGAAAAGATTGTCAGGAAGTTCATTTGGGGATATACAAGTGATTGTCGTGGAGTTAATTTAGTGAAATGGGAAGAACTCTGCCAACCAAAACAATATGGTGGGTGTGGTCTGCTGAAACTTGACTCCTAAAACAAAGCATTTATGATGAAACTAGTCTTCAAGATCCATTCCCAACCAGAATCACTCTGGGTCAGGGTTCTGAAGCAGAAATATGCAATATCAGATCTAAAGGAAGTGCTCTCAAGAGCTCGTGCTTCCTACTTCTGGAGGAACTTGACCAAGGTTTGGCTAGAAGCCTTTTTCCATATCAAATGGAACCCTGGTGATGGAAGCAATTTTAAATTCTGGACTGACTATTGGGTGGGCGATTATGGCCCGCTGAAAAGTGTATCTTCCTCCCTTATATCTGAACAAGTGTTACAAAAAGTCATCTCAACTTACGTAACCGATAATGGTTCCTGGAATTGGAGCTTGTTCCAACACTTACTGCCATATGATGTGTTAAGGGATATTTCATCCATCTCATTGCAACCTGCTCCCGAAGCTCCATCATGCTCTTGGAATCTAACAAAGGATGGTAATTTCTCCACAAAATCGGCTTACCGTGCCTTGGAAGATCTGAATTGGAATGATCATGAAGCCATGTGGTCTCGATTGTGGAAATTACCAATGGCGCAAAGGGTAAGAACTTTTACTTGGCTCTTACTAAAAGGAAAACTTCTTTACCAATGATGAAAGGTTTAAGAGGAGAATGTCATCTGACAGGTCATGTTCTCTCTGTCATGATAATGAGGAAGGTGTAGACCATGTCTTTAAAGGTTGCAATATGGCCTCATCGGTCTGGCGGAAAATCCTACCTTAAGACATGACTGCAGATTTCTTTAGACTTAATATTAGGAACTGGCTGAGATTAATCATCAGTTCAACTTCTATTGATACCTCTTGGAAGATAGGAGTATGCATCATTTGCTGGAAACTCTGGGAAGTTGGAAACCATAGAATATTCAATGATGAAACCTTCTCTGTGGATGGGATTGTAGCTCAGCTTACACTTTTAGTCAATCATACTCGGCGGTGTTACTCTAAGTTTAATATGCTCTTGTAATCTCTTGCTGAACTCTCAGATTGTACATATCCTGAATTATTATTAATTCAATTCCTCTTTATTCAAAAAAAAAAAAAAAAAAGGAGTCCGAACTGGTTATTTAATTCTCGTGGGCTATCGGGTTACTTTATTGGATTTCAAGTACGCCTTGAAAATCCTACAATGGTATTCTTATTTTGAGAATTTTTTTATTTTTCAAGATTTTAAAATATTTTGTTACTACCTTTTTATTATCTTTCTTGGGAAAATAGGATCAAGAAAAAATAATATTTATTATGAAGGACCAAATTTCAAAACATAAATTTAAAAATACTAAATTAAATTTGGTCAAACCTTCTACAAAATCATCCATGTTAGGATTTTTTTTAAACTTTTATTTTCCACTAAATTCAACATAATCATATTATCAATATAGGAACATTACATATGGATTTTTAAATTTTCGAAACTCATATAAAATTGTATTAAAATAAAAAAAAATGTATGAAAACTTTTTTCGAATTTTTTTATATAATTAAATCTCACATAAATTCAAAAATAGTTTGCATAATTTATTTTTATTTTAAAAAAAATTATGTGATTTTTAAAAATACAAAAATCCATATAATGGTAATATACTTAAAAAAAATGTCTAGATGATTTTTTTTTTAGAAAAATTACAATAAGGTCTCAAACAAATGAAAATATGAAGACATGGTCCCAAGGGATTGTTAATGACGATCCTCATGTTGTCATTAACAACCCCTTGAAATAATTTCTTCATATTTTCATTTATTTGGGACCTTATTATTATTTTCCTTTTTTTTTTTCATGCGAGAGTGGTAGTGAGATTGGCTCTGTAGGAGAATACTTATGTGTAAACAAAAAAAATATTGTCAATTAAAATTTTAATATAACCAATTAAATCTATAATAAATCATAATCTAAACAAATGATAATATGGTTTCTTATTTTTGTTTGGATAAATATTTTTAACATCTTAATATATTATTAATGACTGAGATATTATATAAAAAAATTTAACATCTTATAAATTGGTCTATTTTAATTACAGAATAATTTTTTTTCTTTTGCAGGAGTGTGGCCTTTGTTGAAATTCTTTTGAGTGAAATATAATTTCCTTCATCTTTCTTAATTTTTTATAGAAGGTTTTTATTAAATGATTTTGAGGTGTGAATCTTAATACGCTTATATAATATAAAACTCTAACGAATCACCCCCTCTATTTATAAAACAATAAATTATAAATATGATTCATTTTTCAAAATCTCACTGTATCCACATAAATTCGTTTATAATTTGACATGTTATAAATTATAAATTGATCTTGAGATTATATCGATTTTTTATGATGCTTCAGTTTTTGACACAATCTAGTAACATTTTATTTTTGTCATCTCGATCTACACAATCTAGTAACATTTTATTTTTATGATCAAGTATGAAACGTGTTTAATTTTTTTTTGTTTCGGTGAATAAAATTTATTCTATATCAGATTTTATAAATTAAAAAAAAAACTTAATATCTTGAATGATATATTAATCATATTATTATATTGATGTTAGTGGAAAATAAAAATTTAAAAAACGATCTTGTCATAGATGATTTTGACAGTTTTAATTTTGGTGAAAAATAAAATTTAAATTAGTTTTAAAATAAAATATAAGAGAGATTAAATGAAAGTGTATTGAAAGTTTGACCAAAGGTGATTTAGTATTCTTAAATTTATATTTTGAAATTTAGTTCTTCTAAATAATTATATTTTTTAAGATCATTTACAATAAATATCATGTTTTCTTGGTCATTCTCCCTAATTTTCCCTAAAAGTGTGAAGTAAATAAATATTGTTGAAATTTATGGCCTTAATAATTAGACTCATTATTAAAAAACCTGAAAGATCAGAAAAGAGTTTTATTAATTAAAATATAATGAAAATAAATTAGTAAAAATCCCTTTAAAAGCCATTTAAAATAGTCAAATTCTTATTTAGGTTGCTAAACTTAACAAATGAATAATTAGACTACACGACCTAAACTAGGATTTAGAAGTCTGGTTAAGTTGATAAATACTAAGTTTCTAACATACTTTAGTAGTGCCACTTCATTTAAATTATGTCTAATGAAAACACAATAACTGATATTATTTTAATCTTAATGGGTTGATTACTCATCTGAAAAAATTTAAACTTTATCTTGTTTTCAAGAAAAATAAAGATATTAATTCAAGAAAAAAAACAAAATGATTAACTAATATTTTTCTTAAAAACAAAATAAAATTTGAGTTTTTTCATATGAGTCATTAACCAACTACGACTAAAATGATCTGTTGTTTTGTTTTCACTGTACAGAATTCAGATGATGTGGTATTCTTAAAATATGTAAGTATTTCTCGGGTTAAATTATACCTTCATGTCCCTAAGTTATTCAAAATGTAAAATTAAAGTGGACAAGTTTTTTACAACACTTTTATTGTGATTATTGATAACTTTTTATTTTTAGTATATTTAAAATATATTTTAGACTCTATTTGTAGAAGAATCAATGTAATTTTGAGACATTTCTAAAAATTTATAAGACCAAATGAATTTGATGTGGGGGATTTCAGGGTAAATATCTTAGTTTTAAATAAAAATAGAAATAGTTATAACGATGAATTATAACTCTTAAATTAAAATCTCAATTAGTTTAATTTATTTTGTTTTATTTTAACTTTTCTTTTGATTTTATTTGAATGGAGACCTAAACCAGACAACTTCAACGTTTAGCCACCATGATTGTTCATCATCTTCATCCACTAGGTTGGAGGAAGAGCCGACTGGATTGACCGTCTTCATCATCTTCTTCAAGAACCAGAGGCATTTAATTCACAGGGGATCCTTCTTCTTGGACAGTAGAGAGACTAGAAGACAGAGGAGCCACCGTTCACCGTTCACTCTTCTTTTTCATCAATGAACATCGTCGGAGATTAGAGGAGAGAGTGAGGAAGACGTTACTAGAACCATAGTGGAGAGAACATGGTCACTGAGCACGTCAATTTTAGGGCTTTGGGAATCGGTCACACAATCAACTATCATCCCATCTAGAGGGTACTGATTTAATATTTTAGGGCTTTGGGAATCGGTCACACAATCAATTCTGGTGAGCACTATATTCGCGTCTTCAGAACAATCCATGACTTGCAGAGGGAGAGAATAGGAAATGGTAGTAGTGTCCGGCCGTGGGTAACGTGAGAGTGAGAGGGCTTCAAGAAAGGACTGCATTTAGGCTAAAACATTCTAATGAGCAGAATTTGGTGAGATCTGAGATAGAAAGATATGATTATTGAGTGCTACATCTCAAGGGCATTGAAGTAAATTGATAAATATTCTAAACCCTCGATTGGGCAATATAGCCGGATTAATGATTTCTTAAGTTTAATTGCTTAGATTGAAATTTCGGTAATTCAACTGACTTGTAAAAAAAATATTCCATTAGTTTTTCACTTTGAAATTCAAATTAGTTTGAATTAATTTGAAAAAATCTTAATTATTTCGTTAAATAATGGGCAAATTAGAGGATATGGCATGAGAGAATGTAGAAAATCTGGCTAAGAATAATTTATTTAGTACTTTTAAACATTTGGTTGTTGGTAAAGATAATAATTGAAAAGGAACCAAAGATTAAGACATTCCGCTCTTTCCTATTCTAATGGATACATTTTTAAATAAATCACAATGGCATCTGTAGTTATAAATAATATGATTTAATATCAACCAATTTATATTTGCAGGATTAATATAGTAACAACAAATCATTTACATAACAATATTGAGTGACAAACTGCGGTAACTAACAAAACTTCCAATGATGATTGCATGAAACACATGTAACATAGGTGGTCATGGGTTCATCGGCACTGCGAGTCTGCATCTGATAATAAGTGCACTCTCTTTTTCGACATTTCCCACACACGAACTGATCAGTTGTGGCTTTTCGTTTCTGTCCATTCTCACACTTGAACAAAGCTCTCATTCTGATCTTCTCAATCTCCTTCTTCCTTTCATCACTAGCCATGTCTTCTGTTCTCATCTTCACGATCTGGTCTAGTTTGAATTCTCCAAGCAGAACTCTTCTTCGAAAATCTGGGTTATTTGGATCCTTGAGGTTAAACATCAAAGACCTGTACTTGATCTTTATACTTCTAGCCCCTTTATCAAAAGAACCCCACTTCTGAAATAGTACAGACTCTACAGCAACAGAAACTCTTATAGGGTCACATGCATTAACTTGATCCTTGATTGCTTCATCTGCCTCCCCTGAAACCCTAGATAATGCCTCTTGAAGGATTTCCCTTATTTTGTCTCGTGTCACATTGCCAGTTTTAATCATAGTTTTCTGCTCTAAAGGAGCAGTAGGTCTTGAGGGTTCCTTGTTCAGCATTTCAGAAACTTGTTTCTTCTCATCGTTTTTGGCTATGTTTGATGTAGAAATTGTTTTCTCAACAGCGTCGAGGACGCCCTTCGGAACCTTAAGCCTTACCACAAGACTCTTCCGAACCTTTTCATCAACTTTAACGTTTCCCATAGGAACAGGTTTGACATCAGAATCTTGTACCTTAATCTTTTCATTTCTGGAGTTTGAGGTCTCATTCTTATCTGTCTTCTCAGCGTCTGAAATCTTCTGATGAACTTTTTGTTTCTTATTTTTGCTTATTTCCTTGATTACTATGGCTTTCCATATATCTACCAGGTCTATAGCAAAAGCCTGGATCTTCTTTCTGGGATGCTTTGTTAGAACTCTTAGATGTTTGCCAACTTGGGTTGATCGCAGAATTTCATAATTGACGGGAAATTTCTTGAGCAGCTTGAACGCATCAAGGCATCGATTTTCTTCGACTTGGTTGTCGGTTGAGGTTGCTGCTGCATCGGCCGCCTTCTTCACTGCTTCATACAGTCGCATGAATTCTTTCTCCATCGTAGAATCCTAAAAGAGAAGATTTCATTGAAGTTTGATTAATGAATGTAAGATGTTTTGTTGTTCTGTTCATCACAAAACTTCTGCGTGTTTTATCTAAACATTTTTCTTGGCTTGAATAGACTTTCATAGATGTCTCCTTTTAAAAGATATGAGCGATAACGTTATTATTCTCCTTTTCACCATTTTAAAGTAACCATACGGATGAAATTATAAATATAATTCAAATTTGAATTCATGATATATTATGAAAAATAACATCAGATATAAATAAGTTGATTTTTTAATCGAATTTGAATGAATAAAAAAACCTTTAATATGCAAAATACATAACTTTTAAATTATACTTCAAACGTTTATCCAACCGCCTCTTAGTAGGTATAATTTCCTCCCTTCTAGAGGAGAGGTAGGGAAGTGCTAACAATTGTGTCAGGCACTTTATTAGTAGAGGCGCATCCTAATTTCTTAAATAGAGCTAACTATGCTTTTTAAAAGAGTTAGATGAAAAAATTGGTTGATGTGAAGGATTGTTATTTGTCTGTATTTACAATGGAGAAGTTTGAAAATAAATCTAAAAGTACTTGAGAGATTTGGATATGTTAGAGCATTTGCCAAGTCTTCCTTCTAAGTTCAAAACTTAATAAGAGGTTTAAATAAATAAACTATTTGACTATTTTAAAATAATAGGTTTCAAATTCAAAACCTAATATATATGACAAATGAATGAGATTGCTTGAGATTTTTTTAATAATACTTTTATACATTATGAGGAGGAAATAGATACCCAATTTACGCCTCTAGACATGGGACGTATCATTTCCTCCTCTTAAAGGAAGCTTGTCCCAGAATTTATTTTCTAATGAAGCTACAAGATTTGAATTCGTGTAGACTTTGATACCAAATCTTAAGAAGATAGTGCTAATTATCATGCCAAAAGCTTAAGTTAATAGCAGAGACGTATTACAATTCTTTTCACCCAAATAAGACCCGTTTCCCAGTCTCCACCGACTTAGGTGCTACCTAGCTGAATATAATCCACTCCCCTAGACTTGAGACACATATCATGAACCTAAGTAAAATGGTTAACCTAAATGGAACTAACTGTACTTTTTGGAAAAGTAAGATGGAGCCTATCCACATGGTACCCCTAGACATCAAACGTATCATTTCCTCCATCTTAAAGGAAGTTTATCTCTAAATCTAATTTCTAGCTTAGTAGGATTCAAACTCATGAAAATAATACTAATTATCGTGTCAAAAGTTTAAACTAGTAGTAGAAGCATATTACAATTCCTTTCACCCAAATAAGATTCAGCTCCCTAGTCTCCACCGACTTAGGTATCACCTGGCTCTTGATCCACACCCTTAGACTTGAGACATACATATCATGAATAAGTAGAATGATTAATCTAAATAGAGCTAACTACGCTTTTTGGACGAGTAAGATGGAAGACTTTATGTGAAGGATTATTGTTTACAGTTCTTTGCAACAGAAGACTGAAAATAAGTCTAATCAAGAATGGGTCTTTCTTATTATCTTATATAAGAAGTTTAAGTATACATATTAGACAAACTTTTCATAAATAACAAGTTTTATTGTAAGGAGAATGGCAAAACAATAAGCAAGTAACAATAATATATAATCTTTAGATAATATTCTGTTACATGTATACAATAATCTCTTATTCATATTTTCGTTCATTCACTATCAATATTGTTTTGGTTTAAAATTTAAGGCATGATCCTTAAAATAATAATTCGATGATTTGCATATGTTCTAACTATGTTGAAATTATAGCATAGATTTTTTTTTTCTTTTAACAAGCATGCTCTTATATCAAACCTTATGAAAATAGCGCTAACCATTATGTTAAAAATTTGAGTTAGTAGCAGAGGCACACCCAATTCTTTTAAATTAGATAATAAATAAGGTCATTCTGTTTTTTTCTTTTTTTTAATATAAACTAACATCTATATAATCTCCGGGCATGAAAATCAATCATAAGCCTCGATGTTTTAGAAATTCTTACTCTTTTCTCCAAGACGCTTAGACAGTTGATAGGGCTCCAAATATCTCAGATAAAATCCTTGAAATCCTCAGAATAATGATCAGATGCCGCTTAAGAAGGCCTAAAGGCATATTTATAATGTTTAACAACCTGTAATTTCTAAGCGTTCTCAAATACTTAAAATATTATTTTATAAGTTTTTATGTGATTTGAAAGATCTAATTCGATTAAATTTAATGTTTTAAATTTGATTATTTTAATATATATATATATATATATATATATATATATATATATATATATATATATATTATATTTGATGTAAACTACGGTGTGAACAATGAAGATAAAACAATTATTATCATTTGGCAATTATTAAATTCTATGATGATATACCTCTACATATATCCGTCTTTCTACTTTTCATGATTTTTTTCTTATCTAGCTCACCCAATTATTTTAAAAGCTAATATGCTACAAGATTGACTTCTAAAAATTTTAAAAAAAATCTATATTTATAAGACTTTGATTATTTATAAATTATAATACATATATATACTTTAAAGAAAATCATATAGTCTAAATCTTGCGTCAAATCTTCCAGAAATATGTGAATTTATTCAAACCCGATCCTCTTTTTCCAATTTGAATAAAAATATTAACAATAAAGTATATCTTTTTATGAGGCTAAAATTATCAAATTTAAAACATTAAATTTGTTGGGCCATAAGATGTCACTCCTACATGGAGCCTAAGTTCTAATTGTTTAGTTTTCTTTATTTTTTATTTTGTGTGTTTCTTATTTTATGAAAAGAGAAAAAAGAAAATAAAATAAAAAAAGGAAAGAAAAAGAAAAAAAATTAAAAGAGAGAACCCTGAAGCTGTGTGTGAGGGAAAAAAAGAAATTATATATATATAGCTCTTATGATAGAAAATATCTTCCTCAGCAGTTTTGAAATTTGATAGAAAGGTAAAGGATGCCTCCTCGCATATTTATAACTTCTTTCTTATTAGTAAACAGGACAAAAATGATTGAAGCACGGAAATTAGAAAGTCAGAAATTGGCTCTGTAAATATTACAATATGCCCTACATAGTTTCCGAACCTAGTTTTGCTTCTGAAGGAGTGAAGTGAAAATTAAGGGCTGATTTGAAATAGTGATTAAATTATTTAAAAGTAATTTTTTAATTATAATTTACACTATGTGATAAATATATGAGAAGAAATTTATTTTAAATTACATGAACATATTTATCATAAGTAGTTCAAAAAAAACATCAAGTCACAATTTATTATCTAGTACTCTAATGTTATTTTCAGTAATATTTATCCCCCTGATCTCATTTCTCAGGAATTCATTATCTTAATGTTATTTTTCTAGTGCATCCTGCACCCAATGCTTACAACCAACACTCTAATCTTATATCTGATTGCTCTTAAGGTGCTGAAAGCATTAGAAAATATCCTTAAATAAAATTAGAGTTAAGATACAAATTTATTCTGAAAGTGTTTAGTAAAGAGCAATATTACCTTGGAATTTTTTTAAGTTCAATGTTGCCTAGAAGTATTAAAATAAAGTAATATTGTCTTTTATAATTAAAAAGTTAACGGTCAACGCTTTTCAATATTGTCATTTGGTATTGAATTAGGCGTTTATGGTTGCTTTTCCTAACACAAATGTCTCTTTTAGAGTTTAAACTTGAGATCCAGAATGATCTAGCAGAACTTTACACCAGTAGATCAACTCTATGTTTGTCGGTCAACGTTAGTCTTTTAATAATATGAAACAACATAGCTACATTTTGAAACTTTTAGGTGACATTGAACCTAAAAAAGCTATATTATTCTTTAGTAAAATCTTCTGAAGCAAATTTACAACTTAATCCATAAAATTATTATGCTTGATGAAAATGAAAAATAACATCAAGGTGCGAAATTTGTTCTCCTTTCCCATCCTCGTTATAAAGTCCTTTTTCATGATCTTCAACCTAAGATTCTACCCAAAATATCAATTTACACAACTACATTGCAACTCGCAGCTAATTGAGCTTGCGTCTTGCTTGTGAAAGTTCTTTGCTTTGGCTTGTCCACTCACGGGTTCCACTCAGCAGTCACACACAGCAAATAAAATCAAGTGGGCTATTCAATTTCGTTAAAAGGAAAACTTTTCAGCATTTACACTGGCGGGGCAGAAGAAGATTTGTTCTTTCCAGTTACTATGAACATCTAAAGTTGAACAATCGAATCATTATCATTACCTGTAAGCATTACACATGATAGCACAGAAGTTCTGTACCAATTTGTGAGACCCAATCAACAGAAGTATGAAAGAAAAAGATTCCATGACCAAAGATGCAATGCCAGGGCAGATGAAAAGATGAGCCCTGCCGATGTCTGGTAGCGATCCCATGGCCAACCCGAGACTTGAGCCATTGTCTTGAGAAATGGGAATGAAATTGTATTTCGGTTCCTTTCGTTTTGGACCACGCCGTAATCCACTGCGCTCGACACGGGTCTAGCTCGAATTGCTCCCTTAATCTCTTCCCTAGATCAGGCATGTGGCCAACACCATAAAGTATTGCAATCCTGTTGTGTCCCTCCTGAATTGCCTTTCTCAAGAGTCTACTGCAGCTTTATTCCTCTCACCAATTATAACAGATTTCATCGCTACATTTGCTGGCATCTCTGTGAAGCTTCACAACAACAATTTCGGTGTCAACGACCGGAAAAGATTAAAAAAAGAAGATTGAGAGATGCGTCAGAAGCAAATGATGGCATATATACTTACCCTTTTACTACCGTCTTTGCCAACAAGACCTTAATTGCAGCAACAATATCAAGCCTTGAATATATTTCAAGATATGGTGATGCTTGACTTACGAAATCTGCAGAGACGATCAAAAGGCCAGTGAGTGGCATAGGAAATAAGCGAGAAGCCCATAAAAGAAGAAGCTGGCTGCAACTCTGCCTCCATGGATCTGAGAGCCTTATCTCTTGCAAAAGAATATAAGATTTCCCCTTTTTTAAGCTGAAACACAAGGACAAATTTTTATTATCTGAAGAAAGGAAGTGAATAGAGTGCGAGTGGTAAACTTTAATTTTTGGTATATGCCAAAAAGAACATGAAGATTGAAAAATTGTTCAACACAGCTTCCAAATCAATTGTTAGCTAAAAATGAGTTTCTCCCTCGTATAGATGAGCAAACTCAGGAAACAAAGATAATGAAAGCAATCTATGCAACATATTGAATCAAGTTAGAAAAATGAAGGGTCCAACCTGGAGCAATTTGAAGGTTTCATAGTCAAGATCTGCATGGTACCAATTTGAAGCTTGGTAACTGAGAGTTCGAGCCATTTATCATTGGATGCATCCCGAGTTCGTTGTGAAGTTTCTTTTTATAGTTTCCCTGCTAGCTACCATTTCATAAAGTACACAATCATAAGATTCAAGTTCCTTTTGGAGGACTGTATAATACCTGCTTGAAGAAATCAGGATCACTAAAATTAATTATTTCTCAATATAGAACATAAATTAAGTCAGTGCAACTAAAAATACTAGTGATTCTTGATAAATAGGACAAAAGTGCAAATTTAACAATGAACTTTTAGTGGAGATGCATCTTGCACCATAATGTTTATTTGGAGGAAAAAATATACATAAACTCTTTTAAATGGTGCAAAAATAACAACTCTGTTAACTACTCTAAACAGTCATTAACTTTTTTGTGTGGGTCCCAACTTCAACCTCAAAACTTCTCTCCTCAGCATTAGTCCCATCCCCCTCCTGGGTACTCCTTGCCTCGCCGGTGCAGTAGCTTTCTCTGTCTTGTGGTGGCACTGTACCAAGGACAATAAAAGAAGAGCCCCAATTGCCCAGATCCTCTCCAAAACTAATTAATTTCACCCCAACTAGAACTCTCATCCCCTCTCTTTTACAATTTCCTTCAACCTATCTTTCAATTTTTCGTTTGTAATTCTTACCAAGCTCATCCAAAATGCCCTCATTTTTCTCATCATTTTCCCCCTATAACACGTCTCATTACTGTCAATTATGAGGGAAAACCAGGGTATATATGGGGGGTGGGGAATCATCTTTTTCATCAATGGGGGATTCAGAAATGGACTCATATCTTTGTGTACAGAAGCTGAGAGAGGTTGAGTTTCAGAGAAAATGTTGCCTTATTATATATATATATATATATTAGTGACCACAATATCTGAGCAATTAGAGTAAGTGTGACTACTTGAGAGTCTCTTTTTTGTAAATTACTAGCTTATGACTCTGAGAATTGAGAGGGGGAGAAGAACAAGAATGGCAGAAATATTGTTGAATATATATATGAGAGAGAGAGAGCAACATTATTGCTGCTTCACGGTGAGGCAAGGAGCTCTGAGGAGGGTTGTGGGACTGATGCTGAGGAGAGAAGGTTTGAGGTTGAAGGTGGACCCACACAAAAAAGCTAAAGGCAGTTTAGAATAGTTAAAAGAGTTGTTATTTTTGCACCACTTATATATTTTTTCCCTCAAATAAACATTATGGTGCCGGTGTCAGATGCACCTCTACTAAAAGTGCGTTGTTAAATTTGCACATTCACCCTAATAAATAAATAAAAAACAGTCAAAGACAAAAACCAATTCTATAAATACTTCATGAAAGCTACACAATTCACCACTTTATGTCATCTTTAAACATACTCTTTAAAAATTATTTAACAAGCTAATACTCTTTAAAAATTACTCCCTCCGGTCCTTAATATAAAACATATTTACCTAATTTGATTAGATTAAGAAAGTTAGTTGAGTTAGTTAATATGACATGTATTTTCCAAAATGTCCTAGTTATCTTCCTCAATTCCTCAATTCCCTCTCCTTCTTGATTATTGTTGATGAAGCATCAATAGGGATAAGTTAAGAAAAGATTAAAAAATATGTCTTATATTTAAGATTATGATCAACTCCAAATATGTCTTATGTTAACAACGGGGAGTATTTAACAAGCTGATACCATGTCCCTAGCAGACCTATGATTGTCTCCCAATGTTTATCTCATCACTATTTACCAGAGATAATAAGAGAAGCCTTCATTGGCCAAGATCTCAACATCTACCATACCTTTACGAGCAACAGTACTCTCTAATTTCCCACGATTCTTTTCTATTACAAATGCTATATACACTTAATTTATCCATGTCAACTCTTAACCCAATTGTCCCACAAGGATAAAAGCTTTCAGAACTTCAAAAAAAAAAGGGAATTTAGACAGACATACTTTTTATCAGCAATGTGAACTGTTGAATATAAAACAACCTATACCATCAGAAAGAGCAAAAGACAATACACAATAAATCAGTTCATTCAAAAAGAAACAAAAAAACCATCGTTGAGCAATGGAAAGGCTTCAGGTCGCACCTGAAGAAAAGGGTAAATTAGGGACCATGGGAACTTCTTCCTGTAGCTCAAAATAGACGTCTGCAAATCTCTAATCCCTCCATTGATTTCTCACCTGAATCTCACGAAATCCGCCATGGAATCGCCTTGCGAGAACTTATCGGCATACCCATCTTCTATAACAATCAAGGAACAAGGAAGAGAACAAGTATAGAGTGAAGAGAATTGAAAAGTGGGTCTAGTAAATTTAAGGCATCGTCTAGAAGAATGGATGGTTCTGATTATAGTGGGAGTGGAAATCGAAGGAATCGAAGATGAAGAAGGGATTACGAAAGGAAAATCCTACCTTTAGACATGACTGCGGATTCCTTTAGACTGAATATTAGGAATTGGCTGAGATTAATCATCAGTTCAACTTCTATTGATACCTCTATGAAGATAGGAGTATGCATCACTTGCTGGAAACTTTTGGGAAGTTCGAAACCGTAGAATATTCAATGATGAAACCTTCTCTATGGATGGGATTGTGGATCAGCTTACAGTTTTAGTCAATCATACTCGGCGTTGTTACTCTAAGTTTAATCTGCTCTTGTAATCTCTTGTTGAACTCTCAGATTGTACATATCCTGAATTATTATTAATTCAATTCCTCTTTATTCAAAAAAAAAATTGGAGTCCGAACTGGTGATTTAATTCTCGTGGGCTATCAGGTTACTTTATTGGATTTCAAGTACGCCTTGAAAATCCTACAATGGTATTCTTATTTTGAGAATTTTTTTTATTTTTATTTTTCAAGATTTTTAAATATTTTGTTACTACCTTTTTATTATCTTTTTTGGGAAAATAGGATCAAGAAAAAATAATATTTATTATGAAGGATCTTAAAAGATGCAATTATTTTGAAGGACCAAATTTCACAACATAAATTTAAAAATACTAAATTAACTTTGGTCAAACCTTCTATACCCCTTACATTCACTATTGCAAAAAACACTTTTCAGACCAGTTAAAAAAGACATTTTAGACCGGTTCTGAAAACGGTCTTGATACAACTAGTCTAAAAAGTCTGGACTAGTTAAAAAACCATTCTAAAAGTCATAATTTTTAAGACCAGTTGTGATATTAAAAGTCTGACAATAAGACCGTAAACTAAAAAAGTCCTTAATGTCACGACATGACTTTCAAGACCGGTTGTCAACAAAACCGATCTTAAAGGTTATTTTAAGACCGGTTTTGTTCACAACCGGTCTTAAAAATATGATTTTTATTATTTTTTTTTGTTTCAAACCTTGCCCAGGCCAGTAAGCCAATTTAACGACAATCCCCTTTCCACACAAGCAACAACACATATATATTAACAATTAGAAGTAATGACAGTAGCATTACTACACCCACATTTCACAGAAGTAACATTATCAATAAAAAATTATTCAAAATCAATACATTTAATTCCAATAACAACTTATAACACATTATCAACTCATTCAATTTTCAGCAATAATATCAACAATTTATCATCATCAAGTATTTTGAAACACAATGAAGCACAATTTAACAAAGATAGAAGGAAAATATCAACATTGTGCACTTTCAATCCCAAAACTTCTAAGGAAAAGAGGGAGAAGAAAAATTTCTCATTATGTGCAAAAAATTCCTAAGCTTTACAGAAAAGTGGAAGAAAATATACAATAGTGATTCCATGATTATATCAGCAACCGCAACTAGTATCACCAATATCCCAGAAATTTTCCTAAGCAGAGATATAAGCCAAGTTAGATATAAAAAACTATAAGTATTATTAGAACAACATTGGATTAAAAAACTTACTAATCTTGTAAAAGCTCGTAGATGAATTCAGCACAACAGTTGCAGATGAAATCAATATCTTATTCAGGAAAGGGATCAACAAGATTAAACATCTATATGTGTAACACAAGCAAAAAAAAACATTAACTTATTAACTTAAAAACAATAAAGTAATACAAAATTTTTGAAATATACATTTATTACCTCTTTGATAAAATCAGTCGTGCCTAGGCTGATAATATTGTAAATTTACCTCAAAATATAAAGACCACATAAGTTGGACCCCGGTGGTTTCCTAGGGCTCTGAAAAAGAACATGACATCATCAAAGTATAGCTTATGGAATACATCTTAAAGAAAACAAATATGCACTAACCTTTAGCGTGATCCATATAGGGTCTTTTAAGTCACGAACATGCTTACCACACTTAGCGTGTAGGAATGTTCGCATAGCCTTAGCATCAAAATCATAAAGATTACTTATCTTGCACACAAACTTTGCACATAAAAGGTAATAAAGCAAAAAAAATTACGAGTTCACAGTCTTCTTCAAGTCACTTCCCGATTTCAAGTAGAGGGAGAATAGAAGGATGACTATGTAACTAGCCTTACACAGAAGAACCAATTGCCAATGATCTCTTTAAAAAAAGAGATGAATGTTAAGCAAATATAAAGCATTGTTGGAAATTGTGCCCTAAGGGCCAATCATTGTACCTTAAACATTATTGTTATTTAAGAATTTATCCTTATTGTTATCATATCATTTGCATGTTTATTATGATAATTGTATCCTTGGATGAACTATAAAGATTATCCTAAATGTCCCTGGTCAATTATCTATGCGGGAGCAAAGATGAAATAAGACCAGTATGACTTCGATGAGGTATAGAGATACAAATCAAAGTCTTAGGCACTTGTAGAAGTATAAGGTGCTGGACCGACCCGCTATGAGAAAGTTGCATGGATTAAATCATAAGCTTATCTCATACATATAATCATGTCACAGTGCCCTCTGACCTGAGATCATCATAGATTCCTGCATGAAACTTGCTAAGTTTTGACCTAGTCAAAAGTCACATTTGACCGGGTGATGATAAAGGCTACAATCGGGCTTAGGAGTTTTCATGAAGAGGAATATGAGTGGTCAAGATGGAATTTGTCCCTCACATTAGTGAGAGATATTACTGGGCCCCTCGATGAGTGAGTCTGAGAAATGTATGGCCATACTATAATGGGAAGGAGTTTCCATTTCTAATTTCAGGCTACTCAGGAATCGGGAAAGTGATGGTCAATAACAGGAGGATGACGTTGTCCATGCCTCATCCTTGACCAAAATATCGTGTGACAAAAAGGGACGTGACATGGTGTATCAAAGGTTGCATCGTATCATCGATCCTCATGTTTGAATTGGGTAGTCGCAATGTCTTGCTAGAGGCCGCTTGCGACTTGTGGGCTAGAATAGTTTTTGGCCCACTGCCAACTTCATGTGGGCCTACAGGGTCGCACACAAGAATAGCCCAACACGAGCTATGATGTCCAGATTCATTGAATCTAAGATGTGTCTAAGATTCAATGAATACAATATTTGACCTAGGGTGGATGAATTATATATATATATATATATATATATATATATATATATATATATATATATATATATATATAATTCGAAAAAATAATAATAATATATATAGATTATAATATTATTATAAGCTGTTAGTTTTATATTTAATTTATTTGATAAATTAAATAATTAAAACTAATACAGATATCATATCTTAGATTTGATTTATAATGATAAATTAAATCTATTGGCTCTTTAATTAGATTAAATGAATATGATAAATTAAATCTATTTGACAGATTTAATCAACTCATATTTATTTGATTTGATTTGATTTTCAAATTAATTAAGATTAATTTTGAGATTCCAATACGGCCTACATCAAATATAAAATTCGAAGGGTTAGAGAACCCTAGGCTGTACAGAGAACTTGGAGAGCCGCGAGAAACCCTAGAGAGGCATCTTGGAGGCGCTAGCACGCTGCCGCATTGGGTCTTGTTCGTGTGGATACCGGTAGAGGGAGGCGACCAGAGGTGTTGACTCCTAGAGATCGAAAGCACGAAAAACATAAAGGTACTATTCTAACTACTCGATTTAGACGTCTTTGATAGATCCGTGATTGGGATTCGAGGTTTTTAAACGGTTAATTTTTCCGCTGCGTGTACGAATACCAACAAGCATTATATGTGTTTTGAAATATAAATTTGTTTCTTACCCATGCACATAAGGAACCAAGAAACAGTTAGTTTCTATTTCACTGGGCCTCTCTGATAAGTATCTATGTCTGATGGCAGAAGTTGTCCCTTTCTCTTGGACTTGATGAGGGCACATGAATCAGTACTGGATTAGAAGGCTAGATAAACGAAATTGAAAGAGGGCATTTTAGACATTACGCTAATTTCCAGCTAATTTAAATCCAAACCAAAATAGTTTATTGCCACGAATTACGTATATTGATTAGCAAATGGAATTAACTCGGTATGAATAATCCATAACAAAAAAAACTCCGAATGAATAAAAAATCGGATCAGAAATAGATCATACATGATTTCATATACGGCGACCATCAAAAGCTTCTACATAGTATTTTTTAAAAAAAAAATTGAATAATGATCGGTGAGTCATCAGGATTGAGGAAAACTGTTGAAAGCGGTAGGGTAAAAGAGGAAGTAGGAACTATAACAATATAGATCTAATTTCCAACACATATCGGCAGAGTGAAACCAGGAAGTAAGAACTACAAGCTAACAATACAGATATAAGATAGAGCGTAAAATAAAATAGATTTTTTTCCTTAAAAAAAGATTCAGCGTTGAAGAAGGGTGAAAGGAAAGGGGGGAAATGAGAGGAAATAAAAAAAAGGAGGGGGGGAGAGAGCGAACCGGGAATATAGGTGGTGGCAAAGGTCTCAAAACCAGCACGGCAAGAGTCACAGTAGACATGACCCTGGACACAGAAAGGGTTCTTATGAAGGCGGATGGTGGCAACCATGGAAGGAAGAACACACAAGAGGAAGAGCAAAGCTACCCTGGAGGCCATCTTAGAGTTGAAGCTTCAAAGATTGCGTAAAGGTGACGAGAGAGGGAATGGGGAGTAATGGAGAGGGAGGAGGGCTCAACAATAATAAATGGCAGAGTAAAAGAAATACGCCGAAAGGGAAGCACGTAAAAGGAGTGCGATAGGGTGTGGTGCAGCCCATAGATCGGATTGTGAGGTGAGGTATTGAGGGGGAGCCACGTCATGAGGGGAGAAAATTGGGAAGGAGAGAGGGAGTGGAGAAGAGGCGAGAGAAAGAGGAGTAGAGAAACAGTCAGTTTATCTCCCTCACTAGATGAACAATTAGATGTACCATGATGTCAAAAAAAGAAGGATGAAAAAGCTTTTCAAGCTGGCACAAGATCAGGTATCCTTCATGTTCTAATTCATCCAATCTTTCCGTCTCAATGACTTTACTACAAATTGCATTGAAGAAGAAACAAAGTCTAGTCAATATATGTTGAAGATCATATTCGACAATGCCTCAAATAGCTATTGGGAGTAGTTGTTGCATTAATACATGACAATCATAAGATTTTAGCGCTACTAACTTTAAGTCTTTCATCGACACAAGCTTCTTAAAATTTGTGGAATACCCTGACGGAACTTTGATTCCATGTAAACACTCACAAAAACTTATTTTCTCATCCTTGGACAAAGTATGACAAGCTGAAGGATAAAAGGTTCTCTTACTATGTGGCCTCGGCTGCAAGTCTTCTCGTATTCTCATTTCTTACAAATCTAATCTTGTCTTCACGCCATCCTTAGAACTACCTTGTATGTTGAGCAGTGTCCCAACAATACTATCACATACGTTTTTCTCCACATGCATGAAGTCAATACAGTGTCTTATATCAAGATTGCGCCAATATGGAAGATTGAAGAAGACCGACCTCTTTTTCCATATATTTTTCTCATTTATACTCTTTGTAGCCTTATCAAAGATAACATTGATATTTTGTACCTTTTCATAAACTTTCTCCCCAGTCAATGCCTCCGGAGCATCTTCAAACTCTTGGCCACCAAAAAAGGCTTTCTTTAATCTACGATATGGGTAGCCCCATCTAAGGAATCTTCTATGGCCAAGATAAACGGTCTTTCTTTCATGTTGAAGTTGATGATAGCATGTACCTTCTTCACAAATCGGACATGCTTTGTGGCCTTTAACGCTATATCCTGACAAGTTTCCATATGCAGGGAAGTCATTTATAGTACAAAAGATCATGGCTCGCATTTTAAAAATATGTTTCTTGTTTGCGTCAAAAACTTCGACACCTTCATCCCACAACTCTTTCAAGTCTTCAATCAAGGGTTCTAGGTAAACATCTATGTCATTTTCGGGTTGTTTTGGTCCTGAAATCAACATAGATAATATGATGTATTTTCGTTTCATGCATAACAAAGGAGATAAGTAGTAAATTACCAACAGAACAGGTCATGAACTATGTATATTGCTTAGGCTACCATAAGGATTCATGACATCCGTGCTAAGTCCAAGTCTAAGGTTCCTAGGTTCTTCGCCGAAGGTAGGAAATAATTGATCAATTTTTTTCCATTGAGAAGAATCAGCCAGATTTTGAAGCTTTCCATCGGAAATCTTCTCATCCGCATGCCATCTCAAATTTTTGGCATCAATTTCATTAGCAAACAGGCGTTTGAACCTCGGTATGATTGGAAGATACCACAACATTTTTGCAGGGGCCTTATTTGATTTGTACCTTGGGGTTTCACATATCGGACACTGCTGCTTCTCTTCATGCTCTTTTCTGTATAATATGCAATTATTAGGGCATGCATGGATCTTTTTATACTTCATCCCTAGTGGACACAGTATTTTCTTAGCATCATAGTATCGGCAAGGCAGCATGTTATCATCTGGAAGCATGTCCTTAAAGGCCTCAAGTGTTTCTGAAAAACTCTTATCACTCCATCCATATCGTACTTTCAAACTTACCAATTTCAATACTGCTTTCAACAATTGGTATGTTGTGCACCCTGGGTACAGCGGCTTCTCAGCATCACTGCACATATTACTGTATGCATGTGATTGCTCAAAAGCCTCTTCTCCTACATCACGAATAATATCCTCTATCCGATCATCTAGATCTGTGCCATTATCATCAAAGGCTACTCCCCCTTGTTGAGCTGCGCTTGGAATTTCTAATTCTTCACCATGCCATACCCATACTGTATAACTCTTATAAAATCCTTCACAAATTAAATGAGTATATATATCTGCAGCACTTAGTCGCTTCTCATTCAAACATTGTACACAAGGACAATAGAACATCCCACTATCATTACCAGAATTTCTTCTAGCAAATTCCAAAAAATCTCTCACCTCATTATCATATTCAACACTAGTCCGTTTAGCTTTTACCCAACTACGATCTATATATTTCAACACTTTTTTTCCTTCTCTTCTGTATATTTTTTCCCTTGGAAAAGGCAGGAGTATGATGAGAGTATGAAATCATTACACTCATCAAGTTACCTAGTTTAATAGAATTCTTCATCAGAATTCCTCATCAGATGTAATTACAGTCTGTTCCATTTTCTTCAATTAATTTTTTCCCTTTCACAGAGTTTTTATTTTTATTCAAGGGACCACTACAATTATATCTGATTTTGAAGACATAAATAACGAAATTGATAGACTCAAGAAAGAAAATGATTCAACAGATTAAACAGGTTCACAACATCTTCAAGGGATCACTTCAACAGATTCAATAGAAAGAAATTGATAAACAACCCAATTATATCTTCAATAAATTCAATAGAAAGAAATTGATATGCAAAATGCGAAAGGTCAAGCACTTGTGATTGAATAGATTCATAACATTCAAATTCGTAAATCACAGACCACATCATCAAAGAATTAACTGAGATAGATGAGACATTACTCTTACCTAGAGGTAGTGACCTTCGATTGTGGCTTGAGGAGCAGGAGGAGCGGCGGTTGCAGCGGCTGGAGAACACGGAGGAGATAATGGTGAAAAGATAGCGCACAGTCGGAGATTCTGCGGCAACAGGTGCAATGACCGGAAGGCGTGAGGATTTTAGGTTAGAAAATAGAGAAGGAGGAGGCGGCGGTGGCGGTGGCTGGAGTAGAGGGCGGAGAAAATAGTGGAATATGACCGGAGAAGAAGGTGCAGAGCTGAGATGAAGCTTTCGCGGCGGTGGAAATGACGGGGAGGGAAACAAAATGGAGGGGGATTAGGTTTGAATTACCGGACTTTTAAGACCGGTTGTATATATAACCGGTTTTAAAAACAGACCTGATCTTTTTTTATTTTCTCAGTTAATTTTTAGACCGGTTCTAAATGATGACCGGTCTAAAAAATGGTATATTTTAGACCGGTTTTTATTTTAACCGGTCTAAAAAATTTAAAAATATATTTTCTCTTTAAATAATTTTTATTTCTGTTATTTTTAAGACCGGTTATTTAAATAACCGGTCTAAAAAATTTTTTAAGACCGGTTTCTTAAAAAACGGGTCTTAGAAGTTTCTCTTAATTACAAAATTGCCACTACATTTTTCTTTTAGACCTTTCCCGCGAAAATCGGTTTAAATGTGGCGATCTAAATATCCTTTTTTATACTAGTGATTCAATCTCTCCCACAATCTATTTTATAACTAATTTAAATTTTATTTTCTACTAATATTAAAACAGTCAAAATCATCCATGTTAGGATTTTTTAAAAAAATTTATTTTCCACTAAATTCAACATAATCATATTATCAATATAGGAACGTTAGATATGGATTTTTTAATTTTCAAAACTCATATAAAATTGTTTTAAAATAAAAAAACAATGTATGCAAACTTTTTTCGAATTTTTTTTATATCATTAAATCTCACATAAATTCAAAAAGAGTTTTCATATTTTATTTTTATTTTAAAAAAATTTATGTAATTTTTAAAAATACAAAAATCCATATAATGTTAATAGACTTAAAAAAAATGTCTAGATGATTTTTTTTTTCATGCGAGAGTGGTAGTGAGAATACTTATGTGTAAACAAAAAAAATATTGTCAATTAAAATTTTAATATAACCAATTAAATCTATAATAAATCATAATCTAAATAAATGATAATAAGGTTTCTTATTTTTTTTGGATAAATATTTTTAACATCTTAATATATTATTAATGACTAAGATATTATATAAAAAAATTTAACATCTTATAAATTGGTCTATTTTAATTACAGAATAATTTTTTTTTTCTTTTGCAGGAGTGTGCCCTTTGTTGTAATTCTTTTGAGTGAAATATAATTTCCTTCATCTTTCTTAATTTTTTTATAGAAGGTTTTTATTAAATGATTTTGAGGTGTGAATCTTAATACACTTATATAATATAAAACTCTAACGAATCACCCCCTCTATTTATAAAACAATAAATTATAAATATGATTCATTTTTCAAAATCTCACTGTATCCACATAAATTCGTTTATAATTTGACAGTTATAAATTATAAATTGATCTTCAGATTATATCGATTTTTTCAATATATTATGATGCTTCAGTTTTGGACACAATCTAGTAACATTTTATTTTTGTCATCTCGACCTACACAACTAGCTATGATCAACGTGTTTACTTTTTGTTTGTTTCGGTGTATAAAATTTAGGGAGAATTCTAAAAAAATACTATTTAAATTTTAAAATCATAAATAGGTGATTTAACAATAAAATGATTTGTTAATTACATTACCATTCTTGTTAATCCCATTATCAAACTTGTTAACGGGATTTTGAAGTTTAAATGGTATTTTTTTGGCATTCTCCCTAAAATTTATTCTATATCAGATTTTATAGATTCAGAAAAAAACTTAATATCTTGAATGACATATTAATAATATTATTATATTGATGTTAGTGGAAAATAAAAATTAAAAAAACGATCTTGTCATAGATGATTTTGACAGTTTTAATTTTGGTAAAAAATAAAATTCAAATTAGTTTTAAAAAAATACGAGAGAGATTGAATGAAAGTGTATTGGAAGTTTGACCAAAGGTGATTTAGTATTCTTAAATTTATATTTTGAAATTTAGTTCTTCTAAATAATTATATTTTTTAAGATCATTTACAATAAATATCATGTTTTCTTGGTCATTCTCCCTAATTTTCCCTAAAAGTGTGAAGTAAATAAATATTGTTGAAATTTATGGCCTTAATAATTAGACTCATTATTAAAAAACCTGAAAGATCAGAAAAGAGTTTTATTAATTAAAATATAATGAAAATAAATTAGTAAAAATCCCTTTAAAAGCCATTTAAAATAGTCAAATTCTTATTTAGGTTGCTAAACTTAACAAATGAATAATTAGACTACACGACCTAAACTAGGATTTAGAAGTCTGGTTAAGTTGATAAATACTAAGTTTCTAACATACTTTAGTAGTGCCACTTCATTTAAATTATGTCTAATGAAAACACAATAACTGATATTATTTTAATCTTAATGGGTTGATTACTCATCTGAAAAAATTTAAACTTTATCTTGTTTTCAAGAAAAATAAAGATATTAATTCAAGAAAAAAAACAAAATGATTAACTAATATTTTTCTTAAAAACAAAATAAAATTTGAGTTTTTTCATATGAGTCATTAACCAACTACGACTAAAATGATCTGTTGTTTTGTTTTCACTGTACAGAATTCAGATGATGTGGTACTCTTAAAATATGTAAGTATTTCTCGGGTTAAATTATACCTTCATGTCCCTAAGTTATTCAAAATGTAAAATTAAAGTGGACAAGTTTTTTACAACACTTTTATTGTGATTATTGATAACTTTTTATTTTTAGTATATTTAAAATATATTTTAGACTCTATTTGTAGAAGAATCAATGTAATTTTGAGACATTTCTAAAAATTTATAAGACCAAATGAATTTGATGTGGGGGATTTCAGGGTAAATATCTTAGTTTTAAATAAAAATAGAAATAGTTATAACGATGAATTATAACTCTTAAATTAAAATCTCAATTAGTTTAATTTATTTTGTTTTATTTTAACTTTTCTTTTGATTTTATTTGAATGGAGACCTAAACCAGACAACTTCAACGTTTAGCCACCATGATTGTTCATCATCTTCATCCACTAGGTTGGAGGAAGAGCCGACTGGATTGACCGTCTTCATCATCTTCTTCAAGAACCAGAGGCATTTAATTCACAGGGGATCCTTCTTCTTGGACAGTAGAGAGACTAGAAGACAGAGGAGCCACCGTTCACCGTTCACTCTTCTTTTTCATCAATGAACATCGTCGGAGATTAGAGGAGAGAGTGAGGAAGACGTTACTAGAACCATAGTGGAGAGAACATGGTCACTGAGCACGTCAATTTTAGGGCTTTGGGAATCGGTCACACAATCAACTATCATCCCATCTAGAGGGTACTGATTTAATATTTTAGGGCTTTGGGAATCGGTCACACAATCAATTCTGGTGAGCACTATATTCGCGTCTTCAGAACAATCCATGACTTGCAGAGGGAGAGAATAGGAAATGGTAGTAGTGTCCGGCCGTGGGTAACGTGAGAGTGAGAGGGCTTCAAGAAAGGACTGCATTTAGGCTAAAACATTCTAATGAGCAGAATTTGGTGAGATCTGAGATAGAAAGATATGATTATTGAGTGCTACATCTCAAGGGCATTGAAGTAAATTGATAAATATTCTAAACCCTCGATTGGGCAATATAGCCGGATTAATGATTTCTTAAGTTTAATTGCTTAGATTGAAATTTCGGTAATTCAACTGACTTGTAAAAAAAATATTCCATTAGTTTTTCACTTTGAAATTCAAATTAGTTTGAATTAATTTGAACAAATCTTAATTATTTCGTTAAATAATGGGCAAATTAGAGGATATGGCATGAGAGAATGTAGAAAATCTGGCTAAGAATAATTTATTTAGTACTTTTAAACATTTGGTTGTTGGTAAAGATAATAATTGAAAAGGAACCAAAGATTAAGACATTCCGCTCTTTCCTATTCTAATGGATACATTTTTAAATAAATCACAATGGCATCTGTAGTTATAAATAATATGATTTAATATCAACCAATTTATATTTGCAGGATTAATATAGTAACAACAAATCATTTACATAACAATATTGAGTGACAAACTGCGGTAACTAACAAAACTTCCAATGATGATTGCATGAAACACATGTAACATAGGTGGTCATGGGTTCATCGGCACTGCGAGTCTGCATCTGATAATAAGTGCACTCTCTTTTTCGACATTTCCCACACACGAACTGATCAGTTGTGGCTTTTCGTTTCTGTCCATTCTCACACTTGAACAAAGCTCTCATTCTGATCTTCTCAATCTCCTTCTTCCTTTCATCACTAGCCATGTCTTCTGTTCTCATCTTCACGATCTGGTCTAGTTTGAATTCTCCAAGCAGAACTCTTCTTCGAAAATCTGGGTTATTTGGATCCTTGAGGTTAAACATCAAAGACCTGTACTTGATCTTTATACTTCTAGCCCCTTTATCAAAAGAACCCCACTTCTGAAATAGTACAGACTCTACAGCAACAGAAACTCTTATAGGGTCACATGCATTAACTTGATCCTTGATTGCTTCATCTGCCTCCCCTGAAACCCTAGATAATGCCTCTTGAAGGATTTCCCTTATTTTGTCTCGTGTCACATTGCCAGTTTTAATCATAGTTTTCTGCTCTAAAGGAGCAGTAGGTCTTGAGGGTTCCTTGTTCAGCATTTCAGAAACTTGTTTCTTCTCATCGTTTTTGGCTATGTTTGATGTAGAAATTGTTTTCTCAACAGCGTCGAGGACGCCCTTCGGAACCTTAAGCCTTACCACAAGACTCTTCCGAACCTTTTCATCAACTTTAACGTTTCCCATAGGAACAGGTTTGACATCAGAATCTTGTACCTTAATCTTTTCATTTCTGGAGTTTGAGGTCTCATTCTTATCTGTCTTCTCAGCGTCTGAAATCTTCTGATGAACTTTTTGTTTCTTATTTTTGCTTATTTCCTTGATTACTATGGCTTTCCATATATCTACCAGGTCTATAGCAAAAGCCTGGATCTTCTTTCTGGGATGCTTTGTTAGAACTCTTAGATGTTTGCCAACTTGGGTTGATCGCAGAATTTCATAATTGACGGGAAATTTCTTGAGCAGCTTGAACGCATCAAGGCATCGATTTTCTTCGACTTGGTTGTCGGTTGAGGTTGCTGCTGCATCGGCCGCCTTCTTCACTGCTTCATACAGTCGCATGAATTCTTTCTCCATCGTAGAATCCTAAAAGAGAAGATTTCATTGAAGTTTGATTAATGAATGTAAGATGTTTTGTTGTTCTGTTCATCACAAAACTTCTGCGTGTTTTATCTAAACATTTTTCTTGGCTTGAATAGACTTTCATAGATGTCTCCTTTTAAAAGATATGAGCGATAACGTTATTATTCTCCTTTTCACCATTTTAAAGTAACCATACGGATGAAATTATAAATATAATTCAAATTTGAATTCATGATATATTATGAAAAATAACATCAGATATAAATAAGTTGATTTTTTAATCGAATTTGAATGAATAAAAAAACCTTTAATATGCAAAATACATAACTTTTAAATTATACTTCAAACGTTTATCCAACCGCCTCTTAGTAGGTATAATTTCCTCCCTTCTAGAGGAGAGGTAGGGAAGTGCTAACAATTGTGTCAGGCACTTTATTAGTAGAGGCGCATCCTAATTTCTTAAATAGAGCTAACTATGCTTTTTAAAAGAGTTAGATGAAAAAATTGGTTGATGTGAAGGATTGTTATTTGTCTGTATTTACAATGGAGAAGTTTGAAAATAAATCTAAAAGTACTTGAGAGATTTGGATATGTTAGAGCATTTGCCAAGTCTTCCTTCTAAGTTCAAAACTTAATAAGAGGTTTAAATAAATAAACTATTTGACTATTTTAAAATAATAGGTTTCAAATTCAAAACCTAATATATATGACAAATGAATGAGATTGCTTGAGATTTTTTTAATAATACTTTTATACATTATGAGGAGGAAATAGATACCCAATTTACGCCTCTAGACATGGGACGTATCATTTCCTCCTCTTAAAGGAAGCTTGTCCCAGAATTTATTTTCTAATGAAGCTACAAGATTTGAATTCGTGTAGACTTTGATACCAAATCTTAAGAAGATAGTGCTAATTATCATGCCAAAAGCTTAAGTTAATAGCAGAGACGTATTACAATTCTTTTCACCCAAATAAGACCCGTTTCCCAGTCTCCACCGACTTAGGTGCTACCTAGCTGAATATAATCCACTCCCCTAGACTTGAGACACATATCATGAACCTAAGTAAAATGGTTAACCTAAATGGAACTAACTGTACTTTTTGGAAAAGTAAGATGGAGCCTATCCACATGGTACCCCTAGACATCAAACGTATCATTTCCTCCATCTTAAAGGAAGTTTATCTCTAAATCTAATTTCTAGCTTAGTAGGATTCAAACTCATGAAAATAATACTAATTATCGTGTCAAAAGTTTAAACTAGTAGTAGAAGCATATTACAATTCCTTTCACCCAAATAAGATTCAGCTCCCTAGTCTCCACCGACTTAGGTATCACCTGGCTCTTGATCCACACCCTTAGACTTGAGACATACATATCATGAATAAGTAGAATGATTAATCTAAATAGAGCTAACTACGCTTTTTGGACGAGTAAGATGGAAGACTTTATGTGAAGGATTATTGTTTACAGTTCTTTGCAACAGAAGACTGAAAATAAGTCTAATCAAGAATGGGTCTTTCTTATTATCTTATATAAGAAGTTTAAGTATACATATTAGACAAACTTTTCATAAATAACAAGTTTTATTGTAAGGAGAATGGCAAAACAATAAGCAAGTAACAATAATATATAATCTTTAGATAATATTCTGTTACATGTATACAATAATCTCTTATTCATATTTTCGTTCATTCACTATCAATATTGTTTTGGTTTAAAATTTAAGGCATGATCCTTAAAATAATAATTCGATGATTTGCATATGTTCTAACTATGTTGAAATTATAGCATAGATTTTTTTTTTCTTTTAACAAGCATGCTCTTATATCAAACCTTATGAAAATAGCGCTAACCATTATGTTAAAAATTTGAGTTAGTAGCAGAGGCACACCCAATTCTTTTAAATTAGATAATAAATAAGGTCATTCTGTTTTTTTCTTTTTTTTAATATAAACTAACATCTATATAATCTCCGGGCATGAAAATCAATCATAAGCCTCGATGTTTTAGAAATTCTTACTCTTTTCTCCAAGACGCTTAGACAGTTGATAGGGCTCCAAATATCTCAGATAAAATCCTTGAAATCCTCAGAATAATGATCAGATGCCGCTTAAGAAGGCCTAAAGGCATATTTATAATGTTTAACAACCTGTAATTTCTAAGCGTTCTCAAATACTTAAAATATTATTTTATAAGTTTTTATGTGATTTGAAAGATCTAATTCGATTAAATTTAATGTTTTAAATTTGATTATTTTAATATATATATATATATATATATATATATATATATATATATATATTTGATGTAAACTACGGTGTGAACAATGAAGATAAAACAATTATTATCATTTGGCAATTATTAAATTCTATGATGATATACCTCTACATATATCCGTCTTTCTACTTTTCATGATTTTTTTCTTATCTAGCTCACCCAATTATTTTAAAAGCTAATATGCTACAAGATTGACTTCTAAAAAATTTTAAAAAAAATCTATATTTATAAGACTTTGATTATTTATAAATTATAATACATATATATACTTTAAAGAAAATCATATAGTCTAAATCTTGCGTCAAATCTTCCAGAAATATGTGAATTTATTCAAACCCGATCCTCTTTTTCCAATTTGAATAAAAATATTAACAATAAAGTATATCTTTTTATGAGGCTAAAATTATCAAATTTAAAACATTAAATTTGTTGGGCCATAAGATGTCACTCCTACATGGAGCCTAAGTTCTAATTGTTTAGTTTTCTTTATTTTTTATTTTGTGTGTTTCTTATTTTATGAAAAGAGAAAAAAGAAAATAAAATAAAAAAAGGAAAGAAAAAGAAAAAAAATTAAAAGAGAGAACCCTGAAGCTGTGTGTGAGGGAAAAAAAGAAATTATATATATATAGCTCTTATGATAGAAAATATCTTCCTCAGCAGTTTTGAAATTTGATAGAAAGGTAAAGGATGCCTCCTCGCATATTTATAACTTCTTTCTTATTAGTAAACAGGACAAAAATGATTGAAGCACGGAAATTAGAAAGTCAGAAATTGGCTCTGTAAATATTACAATATGCCCTACATAGTTTCCGAACCTAGTTTTGCTTCTGAAGGAGTGAAGTGAAAATTAAGGGCTGATTTGAAATAGTGATTAAATTATTTAAAAGTAATTTTTTAATTATAATTTACACTATGTGATAAATATATGAGAAGAAATTTATTTTAAATTACATGAACATATTTATCATAAGTAGTTCAAAAAAAACATCAAGTCACAATTTATTATCTAGTACTCTAATGTTATTTTCAGTAATATTTATCCCCCTGATCTCATTTCTCAGGAATTCATTATCTTAATGTTATTTTTCTAGTGCATCCTGCACCCAATGCTTACAACCAACACTCTAATCTTATATCTGATTGCTCTTAAGGTGCTGAAAGCATTAGAAAATATCCTTAAATAAAATTAGAGTTAAGATACAAATTTATTCTGAAAGTGTTTAGTAAAGAGCAATATTACCTTGGAATTTTTTTAAGTTCAATGTTGCCTAGAAGTATTAAAATAAAGTAATATTGTCTTTTATAATTAAAAAGTTAACGGTCAACGCTTTTCAATATTGTCATTTGGTATTGAATTAGGAGTTTATGGTTGCTTTTCCTAACACAAATGTCTCTTTTAGAGTTTAAACTTGAGATCCAGAATGATCTAGCAGAACTTTACACCAGTAGATCAACTCTATGTTTGTCGGTCAACGTTAGTCTTTTAATAATATGAAACAACATAGCTACATTTTGAAACTTTTAGGTGACATTGAACCTAAAAAAGCTATATTATTCTTTAGTAAAATCTTCTGAAGCAAATTTACAACTTAATCCATAAAATTATTATGCTTGATGAAAATGAAAAATAACATCAAGGTGCGAAATTTGTTCTCCTTTCCCATCCTCGTTATAAAGTCCTTTTTCATGATCTTCAACCTAAGATTCTACCCAAAATATCAATTTACACAACTACATTGCAACTCGCAGCTAATTGAGCTTGCGTCTTGCTTGTGAAAGTTCTTTGCTTTGGCTTGTCCACTCACGGGTTCCACTCAGCAGTCACACACAGCAAATAAAATCAAGTGGGCTATTCAATTTCGTTAAAAGGAAAACTTTTCAGCATTTACACTGGCGGGGCAGAAGAAGATTTGTTCTTTCCAGTTACTATGAACATCTAAAGTTGAACAATCGAATCATTATCATTACCTGTAAGCATTACACATGATAGCACAGAAGTTCTGTACCAATTTGTGAGACCCAATCAACAGAAGTATGAAAGAAAAAGATTCCATGACCAAAGATGCAATGCCAGGGCAGATGAAAAGATGAGCCCTGCCGATGTCTGGTAGCGATCCCATGGCCAACCCGAGACTTGAGCCATTGTCTTGAGAAATGGGAATGAAATTGTATTTCGGTTCCTTTCGTTTTGGACCACGCCGTAATCCACTGCGCTCGACACGGGTCTAGCTCGAATTGCTCCCTCAATCTCTTCCCTAGATCAGGCATGTGGCCAACACCATAAAGTATTGCAATCCTGTTGTGTCCCTCCTGAATTGCCTTTCTCAAGAGTCTACTGCAGCTTTATTCCTCTCACCAATTATAACAGATTTCATCGCTACATTTGCTGGCATCTCTGTGAAGCTTCACAACAACAATTTCGGTGTCAACGACCGGAAAAGATTAAAAAAAGAAGATTGAGAGATGCGTCAGAAGCAAATGATGGCATATATACTTACCCTTTTACTACCGTCTTTGCCAACAAGACCTTAATTGCAGCAACAATATCAAGCCTTGAATATATTTCAAGATATGGTGATGCTTGACATACGAAATCTGCAGAGACGATCAAAAGGCCGGTGAGTGGCATAGGAAATAAGCGAGAAGCCCATAAAAGAAGAAGCTGGCTGCAACTCTGCCTCCATGAATCTGAGAGCCTTATCTCTTGCAAAAGAATATAAGATTTCCCCTTTTTAAGCTGAAACACAAGGACAAATTTTTATTATCTGAAGAAAGGAAGTGAATAGAGTGCGAGTGGTAAACTTTAATTTTTGGTATATGCCAAAAAGAACATGAAGATTGAAAAATTGTTCAACACAGCTTCCAAATCAATTGTTAGCTAAAAGTGAGTTTCTCCCTCGCATAGATGAGCAAACTCAGGAAACAAAGATAATGAAAGCAATCTATGCAACATATTGAATCAAGTTAGAAAAATGAAGGGTCCAACCTGGAGCAATTTGAAGGTTTCATAGTCAAGATCTGCATGGTACCAATTTGAAGCTTGGTAACTGAGAGTTCGAGCCATTTATCATTGGATGCATCCCGAGTTCGTTGTGAAGTTTCTTTTTATAGTTTCCCTGCTAGCTACCATTTCATAAAGTACACAATCATAAGATTCAAGTTCCTTTTGGAGGACTGTATAATACCTGCTCGAAGAAATCAGGATTACTAAAATTAATTATTTCTCAATATAGAACATAAATTAAGTCAGTGCAACTAAAAATACTAGTGATTCTTGATAAATAGGACAAAAGTGCAAATTTAACAATGAACTTTTAGTGGAGATGCATCTTGCACCATAATGTTTATTTGGAGGAAAAAATATACATAAACTCTTTTAAATGGTGCAAAAATAACAAATATGTTAACTACTCTAAACAGTCATTAACTTTTTTGTGTGGGTCCCAACTTCAACCTCAAAACTTCTCTCCTCAGCATTAGTCCCATCCCCCTCCTGGGTACTCCTTGCCTCGCCGGTGCAGTAGCTTTCTCCGTCTTGTGGCGGCACTGTACCAAGGACAATAAAAGAAGAGCCCCAATTGCCCAGATCCTCTCCAAAACTAATTAATTTCACCCCAACTAGAACTCTCATCCCCTCTCTTTTACAATTTCCTTCAACCTATCTTTCAATTTTTCGTTTGTAATTCTTACCAAGCTCATCCAAAATGCCCTCATTTTTCTCATCATTTTCCCCCTATAACACGTCTCATTACTGTCAATTATGAGGGAAAACCAGGGTATATATGGGGGGGGTGGGGAATCATCTTTTTCATCAATGGGGGATTCAGAAATGGACTCATATCTTTGTGTACAGAAGCTGAGAGAGGTTGAGTTTCAGAGAAAATGTTGCCTTATTATATATATATATATTAGTGACCACAATATCTGAGCAATTAGAGTAAGTGTGACTACTTGAGAGTCTCTTTTTTGTAAATTACTAGCTTATGACTCTGAGAATTGAGAGGGGGAGAAGAACAAGAATGGCAGAAATATTGTTGAATATATATATGAGAGAGAGAGAGCAACATTATTACTGCTTCACGGTGAGGCAAGGAGCTCTGAGGAGGGTTATGGGACTGATGCTGAGGAGAGAAGGTTTGAGGTTGAAGGTGGACCCACAAAAAAAAGCTAACGGCAGTTTAGAATAGTTAACAGAGTTGTTATTTTTGCACCACTTAAAAGAGTTCATGTATATTTTTGCCCTCAAATAAACATTATGGTGCCGGTGCCAGATGCACCTCCACTAAAAGTCCGTTGTTAAATTTGCACCTTCACCCTAATAAATAAATAAAAAACAGTCAAAGACAAAAACCAATTCTATAAATACTTCATGAAAGCTACACAATTCACCACTTTATGTCATCTTTAAACATACTCTTTAGTCATACTCTTTAAAAATTATTTAACAAGCTAATACTCTTTAAAAATTACTCCCTCCGGTCCTTAATATAAAACATATTTACCTAATTTGATTAGATTAAGAAAGTTAGTTGAGTTAGTTAATATGACATATATTTTCCAAAATGTCCTAGTTATCTTCCTCAATTTCTCCATTCCCTCTCCTTCTTAATTATTTTTGATGAAGCATCAATAAGGATAAGTTAAGAAAAGATTAAAAAACATGTCTTATATTTAGGACTATGATCAACTCCAAATATGTCTTATGTTAACAACGGGGAGTATTTAACAAGCTGATACCATGTCCCTAGCAGACCTATGATTGTCTCCCAATGTTTATCTCATCACTATTTACCAGACATAATAAGAGAAGCCTTCATTGGCCAAGATCTCAACATCTACCATACCTTTACGAGCAACAGGACTCTCTAATTTCCCACGATTCTTTTCTATTACAAATGCTATATACACTTAATTTATCCATGTCAACTCTTAACCCAATTGTCCCACAAGGATAAAAGCTTTCAGAACTTCAAAAAAAAAAAGGGAATTTAGACAGACATACTTTTTATCAGCAATGTGAACTGTTGAATATAAAACAACCTATACCATCAGAAAGAGCAAAAGACAATACACAATAAATCAGTTCATTCAAAAAGAAACAAAAAAACCATCGTTGAGCAATGGAAAGGCTTCAGGTCGCACCTGAAGAAAAGGGTAAATTAGGGACCATGGGAACTTCTTCCTGTAGCTCACAATAGACGTCTGCAAATCTCCACTCCCTCCACTGATTCCTCACCTGAATCTCACGAAATCCGCCATGGAATCGCCTTGCGAGAACTTATCGGCAGACCTATCTTCTATAACAATCAAGGAACAAGGAAGAGAACAAGTATAGAGTGAACAGAATTGAAAAGTGGGTCTAGTAAATTTAAGGCATCGTCTAGAAGAATGGATGGTTCTGATTATAGTGGGAGTGGAAATCGAAGGAATCGAAGATGAAGAAGGGATTACAAAAGGAAAATCCTACCTTTAGACATGACTGCGGATTCCTTTAGACTGAATATTAGGAATTGGCTGAGATTAATCATCAGTTCAACTTCTATTGATACCTCTATGAAGATAGGAGTATGCATCACTTGCTGGAAACTTTGGGAAGTTCGAAACCGTAGAATATTCAATGATGAAACCTTCTCTATGGATGGGATTGTAGCTCAGCTTACAGTTTTAGTCAATCATACTCGGCGTTGTTACTCTAAGTTTAATATGCTCTTGTAATCTCTTGTTGAACTCTCAGATTGTACATATCCTGAATTATTATTAATTCAATTCCTCTTTATTCAAAAAAAAATGGAGTCCGAATTGGTGATTTAATTCTCGTGGGCTATCAGGTTACTTTATTGGATTTCAAGTACGCCTTGAAAATCCTACAATGGTATTCTTCTTTTGAGAATTTTTTTATTTTTATTTTTCAAGATTTTTAAATATTTTGTTACTACCTTTTTATTATCTTTCTTGGGAAAATAGGATCAAGAAAAAATAATATTTATTATGAAGGATCTTAAAAGATGCAATTATTTTGAAGGACCAAATTTCAAAACATAAATTTAAAAATACTAAATTAACTTTGGTCAAACCTTCTATACCCTTACATTCACTATTGCAAAAAACACTTTTCAGACCAGTTAAAAAAGACATTTTAGACCGGTTCTGAAAACGGTCTTGATACAACTAGTCTAAAAAGTCTGGACTAGTTAAAAAACCATTCTAAAAGTCATAATTTTTAAGACCAGTTGTGATATTAAAAGTCTGACAATAAGACCGTAAACTAAAAAAGTCCTTAATGTCACGACATGACTTTCAAGACCGGTTGTCAACAAAACCGATCTTAAAGGTTATTTTAAGACCGGTTTTGTTGACAACCGGTCTTAAAAATATGATTTTTATGATTATTTTTTTTGTTTCAAACCTTGCCCAGGCCAGTAAGCCATTTTAACGACAATCCCCTTTCCACACAAGCAACAACACATATATATTAACAATTAGAAGCAATGACAGTAGCATTACTACACCCACATTTCACAGAAGTAACATTATCAATAAAAATTATTCAAAATCAATACATTTAATTCCAATAACAACTTATAACACATTATCAACTCATTCAATTTTCAGCAATAAAATCAACAATTTATCATCATCAGGTATTTTGAAATACAATGAAGCACAATTTAACAAAGATAGAAGGAAAATATCAACATTGTGCACTTTCAATCCCAAAAATTCTAAGGAAAAGAGGGAGAAGAAAAATTTTTCATTATGTGCAAAAAATTCCTAAGCTTTACAGAAAAGTGGAAGAAAATATACAATAGTGATTCCATGATTATATCAGCAACCGCAACTAGTATCACCAATATCCCAGAAATTTTCCTAAGCAGAGATATAAGCCAAGTTAGATATAAAAAACTATAAGTATTATTAGAACAACATTGGATTAAAAAACTTACTAATCTTGTAAAAGCTCGTAGATGAATTCAGCACAACAGTTGCAGATGAAATCAATATCTTCTTCAGGAAAGGGATCAACAAGATTAAACATCTGTATCTGTAACACAAGCCAAAAAAAACATTAACTTATTAACTTAAAAACAATAAAGTAATACAAAATTTTTGAAATATACATTTATTACCTCTTCGATAAAATCAGTCGTGCCTAGGCTGATAATATTGTAAATTTACCTCAAAATATAAAGACCACATAAGTTGGACCCTGGTGGTTTCCTAGGGATCTGAAAAAAGAACATGACTGATAAGTAAAATATTTGCATATTCATTTTCCCTTATATGATGATTTTGTGGACTATATTTGAGCTGAATGTAATTAATTTGGGTGTAATTAATAAATAAATAATGATTTTCTTGCAGCCATGGATAGTACCGGATTAAAAAGAATTAAAGAAGGCATTTAAGGGAAAAGTACTATTCACGTGGTACTATTCACTATTCATGCGGGTACTGTTCACTGTGACTGTAGCAGTTTCACTGTAGCGGACGATGTGGTCGGTTCACTGTAGCAGTCGGTGTACTGTAGCAAGTGGGGTGGTCGATTCACTGTAGCAGTGCGGTTCACTGTAGCAAATCACTGTAGCAGTCCGAAAATGAAGCCTATAAATAGAGCTTCTTGGCACCCTAAAATAAAGAGGAAAGAGAGAGAGAGAGTTTCTATTTTAGAGAGAGAGTTGTTATTTTTAGAATTTATTTCTTGCATTTTTTTACTTCTTGCATGCCTCCTACATAGATGGTTTTACCTCCTATATGGAAGGCCTAGGTAGTCCTCCTTTATGGATGGTATAGGTTGCCACCTACATGGATGGTTTTACCTCATATATGGTAGGCTAGATTTTCCATTTTCATGCATCTTGTAGTAGTATTTTTATGTTTTTGTAATTAATTTTTATGCAATATTTATGATGTTTGGAATATATTTTGGTTTTATTTTTAATTTTATCATGAGCTAAATTTTCCTTTTCCTAGGGTGATGACGTAGTTTACTAATGACGGATTGAATCTTAACTTATTAAATCTAGTTTTAATTTTTCCTTCATGATTGAGTTTTAATTATTGCTCTTAATGCTTACAATTGATTGACCACCTTTTGGATGATTTTAATATGCATGTTGAGACCGGAAGGAGATACATGTGTGTGGATCCTATAATTAAAACCATAATTTGCATATGAAATAGGAATATATTCATATGGGTTATGTAGTTTTAATTGAGTTCCATAAATCTTAATGCATGATTGATTGCTTAAATTCATATAGGAATATATTGGGTTAGCAATTAATTATAGAATTATTTGACCTTGGAAGAGGCTAGTAATTAAAATAGGGAAACTCGACTATCAATCATGTGGAATAAATTAGACTAGAATAGATAAGTGATTCAATCCGGAATTTATTAAGTGAAATCTAATCCCTAGGACTTTTTCTCATATTTGTCTTTATATCACTTGTATTCATATTTCATCATTTCTATCTTGCAATCTCAATCACAACTAATCAACCGACTAAATAGAATTAAAATTACCAATTTTGGTACTTAGTGATCAATCCTCGTGGGAACGATACTCTACTCACTTCTATATTACTTGATTACGACAGTGTACACTTGCACTTCTAAATACACCATCATACACTTGTAACAAGTTTTTGGCGTCGTTGCAAGGGATTGTCATTAATATCAATACCAAGTAATTTTAATACTAATTTGGTCTTCATATTACATTTTTTGTGTGTGTCTTTTGTTTCTTTTCAGGTTTTTGCTTAGTATATGACCAGATCGAAGAAGACTGAATTACAACCTTATGATTCTGAGATCGAGAGAACTTGTAGAAGAAATCGGAGAGTTCGAAAGCAGTCTACTTCTATCAAATCAATGGCAAATCCGGAAGGAGAAGCAGTAGATACCAAAACACTCCGTGATTATGCAACACCAACAGTCATGGAGACAACTTCTGGAATCATAAAACCACCAGTAGCAGCTAATAATTTTGAAATAAAGCCAGCAATTATCCAGATGGTGCAAGCCAATCAGTTTGGTGGTTTATCAACAGAAGATCCCAACACACATATAGCCAGCTTCCTAGAAATATGCGACACATTCAAGCATAATGGTGTTACTGATGATGCCATTAGACTTAGACTTTTCCCTTTCTCACTCAGGGATAAGGCTAAGAGCTGGTTACATTCTCTACTAGTGGGAAGCATAACTACATGGGATGCCTTGGCACAGAAATTTTTGGCGAAATGCTTTCCATCAGGAAAAATTGCAAAATTGAGGAATGAAATTACCTCATTTTCCCAGCATGAATTAGAAAGCCTTTATGAAGCCTGGGAAAGATACAAGGAGTTGCTAAGGAGATGTCCTCATCATGGGGTAGCCCCATCTAAGGAATCTTCTATGGCCAAGATAAACAGTCTTTCTTTCATGTTGAAGTTGATGAAAGGATGTACCTTCTTCACAAATCGGACATGCTTTGTGGCCTTTAACGCTATATCCTGACAAGTTTCCATATGCAGGGAAGTCATTTATAGTACAAAAGATCATGGCTCGCATTTTAAAAATATGTTTCTTGTTTGCGTCAAAAACTTCGACACCTTCATCCCACAACTCTTTCAAGTCTTCAATCAAGGGTTCTAGGTAAACATCTATGTCATTTTCGGGTTGTTTTGGTCCTGAAATCAACATAGATAATATGATGTATTTTCGTTTCATGCATAACAAAGGAGATAAGTAGTAAATTACCAACAGAACAGGTCATGAACTATGTATATTGCTTAGGCTACCATAAGGATTCATGACATCCGTGCTAAGTCCAAGTCTAAGGTTCCTAGGTTCTTCGCCGAAGGTAGGAAATAATTGATCAATTTTTTTCCATTGAGAAGAATCAGCCAGATTTTGAAGCTTTCCATCGGAAATCTTCTCATCCGCATGCCATCTCAAATTTTTGGCATCAATTTCATTAGCAAACAGGCGTTTGAACCTCGGTATGATTGGAAGATACCACAACATTTTTGCAGGGGCCTTATTTGATTTGTACCTTGGGGTTTCACATATCGGACACTGCTGCTTCTCTTCATGCTCTTTTCTGTATAATATGCAATTATTAGGGCATGCATGGATCTTTTTATACTTCATCCCTAGTGGACACAGTATTTTCTTAGCATCATAGTATCGGCAAGGCAGCATGTTATCATCTGGAAGCATGTCCTTAAAGGCCTCAAGTGTTTCTGAAAAACTCTTATCACTCCATCCATATTGTACTTTCAAACTTACCAATTTCAATACTGCTTTCAACAATTGGTATGTTGTGCACCCTGGGTACAGCGGCTTCTCAGCATCACTGCACATATTACTGTATGCATGTGATTGCTCAAAAGCCTCTTCTCCTACATCACGAATAATATCCTCTATCCGATCATCTAGATCTGTGTCATTATCATCAAAGGCTACTCCCCCTTGTTGAGCTGCGCTTGGAATTTCTAATTCTTCACCATGCCATACCCATACTGTATAACTCTTATAAAATCCTTCACAAATTAAATGAGTATATATATCTGCAGCACTTAGTCGCTTCTCATTCAAACATTGTACACAAGGACAATAGAACATCCCACTATCATTACCAGAATTTCTTCTAGCAAATTCCAAAAAATCTCTCACCTCATTATCATATTCAACACTAGTCCGTTTAGCTTTTACCCAACTACGATCTATATATTTCAACACTTTTTTTCCTTCTCTTCTGTATATTTTTTCCCTTGGAAAAGGCAGGAGTATGATGAGAGTATGAAATCATTACACTCATCAAGTTACCTAGTTTAATAGAATTCTTCATCAGAATTCCTCATCAGATGTAATTACAGTCTGTTCCATTTTCTTCAATTAATTTTTTCCCTTTCACAGAGTTTTTATTTTTATTCAAGGGACCACTACAATTATATCTGATTTTGAAGACATAAATAACGAAATTGATAGACTCAAGAAAGAAAATGATTCAACAGATTAAACAGGTTCACAACATCTTCAAGGGATCACTTCAACAGATTCAATAGAAAGAAATTGATAAACAACCCAATTATATCTTCAATAAATTCAATAGAAAGAAATTGATATGCAAAATGCGAAAGGTCAAGCACTTGTGATTGAATAGATTCATAACATTCAAATTCGTAAATCACAGACCACATCATCAAAGAATTAACTGAGATAGATGAGAGATTACTCTTACCTAGAGGTAGTGACCTTCGATTGTGGCTTGAGGAGCAGGAGGAGCGGCGGTTGCAGCGGCTGGAGAACACGGAGGAGATAATGGTGAAAAGATAGCGCACAGTCGGAGATTCTGCGGCAACAGGTGCAATGACCGGAAGGCGTGAGGATTTTAGGTTAGAAAATAGAGAAGGAGGAGGCGGCGGTGGCGGTGGCTGGAGTAGAGGGCGGAGAAAATAGTGGAATATGACCGGAGAAGAAGGTGCAGAGCTGAGATGAAGCTTTCGCGGCGGTGGAAATGACGGGGAGGGAAACAAAATGGAGGGGGATTAGGTTTGAATTACCGGACTTTTAAGACCGGTTGTATATATAACCGGTTTTAAAAACAGACCTGATCTTTTTTTATTTTCTCAGTTAATTTTTAAACCGGTTCTAAATGATGACCGGTCTAAAAAATGGTATATTTTAGACCGGTTTTTATTTTAACCGGTCTAAAAAATTTAAAAATATATTTTCTCTTTAAATAATTTTTATTTCTGTTATTTTTAAGACCGGTTATTTAAATAACCGGTCTAAAAAATTTTTTAAGACCGGTTTCTTAAAAAACGGGTCTTAGAAGTTTCTCTTAATTACAAAATTGCCACTACATTTTTCTTTTAGACCTTTCCCGCGAAAATCGGTTTAAATGTGGCGATCTAAATATCCTTTTTTATACTAGTGATTCAATCTCTCCCACAATCTATTTTATAACTAATTTAAATTTTATTTTCTACTAATATTAAAACAGTCAAAATCATCCATGTTAGGATTTTTTAAAAAAATTTATTTTCCACTAAATTCAACATAATCATATTATCAATATAGGAACGTTAGATATGGATTTTTTAATTTTCAAAACTCATATAAAATTGTTTTAAAATAAAAAAACAATGTATGCAAACTTTTTTCGAATTTTTTTTATATCATTAAATCTCACATAAATTCAAAAAGAGTTTTCATATTTTATTTTTATTTTAAAAAAATTTATGTAATTTTTAAAAATACAAAAATCCATATAATGTTAATAGACTTAAAAAAAATGTCTAGATGATTTTTTTTTTCATGCGAGAGTGGTAGTGAGAATACTTATGTGTAAACAAAAAAAATATTGTCAATTAAAATTTTAATATAACCAATTAAATCTATAATAAATCATAATCTAAATAAATGATAATAAGGTTTCTTATTTTTTTTGGATAAATATTTTTAACATCTTAATATATTATTAATGACTAAGATATTATATAAAAAAATTTAACATCTTATAAATTGGTCTATTTTAATTACAGAATAATTTTTTTTTTCTTTTGCAGGAGTGTGCCCTTTGTTGTAATTCTTTTGAGTGAAATATAATTTCCTTCATCTTTCTTAATTTTTATATAGAAGGTTTTTATTAAATGATTTTGAGGTGTGAATCTTAATACACTTATATAATATAAAACTCTAACGAATCACCCCCTCTATTTATAAAACAATAAATTATAAATATGATTCATTTTTCAAAATCTCACTGTATCCACATAAATTCGTTTATAATTTGACAGTTATAAATTATAAATTGATCTTCAGATTATATCGATTTTTTCAATATATTATGATGCTTCAGTTTTGGACACAATCTAGTAACATTTTATTTTTGTCATCTCGACCTACACAACTAGCTATGATCAACGTGTTTACTTTTTGTTTGTTTCGGTGTATAAAATTTAGGGAGAATTCTAAAAAAATACTATTTAAATTTTAAAATCATAAATAGGTGATTTAACAATAAAATGATTTGTTAATTACATTACCATTCTTGTTAATCCCATTATCAAACTTGTTAACGGGATTTTGAAGTTTAAATGGTATTTTTTTGGCATTCTCCCTAAAATTTATTCTATATCAGATTTTATAGATTCAGAAAAAAACTTAATATCTTGAATGACATATTAATAATATTATTATATTGATGTTAGTGGAAAATAAAAATTAAAAAAACGATCTTGTCATAGATGATTTTGACAGTTTTAATTTTGGTAAAAAATAAAATTCAAATTAGTTTTAAAAAAATACGAGAGAGATTGAATGAAAGTGTATTGGAAGTTTGACCAAAGGTGATTTAGTATTCTTAAATTTATATTTTGAAATTTAGTTCTTCTAAATAATTATATTTTTTAAGATCATTTACAATAAATATCATGTTTTCTTGGTCATTCTCCCTAATTTTCCCTAAAAGTGTGAAGTAAATAAATATTGTTGAAATTTATGGCCTTAATAATTAGACTCATTATTAAAAAACCTGAAAGATCAGAAAAGAGTTTTATTAATTAAAATATAATGAAAATAAATTAGTAAAAATCCCTTTAAAAGCCATTTAAAATAGTCAAATTCTTATTTAGGTTGCTAAACTTAACAAATGAATAATTAGACTACACGACCTAAACTAGGATTTAGAAGTCTGGTTAAGTTGATAAATACTAAGTTTCTAACATACTTTGGTAGTGCCACTTCATTTAAATTATGTCTAATGAAAACACAATAACTGATATTATTTTAATCTTAATGGGTTGATTACTCATCTGAAAAAATTTAAACTTTATCTTGTTTTCAAGAAAAATAAAGATATTAATTCAAGAAAAAAAACAAAATGATTAACTAATATTTTTCTTAAAAACAAAATAAAATTTGAGTTTTTCATATGAGTCATTAACCAACTACGACTAAAATGATCTGTTGTTTTGTTTTCACTGTACAGAATTCAGATGATGTGGTACTTTTAAAATATGTAAGTATTTCTCGGGTTAAATTATACCTTCATGTCCCTAAGTTATTCAAAATGTAAAATTAAAGTGGACTAGTTTTTTACAACACTTTTATTGTGATTATTGATAACTTTTTATTTCTAGTATATTTAAAATATATTTTAGACTCTATTTGTAGAAGAATCTATGTAATTTTGAGACATTTCTAAAAATTTATAAGACCAAATGAATTTGATGAGGGGGATTTCAGGGTAAATATCTTATTTTTAAATAAAAATAGAAATAGTTATAACGATGAATTATAACTCTTAAATTAAAATCTCAATTAGTTTAATTTATTTTGTTTTATTTTAACTTTTCTTTTGATTTTATTTGAATGGAGACCTAAACCAGACGACTTCAACGAAGAGGCAGAGTTGTTTAGCCACCATGATTGTTCATCATCTTCATCCACTAGGTTGGAGAAAGAGCCGACTGGATTGACCGTCTTCATCATCTTCTTCAAGAACCAGAGGCATTTAATTCACAGGGGATCCTTCTTCTTCTTGGACAGTAGAGAGACTAGAAGACAGAGGAGCCATCGTTCACCGTTCACTCTTCTTTTTCATCAATGAACATCGTCGGAGATTAGAGGAGAGAGTGAGGAAGACATTACTAGAACCATAGTGGAGAGAACATGGTCACTGAGCACGTCAATTTTAGGGCTTTGGGAATCGGTCACACAATCAATTCTGGTGAGCACTATATTCGCGTCTTCAGAACAATCCATGACTTGCAGAGGGAGAGAATAGGAAATGGTAGTAGTGTCGGTGGGTAACGTGAGAGTGAGAGGGCTTCAAGAAAGGACTGCATTTAGGCTAAAACATTCTAATGAGCAGAATTTGGTGAGATCTGAGATATAAATATATGATTATTGAGTGCTCACTAGTGCAAAATAGCGTTTTTAGACCGCATTATTTAGACCGGTTATTGCAGATAAGGTCTAAAAGAAACATGCGGTGGCAATTCTGTAATTAAAAGCAATGTTTTAGACCGGTTGTATAAAAAATCGGTCTAAAAAAATATTATTTAGACCGGTTATATAAACACACGGTCTCAAAAACAAATTAAGACCGATTTTTTAAATAACCGGTCTTAAAAGTCAATAATTTAAGACCGGTTATTTAAACAATCAGTCTGAAAAAAAAATTATTAAAATGAATAAAAAATCACGTTATTATTAAGACCGGTTGTTTAAATAACCGGTCTTAAAAGTAAATAATTTAAGACCGGTTATTTAAATAACCGGTCTTAAAAGTCTAATATTCAAACCTAGTCGGCCGCGAAAATTCATTTCATCAGTTATGTTTCACTTCCCCCTCTGTTTCCACCGCCGCAAACTGCTCAAGTCCAACGCATTAGGTGATATTCCGCCTTATTCTCCGGCCACCCTTCCAGTCGCCTCCGCCGCTTCCACCTTCTTTTCCATATTCTGTTGTCGGCGTTTGAAATACTCCCTCCTTCTCCATTCGTACGTGCCGTTGCTGCGAAGAAGTCGCCGTGAGTACCATCATGAAGGGCGACTGAGCTTCTTATTTCTCTAGCCTTTATCTCACTCCGGCGTGTTTTCCAGCCACTGCTACCCCTCTCCTCCTGCGCCTCAAGCCACGGTCCAAGTTACTTCAAACAGGTAATGTCCCCTGTCTCAATACTCCGTATAAATAGACATTGTGTATTGTTAACTCTTAGAAATTCATAACATTCCAACACATTTTCTTCTCTTTTTACCTATTTTTGGGTTCAAAATGTGCATAGAAAGAAGTGTATAGAAGAAAATGTGCATATCAAAGTATTATGCAAAAAAATCAAAGATATTATAGTTACATCTTTGTGATTCAATTGAGAATTTATAAATTATCCCTCTTTTGTAGAAGGATGGAGACAAGTTTTGAAGCCCTACAATAACCCAGAAACAAGGAAGTGAAGCATTGCCAAGTTAGAAGGAGTTTGTACAACTGGCTTCAGCAAGTTGACTAACTGGCCGTGGCAAGAAATCCCTGTCCTGCTCTCTGTGTAACTGGCCTTGGCAAGTTGGACACACTTGCCGTGGCAAGTCATCCCTGTTTTGCTCTCTGTGTAACTGGCTACAACAAGTTGACAGACTTGTCGTAGCCAGTCGAGAATCTGAAGAGAAATCTGCTCTCTGTGTAGCTGGCTACAGCAAGTTGACAGACTTGCCGTAGCCAGTCGTGAAAAGTACAGTTACGCATTTTGATATCAAAAGCGAAAAAACACTTCTTAACCTAGAGGGAGGCGCCGAAAAAGAGAAGCTGAGCATTGGGAAACATTAGAGCATGCAAGGGAGAGCTTAGGAAGGAGTATTTTGAAGATTAGAAGCCTTGGGTTGGATTTTTGAGGAAGATTGAAGCTAAATTCAGTGGTTTTTATCATTCTCCTTCTCTTTTCTTTCATTTGCTGATATGGGTTACTTTGTTAAGCTGAATTTTTGGCATTTAAAGATTATGAGTAGCTAAATACTTTCATTTAGGATTACTTTTACCCATTGTATGGATTTAAACTATTAGATTATCTTGCTTTTGTTGGTTATTGAGTATATATGATGATTTTTCATTGTACTTAATGCTTTCTTGTGCTTGATCACCACATGAATAGAGTAGTTCAATTGGAAGATGCTTGAGAGAGCTATTTTGATTGTAGAACTTAAGAGAAATCATGCTAGACTTGAAGTTTATGATTAAATGGATGGTTTGTTGTTAGAATAGAGATATATCTAACAACCTAGCATAGTCTATTGAAGGATTGTGTTGGAAAGATGATTTTCATTAATTATAAACAAGAGATTAAATATTTTTAATGAAGATTAAAAATCAATCTTAACTTGAGAGAGCTTGGTTGATGCTTTAGAACTTTGACTAGCATATAAAACTCATTTAACCAACATAAGTGGATAATTGCATAGTTTTATAAAATACAATGGGCAAGAAGTAATCCTAAGCTTATAACCTTTTGAAACCAAATCCAATTTCCCAATTCTCACTGTTTGCTTTGTTATTTTCATTAATATTCTTCATTTACCTTAATCACTTCAAATGATTCGATTCAACCTAGTTAAGAACATAGTTGCATTAGTTAGCTCATTTTCGTCATAGTCCTCGTGGGAACGATCTTTACTTATCACTCTATTACTTGACGCGACCCGTATACTTGCGGAAGCGAACATGTATTCACTGTCTGTCCAAGAATAATCTGTACTATAATTGAACTAGAAATTAAAATAGAAATGGAGAAAAAATGACATTTACTCTTATGAAAATTAATTGGTAAAGCTTAATTAACGGTATCCTGAACTGGTGTGATTTGATTATTTGAGGATCAGGGTACTGATAATTGCTAGTTTTCATAGTCTCTGGATTTCTTAAGTTATTGTGTCAAATTTTCTGGCATGTATGCTTATGAATGTCTGACTAGAAAATTGTTACATAATATTCAGTTAGTTTTGAAACTAAATTTGAGAGGTGATTTGAGGTTTAGACTAAAGCAATTCTTGTGTATGTGGTCTAATTTAAGTCCTGAAATTGCTAGTGTATGTTGATACATTTTCCATATTACTTGAAGAAAATGGAACAGACTGCAATTATATCTTATGCGAAATTCTAATGAAGAATTCTGTTAAACTAGATAAATTGATGAGTGTAACATTTTCATACTCTCATCATACTCCTGCCTTTTCCAGGGCAGTTAATATACAGAAGAGAAGAAAAAAAAGGTGTTGAAATATATAGATCGTAATTGGATAAACGCTAAAAGGACTAGTGTTGAATATGATAATGGGGTGAGGGATTTTTTGAAATTTGCTAGAAGAAATTCTAGTAATGATGATAGTGGGATGTTCTATTGTCCTTGTGTAGAATGTCTGAATGAGAAGCGACTTAGTGCTGTAGATATATATACACATTTAATTTGTGAAGGATTTTTTAAGAGTTATACAGTATGGGTATGGCATGGTGAAGAAATAGAAATTCCAAGCGTAACTCAATAAGGGGGGTCGCCTTTGATGATAATAACACGGTTCTGAATGACCGGATAGAAGATATTATTCGTGATGTTGGAGAAGAGGCTTTTGAGCAATCATATGCGTAATATGTACAGTGATTCTGAGAAGCCGCTGTACCCGGGGTGCACAAAATACCAATTGTTGAAAGCTGTATTGAAATTGGTAAGCTTGAAAGCACCGCATGGATGGAACGACAAGAGTTTTTCAGAAGCACTTGAAGCTTTCAAGGACATGCTTCCAGATGATAACATGCTGCCTTGCCGATACTATGATGTGAAGAAAATACTGTGTCCACTAGGGATGAAGTATAAAAAGATCCATGCATGCCCTAATGATTGTATATTGTACAGAAAAGATCATACAGAGAAAGAGCAGTGTTCGATATGTGAAACCCCCAGATACAAATCAAATAAGGCCCCTGCAAAAGTGTTGTGGTATCTTCCTATCATACCTAGGTTCAAACGGCTGTTTGCTAATGAAATTGATGCCAAAAATTTGAGATGGCATGCAGATGAGAGGATTTCTAATGGAAAGCTTCGACATCCAGCTGATTCTTCTTAGTGGAAGAAAATTGATCAGTTGTTTCCTGACTTCGGCAAAGAGCCTAGGAATCTTAGGCTCGGGCTTAGCACGGATGGCATGAATCATTATGGTAGCCTAAGAAGTATACATAGTTCATAGCCTGTTCTGTTGGTAATTTACAACTTATCTCCTTTGTTATGTATGAAACGAAAGTACATCATGTTGTCTATGTTGATTTCGGGACCAAAACAACCCGGAAATGACATAGATGTTTACTTAGAACCCCTGATCGAAGACTTGAAAGAGTTGTGGGACGAAGGTGTCGACGTTTTTGACGCGAACAAGAATGAGATGTTTAAAATGCGAGCCTTGATCTTTTGTACTATAAACGACTTCCCTGCTTATGGAAACTTATCAGGATATAGCGTTAAAGGCCACAAAGCTTGTCCTATTTGTGAAGAAGGCACATGCTACCATCAACTTCAACATGGAAGAAAGACTGTTTATCTTGGTCATAAAAGATTCCTTAGACGATGCCACCCATATCGCAGATTAAAGAAGGCCTTTTTTGGTGGCCAAGAGTTTGAAGATGCTCCAGAGGCTTTGACTGGGGAGAAAGTGTATGAAAAGGTCAAAAATATCAATGTCATCTTCGGTAAGACTTCAAAGAGTCAAAATGAAAAAAATATATGGAAAAAGAGGTCTGTTTTCTTTAACCTTCCATATTGGCAGAATATTGATGTCAGACACTGTATTGATTTCATGCATGTAGAGAAAAACGTGTGTGATAGTATTGTTGGGACACTACTTAACATACAAGGAAGTTCTAAGGATGGCGTTAAGGCAAGATTAGATTTGCAAAAAATGAGAATATGGGCAGACTTACATTCGAGGCCACATGGTAAGAGAACTTTTTGTCCTCCATCTTCTCATACTTTGTCCAAGGATGAGAAACGAAGTTTTTGTGAGTGTTTACATGGCATTAAAGTTCCCTTAGGGTATTCTTCAAATTTTAAGAAGCTTGTGTCTATGAAAGACTTGAAGTTAGTAGGGCTGAAGTCTCATGATTGTCATGTTTTGATGCAACAACTACTCCCAGTGGCTATTCGAGGCATCGCCGAATATGATCTTCAACACATATTGACCAGACTTTGTTTCTTCTTCAATGCGATTTGTAGTAAAGTCATTGAGACAGAAAGGTTGGATGAATTGGAAGATGAAGGTTACCTGATCTTGTGCCAGCTTGAGAAGCTATTTGTTCCTTCCTTTTTTGACATCATGGTACATCTAGTTGTTCATCTAGTGAGGGAGATAAAATTGTGTGGGCCTATCTATTTTAGATGGATGTACCCAATTGGAAGAACTATGAAAATCCTAAAAGGATATGTGAAGAACCCTAACCGGCCTGAAGCTTCTATTGTTCAGAAATATGTTTCTGAAGAAGCCATGGAATTCTGTCAACATTATTTGGCAAATGTAGGACATATCGGCCTTCCTAAACGACATGATGAAGAAGGGGGTAGGTGCGGGGCTACCGTTAAGAGTGTGGATCCTGATGAATTACAACAAGTCCACTTGTACATTTTGAATAATGTTGATGCAGTTCAAGATTACATAAATGCTCATAAAGAAATTGTACGGAAAGCGAACAGTCGATTGACCAAACAAAGGTTAATTAGGTAGCATACCAGGACCTTTGCACATTGGTTTAAACACAAGGTTGACGGAGAAGAATGTGTTTCTGATACAATTAAATGGCTAGCACGTGATCCTGAGTTTGATGTCATAAGTTGGACTTCGTTTGTGATCAATGGGTATACATTTTACACAAAGTCCCTGGATAATAGGAGCACTGTCTAGAACAGCGGTGTTATGTTAGTAGCTGAATCTATGCACTTCTCTAGTTCAAAAGATAAGAACCCTACATTGGCAGCCATACCTTATTATAGGGTTATTGACGAGATTTGGGTGGTTGACTATGTTAAAATTAAATTTCTCATTTTCAAATGTAAGTGGGTTGGTGTCAATAATGGTGTGAGGATCGATAAGTCAGGGTTTATATTAGTTGATCTGAACAACAAAAGTTTTGGAGATGAACATTTCATTATGGTCGATCAAGCGAAACAAGTGTTCTATATTATTGATCAGGAAAATAAAATGTGGTCTGTAGCTCTCCAAGGAAAAAGGGTCATCGATATTGAAGAGGAAAGTCGTTCAAATTATGATCTTCTTGAGACCCCTTCTTTTTCTAGGGGTCTTCCTGTATTGAACGAAGAAGATGAAGCTGATAATGAACACGGCACAAGAAATGATCATCGTGAAAGGATATGGGAGGATATCTCTTTATAAATCTACTTTAAATGTTAGCTATCTATTTAAAGTCATTATCGTTATAACTTATATGTAGATTATATATATAGTTATTTTATAACTTACTAACTCAACAATTTGTCTTAACAGTACAATGACGGATCCGGTGTATCCTACAGCAGAGGATCAAGTGCATCCTACAGCCAAGGATCAGGTGCCTCCTATAGAAGAGGATCAGGTGTATCCTACAGCAGAGGATCAGGTGCACCATACTGCTCAGCACAGCGAGCCTCAGAGGGTTAATCAGGGGCAGTCATCGAGTGAGCCGAGTCACCAGCCCAGACGGAGGGGCAGGACGGCCACACGGTTGAGGGATGTTTCCCTGAGTCGGTCTGCTGGGGAGAGGATATCGATCCAGTTCGATCAATACTGGAAACCGATCGGGCCAAATGCCAGTCGTTTTAGGAGTTTTGTCGGCCTCCTCGCACGGAATAAGCCTAGCATATTGATAAAGGAGTGGATGAATGTTGACAAAAAGGTTAAGCAGCATAATTGGGACACTATTCAGGTATAAAATTCCCTCTGTATGTTTCTTTTATCAAATTCATTTCATTACTGTCACTAACTCCTTTCATTCATGAATAACAGCTCACCTACGACGTTCCTTAGAGTGAGATCTTGTATCACAAGACTATGACATATTGTTGTGAGCGCTGGAGGAAGTTCAAGACGAATCTGGCCAACAATTACGTGCATATCGAGGTGCCAGCTGGTAAGCCTCGTCCTACTCCTTACAGCAAGTACTCGTACATCGATGAAGCGACATGGCAGGACTTTTTTAGGCTTCGAACTACTCCAGAGGCTTTAGTGAGTTAACTTATTTTGTACTTTATTTACTTATCTTTTGTCTTTACTATTTGTAACCTTTTTTCCCATTTCTTATTCGCAGGCAAGAAAGCAAAAGGCACAAGCGAGTGGTAGGAAGAATGATTGCCCCATACAATGTCTCATGGGGGATACGCAAAGGCCGAGAAAGACTTGTTGGCGGCCAAACGGAGGAGATTGAAAGAAGCATCTCAATCCGATCCTTCTGTTCTGCTATCTCCACCATCTCTGATACGGCGTGAAGAGTTGTGGTTGCATGCTCGCGGAAGAGTGGTGGATCCTATACGAGTGACCAGTCTCGTATAGTCGGTGAAAAAATTGTAAGTATCGTTGTTCTTATTAACTGTTTAATAAACATGTTTCATTACTCATGTGTGTTTTTTGTATATCTCACAGGAGGAACTTTAAAAAAAGAAAGCCGAGGGAGCCTTCAAGTCGGAGGGGAGGAATGACATTCTCACGGTTGCTACTGGAAAACGTGAGCATCCAGGCCGCGTCAGGGGAGTTGGAGGAGGGGTGGGTATAAAGGATTACTTTGGATCCTCCTCACGCAGTTCCTCCTCCAACGTGGTCACGAGAGATGAATTGGTGCGTATGTTGGCCACTGTGAGGGCGGAAGCAAGAGCCGAGGCAGAAGCATCATTTGATGCACTATTGGATGCCCAGTTGAGCAAGATGAAGGACGAGGTATATGCCATAGTGAGCACAAGACAAGACACCACTCCTGTCCAGGCACAGTCGCTCGATTGCCATAAGCAGAGCACCAAAGGGAGTTATTGCAATATGGGACAGTCATCAGAGGGTCCTGGAAAAGACGATGTTGAGCCTTGTGAATTATATGTTGAAGATCATCTGAGACGGTTAGTTGCACGGGGGAGTGTGCACAACCTAGGATCAATTGTTCACCACCTCGAGATGACAGATGATTAGGTTAGGGTGTCAGTTAAGGAGGTTATTATCTCAGACGCACCTGTCCCTATCCCTTCTGAGGAGTTCAAGATTGTGGCCGATGTCTTGGGTACTTTCATATCATGGCTAAAGAACCTTGTTTCTGTTGGAGCTGCAGATTCCCCGATTAGAGCCCCAAGTCCAGCTCCCGTCCCTCGTGAAGTTTCACAGCCTCCACCACTGAATGTGATGCAGCAAGTGATTCTGATGGCATTTGATACATCTTTCCCGACTAAAAATTGGCCTATGGATTCAGTTGTTGGACCGTTAGGGGCGGCATGCTATCTTGAGAGGGATGATTTAATGTCCATGGTCGCTCCTAGACAAAATCTTACGATTGCGATTGTCCAGCTTTTTTTGATGTAAGTATCTTCTTCAAATGGACGTAAATATCTTTAAAATTACGCTATGTAACCTTAATTTGTGTGCTTCCATTTTTGTAGGTACATGAATCGTATCTTGGTTTCCTCTGGGCAGAGTGCTAAATTTGGATTCATGTGCCTAGCTCATGCCACGGAGAAAGGGACCACTTCTGCCATCAGACATAGATATTTATCACAGAGGCTCAGTGAAACAGAAACTGACTGTTTCTTGGTTCCTTATGTGTATGGGTAAAAAACATCAAATTTATATTCCGAAACATCACATATAATGCTTTATATTTGCTTAACATTCATCTCTTTTTTTAAGGGATCATTGGCAATTGGTTATTCTGTGTAAGGCTAGTTACACAATGATCCTCCTCTGCTCCCTCCACTTCAAACCGGGGACTGACTTGAAGAAGACCATGAACTCGCAAGTTTTATTGCTTTATTACCTTTTGTGTGCAAAGTTTGTGTGCAGAATAAGTAATCTTTATGATTTTGATCATAGGGCTATGCGGACTTTCCTACACGCTAAGTGTGGTAGGCATGTTCGTGACTTAAAAGACCTTACATGGATCACGCCAAAGGTTAGTACATATTTGTTTTCTTTAAGATGCGTTTCATAAGCTATGCTTTTATGCTTGCTTTGATGATATCATGTTCTTTTTCATACCCGTAGGCAACCACCGGGCTCCAACTTATGTGGTCTTTATATGTTGAGGCAAATTTACAATATTATCAGCCTAGGCACGACTGACTTTACCGAGAAGGTAATAAATGTATATTTCAAATATTTTGTATTACTTTATTGTTTTTAAGTTAGTAAGTTAATATTTTTTTTGGCTTCAGTGTTACACATACAGATGTTTGATCTTGCTGATCCCTTTCCTGAAGAAGATATTGATTTCATCCGCAATTGTTGTGCTGAATTCATTTGAGTTTTTACAAGATTAGTAAGTTTTTGAATCCGATTTATGTTGTTCTAATAATACTTATGGTTTTCATATATATATCTAACTTGGTTTATATCTTTGTTTAGGACAAATTCTTGGATATTGGTGATACTAGTTGGCTGTTGATTCAGGTAGGGGATCACTATTGTAAATTTTCCTCCACTTTTTTCATTTCTCTGTAAAGCTTAGGAATGTTTTCCATATAATGAGAAATATTTCTTTTCCTCCTTCTCTTTACAAGCTTTGGGATTGCAAGTTCACACAATGTCGCAATTTTCCTGCTATCATTGTTTAATTGTATTGTTGTGGTTCAAAACGCCTGATAATTATAAATTGTTAATATTGTACTGTTTCTGAGAATTGAATAAGTTGATCATGTGTTATTGGTAGTCATTGGAATTGAATGTGTTTGTTTTCAATGATTTTTTTTCATAATGTTCATTCTTTGATTGTTGAGAGTCGAGGATTGTAAGGGCCAAGTGTTTTTCCCTTGAACAGACTGACATTTATAGGTTTATACCGATTACGATAACTAAGGTCATATTTAACAAAAGAGGGAAATGGGAACTAATAAGGATTTTAGGCTTCATGATTCTATATTTGGAGCAAGTTTGCATTCTGAGAAATACAAATTGTTTCTAGAAATAAAAATGCTATTGCCACTGCTTCTGATTGTCAATATATACATATATGCATGTGTATGTAATGTGGCACAGGGGGGATGTTGTTGAATATGGCTTACTGGCCTGGGTAAGATTGAAACAAATAAAACGAAAAAAAAACAAAATTTTTAGACCGTTTCTAAGAATAACCGGTCTTAAATATGAATTTAAGGCCGGTTATTAAGAGAACCGATCTTAAAATATTAAACTTTAAGACCGGTTCTAAATTTAACCGGTCTTAAATAAGTAAACTTTTAAGACTGGTTCTCTTAATAACCGGTCTTAAATTCATATTTAAGACCGGTTATTCTTAGAACCGGTCTTAAATTGTTATTTTTTTATACTGAAATTTCCCTACTTATTCCGTTAGTTAAACTTTAAGACCGGTTGTTGTAGAACCGGTCTTAAAAGTTTATATTTTAGACCGGTTGTTTAACCGGTCTAAAAAGTTTAATACTTTTTAGACCGGCTGTATCAAGACCTAATCCAGAACCGGTCTAAAATATCGTTTTTAAAAGTGATTTTTGTACCGGTGGCTACATCTCAAGGGCATTGAAGTAAATTGATAAATATTCTAAACCCTCGATTGGGCAATATAGCCGGATTAATGATTTCTTAAGTTTAATTGCTTAGATTGAAATTTCGGTAATTCAACTGACTTGTAAAAAAAAATTTCCATTAGCTTTTCACTTAGAAATTCAAATTAGTTTGAATTAATTTGAACAAATCTTAATTATTTCGTTAAATAATGGGCAAATTAGAGGATATGGCATGAGAGAATGTAGAAAATCTGGCTAAGAATAATTTATTTAGTACTTTTAAACATTTGGTAGTTGGTAAAGATAATAATTGAAAAGGAACCAAAGATTAAGACATTCCGATCTTTCCTATTCTAATGGATACATTTTTAAATAAATCACAATGGCATCTGTAGTTATAAATAATATGATTTAATATCAACCAATTTATATTTGCAGGATTAATATAGTAACAACAAATCATTTACATAACAATATTGAGAGACAAACTACGGTAACTAACAAAACTTCCAATGATGATTGCATGAAACACATGTAACATAGGTGGTCATGGGTTCATCGGCACTGCGAGTCTGCATCTGATAATAAGTGCACTCTCTTTTTCGACATTTCCCACACACGAACTGATCAGTTGTGGCTTTTCGTTTCTGTCCATTCTCACACTTGAACAAAGCTCTCATTCTGATCTTCTCAATCTCCTTCTTCCTTTCATCACTAGCCATGTCTTCTGTTCTCATCTTCACGATCTGGTCTAGTTTGAATTCTCCAAGCAGAACTCTTCTTCGAAAATCTGGGTTATTTGGATCCTTGAGGTTAAACATCAAAGACCTGTACTTGATCTTTATACTTCTAGCCCCTTTATCAAAAGAACCCCACTTCTGAAATAGTACAGACTCTACAGCAACAGAAACTCTTATAGGGTCACATGCATTAACTTGATCCTTGATTGCTTCATCTGCCTCCCCTGAAACCCTAGATAATGCCTCTTGAAGGATTTCCCTTATTTTGTCTCGTGTCACATTGCCAGTTTTAATCATAGTTTTCTGCTCTAAAGGAGCAGTAGGTCTTGAGGGTTCCTTGTTCAGCATTTCAGAAACTTGTTTCTTCTCATCGTTTTTGGCTATGTTTGATGTAGAAATTGTTTTCTCAACAGCGTCGAGGACGCCCTTCGGAACCGTAAGCCTTACCACAAGACTCTTCCGAACCTTTTCATCAACTTTAACGTTTCCCACAGGAACAGGTTTGACATCAGAATCTTGTACCTTAATCTTTTCATTTCTGGAGTTTGAGGTCTCATTCTTATCTGTCTTCTCAGCCTCTGAAATCTTCTGATGAACTTTTTGTTTCTTATTTTTGCTTATTTCCTTGATTACTATGGCTTTCCATATATCTACCAGGTCTATAGCAAAAGCCTGGATCTTCTTTCTGGGATGCTTTGTTAGAACTCTTAGATGTTTGCCAACTTGGGTTGATCGCAGAATTTCATAATTGACGGGAAATTTCTTGAGCAGCTTGAACGCATCAAGGCATCGATTTTCTTCGACTTGGTTGTCGGTTGAGGTTGCTGCTGCATCGGCCGCCTTCTTCACTGCTTCATACAGTCGCATGAATTCTTTCTCCATCGTAGAATCCTAAAAGAGAAGATTTCATTGAAGTTTGATGTAAGATGTTTTGTTGTTCTGTTCATCACAAAACTTCTGCGTGTTTTATCTAAACATTTTTCTTGGCTTGAATAGACTTTCATAGATGTCTCCTTTTAAAAGATATGAGCGAGAACGTTATTATTCTCCTTTTCACCATTTTAAAGTAACCATACGGATGAAATTATAAATATAATTCAAATTTGAATTCATGATATATTATGAAAAATAACATCAGATATAAATAAGTTGATTTTTTAATCGAATTTGAATGAACAAAAAAACCTTTAATATGCAAAATACATAACTTTTAAATTATACTTCAAATGTTTATCCAACGGCCTCTTAGGAGGTATAATTTCCTCCCTTTTAGAGGAGAGGTAGGGAAGTGCTAACAATTGTGTCAGGCACTTTATTAGTAGAGGCGCATCCTAATTTCTTAAATAGAGCTAACTATGCTTTTTAAAAGAGTTAGATGAAAAAATTGGTTGATGTGAAGGATTGTTATTTGTCTGTATTTACAATGGAGAAGTTTGAAAATAAATCTAAAAGTACTTGAGAGATTTGGATATGTTAGAGCATTTGCCAAGTCTTCCTTCTAAGTTCAAAACTTAATAAGAGGTTTAAATAAATAAACTATTTGACTATTTTAAAATAATAGGTTTCAAATTCAAAACCTAATATATATGAAAAATGAATGAGATTGCTTGAGATTTTTTTAATAATACTTTTATACATTACGAGGAGGAAATAGATACGCAATCTACGCCTCTAGACATGGGACGTATCATTTCCTCCTCTTGAAGCAAGCTTGTCCCAGAATTTATTTTCTAATGAAGCTACAAGATTTGAATTTGTATAGACTTTGATACCAAACCTTAAGAAGATAGTGATAATTACCATGCCAAAAGCTTAAGTTAATAGCAGAAACGTATTACAATTCTTTTCACCTAAATAAGACCTGGTTTCCCAATCTCCACCGACTTAGGTGCCACCTAGCTGAATATAATCCACTCCCCTAGACTTGAGACTCACATATCATGAACCTAAGTAAAATGGTTAACCTAAATGGAACTAACTGTACTTTTTGAAAAAGTAAGATGGAGCCTATCTACATCGTGCCCCTAGACATCAGACGTATCATTTCCTCCCTCTTAAAGGAAGTTCATCTCTAAATCTAATTTCTAGCTTAGTAGGATTCAAACTCATGAAAATAGTACTAATTATCGTGCCAAAAGTTTAAACTAGTAGTAGAAGCATATTACAATTCCTTTCACCCAAATAAGATTCAGCTCTCCACCGACTTAGGTATCACCTGGCTCTTGATCCACACCCCTAGACTTGAGACATACATATCATGAATAAGTAGAATGATTAATCTAAATGGAGCTAACTATGTTTTTTGGACGAGTAAGATGGAAGACTTTATGTGAAGGATTATTGTTTACAGTTCTTTGCAACAGAAGACTGAAAATAAGTCTAATCAAGAATGGGTCTTTCTTATTATCTTATATAAGAAGTTTAAGTATATATATTAGACAAACTTTTCATAAATAACAAGTTTTATTGTAAGGAGAATGGCAAAACAATAAGCAAGTAACAATAATATATAATCTTTAGATAATATTCTGTTACATGTATACAATAATCTCTTATTCATATTTTGGTTCATTCACTATCAATATTGTTTTGGTTTAAAATTTAAACCATGATCCTTAAAATAATAATTCGATGATTTGTATATGTTCTAACTATATTGAAATTATAGCATAGATTTTTTTTTCTTTTAACAACCATGCTCTTATATCAAACCTTATGAAAATAGCGTTAACCGTTATGTTAAAAGTTTAAGTTAGTAGCAGAGACACACCCAATTCTTTTAAATTAGATAATAAAAAAGGTCATTCTGTTTTTTTTTCTTTTTTCTTTAATATAAACTAACATCTATATAATCTCCGGGCATGAAAATCAATCATAAGCCTCGATGTTTTAGAAATTCTTACTCTTTTCTCCAAGACGCTTAGACAGTTGATAGGGCTCCAAATATCTCAGAGAAAGTCCTTGAAATCCTCAGAATAGTGATCAGATGCCGCTTAAGAAGGCCCAAAGGCATATTTATAATGTTTAACAACCTGTAATTTCTAAGCGTTCTCAAATACTTAAAATATTATTTTATAAGTTTTTATGTGATTTGAAAGATCTAATTCGATTAAATTTAATGTTGTAAATTTGATTATTATTATTATTATTATTATTATTATTATTATTATTATTATATATATATATATATATATATATATATATATATATATATATCACATCAAAATTTGATGTAAACTGCGGTGTGAACAATGAAGATAAAACAATTATTATCATTTGGCAATTCTTAAATTTTATGATGATATACCTCTACATATATCCGTCTTTCTACTTTTAATGATTTTTTTCTTAACTACCTCACCCAATTATTTTAAAAGCTAATATGCTACAAGATTGACTTCAAAAAAATTTTAAAAAAATCTATATTTATAAGACTTTGATTATTTATAAATTATAATACATATATATACTTTAAAGAAAATCATATAGTCTAAATCTTGCGTCAAATCTTCCAGAAATCTGTGAATTTATTCAAACCCGATCCTCGTTTTCCAATTTGAATAAAAATATTAACAATAAAGTACATCTTTTTATGAGGCTAAAATTATCAAATTTAAAACATTAAATTTGTTGGGCCATAAGATGTCACTCCTACGTGGAGCCTAAGTTCTAATTGTTTAGTTTTATTTATTTTTTATTTTGTGTGTTTCTTATTTTATAAAAAGAGAAAAAATAAAATAAAATAAAAAAAGAAAAGAAAAAGAAAAAAAATTAAGAGAGAACCCTGAAGTTGTGTGTGAGGGAAAAAAAGAAATTATATATATATAGCTCTTATGATGGAAAATATCTTCCTCAGCAGTTTTGAAATTTGATAGAAAGGTAAAGGATGCCTCCTCGCATATTTATAACTTATTTCTTATTAGTAAACAGGACAAAATAAAATGATTGAAGCACGGAAATTAGAAAGTCAGAAATTGGCTCTGTAAATATTACAATATGCCCTACATAGTTTCCGAACCTAGTTTTGCTTCTGAAGGAGTGAAGTGAAAATTAAGGGCTGATTTGAAATAGTGATTAAATTATTTAAAAGTAATTTTTTAATTATAATTTACACTATGTGATAAATATATGAGAAGAAATTTATTTTAAATTACATGAACATATTTATCATAAGTAGTTCAAAAAAAACATCAAGTCACAATTTATTATCTAGTACTCTAATGTTATTTTCAGTAATATTTATCCCCCTGATCTCATTTCTCAGGAATTCATTATCTTAATGTTATTTTTCTAGTGCATCCTGCACCCAATGCTTACAACCAACACTCTAATCTTATATCTGATTGCTCTTAGGGTGCTGAAAGCATTAGAAAATAACCTTAAATAAAATTAGGGTTAAGGTACCAATTTGTTCTGAAAGTGTTTAGTAAAGAACAATATTACCTTGGAATTTTTTTAAGTTTAATGTTGCCTAGAAGTATTAAAATAAAGTAATATTGTCTTTTACGATTAAAAAGTTAACGGTCAACGCTTTTTAATATTGTCATTCGGTATTTCATTAGGGGTTCATGGCTGCTTCTCCTAACACAAATGTCTCTTTTAGAGTTTAAACTTGAGATCCAGAATGATCTACCAAAGCCTTACACCAGTAGATCAACTCTATGTTTGTCGGTCAACGTTAGTCTTTTAACAATATGAAACAACATAGCTACATTTTGAAACTTTTAGGTGACATTGAACCTGAAAAAGCTTCCAAGGCTATATTATTCTTTAGTAAAATCTTCCGAAGCAAATTTGTAACTTAATCCATAAAATTATTATGCTTGATGAAAATGAAAAATAACATCAAGGTGCGAGATTTGTTCTCCTTTCCCATCCTGGTTATAAAGTCCTTTTTCATGATCTTCAACCTAAGATTCTACCCAAAATATCAATTTACACAACTACATTGCAACTTGCAGCTAATTGAGCTTGCGTCTTGCTTGTGAAAGTTCTTTGCTTTGGCTTGTCCACTCACGGGTTCCACTCAGCAGTCACACACAGCAAATAAAATCAAGTGGGCTATTCAATTTCGTTAAAAGGAAAACTTTTCAGCATTTACACTGGCGGGGCAGAAGAAGATTTGTTCTTTCCAGTTACTATGAACATCTAAAGTTGAACAATCGAATCATTATCATTACCTGTAAGCATTACACATGATAGCACATAAGTTCTGTGCCAATTTGTGAGACCCAATCAACAGAAGTATGAAAGAAAGAGATTCCATGACCAAAGATCCAATGCCAGGGCAGATGAAAAGATGAGCCCTGCCGATGTCTGGTAGCGATCCCATGGCCAACCCGAGACTTGAGCCATTGTCTTGAGAAATGGGAATGAAATTGTATTTCGGTTCCTTTCGTTTTGGACCACGCCGTAATCCACTGCGCTCGACACGGGTCTAGCTCGAATTGCTCCCTTAATCTCTTCCCTAGATCAGGCATGTGGCCAACACCATAAAGTATTGCAATCCTGTTGTGTCCCTCCTGAATTGCCTTTCTCAAGAGTCTACTGCAGCTTTATTCCTCTCACCAATTATAACAGATTTCATCGCTACATTTGCTGGCATCTCTGTGAAGCTTCACAACAACAATTTCGGTGTCAACGACCGGAAAAGATTAAAAAAAGAAGATTGAGAGATGCGTCAGAAGCAAATGATGGCATATATACTTACCCTTTTACTACCGTCTTTGCCAACAAGACCTTAATTGCAGCAACAATATCAAGCCTTGAATATATTTCAAGATATGCCGATGCTTGACTTACGAAATCTGCAGAGACGATCAAAAGGCCAGTGAGTGGCTTAGGAAATAAGCGAGAAGCCCATAAAAGAAGCTGGCTGCAACTCTGCCTCCATGGATCTGAGAGCCTTATCTCTTGCAAAAGAATATAAGATTTCCCCTTTTTTAAGCTAAAACACAAGGACAATTTTTTATTATCTGAAGAAAGGAAGTGAATAGAGTGCGAGTGGCAAACTTTTTGGTATATGCCAAAAAGAACATGAAGATTGACAAATTGTTCAACACAACTTCCAAATCAATTGTTAGCTAAAAATGAGTTTCTCCCTCATATAGATGAGCAAACTCAGGAAACAAAGATAATGAAAGCAATCTATGCAACATATTGAATCAAGTTAGAAAAATGAAGGGTCCAACCTGGAGCAATTTGAAGGTTTCATAGTCAAGATCTGCATGGTACCAATTTGAAGCTTGGTAACTGAGAGTTCGAGCCATCCATCATTGGATGCATCCCGAGTTCTTTGTGAAGTTTCTTTTTATAGTTTCCCTACTAGCTACCATTTCATAAAGTACAGAATCATAAGATTCAAGTTCCTTTTGGAGGACTGTATAATACCTGCTTGAAGAAATCAGGATCACTAAAATTAATTATTTCTCAATATAGAACATAAATTAAGTCAGTGCAACTAAAAATACTAGTGATTCTTGATAAATAGGACAAAAGTGAAAATTTAACAATGAACTTTTAGTGGAGATGCATCTTGCACCATAATGTTTATTTGGAGGAAAAAATATACATAAACTCTTTTAAATGGTGCAAAAATAACAACTCTGTTAACTACTCTAAACAGTCATTAACTTTTTTGTGCGGGTCCCAACTTCAACCTCAAAACTTCTCTCCTCAGCATTAGTCCCATCCCCCTCCTGGGTACTCCTTGCCTTGCCGGTGCAGTAGCTTTCTCTGTCTTGTGGCGGCACTGTACCAAGGACAATAAAAGAAGAGCCCCAATTGCCCAGATCCTCTCCAAAACTAATTAATTTCACCCCAACTAGAACTCTCATCCCCTCTCTTTTACAATTTCCTTCAACCTATCTTTCAATTTTTCGTTTGTAATTCTTACCAAGCTCATCCAAAATGCCCTCATTTTTCTCATCATTTTCCCCCTATAACACGTCTCATTACTGTCAATTATGAGGGAAAACCAGGGTATATATGGGGGGTGGGGAATCATCTTTTTCATCAATGGGGGATTCAGAAATGGACTCATATCTTTGTGTACAGAAGATGAGAGAGGTTGAGTTTCAGAGAAAATGTTGCCTTATTATATATATATATTAGTGACCACAATATCTGAGCAATTAGAGTAAGTGTGACTACTTGAGAGTCTCTTTTTTGTAAATTACTAGCTTCTGACTCTGAGAATTGAGAGGGGGGAGAAGAACAAGAATGGCAGAAATATTGTTGAATATATATATGAGAGAGAGAGAGCAACATTATTGCTGCTTCACGGTGAGGCAAGGAGCTTTGAGGAGGGGTATGGGACTGATGCCGAGGAGAGAAGGTTTGAGGTTGAAGGTGGACCCACACAAAAAAGCTAACAGCAGTTTAGAATAGTTAACAGAGTTGTTATTTTTGCACCACTTAAAAGAGTTCATGTATATTTTTGCCCTCAAATAAACATTATGGTGCCGGTGCCAGATGCACCTCCACTAAAAGTCCGTTGTTAAATTTGCACCTTCACCCTAATAAATAAATAAAAAACAGTCAAAGACAAAAACCAATTCTATAAATACTTCATGAAAGCTACACAATTCACCACTTTATGTCATCTTTAGTCATACTCTTTAGTCATACTCTTTAAAAATTATTTAACAAGCTAATACTCTTTAAAAATTACTCCCTCCGGTCCTTAATATAAAACATATTTACCTAATTTGATTAGATTAAGAAAGTTAGTTGAGTTAGTTAATATGACATATATTTTCCAAAATGTCCTAGTTATCTTCCTCAATTTCTCCATTCCCTCTCCTTCTTAATTATTTTTGATGAAGCATCAATAAGGATAAGTTAAGAAAAGATTAAAAAACATGTCTTATATTTAGGATCAAGATCAACTCCAAATATGTTTTATGTTAACAACGGGGAGTATTTAACAAGCTGATACCATGTCCCTAGCAGACCTATGATTGTCTCCCAATGTTTATCTCATCACTATTTACCAGACATAATAAGAGAAGCCTTCATTGGCCAAGATCTCAACATCTACCATACCTTTACGAGCAATAGGACTCTCTAATTTCCCACGATTCTTTTCTATTACAAATGCTATATACACTTAATTTATCCATGTCAACTCTTAACCCAATTGTCCCACAAGGATAAAAGCTTTCAGAACTTCAACAAAAAAAAAGGGAATTTAGACAGACATACTTTTTATCAGCAATGTGAACTGTTGAAATAAAACAACCTATACCATCAGAAAGAGCAAAAGACAATACACAATAAATCAGTTCATTCAAAAAGAAACAAAAAACCATCGTTGAGCAATGGAAAGGCTTCAGGTCGCACCTGAAGAAAAGGGTAAATTAGGGACCATGGGAACTTCTTGCTGTAGCTCACTATAGACGTCTGCAAATCTCCACTCCCTCCATTGATTCCTCGCCTGAATCTCACGAAATCCGCCATGGAATCGCCTTGCGAGAACTTATCGGCAGACCCATCTTCTATAACGATCGAGGAAGAAGGAAGAGAACAAGTATAGAGTGAAGAGAATTGAAAAGTGGGTCTAGTAAATTTAAGGCATCATCTAGAAGAATGGATGGTTCTGACTATAGTGGGAGTGGAAATCGAAGGAATCGAAGATGAAGAAGGGATTACAAAAGGAAGCACCGTTCTTCTCCTCCCCACACATGTCCGTAATTTCATTAACATTTTGACGGACAAGGGGAATAACCGAGACTCACATAGAGGAGCAATATGCCAATATTCTATTTTTTTTGGATTAACTAAACATCTACACAATTAAATGTGTTAAAAGGTTATTTATATTGTCAACTCTAATTTTAAAAATTAAAAACATAACTTTTTAAAATGTAAAAATTAAATGAGAATAAAATTAATGATAAAAGATAACAATAAATCAAAATTAAAACGTAGCCTTTAAAGTGTTCCAAAGTCTAGATTCATAATGTTTAACCGTGAGTAATTTAATATCATTCTCAAATACTAAAACTATAATTTTATACTTTTTTATGAGGATTTGAAAGATTTAATTCTATCTTTTCTCCTTTTTTTCATGTTTTTTTTCTTCTGATATTTTTTATTTCCTCAATTTTATAATAACTCCTGCAAAATTAAAGGGATATAAGTAGATTTTATTATAATATTTGTATCGTATAATTAATTAAAGAGAAGAAAATATATCAAATTTACATTTTCCATATATTAATTAATCATGTATTATAAATAAAAAAAATTTTGACAAAAAATTATAAGGTATGGATGATCTTCTTGTGGCAAATCTCAAGCAGATATCTTTTATATTGTTTTATCAAAAAATTACAAATTAAAAAATATAGGAAATATATTTGATTCATCTAATAGAGAAAAGATGTACTTGCATAAGTTGCATTCTCTACTTAATTTCAATATAAAACATTATGTAAATGGCGCAAAAAAAAAGGTAAACAAATATATTATTATCAATATAAAATAAAGGGTTAAGGTGTTTAAATAACCTTCAACTTTTTCTGAAAAGTGTAAAAGTAATCATAAATTATTTTTTAAAGTAAAAGTAATCATAAACATTATAAAAGAAAGTAAAAGTAACTATGACGTTAACGTCTATTGATATGAACTTGTTAATGAAATGTTAAGGTGCTAAAATAGCCATTAACTTATATTAAAAGTACAAAAGTAACCATAAACTCTTTTGGATACAAAAGTAATTAAAAAATAACTTTTTAAACATTAATTCATAAGTTTTTTTTTTAGTTTTTGTATTATGAATGTTTTAGCAATTTGGAGATTAAAATGACAAAACTTATGAATTAATATTCAAAAAGTTACCTTTTTTTTATTCTGACAAGAATGACGAAATGAAAAAAAAAACTCGTCACTCTTACTCTAAAAGCTAAAATCCCTAACATGAATAACTGGCTTTAAAAGTATTATCATCGCTAATGTTGAAGCAATTCCATAACCAACGATGAGAAGATTCTAAGGCAAAATATCTTAGATGAAAACTAAAATCTCCAATGATCACATATGCATATGGTAGGGTTAGATGACACGTTGATTTTAATTATAAGATAACCAAGGGTGACATGGATTTTTCCAACCCTACCATATGCATATGAGATCTTCCATTACCTTAGTTTTCCTCTCAGATATCCTCCCTTAGAATTCTTTCATCTTTGTTATGCGATTGCTTCAACATTAGTGATGATGATAATTTTAAGGCAATGTTCATGTTGGGGATTTTAGCTTTTTGAATTTGGGTGACAAGTTTCTTCCGCTTCTTCATTCTCGCCAGATTAAAAAATAGGTGACTTCTTGAATATTAATTTATAAGTTTTTCTTTAACTTTTGTCATTTTAATATCCAAATTGATAAATCACTTATACCACAAAAGCAAAAAATAAAAATAAAAAACTTATGAATTAATATTCAAGAAGTCACTTTTTAATTATTTTTGCATAAAAAAAATTTATTATTACTTTTATACTTTTGGTATTAGTTAATGACTATTTAAACACCTTAACATTTTATTAAAAAGTTCACATTAATATACGTTAATGTCATGGTTATTTTTGCCTTCTTTTATAACGTTTATGGTTATTTTTACTCAAAAAATAATTTATGGTTACTTTTACATTTTTTAAAAAAGTTAAAAGTTATTTTAACACCTTAACCCTAAAATAAATACTCAATCAAACTTTTTATTGATTATATATATCATCCCAAATTTTGTAAAATAAATCCAAAACGTTAGCCATAACGGCTTGGTTTTAAATTACCAAGTTTTCTTATTGATGAAAGGTTTTCAAATTGCAAGCAGGGAAATTAAACACTATCGAATAAGGGATACAATCAACATGAATAACATGACAGTGGTATGTTTGAGATTATGATTAGTGATTTTAAAAGTGTTTATATATGTAAGTTGAGACAACACTTATCTCATATACTGTAAATCACGATTGAAAAACTGATTTTGAAGACTTCAATCGTTCTTCTAAACAAACACATAACTCTGTTTTTGAATTATGACTTGTCTATGATTCAGTCTCTCTTCTTTTTATTTTCGATATTGTTATCCTTGGCATCTCCAATTCATTCTCACACATCCTAAGTGACAATATGGGTAATCCAACTCAGGTCCACATACATAAATAAGGGGATCGAGAAGATAGATAATGAGTTTGGTTTCTTAACAGATGGTTCAGATTTCATATTTTATAAAACTATTATCTTACTATAATAATAGTTTTAAGAAATATTAAATATAAATCATTTATTTTTTGATATTAGAGTGGAGATGTGATTTTAAGAAAAAAAAATAAGAAAGAAGGATTTTGAAAGTATCCTCTTAAAACAAAAGAGGCGACTAAGAATCTGAGTTACTGAGATTGAATGTGGTATGCATATTGAGATTGGAGGTGATTACTGATTGATAGAAAATGAATGACGCCTCCAACCTGAAGCAATTTGAAGGTTTTATAGTTAAGATGTGCATGTTCAGGCCAAGAAAAGTCAAGATCTGTATGGTTCCAATTCGCAGCTTGGTAACTGAGACAGTCTAATTGGCAAACAAGCATGAGAATTCGAGCCTATCACCTTTGCTTTGGGATCGCGTTTCCTATCCTTTCTAATCCCTGCTAGTTGCTTGAGGGTTTTACTTGTTCAGAAATGATTTTATAGTGTGACGAGGCAAGTATAGAAATAGTTTAGGTTAGTTAGATTTTGATTAAACAGGTTGGAGCCGGTAATTGATGCAAAAAGTTTGAACTTAGACCTGAACCTAAATGCTTTTTTTTCCTCTTTTGTTTAAGCCTGAGCTTTCATAAGACTTGGTTGAACCTAAAATATTTTTAAAAGCCTGCTTATAATATAAGTCTTTAACAAAACTGACAGTTTTTTGGTAAATTCAAAGTATAATATTTACAAATTGTACCCTTCAAATAAGCTTTTGGCCTACATATAATTAAAATAAAATTGTATTATTATTATTATTATTTAACCAAAATTCAAAGATAATAATATAATCATCCAAAATAAAACCTTATTGTTATTAAAGAAAATAGTAAGGATGCAACCTCAATAGTTAAGACGATGTTTCAAAAGAAAATTTTCCAAGGAATAATGGGGGTGGTATTCTAATTAACTAATTATAATTTGAAATTAGATTATATTAATGAAAAAATATATAAATGTTATGCTATTTATATAATATAAATGTAATTATATTCATTTAATATGCAAGCAGGCTAAGCTTTAATAAAATAGTTCTAGCATATTTACATATTTATTAGGCCTTTAAATAGGTATTGACTTGGCCCTTTTAACAAAGAGGACTAGGCTTGATAAGGCTCTAAATAGGTCAGGTCGTAGGCCATCTGATAGGTATCTGACTTATTCTTACCTCTAATTTAAGATGTATGTAAGATGAGTTTTATCTCTACTTATATAAAAAAAAATTAAAAAACTTTTTTGTGCATCGTAAAACTAGCACTATCATTTCATAAAGTACGCTATCTACATCTTTAAGGGCCGTAAAATACCTGCTTGAACAGATCAGGATCACTAAATTTAATTTATTCTCATGATAGTACATAATTAAGTCAGTGCAACTAAAAATACTAGTGATTCTTAAATATAAATTAAAAATAGTGAATGACAGAAAAAACCCACTCTATGAATACTTCATGAAAGCTACACAATTCGCCACTTTTTATCATCTATAAACATGCTCTTCACTCTTTAGTCATTTGTAGTAGGTTTGTTTGGTTTGAATCGGGTTTATGTATAAGTCAGATTTATATAAATCGAGATAAACCTCCTCCTTATATTTATTTTGTAGATCGTAAAGCTACCTCGTAAACCGTAAAAACTACTTTATATTCTGTAAATCACAATTAAAAAAGACTTATGGAGGCTATCCAAACATTTTATAAATTTTTTTCTAAAATTGAACATGGTTGGATGATTTTTTTTACTAAAACGATAGGAATAAAATTAAAAGTGTTTGGATGTATATTCACTTTTTCGTGCCTAAACTATTATAAAGGATATAAGTTAATGTGATATTTATATCAGTTACAAATTATAATTTATAATTTTATTGTGATCTAACTAATAAATAAATAATATATATTTATCTAAGTAAGCAATTTATTATTTATATAACTATTTTACATATGTCTGTAAGAGCTGAAATGGCCCTGTAATTAAAAAAAAAAGAATCATTTTATTTTTATATTAATATTTTAAGTTTATTAATATACATAAAAAAAGATTGTGGCCTTAGGGGAATTTTAGTTTTAGACTTATCTGTATTTTTGAACAAAGGAAGCATTTTATTTTATTTTACTATGATGAAATTACAATAATTTCTTTTTTAAAAAAAAAGATATTTAAATATTATTTAAATTTTAAAATTTTAAATTAGTTCTATTGATAATAAAAATAATAAGATTGATAAAAAGAGTATAATAATTAATAATTTAAATTTTTTAAAAATTATTGATTTAAAGCTTAAGTGAAATATTTTTAAAAAAATCATTAGATTCCCAGCGCCCTCCTTTTTTTTCCCTCCCTCTTTGACGACGGACGAGCACGGTAGAATGGATTTCTAGAGACTTCGGAGGCGTGCTCGATCTTCTCCCCTGCTCAGCGCCGTTGTCGGTCTTCTCTGGTCGTTACCGGTGGGACCATGTCCAAGCTTCCGTTCGTCACTGTTGTCGGAGGCTTCATCCGTCAATCTCTTTTATTTCGCTGCTTTTTCATCGCTTGTGCATCGATTGCGCCGGTATGTTTAATCCTTTTCTATGTCCTCTGTTTATCAGTTCTAGTGTCTCAATTTTCTTCTTTGGAGAATGTATTTCTACTTTACATCTTTGGTTTTTGAAAGAGGAAATGAAAGAATTTAAGTTCTGTTTTGTTGATTATAATTTAAATATTGCTGGGAATAAAGAAACTGTGGGGGTTTATGACGATGATGGAAAGATGTTATTGGAAATTTCAAGAATTAAGTTTGCTCGCTCTGTGTCACTCTTGGAGTGCCCATGAAGTGTTTGATGAAAGGTCTAAGAAATAAACTCTATGGAATTTGGGAATGGAGATTGTTGGTGATAAGGTTAAAAATGATTTAAATTTTGTTTTGACTCGAATTCACGTTAAATCTTGTGAAAATTTTTTTAATACCTTGTTATTGCTTTGCACCAATGTGTTTGTGAAGATGCGTAGGAAGAGGAATTTTGTTGGATTAAGATTGTTCACCTCATTGGTGAAACTTAGATAGGTTTGGATATACTTTGAACGTATAAATTATCTAAATGCGTTAATATTTGTCAAACCCCTTAATATTCTGATATTCGCTATATAATAAATGTGTCGTTCAGATGGCAAACAGAAATAGTCAAACTATACTGATAATGAGTACTTACTGATAATACAGAAAATTCTCATCTAGGTTGAAAAATACATACAGAGTACAAAAGAAATAAATTCCACAACTAAAGATAATCAGATGTAACTCCCGACTATGACTGGACCTTCCTCTGCCAGTAATTACGGTTTTGCCCTTAGAGCCGCTGTCCTTTGCTGGAATATTTTTAGATGTTGAAAAAGGGTGAGATTCGAATGAATCTCAGTAGTAATGTACAATCAATCATATAAAATGTGATAAATAAATATGCAATGCACCATGATATGCAAAATGCTAACTCATGTTGTATGCATACTGTCCAAGGCCAAACGACTGTTTGCAACCCCGGCTAAACTCGTGTCCATGGTCAAACGATATGTTTAGACCCTGGCTTATTCGCGTGTTGTGCCACAGGCACTGTCATGTTACAGAAAATGGAATACGCAACATATAAATAATCACACAGTGCATGAAAGAAAGAATTACTACCTGAGTCCTTTTCCAGTCCAACTGTTTATCCAAAACTTTTTCTTCGGCTCGGGCTTTTACCAGTTCCTATATATTAAAATTAACAAGTAATTGGTTATTACTTGTATTACTATTATCTTTAATCATATTCTGCTGATTATCTCAGTTTCAGTGGCTTATACACTATATAATTTTGCATAGTGCAATTTTTCTATTCTTCAACAAATTGACAGATTTTTCAGTTAACTTTGAACAATCATAACTAATTCTAGAAAAATCGAAATGGACTGGGTCCAAAGCCTACATGAAGCTATTGAAATCTATTTTCATGGAAAATATCAAAATCTACCCATATTTACCATATTACTCCCAGAATTTCCCGAAATACCCCTATTCCAGATTAGTCTCCAGAAATATAGCATAACTTTGAAAATCTATATCTCCTAATATACTTGTCCAAAAATTATGTTCTACCCGTCAAATTGAAGATATGGATGTCTACTTTAAAGCTGGAAAGTTTCATAATTTTGTGACAAGCTTTGATTTTCCAAACGTTTGACACAAACAAAATGCTTTCTAGAAACACAGTTTGAGAGCAACTGACTTCAAAAATTCATATCTCTTAGTATACTAATCCAATTAACACAAAATATATATCAAATTAAAGCTAAGACTATGAACTTCAATTCTGGAAATTTTCATGGCCATTGGGAAATATTACATAATTCAAAAACACCACGAAATCAACTACTAGAATCTGGACGTTCAGGATTGCACCTGTTTCTAAGCCCATCTTTCAAAAATCATAACTCTCTCTACAGATATCCAAATAATGCATTCTACAACTAATATTAAACCTTGTTATGTCTAATATCTCCCTGTAAATTTTCGTAAATAATGGATGTGATTTGGTTGGTCATAAATCCACACGAATCTGACTGACTCTGATGAACATCAGTTTTGGACAGTCTAACTTCAAAAATTGATAACTTGTTCGTTTTGACACCAAATTGAGCTCTTCTTGATTCTATTTCATACTAAACATCCTAAAATTTCCATATCAAAAAGAACCAGATGAAAAATCCATCTGCAGCCTCCGTTTGAGCTTCTGAAAGTTTCCGATAAAACCTCTGTTTTCCGGCGACCAAAACAAGTTGATAAAACTGATATGTAGCCATGCTTTTGGACTCAAATCTCAAATATTTTGACTCTACATACTCCTAAACATGTTCCTGGGGTTTAGGGACGTTATTTCAGAATCAAAAACATCACAAATATCACCCAAAATCGTCACAAAATCACTGGTTTCGGTGACAGCAACTTTCCGACGAATTTTCTGAATTCCAGCAGAAGAACAACCCCAAAAAGCTACTGAAAACAGCCTCAAATCTACTGGAAAAGGAAGATAAGGATATATGAAACTCACCTATGTTAGCTTATGGTGCTGCATGTGAGTTTTGAAGCTTCTTCTTTCTTCCACCGATCAACTCTCTCACTCACATCTCTCTCTCTCTGTTTTTCTGTTTTCTGTGTTTATATTTCTGTTTCTTCTCTTATGTTTCAGTTGCTGCATGAATGTTGAATGGAGAGGGAAGAGAGAGTGATTTATTTACAGTGAGGTGTGCTGTGTGCTGTACTTGTGTGCTGTATCCTTGGTCAAATGGGAAGAGAAGGAGTAACGTAAGTGTCATTGTTTTGAAGGTGTATGTGTAGGTATGTGTGTGGTACATGTGTGTGTTTGTTGTGATGGGAAGGAGTGACAATGCATGGATGGTTTTATACGTGTGTGTGCTGTCAAGTGTGGGTGTGTGTGTTTTTATACACATATAGGTATAATTTTATCCTATTAATTACACACACTAAGTCCTAATTTTTCCCTTTGTTAAATTTAAGTTTCCTTAAATTTTGTAGGTTCCATAAATTGACTTACTATCTAATTTCCATAATTTAATCCTTGCATTAAATTTTTGGGATGTTACAATATTCATTGACTGATTGAACTCATGAGTATACTCTTCATGAAAAGGACTAAAGTTCAAGCTTTCCTCTCTCTTTTAAATTGGGGTTAAGATACTGTGTCAGGTTGTTAAAGATCCTTATGTAAACTGTTTAAGGAATGGGAACTTGTGCTTGAATGTTATTAGTTAACATATGAAACAATTAATATGAATAAGAAGAGAGTGGTAGTGTGTTTATTAAATGGAAGATTATATTTTGTCTCATAAAACATGGGGAAGGAATAACAATGATCTTGTTTTGGATATTAGGGGACTAAGGAGTAAATTTTTCGTTATTAATCTTTAACCGATTTTTGAAAGGTATTTTTTATATTATTGTATTGGAAATGAAAATATAAAATTCTGTAGGGTAAGAGGATATGACTATAAGACATACTGAGAAAGAACATACTCCCTCCAATTCTAAATATAAGAATTATATAACAAACTAGCATAAACTCCCCGCGCGTTGCGCGGGGAGCAAAGTTTAAGGGAACAAAATGTTATATCAAAATATTAAATTAAAAACAACATGAAAAACCATAAACTGCTAAACATTATGTAAGGAGAATTATATAGAGTCATTTTCTATTAATCAATCAACACATCAATAAACATGGCAAGATGTCATGCAAATATTATGAACAAATAACATCACTTATTATATTTATGAATAAAATGCCACTTCTTCCGATCTCGCATTTACAAAAAATTTCATACTTAACAAAAAATTTATGAAGAAATAACTTTTCACCATTTAATAAAATATTAAACCATACCCCATCAAACTTATAATGACATATGAAATAAAAATGTTTTTGGTGCAACTATAGCTTCACTAATTTAGCAATATCAATTAAAAAATGTTTTTCCATGCTACTGTAGTGGTAGTTTTGAAGCATGCTTCAATTTGAGATCCCAATTAAAATGCATCATATTTTTAATTTACATAAATACCATGCTGCAATTATGATTGTTCTCTTTCATTCCCAGCATATCATACAAATCTAATATTCAAACCATAATAAAGTCACACAATGCTTTGATAGATGTAACTTAACATGACACAATGATTACCCTTAACTTTTATTGATTGTCATTGCAATCAAACTATCAAATGCAAAATGTGAACCTTGTGTATTACACGGATCATTAAGTAAATCACCATTGATTATAACATTCTATTATATTTATTTATAGCATATATATAATCATTGATTATAACATATTCTGATTTATATCTACATATATTGTGGCAATTAGAAACCCATCATAAAGGCGGATGATCCACACTTCAAGATTGTGATCAAAAATAAAAATAATAAACTACCCTTAGAAGTCAACATGTTACAGGGGAAGCATTAATATGAGTTGAGTAGTTTCCATTGCATTTCTGGGAGAAGCCTAACATGGACCAATACTTTTTAAAATCAAACAAACTCCACCTAATTTTACATGTATATGGCATTGGGCTCTCTAGCCCAAACAAACTCCACCTAATTAAATTAAGGAACATTAAGGAAGAATAAATTTAAACAGTATAATAGTGTTGAATCATTCACTCTAATTCTTGAAAATCTTCTTATAATCAACATTTGTTACAGCATCACCTCCTCCATGAGATTGCCCTCTCTTTTGTTGATAGTGATATCCTTCCTTACAGGTGCCTTTCCCACATTTAGTTTCTGTTAAAAAATAAGTTCACTTATTCAATAAATATTTAATCATACTTGTTGAGCATCATAAGAATTGTATTGAAATAGTAATCAAATAAATAATGTTACACACTCCAAAAGCCAATAAAATGCAATTAACAAAAAATGAGGTGACATTTCCTTTTTCTCCCAGCACTTTTTCTCAGCCTATGCTTCCTTTTAGCTTTCAAATAAAGTTGGTTGAACCCCTGCAGTTCATTATCATAATTAAACCACTGCTCCCAGTCCATGCTTCCTTTTACCTTTAAAGCACTTTTTCTCAGTCTATATTTTATATCAAATGAATTTTTATCTTTAGCTTTCATAATGTCAGATACCTAATGTTTGCTTAAAAAAGAAACTTGCAAGGCTACCTTCTAATCACACTCTGTAACAACCACAGCTCATGCATCTTATAGTTGAAAAAGAATTCTGATTATCACAGTATGTAACAAATACAGTCTCATTTGAATACAAGTTTATGACTACCCTAACTCAATTTATGAAACCAATATGGGCCTAGCTTAGGAAGCATAAGCATATTGACAAAAATAGACCTTACCTTTTTTGATCACTTGTCAAAAAGTAGAGACCCATTTTCCAAAAAAGAATATGCACAAATTGAGGTCCTGCTAAAGTTCTTGCATACCATCATGTCCATTGGTTGGCACATATAGTTAAAAGCCATCCATGTTGCTTTGGTCTGAAATTTGTAAATAAAAAACTAAGATCAAGCAACAGAAAAGCAAAATGACAACTATGTTGAAGCATCCTTAAAAGCAAATATGCATGCAGAAAGGTTAAACACAAATATGGAAAAAAAATTGACTTGGAAGAAAAGTACAAATGAAAGTGTCTATGAAAATGACAATGCAAAAATAGAATGGATATCAAGCAGTGCATAAAAAAGGGCATGATAATGCTTGTTATTCATGTTTAAGGTTTGTACTTACGATGCTTTATAAGAGGGAGTAATGGGTATACCATAAAGGTGCAAAATATATTTTCCTATTGTAATGGCACAAAAAAACTCTCTTGGAAAGAGACCTTACTTGCAGATGGACAGAAGCCATAAAGGTGAAACAGCCTATCTTTGGACAGAGATGGAAAGCTGAGAATCACCCAATTAATGCAAGGTCAACATAATAGTAGTATAGGTAGGTTGGTGTGATTTTTTTCCTGTACATAGGTTACTTGCTTTATATCTTGTATTGTGAACAGACTAACATCAGATTAGTTTGTAAATGGCTCCAAAAGTATTTAATGTAACAGGACGAAATAGTGAAAGTATTGGGATAAGAAAAAGAATAAAATAACACAATTGTATAAGGAACTGTGAAGCTAAGAGACCAATGGTATAATGGAAAATAAATGATGCATGGACAAAATGGAAAAGATAAACTAATAAAGAGTAGTGCAGAAATAGATTAGCTTGCATGCATCATATCCATGTTTAAAATTCGTATGATAAGCTCAGTTAGTGTCCTATCTATAGTTTATAGGAACAAAAATATAATCCTTTTCAAAAAGGTTCACCTTCCTTGTCCATTTCCGCACACGTTGAAATGCTGCCTTACCATTACATGTACTTCAAGGATCTTTGTCTAAATCAGCAAGTAAAGAAGAAGCACTTGAAAAGTGAAACTTGTTCTGCTCATTGGGAGGTATTTTATTTTTCAAGTACCTATAAATATGACAAATTTAGCATTAATTAGTTACTATAGAACTTAAAATGAAAAGGTTTGTCTACATTTAAATAGTTATTATATTTTTTTTAAAAAAAAAGAAATGGAGAGCAAGACTTCCTAGACCTGAATGTACATTTGAAAGAGAAATTATAAATAGAATTTCGCCATAATAAAAACATATTATAGCAACATAAATGAAGTGAAGAAAAATTTATAACTTCTGCTGTCATGCTTACTTGATATAAAAATCAATGATATTGTCATTAATGAATGTATGTGGTTGTAGAAGCTCAATGTCTCTCTTATTAATAGAAACAGCATCAGGCTCCCCCTTTGGATAAATAATCTCATCAAAAGTCTCATCAAAATTGAAAAGCACAATATTATACCATTAAGTTCTTCAAATAATTTATATTACACTAATAAAATTACAGAGAACAGGTTGCACAAATAAGGAAGGTCTATCATCTACAATTTGAAAACACAGTTTGTGAGGAGCACTGTAGCAAAATCAAATATAATCTAATTTATTTTAATGAGACATTATATTTAGACATATAATGATACAAGTGCAGAATGAGCAGCCTAACAGGAACCAAAAGTATGCAACAAACTGCACACATTCCCAATTAATAGGAAACGTGAAAAAGAAACTTCAAGCATTAGCCTGCAGAAAGTGTATTGGGAATCATGTCTGTTTTCATAAGAATCATGTCTGCACATGCTGCAAGGTTGAAGAAAGGAAATAAATTAAACATCAACATAAATCCAAATAAGCAGTACAACTTCAAGAAGAAAGGTAATAAAATCAAGAGCAACAAAAAAGCCATTCTATATGAAAGATAAATCAGTATTGAGAAGGATTAAAAGAAGACTCCTTAATTAAGATGTGTTTACTATGACATACAAATGGGAAGCCAGCACTTTGGTTGCAAATGGAATCGCATGAGTAATGGATTTTAAATTATATCACATCGCATGACTCCTTAATTAAGATGTGTTTACAAGGATACCCAGCAGTAAACAAAAAAGATTGCAAATGGAATCGCATAACTAATGGATATTAACCAATGCACAGTATTTTAAAGTTGACTAATGGATACCACCTTTTATGGCTTGAAAGGGATATCTCATGATTTCTTTTTCATGCAGTTTGTCCTTTTGCCCTCATGGTACTGAATGCTCCAGAAGGCATCAGACTTTAGTTCAAGGTTGCTTGCATATCCCCCCTACTAAAGCGATTTCAATCTTATTAGTGAAAATAAAAAAAATTATATTTTTCAGTTGGTTACTTCCAGATTTCATAACAAGACAAAATATTATCCCTCTGCATGAAGCTCCATATATGTGCTAGATAAATATAATCTCTCAGTTCATATAATCAAAATTATCTAAAAGGGCACAATCTGAGTATCATTGTAGTCTTTCTCCAACTTAGTTTTAGTTTTTGGCCAAAAAAAAACTTAGTTTTAGTTAAGAGTGTCTTTGTCTACATATTGTGTTAGTGGCTATTGTTGTACTTCGCTTTCTTTCTCTACTTTGTAACATCATCAGTTTGTGTAACTCATGTCCCAATAGTTAAAATTGTCTTTGTCTGCTCTGTTATGGTCTCATTGAAGTTATTCCATTAAGTTCAGTTAGTTCATCTTATGTTTTCAAGGCTCAGTCTTCATCTATGCTTCATATTCTGTCGTGCCTTTTACCATCATATTGAACTTTGGTTGTTTAACTTGCATATTCATCACTCAGAATTTCACAGGGTGCTTTGGTGCAAGGGATTAGAAAGAAATGGTTATATAAATTCAAAATTTGCAATTTTGGTAGGTCAGATGCACAAATTCAGTGTATTAGTCAATATAGTTTGATGTATTGCCAGAATTTTACAATTCTATAATTGTAGTTTATGCACCTAAGAGCCAGTAAGGGGACAAGATTGGAAAAATCCTCTACAAATAGAGAACAGTTAAATGCAGATATCACAAATATTCTAAACTTATCGCAGAGCAAGTTCATTACCACTCAAAGAATTCTTGGTCATAAAAGCTGAGCATACAACAGCTTTCATGATCAACTACAAAAAAATTTGGGCTATAAAATATGAATAGCCCTCTTTTGCTTAAAAAATTGGTAAGAAACTTAAGTAAGCCCATGCACACAAATGCCCAATTGGTTCCAAAAGAAGCAAACACACCTAAAATTCATAGTATCTAAGATGGGTGAAAGCAAATAAATTTATTCAAATTGATCTTCACTATTAGAAAACTTATAGAAGACCAACCTGGATGCAAGCACCATAAGGTACCCCACAAATCTGCATACCAACTTCCAGCGGTCCTGCTCATAAAGAATTTAGAACATTAAAAAAGGAATGTAGTTATAATATTGTTAGTGGGCACTAATTCCTTATAGAAACAATCAAGAGCTTAAACCTCACAACAATGAAGTATAAAATATTTATGAAAGAAAGAAGCAGCAGCAGTTTTAGGGAAAAAGATAATCAATGTTTACAGTACCAAGATAGACATAAAAACAACGCAGAAAAGCCTACCCTGCTGATTCTACTTTTTATAAAGCACCCTTCCACTCATCCGATCACCAACCAACAAACACCAAAGAAAATAGAGGGAACCCCCATATCGCAAATGAAACACCTCTACAAACTTACTGAAACCATTACCTTGAGATATAAAGGCAATAAAGAGATAGAGTGTGGGCAACAGAAAAAGATTACCTTCAAGATAAAAACAATACCGTCATAAACTCTTCACCGTCACCATCGTATCCTCATCTTTATGTCCATCGTCATGGTAGCTTCTCCGCTGGCGTCATCACCAAATCTTCCGATCGTCCGTCCATTTCAGGGCAAAGTTGGGGAACGAAGAAAAAGGGGGCGAAGGTTAGGTGGGAGAGAGCGAGAGTGATGCAAAATGGAAAGCCAATTGGCTGCAGGAAAGGAGAAAAAGGAAGAGGCAAAAATATAAATGAAGAGAGAGAAAGGAAATAAAAAATTGACTTTTTAAAATTTGAAATGAAACGAATGAAGTCTGGATAGATTGAGTGATTAGACTAGCATGTGATGACCAGCACTTTAGAATTTATGATCTCGAGGCATTGAGAGATGAGAAGAAATCACAACCATCAAATCCTTATGAACATTTGGGCCAAAAAAAAAAATCATTGTGAACAGTAACTTGAGTGGAAGAGTATTATAAGATATATAGATATAGATTTATATAGATTAAGAAAATTTATTAACAAGTAACAACAAATCTACATAGATTAAGAAGTTGTGAAATATCTTTCATTACATAACAATATATAGTCCTAGCTTGACATTGAGAGACAGGCTACACTAACTAACAAAACTTCCAACGGTGATTGCATGAAACACACGTAACATAAGTGGTCATAGGTTCATCAGCACTACGAGTCTGCATCTGATAATAAGTGCACTCTCTTTTCCCATATTTCCCGCAAACGAATTGATCAGTTGTGGCTTTTTCGTTTCTGTCCATGCTCACACTTGAACAAAGCTTTCATTCTGATCTTCTGAATTTCCTTCTTCCTTTCATCACTAGCCATGTCTTCTGTTCTCATATTCACGAGTTGTTATGGTTTGAATTCTCCAAGCAGAACTCTTCTTCGGAAATCTGGGTTATTTGGATCCTTGAGGTTAAACATCAATGACATGTACTTGATCTTTATACTTTGAGCCCTGCTATTAAGAGAACCCCACTTCTAACATAGTACACTCTACATGCTTTAACTTGATCCATGATTGATTCATCAGCCTCCCTTGAAATACTAGACAACGCCTCTTGAAGAGTTTTCATGATTCTGTCTCGTGTTGCATCGTTAGTTTTTGTCATAGTTTTATGCTTTGAAGGAGCAACAAGGCTTGAGGATGCCTTCTTATTTTTGCTTATTTCGTAGTTGACTATGAGTTTCAATAATTTTAACAGGTCCATAGCACAAGCCTGGATCTTCCTGTTAGGATGTTTTGTTAGAACTCTCATTCCTTTCCAACTTGGGTTGATACCTGAAATGGATAATCTACAAGACATATCTTGAGCTGCCTGAACGCATTAAGGCACCAATTTTCTTTAACTTGGCAGTCAGTTGAGGTTGCTTCCTCGTTCGCCGCCTCCTTCATCTCTTTAAATAGTCGCATGAATTGTTCCTTGAATTGTTTCTCCATCTTCGAATCCTAAAAGAGAACATTGCATAGAATTTTGATTAATATGAATGTAACATATTTTGTTGATATGTTCATCACTTAACTTTTAGCTTCTGTTGGTTTTAATGTTAATCAGTTTATATTCTTTCCTTATCCAAAGATTTGTTATAAAATCCAAACATTTTTCTTTGCTTCAGTCGACTTTCATTGATGTTTCCTTTTGAAAGATATATACGGGTAACTTTATTCTCCTTTTTATCGTTTTGAAATTATAAATTTAGATCTAATTTTGAATTCATAACAAGTTACAGGTCAACAAAAAATTCATAACATATTATAAATAATGTGCAGGGAGATGGGCTTTAAGTATGTATTGAAGTAGAATGCGATGCCAGTCAAGTAATGGGGGAAATTCATAACGGCAACCCCAATTGAAGGCTGTCATCTGTTGTTCATGAAGATTAGGTAACTAATTATTATTATTTGTCTGTCTTTGCAACAGAAAAACTTAAAAATAAATCAAAAGTTCCTTGAAAGTTTTGGTATGAGTTAGAGCAATTGTATGCCTGAATGACTGGAAATAATGAATTATCTCTAATTGAGCAACATAATATGGGAATACAATTATGGTTAAAAAGAGACAATAGATACACATTCCTAGACTGAGGACATATCATTCTCTCAGTTTTAAATGAGGTTTGCCCTTAAACCTATTGTTTAGTGAAGTGAAATTCAAACTCGTGTAGGTTCTGATGCCAAACCTAAGAAGGTAGTACTAATTATGGAATACGATGCAAGCCAAATAGGGGGAATTCATTATGGTAACCCCCATTCAAGGTCAAGGCTGTCATCTGTTGTTCATGAAGATCAGGAATTTCCTAATTAATGATTGAACAGTGGAGCTTAATTATATCTATCGTGAAGGGAATAATATATAACAAATGAATGAGATTGCTTGAGATTTTTTTAATACTTTTAATATAATACTATTACAGTTAGGATTAGATAGTAGTAGCCTGATCTACTCTCCTAGACCCTGAATGTATTATTTCCTCACCCTTAAAGGTATCATCCCAACCCTCTTAAAGAAGGTTTCCTCTCAAGATATCATTCACTTCCTCTTAAAGGAGGAAGTTCGTCGCTGAACTTATGTTTGGGAAAGTGAGATTTGCATTTGTGCTAGCTTTTATGTCAAGCCTTAGGAAGGTAGATGGTTATGGGAAGTGAGATTCTCATATTAGTCCCACCCTCATAAAGGGTTGAATGTATTTTTTAGGGAGTGTGACTCAAACTCGTCTGAGCTTTTAAGTAAGATTTGAACTTGCGCGGGCTCTGGTGTTAAACCTTAAGAAGGTGTGGGAAGTGAGCTCTAAGTATGTAGGAGAGGCCTAATTCCCTCCCTAGGTGGGGTTCGAACCCGCAAACCCATGTAGGCTCTAAAGTCAAACCTTAAGAAGGTAGTGCTAGCCATCAAGCTAAACGAAGTTAGTATCAAAGGCGCACCCTAATTCCTTTAATATGGAAAAATCCCAATTAAGGGAGTGTTTATTTCAGCGTTTGGGCTTTAAATAAGCCTGATTGATACCCCAAATGCCCTTATGCAGCCATGGATTTTTTTTCTTGTGTTTGGTTGGCCAAAATCCCAGAAGGGCTTATGGGAACATGGGCTTACTTGAAAAGCTAGCCCTTAAAAAATTCTTGTTGCATGCGTGTGTAATAATACATTGGATTCTCTTTTTTGACCATTAGTGTGCCATAATGATGTCCATTTGCTTTTTTGATGCTGTCTATATGCTTTTCTGCATTGTTTTATGTCTCTGTTTGAATCTCGCTGACCCCTCTGTCATGTGCATTGATTCATCAATCTGTTGGCTATCAAGAACCGTCCTTCATCGTCTCCTCCTCTCATCAATCAGCTCACCATAGTCGTCTCCTCTCATAAATTTAGTCACGATCATCATCTGCTACTCTCACTGGCGTAGAAATCCTGCTCTTAGGTCCATCATCCAAGGCTCCTTCCGATTCTATGTTGTTCTCAGATCCATCGTGCCTCTGCTCTCAGCTCCACCGTGCTGCTGCTCTCAGGTTGACTGTGCTCCTGCTATCAACTCCATCGGGTTCGTCGACCAGCTCTCACCTCTACCATGGTTCTGCTCTCAGATATGAACAAATCTCCCTCTCTCGCTGCTCCTACGACCTTTATTTCGCTCTCAGATCCCGTCACAAACTCTGACAACTCCTGTAAGTTCCAACGGTGCCAGTTGGCTATCACCCTTCAATCTCTCATCTTTTTCCTTGTGTTTCCAGTAGGAGCTCCTTCTAGCTGAAGAGCTTCGTCTTCTCTTGCCTCTATCTTCATCTTCCAACTCAGCAGTTGCTCGGCTTCTTCTCTCTCGCCGGTAAGGTTTTGTGCGTTTGATTTGCTACTCTGTGCATATTTGTCTCTGATTTGGGAAAAAAACAAGAAACATTGGAAATGTTATTAATAGATATTGATAGCTATTTGATACCCAACTTGTACATGTATGTGAGCTTTGTTTTATTCTGAACATGATGTTAACTGCAATAAAAGGAAAGAAAAACAACCAAAGCTTATATCAGATTTGGAAATTGAACTTTAAGTACTGGGCTTTGGAGCTTCTGGTTATGTGCGTGAGTTTGTGTGTGTGTGTGTGTGTGGATAGAGAGACAAAGATACAGACAGATAGATAGATAGATAAAGAGGGAGAGAGTTTAACATTGATACGATACATCTAACAACCAAAAGACAGAGTATATAAAGGAAAGAAGAGAAAGGATGATATACCTTCATGAGTTGCCATGGAAGAGAAGTAGTAGAAATGATGTTAGTTTGTTGAAGAGAAGCTTGTATACATTTCAAGTTCTCATACGAACTATAAAGTTGCATAAAAAAATTGCAAGGCAAGTGAGAGAGGGCATCTCCTAATTCTATTAGTAATAATATCCCGTGACTTTTTCCAAAAGATTTTTGTTTTAATCATAGTTTTAACTATGTCCTATGATGTTTTCACTTTCTGCTACATTGTTGTAGAACCGGTAATTTGGGCTAGCTTGTTAACATAAACGGGCTCGGGCTGTAAAATCTGAGCCCGTTTGTTTTTCGAGCTAGCCTGGGGGTTAAACGGGCCGGCCCGTTTACTGCGCGGGTTAAACGGCCAAGCTGTTTAACATTTTTTTAAAAAAAATCTGCTTTTCAGATAGTCAGATCTCAGTGTTTTCAGTTCTTAGTTCTCAATGATGTTGTGTTTAACTACTTCCTTATTTTTTTATTTGACACTTTTTTTCATATTATATTTATTTAGGGCAAATGTGCACCGAACACCCTGAATTAATTTTAGAGGTGCAATTAACACCTTTAAGTATTTAGGGGGCAATTTTACCCTTAATGTATTTTATTTGGTGCAATTTTAACCTTCAATTAACTGAACAGTAACGAGCGTTTTCTTGACGTAATAATCCATTACAACAAAATATATAAAATGAACACATGCTGCCACAAGTCAACTCACCAGAAAATGGGGTCCGGAATTGTTGCCGGAAAACTGGAAAAATCACCGGAAAGTGCAGAAGCTTGCCAAGACAAACTTAGAGCTCACTGGAAGGTAACTTGGAGTTGAAAAGATCGATGGTTGCTGAGGATGATTTTCCAATGCTGTCAGAGAGAAAAGAATTGGCAGTGGTGCAATAGTTGTGGGTTGCCGGAATCTTGAAAAATCACGTCGGAAGTTGCAGAATTACGCTGAAATCACGTAGCATGGCGAAGTTATGGATACTCAGTGTTATAGTATTGGTCTCCGATTTGGCTTGGGTACTCTGACATTCCTTGAACAACCCAACACAAAGCTACTGTAAATCAACTCGCTGGAAGTGGGGGTCGAAGATAGTGACGGTACTGTGCTCCATTTTCCAACTCTTTCCTTCGCTTGAAGCTATGGTTGCTTAATGCACGATGGAGGAGGCTGTGGGTGAAGCTTGATGGTGTTGTGGTTGAATGGAGAGAGGAACATAGAAGGTAGATAAATATAGGAAAATGGTGGTGTTGGTGATCTGAAACAGAGGAAAGGCGGAGGAGGCTATAGTTTTGGTGAGGTGCTGATGGTGGTTTGTAGAATAGGTAGTGTTGAGGGTGATAATGGTGTAGAGAGAAAACAAAGAAGGTTGCCGGAGTTGGGGCCGGAAGTGACTGAAGATGACAGTAATGAGGAAGATGACAGGTAGCAACCTCACGGTCTCAACTCTCTAGCAATGGTGATGATTGATGATGGTGGTAAGTAACGGAGGAAGTGGTGCAGTGATATGTGGAGGGAAAAGAAGGAAGGAAGTTTTGTGGCTAATGGTGTTGGACGACGTGACAGTGAAGATCGAAGGTGGTTAGAGACGGTGATAGAGAGAAGAACATGATGGTGCAGTAAAAGATGATAGTAGTGAAATGTAGGAGATAGAGAGGGGTTGGTGGTGATATTGCCAATGGTGGTGAAAATCAAAACAGAGGAAGAAAGAGAAGGTGAAAATGGTTCTGAGCCTTGGTTTTTCTCTTCCTTCATGGTGGTCTTCGGCTTGGGTCTGCCAAGAAGATCACCGACAAAGGTAGAGGAGCTTTTGGCGGTCAAAACAGAGAAGACAGAAGGTGGTGGTATGAAAGGAGAGAGAGGATGAAGTTAGAGAGATATAGAGAGGGAGACGGTGATGAAGAGAGAATGGCTGGCAGTGGTGTTTGGTTCTGATAACAGTGGGGATTAAACCAGAGCCGACAATGGTGGTAATGGACATGGAAGAAGACATTGATGATACTAGAGAAAACATTCGTTAGTGCTCTGTTGATTTGAGGTTGAAATTTAACCAAATAAAATACATTAAGGGCAAAATTGCACCTCTAAATATTTTAGGGTGCTAATTGCACCTTCAAAATTAGTTCAGGGTGTTCAGTGCACCTTCACCCATTTATTTATTTTACTATTATTAAATTTAAAAAAGACGTGTTTATATGTTTTTGTGATATGAGTAGATGAAGAAAAAAAGAATGAAATTGGTTTCTTAACACAAATACATAAAAGAAAATAAGTGTGATGTGAGTGGATGAAAGATAAAGGGAGTGAAAATAAAATAAAAAAGTAAATTTAAAAAAAAAAGACGGGTTGACGGGTAGCTCGTCAGCCCGTTTGTATTCGAGCCCGTTAGCCCGAACGGGCCAGCCCGTCGGACTCGGGTTGGCCCGTTTACCAGCTATACATTCTTGTTAAAATTGTGACACACAAGCACATATATATTTATATAAAAACATATATTATCACATGGCAGGATGCATAGAAATTTTTAATTGATATTTACAACAATCATTCCAATTGAAGGTTTATTGTTTTTGGGCATACTTTAAATACGTATCAATTTTGTAGCTTTCCTTGTTGGAAAATATAATCGGTAAACAAACCTTTCCATTTCCTTCTTAAAACTCGTTCCTAAAATCTCAGTGATCTCTTGATAAAAGGTATGTTTGCAGGTTATGTCTGAATTTTACTTCACCTGTACCCATTTAGAAGTACAAAAAAGAAAAAAAAATTAATATTATTAATATGGGTACGTGGTTTCATCTATTTCTGGTTTGTAACTCATATTTGAATATGCTAATTTATGGAGCTTCTCAGGCAAAAATTTAAGATTGTACTCCCTCCGGTCCTATTTATAAGCAATTTTCTCTCTCATGGGGTTGGTCCCTTTTATAAGTAACTTTCACTTTGTGTCTGAAAATGTAAGCTCTTTTTTTCTATTTTACCCTTATTAAATACATATTATTTATAATTAATTATCACACACACCAAGAGTTATATTTAGGAGAGAGAGAGAGAGAACTCATTAGGTGAATAAAGTCAACAAAGCATTGGGAAAATGTATTTTATTATCTCTCATATTTTTTATACATTCTCTCTCTGTTTTCATAAATAGGGGTATATATAGAAAAAATATAGCATTTTTAACACACTTATTGCTTTTAACTACCAGTTCGTTTTGTGCAATCAAGGAGAAAGTTGCTTATAAATAGGACCGGAGGGAGTATTGTTTTTTTGTGGTAGAGGTTAGGTAGAGAACATGAATGAAGGATTGGGGTTATGTGATAAACATTTTTAATTAGATAGCAACGATTAGGTTTTTTATACGCCTAAAACTTAGTTGGCATAAGAGTACTGAGTTAGTTTGGGTTTATTTGACCTAAAAAAGTACAGTAACATGATTTATAGTTTACCGAATGTGTTGATAAATTAACCGTGAAATTTGGTTAATAGAAATATGAATGATAAGGCAGTGTGAGATGATAATACAACCGGGGTTTTTATCCATGCCTGCGTTGACCAAATATACCAAATAGAACAGCGAGGGTTGTCGTTCTCGAAGACAGGGTAGAACAATATCGTGTCAACATTCAATGAGAAGACTGGCAAAGGATACGATAAGAAACAATTGAAGAACAGATTCGATATCCTCTGGAAGGATTTAAAGACATGGGATATGTTGCTAAAAGAGATTGGTCTAGGTCGTCATCTTGTAATGAATGCCATCAAGGCAACTCCTGAGTGGTGGCATCAGAAATGTTAGGTAAGTAAGATTCGTTTAACAATGAAGAAGTAAAGCAAGTATTGGTTTTGGTTATCTTGGTCATGATTTTGTTTGCTTGTATGACTGTAGAATAATTTGGCGTATAAAAAGTTTCGCCGGTCGAGCCTGAAGTATGAAAGAGAATTAAGGATCATCTTCAATGATATTGTAGCTACTGGAGAGGATATTTATTGTCCATCATTCATATACACCCAGACGGAGGAGGCAAAGTAGGAAGATGTCTACCGCCCGACAATGGATGAAGAGGAAGGGTCTAAAGATAGCGAAGATGACAGTTTTGGAGTACACCCGACACCGAGCACAGGAGTTACAGAAGACCTAACCAGCATGGGGTTATCATCCCAGAGTGGGCCCTCTGTTCCAACAGATTCAGGAAGCCATGGCAAGAGGAAGATGGTTGATCGGGCAGGGAAGAGGAAGAAGTAGAAAACACCTGTTACAAAACAGATTGAGGATGCGATTAGTATGATAGCTAATGCATCGAAGGATAGAGTTGTTGTTATTAGCGAAATCAGAGAGCGGAGCGTTGACACTGTGGTGAATGACCGCCTTGATCTGGAGGAAGTGCAAGAAGATGGTGCGTTCCGAATCCGTTGTATCCAGCTTCTTACGGTAGACAAGAATAGTTAGGATATGTTTGTTTCTATACATAAACGGAACAAACACTACTTAATTGAGTGGTTATGGTATGCCGTTTAGTGCATAGATTGAGTGCTTCCTCGTTTACAACCTTCTACTTGCAGTTGAATTATATGTTAAAATAGTTAATTTAAGGACTGTTGAATGCGGATGTTTATATTTGTTTGTTTCTATAATTACAAACTTGACTGAATGTTTGAGGACATATGATTTATAACATGTTGAATATGGTAGTTCATGTATGTCTTGTTGTTTCTGTATTTTTTTATTTCATACCTAAATTTCACCACATTCACAGATTACGTTATCAATGGCAACTTGAATGGAGGAAGATGATGATGACTCTCGAGTACTAGCTCTTATAGACGAAGAATTAACAGAGTATGAACAATTGACCGCGTTGCTGTGTCAATATTGAGTTTCTTTCATTTGCAAAGAACCACGTAGAACAAGTCAACACACCGGACATTTATGGGTGCAAGAGATATTGGCAACCAATGGTACGCGTTGTCATGATATATTCAGAGTAGAAAACCAAGTAATCTACCTCTTGTGTAATAAATTGGTGGAACATGGGTTACGAAATTCCAAGGACGTCGGTGTCGAAGAAATGGTTGCGATGTTTTTGGTCACTGTTAAACACGGAGTCGGGAATAAGGTAGTTTAAGAACTCTTCTAGCATTCAGGGGAAACTGTGAGCCGGCTATTGCACAGGATTCTTCAGGCTTGCTTGAGTTTAGCGTAGGAAAATATCAAACCTATCGATCTAAGGATGTCATTGAAGCAATAGATGGAATGCATATAAGGTGCGTGATCACTGGTCCCAACCGGGATAAGTATATTGGTAGAAAATATTATTCTACACAGAATGTGATGGTTGTATTCGATTGAGATGTGTTTCACATTCGTGTTGGCGGGGTGGGAAGGAACCGCACATGACGCTTGTGTATTTCAATCTACTGTCTCAAATCCAGCTATTAATTTCCCTCATCCGCTTGTAGGTATTATTTCGTCATCACCGTTTGAATTTCTTTCATTTCATACTTTCATTAATCTCACCCGTTTAAAATGATTTAAACATATGGTAGGAAAATATTATTTGGTCGATGCTGGCTATCCGACACCAATAGGGTATCTTGGTTCCTACAAACGTGAGCATTATCACGTGTCTGAGTTTAGGCGTCAACTTGCATTTCGAAATGCTAACAAGACCTTCAATTTCTACCACTCCAGTTTGAGGTCAACAATTGAAAAAACTTTCGGAATGTGGAAGAATAGATTTTCAATATTGGAAAAAATGCGTAAATATAGCTACAAAACACAGGTCCGCTTATTTTACACAACAATTGTCATACATAACTTTATTCGGAGAAATTCTCCAGGTGATGTTAACTTTGACCAAGCAGATAATGAGAATGTAGCTCATGAAGAAAATACTACTGTAGAGGATGAGGGTCCGTCAACCAATAATTCTGAAATATCTTCAACTCGCATGAATCACATTCATGACATAATTAGAGACCATCTTGTACGGGATATGAATTAAAATAATAATAGACAAAATTCTCAGTTTTTAATCAATTTTTTCATCTCCCCACCTTCAAAAACCCTTGTATTGCCGCCAACTCCCTTCTTCATCTATGAATCTTCAATGACTTCTTCCATGAATTATCTTTCATAGCAAGAGCCAAGTTTCTTCAACATAACCTTTTGATTGGACGTTAGTTTCCCCTGCGCACAACTTTCTCATTCCATATACCTCTTCTTCAACCCAGAGTCTTCCAACGGATGGGCGAGAGCAAATGAAAGCATATGAAAAAAATTAATTAAAAATTGAGAGTTTTTCTAAACTCCTTAAGCTGAACAATTTCAAATGTAGTATTTTGATAATAAAAAAAAAATCCCAGCATACGACATTTTGATAATTTTTTAGTGTTTTTGATACAAATGCCAACGAAAGTCATAAAGTTATTCTGTGTATTACAATATACAGTTTCCTTCAAGTCACATCAGAAATATCCACCAACACATTCCTTTAAATCCACTCTTACCCACTTGAGGGAAGAAACATGCGTTAACACCATGGGTAAAATAGCATACGCATCCTGAACTATAATTAAAATTAAGGTGTTAGATATACTATAAATAAAATTGCTGAAACTACCAGAAAAAATAATATCATAATGCTAGATATATCATAAATAAAAGGGTTAAGGTACAAATGTATGTAGTAAATAACTATTTTTCAATGTACACCCAATACAACTAATTATTTTAGGGTGCAAAATTAGACATTATGAATTTTTTTTGTAGCAAAAATAACAACTTGTGTCTATTTTTGCACTCTAAAATATTAATGGTTAGATAATGAAATTGTTATTTTTGCTTAAAAAAAATTCATAATATCTACTTTTACACCTTAAAATAGTTAGTTGTGTTGGTTGCATAATAGAAAATAGTTCTTTACTAAATCTGCACCTTCTCCCTAACTAAAATTAGGTTGTTTGGTACAACTAGAAAAAGACATCAAAGTGCTAAATGTTACTCTACCCTGCGCAGCATTTGAAGTTTAGTACTCAATTCTGGATTAATGTTGGTGTTCTTTGTTATAAGGACATTTTCCCTGATATTCAATGTAAGACTCGAGACAAAATATTAATTAGCAAAACTATATGTTGCATCTTGCAGCTAATTGAGCTTGCGTCTTGCTAAGTTCTTTGCTTTCACTTATCCACCCGAGTTCTACTCAACAGTCACTCACAGCAACAACAGAATATTGCAATATTCAACTTGTAACCCCTATGAACACTAAAAAAAATAAGTTGTAGTGAGCTATTCAATTTTGTTAAAAGAACAGTTTTCAATGTTTACATTGGAGAGGCAGAAGGAAGATTTGTCCTTCCGAGTTACTATGAACATTTAAAGTTGAACAATCAAATCATTATCATCAACTAAGCATTACACAAGATGGCCAAGAAGTTCAGTGCCAATTTGTGAGACCCAATCAACGGAAGTACGAAAGAAGAGTTCCCAAAACAAAAGATCCAATGCCAGGACTGATGAAAATATGAGCCATGCCAATGTCTGATAGCGATTCCACGGCCAACCTGAGACTTGAGCCATGGTCTTAAGAAATGGAAATGAACTTGTATTTAGGTTCCTTTTCCTTATGGACCACGCTGTAATCCACTGCACACGACACGGGTCAAGGTCGAATTGCTCCCTTAATCTCCTCCCTAGATCAGGCATATGACCACCCCCATAAAGTATTGCAATCCTATTGTGTCCCTCCTGAATAGCCTTTCTCAGAGAGTCTACTGCAGCTTTATTCCTCTCACCAATTATAACAGATTCCTCCGCTACATCGGCTGTCACCTCTGTTAACCTTCGCAACAATATTTTTGGCATCAATACCAAACAAAAATGGAAGATTGATTGTTTGGATTAACATTTGCAAAAGTGACTTTTATCCTAATTGTACTTTGCAAACTTAAGTTGGGGTCAGAGTTAATTGGTGTAATGTGATTTATATTTGGATACGCTTGTCTAATAAAGTCAATTTGATAAAAACTTGTGTGGATGATATATTAAAAAGCAAGCTAATTTCAGAAGTTCCAAATTGGAAGAAAAGCCAGAAGCTCCAAAAACCAACTGTTGCTTAAACTTGGCTTTTGGCCAAAAAGTAAATTGCTCCAAGTGCTAACCAAAACAAGATTTTAGGCTTCAATGGCCTTTATGCCTTCTTCTCAACCTAGCTTTTGATCTTCCAAAAGCCATGCCAAACACAAACTAAGGGATGCATCAGAAGCAAATGACGACATATATACTTACTCAGTTGTTAGCCTCTTTGCAAGGAAGACCTTAATTGCAGCACCAAAATCAAGGCTTGACAATGCTTCTATTTCAGGATATGCTGATGCTTGATTTCCAGCATCTGCACAAACGCTCCCAATGATAAAAAGGCCGACAAGTGGCATAGGAAGTACTCGAGAAGCCCATAAAAGCTTGGACCTCCATGGACCAAGATCTTCTGGAATAGAAGAAGCTGGCTGCAACATTGCCTTCGTGGATCTGAGAGTCATATCTCTAGCAAAAGAAAAGAAGCTTTCTCCTTTTTCAAGCTGAAACACAAGGGCATCTTTTTATTATCTGAACAAAGGAAGTGAATAGAGTGCACTGGGCAAACTTATGGTGAATGCAAAAGGAACATGAATATTGACATTTTGCTCAAGACAGCTTTCAAACCCTTTGTTAGATAAGAAAACTCAGGTACCAAAGATAGTGAAAGCAATATATACATTCCCCAATCCCCACTATGTGAGCACTATGATGAGTCAAGCCAGAAAAATGAAGGGTGCAACCTGGAGCAATTTGAAGGTTTCATAGTCAAGATCGGCATGGTACCAATTCGCAGCTTGGTAACTAAGACAGTCTAATTGGAAATCAAGCATAAGAATTCGAGCCATCCATCGTTGGATGCATCCCAAGATGTTTATACCCTTAGTGCTGGAGCCTCTCGTCTTTGCTTTAGGGATAGTGTTTCTTCTGGTTTCTATGCTTTCCCTGCTAGCTACCATTTCATAAAGTACGCAATCATAGGATTCAAGTAATTCTTGGAGAGCTGTAAAATACCTGCTTGAAGAAATCAGGATCACTAATATTAATTATTTCTCAAGACAGAACATAACTTAAGTCAGTGCAACTAAAAATACTTGTGATTCTTAATAAATAATTAAAAGTAGTCAGACAAAAAACTAATTCTATAAATACTTCATGAATGCTAGGCAATTCGCCAATTTATATCATCTTTAAATATACTCTTTAGTCATTTATAGCAACTCGATGTCAAATGATGGAATTCATTCAGAAGCAGTGATTATTTTGTTCACCCATGCATGACCCAACTCATTATGAACTACCTACCACATTTTAAAAATCATTTAACAAGCTAATACCATGTGCATAGTAGACCTATGATTGTTATGAATAATGTCACACTAACTCCTAATGTCATCAACCATATCTAAAAATGCAAAGCTAGCTGTCTAGTACACCAACATTTAGATAAGCATTAAACTAAATTCCTCCTCACACATGAGACTTACAAAGTGAAATTTTTGTTGTGACAGTATCTTTTTTTTTTTTTTCGGGGGACAAATGTGACATTGTTTATCTCATCACTATTTGCCCAATAAGAGAAGGCTTCATTTGACAAAACTTCAACACCCAACAATTTCCATGACTTCACCTCTTCCTTTATCAGCAACAGCACTCTATTAATTTTCCATTATTGGTTTATATTACAAATGTCAAATACACTTCATTTCTCCATGTCAACCACTAATCTAATAAGCCTACAAGGATAAGTTGCTTTAAGAACTACAAAAAAAAAAAAAAAAAAAAAAAAAAGGGAAGTTAATCAGACTTACTCTTTATCTGCGATGTGAATTGTTGAAACTAAATCAACCTACACCATCAGAAAGAGCAAAGGGTAATACATAATAAATCAGTTCATTCAAAAAACAGGAAAAAAAAAAAACCATCGTTAAGCAATGGAAACGTTTCAGTTCGGACCTGAAGAAAAGGGTACAATAGAGACCATGGGAACTTCTTCCTGTAGCTCACAATAGCCGTCTGCAACTCTCCACTCCCTCCATCGATTCCTCGCTTGAATCTCAGGAAATCCGCCATGGAAGCGTTTTGCAAGAACTTATCCGCAGACCCATCTTCTATGACTTGTTTGGAAGAAGAAACTCTAACAATTAAGGAAAAAGGAAGGGAAGTATGGAGAGAAGAGAATTGAAAAGGTGGTCTAGTGAATTTAAGGCATCGTCTAGAAGAATGGATGGTTCTGTTTCTAATGGGAGAGGAAGTAGAAGGAGAATCGAGGTTGGAAATCGAAGGAAACGAAGATGAAGAAGGGATTACAGAAAAAGAAGTAAGCACCATTCTTCTTCTCTCTCAGAGGTAAGAGAAAGAGTAATGGGGGCGTTTGGATGGCCAGAAAATTGGAACTCTTTTCAGTCCTCGAAGATCCTTTTCCCTCGTAAATTACTCTAATTGAGATTAACTATTCGTTTGTTTGGGTTCCTTGCGCACTCTTCTTGCTTCCTATATCATAGAAAACAAATCTTGGAGCTCTTGACACCTTCAGGCTCGTACGCAATGTCCCATCTCTTCCAATTTTTAGGGATTTAGGAACCAGGAGATGACTGTCCTTCCAGATTGTAGGATTTATTTTGGGACTATTTGTAACGATTACTTTTTTTTTTTAACAATTTCTATTTCAAACATGTTCTCTTTACAAACCTGTCTTTCTTTTTTTTTTTTTTTAGGAATTTTTAAAATAGAAGTTATCTTTCAACCACATCCTCAGGCCTCAAAATTGATTTTTTTTTTTGGAAAAACACATAAATCATTAAAAATAGAGATATATTTTTCTATTTATTTTGACTCATTTGTATATTCGCGTCCCCATTTTCCATCTCCAAGTTTGACCTCAACTATTTTCTTCATTTCTTTCTCCAAATCTTGACTCCAACTAAAACTATCTAGCTTTCAAATGTCGCTTTTTCAAAAAAAAAAATATATATATATTAGTCATCCATTAATATGATAAACGAGCGGCATTATAATGCATTACTAGTATATATAAAAAAATATTATAATGCATTAATTATTAATATTATAATGCAGTAAAATAACAAAATAAAGCCCGAATAAATATAAATTAAATGAAAACAAGTATGAAGGGGGAAATTATCCTTGGTCAAGAGGAAGAAAATGTTGATTTTTCCGAGTAAGCACAAACAACGAGAGATTTATTACTCACTTGAAAAAATAAATCAGTTACAAAGAATACAAATGGAAGATGCAAATATAAACCAAATGGCATAACAAGCCCAGGCTATATACTTTTACAACATATGATTACCTCCAACAAGATTGTGCCTAGCAAAAAGAATTACAGAACTAAAGATACAAAAGAATTTCCAAAATCAATAGGCAGATTCCAACTGTATGCATGGATGTATATGCTGCAATATTCCTCCTCAAAAGACCTATATAATCAGATTGCAAAAAATTGTGGCCTACTGTGATAATATCCGAAGCCCAGCTTCTAAATCTACCAGTGTGATGGTAAGAAGTTCTTCTATATCTATACAATCAAAGCTAAGCCTGAGATCCAAATTTTCTCTAGCATTAACCAACATAGTGTCCACCAAACCACCATTCATTTCCTTGCGTTGCTTTTCTGTTGTTCCCTTTTCTATCAATGTTGATACAGATTCTACACTGCAAGAGTTATGCAACTTGAATCCATATAACAAGCTTTCTACTGCTTGATTTTTCATCTTGATGTGAAGGATTTCAGCTAGTTCGGAAGAACTGAAATCGTTAAAATGGAAAAACTTGGTTACCCGCCTGCAGAAACCTTCGTTTGATGCAATTACTCTCTTCATTGGTTCGCTGTATCCAGCAAATATAACCACAATTTTTCCAGTGTCCATGACAGACATAATCTCCTCTAAGGCTTCCAATCCATAGTCCTTATCATCTGCCTTCTGCATTGGTATCAATCTATAAGCTTCATCAACAAATAGAATTCCCCCTTCTGCTTCTTGTATCTGTGTGAAATTGGTAGGTGCATGGTGGTCAGATTTGATTGAAAAAAGAAGTATGCAAAGAAGGATTTTAACGCCAGTAACATACCTTCCTCCTGGTCTTTGGACCAGTATGACCAACAAACTCTCCAACCAAATCAGTTCGTTGTACCTCAGTCACTTTATCAGTTGGTAGAATTCCGACCATATAGAGCAATTTACAGAGGATCCGAGCTACCATTGTTTTACCTATTGAGTATAACAATCAACTTCAAAGACTACAGTAAATAGTACAACGAAAAATGAAATATAACTAACTCAGTAAATGCATTTTTCATAAAGGTAAAGGATTCATCCACAATTATCCCTTTGTTTGGTCGGGGTTTTAACTTTAAAACATGGAATTGATGAGAAAGGGCTATAATGGCTTAATATCATGGGCTAGATGAGAAAAGAAAGATACAGATAAATTATGAGTAAGATATCTTTCCAACACAGGTTACATGTTAAAAACTAGATTTCAGAAAAATGTCCAATGAATAACCTGTTCCAGGATTGCCAAGAAAGGCCATATGTGGGGCTCTTCTCGGGCCAACTTGCAGACCAAGTGCTCTCCGTCTCTCATCCAAAAGCATGCCCTTTGCCCACTTTCGCAGTTGTACCTTCAAATCATGTAGCCCCACAACATTTGCAATTTCATTTTCAAGCTCATCCATTTTAGCTTTGGCTTCACTGCATGCTTCAATAGCCTGTCTTCTTCTCTGTTCTTCAAGATGCTGCTGTAAAAGGTCCCTAAGTTTCTTACTTTCAGGGCCTTGAGAAAGATGATTCATAGGAGTCATTCCCTCCTGCATTTCATAGCTTTGAGAATCAATCAAAATCTCTCAAAAAGATGTAAACACTTCAAAACATCAGTGCACATTTACTACATTGTCCTTAGCACGGCAATCAGCATTGTACTCAAGCAATGTTTGCACAGTTAAGCATTCTTCAGCCCGTAGAGAGTGCCAAACAGCAAGATGCAGAGGCGTCATACCATTCTGCAAGAACAAGTTTGACAACAACACTGTCAGATAGAACAGTTAAACAATTCATTATAGCTTTTAAACTAGATCAGGCCTTAAGCTTTGTACAGAATTCCAATAAAAAAGGAACAGAAGAAAGGTTAAAAAAGGATATGGCAACTGGCAAGCAGCTCAAGACCAAGCCACTGCGTAGGCAACTTAAGAATTATGTTTCAACATTAACATTCCATTCTAGTGTTTGTGTGTCTGTGGGTTTAAATAAGAGAGGAGGGGGGAAGAAAATTCACATTTGCTTTAGCTTCAATAAAAGCACCATGAGCAAGAAGCAACTTCGTAGCTTCATTGCACCCATTCTTTGCTGCCATGTGCAAGGGTGTCTCTCCATACTACAAAAATAATGCAGAAAAACTTATTAGGAGAAAATTCACTTATAGTCAAGATTATAAAGCTTAACATTTTAACAAGAACTTCATGAAAAATTAGTATCTAGTTCCTACCATATTCTTGGCCTCCAACTCAACTCTATCAGATCCTTGCCAACTGAGAAGAAATTTAACTATATCAGTCCTATTGTGGCCAGCAGAAACATGAAGTGGAGTCTGAGCCATCTGCAGTTACGATAAGTTGGATCCTCAGACATGAAATAGGAAGACAACAAGAGGAGCCATATGGAATCCAATAAAGTTAAGATGATCATATAACCAACCAACATAGTTCCATCTCACAAGTCAAGCATCGGACCCTTTAAAATTTTATTACACACAGATTCATAATTGTAACTCAAGGAATTATAAGTTTACTGCATGAATTTTCAGAAGCTCCACACCGGATACAGCTGACTCAGCTTTGATCAGGATGTCTTGCCCCAAGCAGTTAGTAATCAACATCATCGTTGTTGATAGCATATTCAACGCGCAGCCTTACATTCAACTCCCCTTTTCCTTTTGATTCTTAAACTTGCTGGCGAATTGAGCAAGAAAGAACAGACGAATTTTAATCAAGCCTAAATCAGAAATGATAACCATGGCATACATGGAACCGCATCATAATTTTCATTACCCAGCTAGACTTTTATGCACTATCATGTAGATCTGAATTCATTTGCATAGTAAATCCTCAACCCACACAAAAGAAAGTATTATAGAGGACAACAGAAGAATCTTTTTAATCCAGAAGAACCATACAATGAAATCACTGGTCCAAAAAGCAGAATGAGGAAATGGTGGAAATGCAATAAAGAGAAGAAGAATAAGATCTTACAACAGGGTTTCTCTCGTTGAGAAGAGAAGGATTCTCTCGAAGTAGCCTCTGGAAGGCAACGAGGTCGCCAGATTGAGCGTAGGCATGGATGGTGGCCGGTTTAGCAGATCGTTGCCGTTGATCCTGAGACTTGTACATGTTGAATCCGAAGGAACAACGGCGGAATTGGGGAATGCAAGAGGAAAGAGAAAAAGGAAAATGGAAGTCAAAACGAGTTTTGGATTTTTCTTTTTGGGGTTCGATGAGTCTTCGGAGGCGAGTGTAAGAGAATGCGGAGGAGGAAATCCGAAATACCCTGGTTCCGACTCTCGCGTGCCAAATCTTGTTCTCACTGCTTTTCTCGGCCGATCATACTATTCCTTCGATCATTTGTTGAAGAGGCATTTGAGATTTGACCATTATGCCCTCGCCGTCCTCTTTGGCCCTTTCACCCACCCATGCTGGACACAGGCGCACAGCTGGAACGCGGGCTTCTCTCTCTTAATTTTTTATGGCCCCCGGCGTACCGGACAATGAATATGATAATGCTTCTTTGCTATTTAAATATGGGTTAAGGGGTAAATTTATCAATGAAGTTTTACCGAAGGAGCGTCTGGTACATTTATCTTTTGTTGGGTGCAAAAATACCTACAAACAATTAAAAAGGGTGCAAATTTACCAATGCCGTTAAATTTGACCTAACGACGTTAAATTATAAGAGAAGAAAACCCCTAACGGTGTTAGGTCAAATTTAACGGCATTGGTAAATTTACACCCTTTTTAATTGTTCGTGGGTATTTTTACACCCAACAAAAGATAAATGTGTCAGGCGCTCCTTCGGTAAAACTTCATTGGTAAATTTGCACCTTAACCCTTTAAATATTCATATCCTTTTTTAAAATTTCCTATATAATAATTTAATATATATATATATATATATATATATATATATATATAAGCGTTAGTACTGTTACTAATATTTATAATTTGATCAAATTTTAGTTTTCCACACTTTAGTTTTAAATGGTTGGTTTTGATAAAGAATTTAAGGACAATAGTGGTTGAAAAAGTTTCAGGTAGATGCTTTACAAAAGAAGTTCATTTGTAGCATGTTTGGATAGCCTCTATAAGTATTTTTTTAATCGTGATTTACAGAATACGAAATAGCTTTTACGGTCAACGAGATAAATATATGGATAAAGTTTATCTCAATTTACGAGAATCAGGCTTATACATAAGCCCGATTCAAACCAAACAAACATATTCTCTACAAAGGAAGTTCATTTGTTTGGATTGAAAAGCTCAAATTTTAGTAGAAGAAATCTTCTTTGTTTTAGAAAAGATTAGACATACTCCCTCCATTTTTTTTATAAACAATTTTTTCTTTTTTGAAGTTGGCCTTTTTTATAAGTAACTTCCTTTTTGTGTTTCAAAATTTAAAATAATTTTTTTTCTATCCCTATTAAATACACATCTTTATATTAATTATCCTCCACTTACCACTAATCTCTTTCATTTACTCATTTATTACACATTCTTTCTCATATTTTATACTTATATCCTCTCATATTTATTATTCATTTTCTCTTCTATGTTCTTTTCATAAATAAGGGCATTTTTAGAAAAAAAAACTTGATATTTTTATCATATTTATTATTTTTAACTAATTTTAACCGTCAGTTCGTTTTAATTAATAAAAATAAAAATTATTTATAAATATAATCATAACATGTATTAGTTTATTTTTTGCTCCCGCACATGTAATTTGGCTGCTATTAGTTAGTCAAAGAAGCTTTAAATGGCTTGTCTTGCGAAGGATGGTAACATTGCCCTACGAAACCCTCTCTTAGAAGGATTTTGCAAGCTGATGGATTTAGTTCCTTGGGGCCACTTGATAAATCCCTTACGAAGCTATAAAGATTAAACAAACAATTTTAAAATTGTAAGGATGAATAATGATATTAACACAAAATCTAATAATCATATTACTATTTGTATGACTAAGATTGAATCTATGTTTTAATTAATTTAATTACAAGTAAATTTATAATTATAAACTTTTGTTAATATTAAAAGCAGTTTAGCACAATCATATTGTAACACCCATACAGACAAGCTATATTTAGATCAATCCATTACTTAACACTTGAAGGCCTTAGGAAGCTTCCCAAACTATGTAGCCACAAATGACACATTAAAAATCACAATATTGATTGAAAAGTTTTAAATTTCAAACAAACATTTACTAACTGAAATATTTTTTTTAAAAAATCTAGTATTATAACAGTAGAATATAAAGTAACATAATTTGTGATCGAGAAGCATAACAAAAATCCAATCTCATAATTCATATTTAGTGCTTATTTGAAATAATAATTAAAACTTTTCATCATAATTTACAATATATAATATAAATATGTGAAAAAAATTTTATCCTAATTTATATAAATAAACATTTTTCAAATGTCCAGAAGTGATTCTAAATTACATAACATGAAGAAAAGCAATATGCCTCTCTTATACCACCATTGAACCTTATACCATTTACTAGAGGCATAGGCTTATATACAGTCTAATCCACACACTTATCGAATAAAGCTACTCCAGTACTCAGATGTACCCAACCAAAGTATAGAGCCGAAGCTTATACTATGGTTCCATCCTTAAAAAACAAAACTAGGAGGACTCAGTGTCTCAGAGTGTTCGTTTACAAGCTATTTGTCATGGTAAATATTAAGGAATGGGCCCTACAAATCATTGTCACATGTTCACATGGAATAGGCACTACAAAAAGTCAACCACTTGCGTACGATGGAGGCAAACCAAGTGATGAAAGAATTCATCATACATGTTAATGAAGAAAATTGGAAATTTTGGCCAAGTCATTTGAGCTATAATATACAAGCCAATCATTTTTTCTAAGCGGTGGTATTTTCTTATCTAGCCAGTACACCGAATCAGTTAGCCTACTTTTTCTTGAATGACACTAATTTTTCAAGGAAAATGAAAACCATTCCCTGCAAGGCTTAATGAAGAAGCTAATTGATAAAACCTTGTAAAGCTCATCGTTTTCATGTGTGTTTTCGGGCATGAAATAAATATAGATAAAAAGGTAGTCCAAGAAAATTGTACCACCCTCTTAAGTTTTTTTTTTAATATCTTATCATCAAGTACTCGATTTGGGGTTCATAGTTACCTATTTCAATACAAGTGTCTTCTTTGAAATTTAAATTCTAGATCCAAAAAGATCTATCATGATCTTACATTGTTAAACCAACTTTACGTTGTTGCCACACTTTTTTAGTTATAGAGGTGTCAATTTTTTTTTTTAAAAAAAAAAGTGCTTTCATTAATAATGTTATATATGAACGAATAACATTATATATCAACAATATTTAATTAAAAACCCGAAGCAGCCATTAAATTGTTTAGGACATTAATTTTGCAGTTCAATGGTAGAAATAGGATTGATTTAATTGTGAATAAATTAATGTCGTTTAAATAACATATACTTAAAAAATAATCCATAGTAATAGAAATACATATTTACACCTAAATAAACGTCACAAAAATGTTAAAAAAATAAAGGTCAGACATGCATATTAAAAAAAAGTGAAAAATGTGGCTGACTTTATAAGCTGACCCTCAGTTCTAGTAGATAAAATTTAAGCCAGTTTAACCGATCCCTAATCTGTTTCTTCGTCCCTGTAGTCTTGTCATTGCATGAGGCCAAATATGTGACCAATTATCCGGTGATCTAATTCTCTAAGCATTGGATTATGATAGGGCGAGCATTTTAGTTAAAAATAATCTCTAAAAAAATTGCCAACTGACTTAAACCAAAAAAAAAAAAAAAAGAACTGCTTTATTAGCCCTCCAAATTAAGCTCCACTAAAGCAACCCCATTGATCTTCAAACTCTTTAAATTGCAAATTTTCTTTACTCAAAAGTCTTATCTACTGTTGCTTATAATTGCACGTTTTAGGCCAACAATTTGCATTTACATAATTATGACAAGTTCAAAAGCTCAACCTTATCTTCCTTACAGATAATAGAAAATCTTGAGCGGATAACAATGTTATTCCTCAATTATTCTAATTTGTATTGTTAAACCTATACAACTTGAGGAAAAGATATATTTATTGGTCGTGGAAGAAGTACGTGGAATACTATATATAGAAATGAGTAGTTTAGTCGTGAACGAGTATAATGCAAACAAAGAATATGATTACTCTCTCTCTCTCTCTCTCTCATGATGAATTTGTTATGCAACGTGCTCCATCAGTGCTTTAGTTTTGTGAGAGTGCTTTAATAAGTCAGTCAGATTCTAAATACATTCAAAATTCTTATAGTCTAAAGTATTCAATTCAGAAGAGAAATGAACTTGAAGCTCATCAATCTGACAACTAACCTTATATCTTCCTTAATCATTACCCAATTTGACTTTTGTTTCTTAACGTTGTATGGTTCTATTTTGTCTCAAATATGGATTTCCTTTGTTCCAGTTAGAACTGGGAATTAGGGTCGGCCCTACAGGGCCCGGTGAAAAAAAAATTGTTTTTTTTCAAAGCCCGGCCCGAAAGCATCAGGGTCAAAGCCGGCCCGCAGGGCCAGAAGTTATTTTCACAAAATTTAACTATATGTCTACACACCTCATGCAATAAAATAAATATAGGTATTAATCCATAATCAAAGGTAAAAAATATTGTGTACAAGTAATTTATAGTCTCATACAAAGCATAAGAAGGCAAAAAGCTAAACACTCTAAGCAACATAATTATAAAAACTATAGTTTTCATCTTCTTCGCTACTATCATCAATTTCAAGGAATTTTGATAGTACTTTTCTTTAAGTAGTAGACTCTGTTTAAGGGGTAAAAATATCAAGAATCAGTAAATTACCATCATATGTAAATTTAGCAATTTTTACAGTTCTTAGGGAGGAGTCAGCAAGGACATGAGTAGGAAGGGTAATAAAATTAAAACAAAAAACAAAGCTAAAGGGCCTAACGGGCTGGCCCTCCAGGGTTGGCCCTTTTAGACCCGACTTCCTTTTGAAGCTCCATTTTTCAAGCCCGGCCCATGATTTAAAAGGGCTTAAAAGGGCCGGCCCGACAGGCTCGGCCTAATTTCTTGGCTCTAGTTCCAGCAACTCAAAGTTTTCTCCACTCCTCAGACATGGGAATTGGCGGATGCAACTCAGAAGCTGTCTGCACAAATGGCTCTAATTAACACCGAACATTAAGGGTCTGTTTGGTATGAGGGGAAGGGAGGAGAGGGGAATTGGGGGATTTTACTCCCCTCCCCTTGTTTGGATAACTAAAAATTTTAGGAGGGGAGGGAAAAATTTTTAAAATACTCCCTCCCCTCCCCTCCTAACCCTCCCCTCCAAAAGTGGGGGAATTTGGAGGGAAGGGTTAATGTTTGAACTCAAATTACTAATATGTCCATGCCATTTTAAAATATTCTCACAATACCCTTCTCATTATTTAATTACAAAATTATACTTTTATATAATAAATGCCATTTATAATTATATTTATTTAATTTTTATAATTATAAAATTATAATTTTATGTATTAAATTCCTTATATAATTATATTTTATTAAATATGTTAGAAAGTTATTAATTACAAATTAAATGAAATAAGAGCAAAGTTGTTCATATAAAAATATTTCTCCTCCCCTCCCCTCCTATACCAAACATGATACTATTAAAATTCCTCCCCTCCCCCTCTCTTTTTGTCAACCCAAACAAGATAAAACAAAATCCCTCCCCTCCATTAAAATCCCTCCCCTCCCCTCCCTTCCATCAAGCCAAACATAGCCTAAGTATTGATAATCATGGTGTACTTATATATGCCTTCATTCATATACTAACATTTGCTCTAAGGTAAAACAAGCTTTTATTGATTCCTTTCATTTATACAAACTATACCCTACTTTAATCTGATTGTTATACGTACGTGAATTTGTTCTACATGATAGCTTTTGAATAATACTCTTCCTGTCCTAAATTATATATCAGACATTTTTTATTTTGTCTATTATATTTATTATTTTTTTTTCAAATTAATTTGTTTGAGTTATAAATTGATATATATAACATTAATCATATATAGATCATGTCATATATATTATTATTAAATAATTTATTTAACTTTCTTAATTTTATCAAACTAAATAAATGAGTCTTATATTTAGTACAAGAGAAAATAAAAAAATATTGGAAACTTAAGGCATGCAGCCGTTTACAAGCCCTTATAAGTAGGATAAATAGTTATTCAAATCGGTTAAAAAGGCAGGTCCTCAAGCTGTTTATCTCTCATATATATGTTCACGCATGATATTTTGTATACCACATCCTCTCCTACGTATATGATATAGTTTGTAGCTTTTTCTTTGCAAACTAAATATTATATTTAATACTGAAGATAGTGTGTCATTTGTAGATTTGTAGATATGGTACATTGCATCTCTTTGTCCTTTACAGTTTCCTTTGCTCACTATGCTCTATGGGGCTAAAGGCCTCTAATGTTCCTTCTCTAATGTGCTCTTTAATACTCTTTAAAATATCACAATGTAATCTAAGTGTTTTGTTCTTATTTCTTGTGATCATTAAATTTCACATAAAATTGGTGACATTTTGATAATTTATGAGCAAAAAATAGTGAAGTTTTAAATTTTTTATATATTTTTTAAAAAATTATTGCACAATTTAATAGCATTTTTTCTTTGAAAATCATAAAAAAATTTTAAAACTTCATCATTTTATATTTATAAAATATCAAAATGTCACACATTTTATATATAATCTAATGATCAGAACAAATAAACAAACAAACAAACAAACAAAATCTTTTACGAGGTTAGGTTGGGCCATCACAATGAACATTAGAGAAAGGCATACTAAGGCCCTAAACTCATGTCATTGAAGCCCATAAGTTAAATTCTAATTTCAGACATGATTATAAATTGAGAGGAAGTTTTTGTTTCTTATGCCTAATTCTACTTTACTTTAGATAATCCAGGGCCTTTGCTTGTTTACCGTTCATCTTCTCTTTGTTTACTGATTCACTTTTTAATTTTTTAAGCAAAGAAACAGGAGTAATTAAATTCTATTATCAAATGTTTAAACTGCTTATTATCTCTGGCATGGCTAAATACATGTCATGCAGAAGGAAGATTGTACGTGATGTTGGTTTTATCTTTCATTTTATTTTGTATTTTTCAATTTTCAATGGTAGATTGTGATGTCGATTGCTTCACTTATATAATGAGAATTCTTTTGTACTATCCCTTCAGTCCTTGATATAACACCTAATTGACTAATTTTAATTTCTAAAAAATTTAAATAAATTACTTTAAAATATTTTTATTTATTATTGTTCTTCAAACTAATTTGTGTGACTTATAAGCTGATATGTAATCTAATCATACATATACAGACACGTAATATTTTAGAGAGATAATATATTATATATATTAATTAATTTATTTAACTTCCTTAATCTTCTTAAATTAATCAATATCGGGTCTTATGTTAAAGATTGTGAGGTACTATTCCTTCATATCAACTCACATTGTGATTGTGACTTGAATTTAAGAAAGAGCCAAGGTAACAAGTGACCTAATAGTTTTGTTTTAATTTGTACGGATCAATAAAGCCATTTATTTGCATTGGAGAATACAATTACGTCATCCATATATGTGGCCATCTAAATAAAAAAAAAACATGAGAGGAGTGAGGTGACTCCATACATATGGCCATATATCCACTGAACATCTCAGGCATGAATAATCAAACAAAGAGGAGCTAGAAATCAATGAAGGGTTGGCGCAGTGATAAGTGGTTGCGACTCTTATGGATGAGAACCTCGGTTTGATTTTTGGGATGACCTCCCTAGGAGGTGGAATAGTCTTAAGATAAAATCCTACACTTTCCTCCACCGACTCGAGATTAGTCTTATAGCAGGTTCAAATGATCTAAGCCGTGAGGATACTCAGGGGTGCCTCTCAACTACAAAGCGGTTAATTAGAGGGGTTTTACCAAAAAAAAAAAAAAAGAAAAGAAAGAGGAGATGACAAATAGGGTACTCTACATACGTACATAGAGGAATCGGAATCACACACACATATATAAGTATTAACATGAATATAGGTTGCTTTGCTATTATATGGTGTTTCTGCTACTATTATCTTTTTCTCTATTTTACATTTCAATCCTCACTTTCATATATATCTTGCTTAAACATGTTTAGCTGAGAGGGGGAGGGAGGAAGATCTGTCATCGATCATTTTACACTAATTAATTAAATTTTATTTTAAGTTTATCTATTGATATATAAGAGCTTGTTTAATTTTGTTTTTAAAAATTTTTTTTTTTTGTTTTTAAAAACAAAAAACCTTATTTGAAAATTTTTTTAGATAATTATATTTTTTTTAAAAAAAAATTTGTTTTTAAAAATTAATAAACAAAAATAGTTTTCGGTTGTTTTCTTATTTTTAATTTTTTGTTTTTTATTTTTTGATGTCATCACTTATCCACTATCGATATTACACTACCAGTGACAACCACCGCCACATCACCATTAGCGGGCGACGTCGCTACATCACTTCAAAAACAAATTTTCTACAACAACTATCCATACAGATTTTTTTTAATTTTTAAAACTTGTTTCCAAAAACTGTTTTGAGAATAAAAAACAGATAATAGAATCAAACAACCCCTAAAGTCAGTTGTTTCAATACTTGGTGATTAAATTGGGCACAACTTTTACTGTGGCATCTGGCTAGAGCAAAACTACTCACATGACACCGAAATTGATATTGATAAATAAAAAGACTAAGAGAGAGAGAAGGGGGGAGCTTAACTTAATGGTCTTCTGGATCGAAAGAAAATTTGGGAGGAAATAATTACTAACTCTAGAGAAACATGAGTGAGAAAGCTAGTGAGAGAAACCCTGAGAGCAATTATGTGCACACTGATGATGCGATCAACCATCAACCCAACCTGAAGGAGAAAATGGACCATCCAAGGAGGAAGATAAGATCTTGAGGAAGTGTAGGAATATTGTGTATTTACTTTGGATTATTTCGTTTAACTATTATTTTATTATTAAGTTTGATATTTATTATATCTTAGGATTATATATAGATATATTATATCTTAGTTATGTTGATTTATTTCTATTTGATTAGATTAAATTATATTTTAGGGTTAGCTTTAGGTTTGCCTATATAAAGGCCTATATGTACTCTCTTTTATTCAAGGATTTATAATAATATTTCCCTCCCAAATGGTCTAGATAGTATCAGAGTAGAATATGGAGATGGGTGAGGGAGACTTGCTTGTTCACTGGGTTTGACTTGAAGGTGATAAGAGAGTACCTATGTCGCTAAGATTATATCAGAGCTTACTACTACGATACTTGCTTTTACTTTCTCTCCCATCACTGCGGCTATGAGACTCCTCCACCAGTAATTTCTAATTTTCTCCTATCTTCCCCTTCACTTTTTTCTCTCCTCAACTGATGGAATCCAGTCTAATCCTGGCAGTTTTGTACTCAAAAACTCAAGTTGCGTGACAGGGTTGGTCTTTTCCCTTGTTTCTAACGCTTTTTTTTTTCTGGCGATGACAACTCCTTCCGGCGATGATGGAAGGATTCTAGTCTGGTCCTGTATTGTTCTATATATGGGCACTTCATATTTGTACCCAAATCATTCAACCTGTATCTTGCTAGAATCAAGCGGCGATAGAAACCTATGGAAGTCAGAAAGCAAGAATGGAATGTGAGCCTAAAGGCAAGAAACTTATAAGCTAAAAATTGGTGTTTACCCCTAAATATCTTGTCGATGGTACTCTAGATAAGTTAAAAGTCTTCCTAGAAGGAAGAAGGTTTACTCAGATATATGGTCTAGACTATTAAGAAACATTTACATGAGTGGCGAAGCTAAACACTATTAAGTTCTATTATTTGTGATAGCCAACATATAGTGACCACTTCACCAGCTAGACATCAAGAATGATTTTCTAAATGGAAAGCTAAAAAAAGAAGTATACATGAACCTACCTTTATGTTTTGAAAAGGGAAGAATTGATCGAGTATGCAAGTTGAAGAAATCTCTATATGGTCTAAATCAGTCTCCTAGGGTATATTTTGATAGGTTCTCGAAAGTCTTGAAGTCAAAGGGCTATAAACAAGGACTATCATATCATACAACGTTTGTCAAAACAAAGGACGGAAATAAGTGCTTCCTTATTTTGTACGTCGATGACATAATTCTTATAGGAGATCATATTAAAGAAATAGCAAGGAAAAGTTGCACTTGGGACAGAATTTGAAGTCAAGGATCTTGGAAACTTGAAGTATTTCCTTGGAATAGAGGTTACTAGGTCTAGACGAGGCATCTATATCTCTCAAAGGAAGTATATACTTGATCTTCTAAAAGAAATAAGCATAGTGGGTTGTTAACTTGAGCCAACTCCTATTGTGGTCCAGAAGAAAAGGAAGAAGAAATCTAAGCAGAATAATAAAGAACAATCTCAAGAAGGTGTTTCAAATGATGAGATTGAAGAAGAAGAAGAAGAAGAAGAAGAAGAAGAAGAAGGTTAAGAACAAGAAGCCAACGAAGCTGTCGACAAAGGAAGATATCATAAACTTGTTGGGAAGTTGATTTATCTCTCTCATACAAGACCTAATATAGCCCTTATAGTAAGTATGGCCAGTCAATACATAAGTGAGCCTAAGAAGAAGCACATGGACGCAACCTACATAATTCTAAGGTATCTAAAGGGTACTCCTGGTAAAAGGTTGTTCTTCCGAGAATAAGACCGAAAGAACTATATAAGTATACATAAATGTATATTAGGAAGGACTCATCTTGACAGATGATCAACCTCTAGTAATTGCTTCTTTGTATAGGGAAACCTGGTTACCTGGAAAAGCCAGAAACAAAGGGTTGTATCTAAGAGCAATGCTGAATCTAAGTTAAGGACATTAGTTCAAAGGATAATGGAAGAATTGTAGCTGAAATAGGTCCTATATGAGATATAAGTCAGCATGGATTTACCGCTAAAACTCTATTGTTATAATAAGGCTGCCATAAGCATGGTCTTAAATCCTATTCAGCATGAACAATTGAAACATGCGAAGATAGATAGATACTTCATCAAGGAGAAAGTAGAAGAAGTGGTCATATGTCTCGCTTATCTACTAACGAATCTTCAAGATACGAATGTGTTGATAAAAGGATTGCTCAAACTTGTATTTGAAAGTTGTATAAGTAAGTTGGACATGATTAACATCTATGATTCAACTTGAGGTGAAGTGTGGGAATATTGTGTATTTATTCTAGATTATTTAGATTAATTGTTATTTTATTATTAAGTTTGATATTTATTATATCTTAGAATTATGTATGGATATATTATGTCTTAGGATATTATATTTTATTTATTTTGATTTGATTATATTAAAGTAGATTCTAGAGTTAGCTTTAGGTTTGCCTATATAAAGGTCCATATGTACTCTCTTTTATTCAAGGATTCTTAATAATATTTCTTTCTCAAATTGTCTACAGGAAGAATATCAAGAGAATGGCTTATGGGGAAACAATGGAAGAAGACAACCAGGGGGAAGAAAAGGAACAGAAGGACCAGGATACAGAGATGACTAATAACCAACCGAATGCATTCAGTGACAAAACCCAACAGAAGCCAATAAAGGGAAAATGCCAGCAATGAGTTAGATATCTTACTAGGCCAAACTCCTAGGAAGGGATGAGAAAGATTTTGACAAAGACCTAAATGAGTTAATGGTAAAGTAGATCAAGGAAGAATAAGATATGGCACCAGCATTATCTGAAGAACAAAAGAAGCAGTTAAACACACTTCCAAAGTTGAACATCTCTGATGAGAAATTGAAGGGATTGTGCTGACCTTGAAAGGATGCTTTTCTCATTACTCTTATAGGGCAGAAAAATAATATGAGAATAATGAAGGACAAAATGACATGGATGCTCAAGTCAAATAATTTTGAACTGATTGACCTCCCAAATTTCTATTACATGTTTAGGTCAAATAACAAAAATCTTTGTACGAAGCTTCTTTATGATAGACCTTGTTTAATCCAATGACACTACCTTGCAATGCAGAGATAGAGACTAAATTTTAACCCTTATTGTAATAAGATCAAGAAATTAGTTGTTTGGGTATGAGTTCCTACTCTCCCTATGTAGGTGTACTCTGAAGATTGCATGCTTGAACTTGGAAAAATGATATGGAATGCATTGAAAGTATATTTGAATACACTAGCATATTACCAAGGGAATAACACTACTGTGGAATGAGGTAAATTTGTAAAAGTAAGTGTGGAAGTGGATTTGACTAAATAGTTACAATCTCGTTTTATTCTAAGGCACAGGATCTACACTGTTAAGTATGAAGACCTTGAGATTATCTGTTTTAAATGTGGGAGATATGGGCATAATTAAGAAGCTTGCCCTCTGAATGCAACAAGTAAAAGCCAACCAACTCAGTCAGAATCGTAAGAAAGGCAACCTTCGACAATGGAAAAGCAAAATCTGAAGTCAGAAAAGGTGAATCTAGCAACGAGAAAGGAGAATCAGTTATGCAAATTAGCAAGCGGTCTTTTCAAATTCCTTTGGTGACTCTTCAACTTCAAGTGATCCTTTGCAAATTCCAAGTGGACCAATCACAAGAGAAAGAACCAAAAGAATTAAGGAAGCATTAAATAGGCTAATGTAAGAGATATGGACAAGGCAAATAGCAATTGGATCAAATCTAATCAAAAATGCTGAAAATGTCACTAATTTCATTTGGGCAAAAGTAGAGCTGCTAATCAAGTTTTAGGCTTAAAGACTTCAAACTAAAGAGCTTGGACTAAGTATTACACATAGGAGGACTCACTTGGGCCTAGTCAATCACATTTTAGAGAGACGTACGGATTTTTACATTATTTAATGATTATTCCATCTTGGGAATGTAGAGGTACTACCTCAAAAACCTTTCTAGGTAGATTAAGAGACCTTCTTAGAGGCAAAAATATGGACACTGTCATACTGAATGAAACTTAGGTTAGTGGTGCAAAGGCAAAAAAAGTTGTTCATCGTTTGGGTTTTAATAGCTGGATTCAAGTAGAATCAACATGCTATTATGAAGGAATTGGATTATATGGAATGTGAATGTCTGTTCCATCCAATATATCTCATCTTCCACCCTAGTTCTCCATGTTCGAGTGACATAAGCTAATCAAGACAAAAAAGTTTGGTAATATTATATCTATGTTGAACCGTGTTGTTTGCCTCGACAATCCCTGAGATAGACCTACAGATGATTGGTGATAATATGATGGAGCTTTAGGTCTTAATGGGTGATTTTAATGCTTACTTAACCATTGAAGACAAAAAATGAGGGGCCTCACCCCAATTGAAGATCCATGAATCAATTTGGAGAGTGTATTTTGAGGTTGAATGTGTAGGAGAAAGATTAGTGCAATTTAATAAAGGAACGTACTAACTAGGCATTTACCAATGACGAACGATATCACCTAAAATTAAACACACACATAGAGATATATATAGAATTTTATAATTCATAACTGGCCCAACTAGCACCTTACAAGCATGTGTTTATGTGCGTGTTAGGTAGGACAATTGGTTACTAAAACAGTGGTCTCATTGTGTTACTCTTACTATTTTTTAGGTGAAACCATCAGAGTGGAACTGTTGGGGAATGCACCAAAGGCTTAAGGCTCCTTCTCAGAGTGGTGGCTACCTTGACCTCTAATGCCATATTAGGACTTTCCATGTGGACTTTTATACTAAAGGTCCATGATGTTTATGGTTTGAGTTCATGGCTAATGAATAATGCAATTTTATGATGACCATTAACTGTTGTAAATTAGAGGCATGATCATTATTAACAATATCAGACGAGCAATTTTTCTATTTAACATGGGATTACATGTGATGATTTCAACAACAAGGTTAGATAAACAACACTCCTTTATGACATATGTTACAAGCAATGTGTTAAATTTAGATGTGATAAGGAGCTGTTTCTTTTTCTATCCATGATATACATCTTGTAGTATGATGTGCTCCTTTAATTAATTAGTCAAGGCTTTTCAACTATGGTAGATCTTTGAGTGACCTATTTTCCTTTTCTACCAGATTAGTTTTGTAACATCCTAGTGCCTCGCTCTCAAAATTTTCAGCCTTTTTAGTCCTATTACCCATCATGGTTTCAAAACTCTGTCAAGAAAGGGAGATATTCATACCCTAGTGTCCATTCTTTTTTCTCTCTCCATACATGATGTGGGAATTCACAATCCAGCCCATAGGTGCCCAATGTCCCCATTGACATACCGACCCAACCCTGGCTCTAATACCGAGTAAAGTCCCATATCAGTTGTGAAGGGAAACAAAGAACATGAACAAGGGTCTGGATATCTCCACCTCTTTATGCTTATAAAACCGTGAGGGGGTAATGAGACCCTAAAGCGGCAATTTGGATAGGGAGGCGTCAGGATGTTTCAAGTACCTTCTCAATTGTTTTGGAAATTTTGAAGTGTCAGATATGACTAGGGAGAGTGTTACACCCGCAACCCAGCTCGCCTAAATTTTTGGCTCATAATATAAAAGAATTAAAAACCAATAAACAATGCTTCCTAAGTTTGAGGGCTATGTATAAGGCAGATTCCAGATAAGTGACTTGAGATAAATTTAACGGTATATGTAGTTAATTATTATTAAGCCATTTAAATTTATTTATACCTTGATCATATCCACATTCAAGTTAAAAAATTCACTTTTTATTCCATAATTTTTCTTTGACTATTAGTGGCATTGATTTAAATTTTGATATTCTAGTTTTTTACATTTAAAATGTTTCATTGAATTTTTTGGCAAAACAAAAATTAAATCAAAGAGTTTAATTGCCTAAAATTCCATAGCAAATGTAACTGTTGGATTTGCCAGAAACAGTTGCAAGACGCGTTTGATTCTATCTCTTAGGCATACATGAAAACAATATATAAGATATCGCAACGGCAAGTCTATAATTAGCCCTAGGCCTTGCTTATAAATACTAATAAGAAAAAATAGAACTAATCATAAAGTTGTGGAATATTTCACAAAATGTCATCACCCAAAGCTTGTGCTCTTTTTCTCATACTATTAGCTATTGCTTCTCAATGTAATGCCCTCAATGGGACCCTACATGTAGATGTTGGCTCTGGAAGGCCTATTCCTGAACATTTTTTTGGTGTATTTTTTGAGGTGAATATGCGGTGCAATATTTAAGGTTTTGTGTGTTTATGTAGCATGCATATGGTTAACTGTTTGTTTTACAGGAGATTAATCATGCAGGGTCTGGAGGGTTATGGGCAGAACTTGTAAATAATAGAGGTGATTATACAAAAAGAATACTTTCTATGAAAGCTTATCTTTTTCCAAATACCATAATAGGATAATTAATCTTGATGAAATTTTACTAATGTTTTAAGGCTTTGAAGCCGGGGGTACAATGGTCCCTTCAAGTATCTTTCCGTGGACAATTATTGGAGACGAATCAACTATACATGTTACTACCGAACTTGCTTCTAGCTTTCCTCGTAATAAGGTTGCTGTGAAATTGAACGTCCTTTGTCATTCTCTAGAGAAATGCCCTCAAGGTGTTGGTCTCTCTAACCCTGGGTTTTGGGGCATGGTATGGATATAAATTTTTTACTTTTCCTTTTATATTATTTATGATTGCACTATTTTAACTCTACATTTATGAATCTTATTGGCTTAGAATATTGAGCAAGGGAAGGAATACAAAGTGGTATTCTTTGTCCGTTCGTCAGGATCAATTGATTTGAAAGTTTCCTTGATGGGAGCAAATGGAGTAGAATTGGCTTCTACTAAAATCAGGTTATTAATTAGGATCATCCCCCCATAATGATTTCCATTGTCCTTATATTTAGTATTGAGTAAGCAATTAAACATTAAAACTATGATGAATAATTTATATATATAGGGCTTCTGCAAAACATGTTTCAAAGTGGGCGAGGATGGAAACTATTCTTGAAGCAAAGGCATCAGACTTCAATTCCAGCCTCCAAATTACAACAACTCAAAAAGGAGTGATTTGGTTGGACCAAATCTCAGCTATGCCCATGGATACTTACAAGGTCTGTAATATTTGAAGTAACCATCTTTAACTATATAAAAAGGGAAGTTTCTACTCGATAAAAGATCTTTTAGAGGAAGAAGGGCATTGCTCACCTTTACGGGCCACATAGGGATACAAGTGGGGCCTTGTTTCTCTTTTTCCCATCTCTTAATTTAATCCACGCATGCTTCACGAGACCTGTTCTTTTTACTCTTTTCTTTTACTTATTATTACTTGGGTTACATTTCGTTTTCACATTAGGGACATGGATTTCGGAAGGACCTTTATCAAATGGTAGCCGACTTGAAGCCAAAATTTCTTCGATTCCCAGGTATACATATGTGGTAGTGTATATATCGATAGGAATCTTGAAAAAATTATTCATTGATCTCCTAACAGCACAGTGGTCCATTAAATTGTCTCAGGTGGTACTTACGTTGAAGGAAATCATTTGAGAAATGCATATAGGTGGAAGGATACCGTTGGACCATGGGAGAAAAGACCGGGCCATTTTAATGATATATGGAACTATTGGACTGATGATGGTTTTGGTTTTTTAGAGTTTCTCCAAGTATGCGCCTTTCAATTATTTTTCACATTGCTGAATTGAATTTGTTCATAGACACACGTATTAATATATTCTTACACTTTATTATATTTGAATAGCTCGCAGAAGACCTCGGTGCATTGCCAGTATGGGTATTTAATGCTGGTATTAGCCGTCATGAAGAAATCAATACAACTGACATATGGCCTTTTGTACAAGTATGCTTTAGCCTTAAAAAATTCCTAAGATGTTTTTAAATTAATCCTTATTCTTTTTTCTTGTCGGATTAATCGTGTCTTGTGTTAATGTTTGCAGGAAGCTCTCGATGGGATTGAGTTTGCAAGAGGTCCTCTCACATCAAAGTGGGGCAAGATAAGGGCATCCTTAGGACACCCCGAACCCTTTGATCTGCGATCTGTTGCTATAGGGAATGAGGACTGTGGGTTGTCTAACTACCAAGGAAACTACTTAAAGTTCTATAATGCCATAAAACACTACTATCCTGATATTAAAATCATATCAAACTGTGATGCTACTGCTTCTCCCTTAGATCATCCAGCGGACATTTTTGATTTCCATGTTTATACAAGTTCGAGGGGTATCTTCTCAATGTATAACAAATTTGATTCTTTGAATCGTTCTGGTCCAAAAGCCTTTATAAGTGAGTACGCTGTTTGGCAACAAGATGCTGGATTTGGATCCCTCTTGTCTGCATTGGGTGAAGCCGCTTTCCTCATGGGATTGGAAAAGAACAGGTTCATATGAGTGTCTTAATTATGAAATTTTCATGATTAATTATTTTTGTTAGTTTACAAATTACTTAGTCTGCTCATATCTTAACGAATGTTCTTTCCTGTCATGATGCAGTGATGTGGTCGAAATGGTATCTTATGCCCCACTTTTTGTAAATATAAATGACAGAAAGTAATAAGTTTAATCATTTTCTTTCGTGCTTATCCATATTTATTTATTTGTATAATAAAAAATTGAGATTGTTATATTTTGTGTGGATATACAGGTGGATACCAGATGCTATTGTATTTGACTCATATCGAAGTTATGGAATTCCCAGTTATTGGTTGCAAAAACTATTCTCTCAATCAAGTGGAGCTACATATCTTAACTCAACGCTTCAAGCCCCATCTTCAATTGTTGCAACAACAATTGTTTGGGAAAATCCGGAGAGTAAAAAGAGTTATTTGAGAATCAAGGTAAGCCATGGATGACCAATCTTTGACTTAATTGATGACGGAGAATGTTACTCATTTGGAATTTCAAATATTTCTCTAGGTTGTCAATTTTGATGACAAGGAAGCAACCCTTGATATTAGAATTAACGGCTTAGACTCGAATGCAAATCTTTCTGGATCGACATTTACATTGCTCACATCTGCCAATGTAAAGGATGAGAATTCCTTTGACAATCCCAAGAAGGTATAACATGTGACATTTTAAATATTACTCTAAGAAAGTTGTGATCGATGACGTGGAGGTGGAGGTCCAAAGTTGGGACTCGTGTGGCCTACTAAGAAAATATTAAGTCGATAACTGTTTACAAATTATGAAAAATACAACTTAATTATAAAACTCTATATAATATCCAAGACCACCATGTTGCTGCGAAATGCTCTTTCCAAAATTTTACCCCTTACAACTATTTTTTGCGTGTCATATGTGTAGGTGGTACCACAAGTCAGCCAACTTGAGAATCCTCGCTCAAATATGTCAGTTGTACTCCCCCCAAATTCAGTTGTTTTACTTGAATTTCCAAAATGAATGACCCCTTTTGAAGGCATCTTGAACTTGCTCTCCTAGAATATCTATATACAAAAATATAAGCGACAATGTAAGATAAGATATACTATTTTGGCTTGTGTATGTGTATTTTATTTTCCTATATGTTCCATAGTTTTCATATGTAAGACATTATTCAAGAAATAAATTTGTTAAGTTATTATTATACTTAATCTTTATAAAATTTCATCATTTTATTTCACATGCTTAATACCCATTCCGTTCCCAACATAAAGTTACATCATCCAAAAAGGTCAGCTTCTTTTGACATGGGAGTAAATAAAGCCTTGGGATCAATATTGTTTGAATTGAAAAATTAAATTTATATGAGATTTTCTAAAGACTAAAATGAGGCGTAGGTTATTAATAAACAAAATAAACTCTAAAAAAATTATGAATTATATGGGCTAAATTGATAATTTAACCTTCTCATAATCAATTCTTTCAAATATAAATTTTTTAATATTTTGATTAATTTACTACACAAAATTTGACCCAAATTTTCTTTTCTAACATATTACTATTAAAAAAAGCTAGTTGATAGTAGTATATATATGTTTGTGGTCGACATATTTTTATTATTAATTAATTGCAACATGTGACGAATTTACACAAAAAGGCCGGCCTAAACCTATGACTTTATCTATTTGAGTAAATAGGTCATGCCCGTCTACTTAAAGATGGCATGTATGCGTTTACGCCTATATGCTTATATATTTATATTCTATATATATATGAACAAAGTAGTGTATAGTTTATTATTTTATAAGTACATATTTATTGATTTGTAAATGTATAATTTATGTATAAATAAAGTATAATCACCCTTGCTGCTTGGATGGACGAGAGAAAATAAAGAAGAAAGAAAATAAGTAAATGTCATAATGAATAAAATAGTCTTATTATGAACAATTAACAAAGAAATTTATTTTTATAGGTAAAAAATAAAAAGAGGATAAGTTTTTTGGAATTAAATTAAATGAATAAATAAATAATTTTTATTCATAATAAATAAATTATACAATATCCATTGTTATTAATAAAATAATAAAATCAAATAAAATGAAAAACTATGATAACATGAAATTGATATAATGAAAATATCACTAGTAATGCTATTAAAATTAATTCGGGCACCAAGTCGAATGGTCCTTTTAAGTGTATTCATATAGAAGTGATGAAATTCAAATATAAAATCCTTACGTGCTCATTGCTGTAAAATTCAAATTTTCGGACGCAAGGAAGAATAATGTTTAATGAAATGACTTTTTGGCTACAAATCTCTCCACCTGTGGGGATTTTTTTTTGTTGGGGGAGGGTTATTGTCCTACACCCTATTTCCCCCCCCCCCCCTTATTTTTCTTCTTTTCACATTTCCTCTCCCATCCAAATAAGTGAAGACATATCTCCCCTCCTATTTTACTTCTTAGTTTTCCTTCCCTTCCTATTTTATCTCAATCCAAGCAAGGGTTAGTGTCTTTTACTCATCACAGGTACGTCGTTTCCAACAAGTGATAAAGCATGCACGAAACGTACTAAACCATAGCAGTTAAAAAGGCATAATTACTATCAATCTAGTTAAATATTGTTCTACTAATAATAATAACAGTTGGCATGGGACGAAAGCTAGTTTTTCACATAACTGCAAATTATTGAAAGTGTTTGTTTGGGATCATTTTTGGGATCCTTAAAAGTACTTATTCACGTAAATCGATATAAAACTCCTCTCACATACTTACCTCATATACCATCAATTATAATTGAAAAGCTACTTTTGAAGGTTACAATCACTATTCCAAACAAGCACTAGTCAATTAGATGAACATTTGGTCACATATAATATGATAATCCATTATTAGTGTAAAACCTATTTAACTAATTTGATTATATTAAGGATGTTAGTTGAATAGTTAATATGACATGGTTTTATCTAAAACAATCTAATAATTTTCCTTAATTCATTTTATCTCTCTCTCACTTGATTATTGTTGAGGGAGCATCAATATAGGAATAATTTTAGAAAATATTGATAAATATGATAAATAAGTCTTAAATTTTAGAACCAACTAGGTCTGACATTAAAAATTAGAGGAGTATCTGATAACTAATTGTTTTTTGGGAGAATTACATGTCCAAGAGAAAAAATAAAAAATTAATCCTATAGAGTTGTCAATCACGCCCTAGACTTGTCAATGAAAACATTTTTTTATTATTTCTACGGGACCTGAATATAATTCTCCCTTATTTTTTTCGCTTGCTTTATTTATACATGCACTAGAGAGACAATTTACATGTAATAGATATCATTGTGCTTTCATTGGTTCACTACATTATTAAATGCAACATGCAGAAAGGTGATCTCATATGAAGTCGGATGCGTTTGCAGATATGCCCCCTATTAATTAAGGGGCCATAATACATACATGCATATTTTTAATTCCATTTCCTTCTAAAAAGAAGGAAAAAACACTTTGGGCTATTTATTGAAAAGTGGGGTCAAAGTGGGCCAACAAGGAGTGGAAAAAGTTGGGCCTAAAGAGTCTACAGATTTGATTAAACGGATAGTGGGTCGAATGAGGTTCCTTTGTCCAATAACAATATATGTGTAGGGGAAACTTTAGATGATCGATTGCAGAACACGGTGTGGACACGATGCTAGATGATATGGAACCGCCTGACCCACATGAACCCAGTCAAACGTTGGGCCCCTCTGCTAATGAAATAATGATTGTGGAACAAAATGGGATGGGTGAAGAGGTTGGAGCACCGCAAGGAGCTACTGAAGCCAAGGGGTACTTGAATTAGTTTGATTGAGGTATTATCCTTCTTTATATTTTTCTTTTTTATTGTTAGTTGTCTGGAATGCTTGAGGAGCAGCCGGTAAGTCTTTTTTCCTTGCTCTAAAAGAATTGTTGAAGAATGTTAAACTAAGTATTGTGGTGTTAGTAGAAACTAGATGCAGCGTTAATGTTGCTCAGAAAGTGATTCAGAGGTTGGGATTATCGTCATCAAATTCTAGAAGAAGCCCGAGGATTATCAGGTGGTATATGGATTTTATGGAATGAGGATGATATCTCTATTAATGTCATAGATAAGTTATTCCAATACATTCATTGCTTGGTCACTGGGTTAGGGAGACAGTCATGGTACTTTACTGCTATTTATGGTAGCCCGAGAGAAGCGGAGAGAAAAGCTATGTGGGAAGATCTTTGGGATTTTTCTAAGAAAACCACTCTTCCATGGCTACTAGCAGGAGACTTCAACGACATAAAAATGACAAAAGAGCAAAGAGGAGGCAACACGATAAATGTAAGGAAGTGTAGTAGATTTCAAGAGAATATTAATAGATGTCATTTGATCGACTTGGGGTCGGAGGGACCGACATATACATGGAAGGGGCCTATAACTCAATTTGCGAGCCAACTCTACAAACGTTTGGATAGAGGCTTATGTAATGCATCTTGGAGAAATGAGTTCAATGATGCCTTGGTTAAGATAGGATCAAGAGTTCAGTTTGACCATCACCCATTATTAATATCATTGTTCACAACTAATGTGCGACGACAAAACCGACCATTTCGGTTTGAAGCCGCCTGGTCAATTAAAGCATTATGAATTCAAAAATTTTCTAAACAGAAATTGGTTAAAACATGAAGATACTTAGAGAGAGCTAGAAAGATTGAAGCCGAATCTCCAGGAATGGAATATAAATGTGTTCGGTAATATTATAAAGAAAAAGAAGGTACCATTGAGAAGGATTCGAGGAATTCAAGATGTTTTGCAAAAGACTAGTAATAATTTCCTAGAAGATATTGAAAATCAATTGAATAAGGAATTAAATGAAGTGCTAGATAGAGAAGAAATACTCTGGTTTCAAAAAGCTTGTACTCAATGGTTGAATGATGGTGATAGAAATACATCTTATATTACCACATCAAAACAACCATTCGAAGATGGGAAAACTAAGTTAACACTTTGAAAGATGATGAAGCAAGGTAACTGGATTGAGGGAGAAAAGGAGGTTGGCGAACTAGTAAACTCTTTTTTTAAAAAGTTGTTCAAGGAAGAAGTAGAAGATAGGCATTGGGCTAATACAGATTACTCCTGGCCTGAAGTAACCCGAGAGGAGTGGGAACTAGTGGGGGCGAATATCTCTGCTGAAGAAATCAAGAGTGCTATGTTTGAAATTGGTGGGTTGAAAGCCCCAAGTCCTGATGGATTTCCAGCAATCTTCTTTCAAAGAAATTGGGACATAGTGGGGGGTAATGTGATCAATTCAGTTAAAGCCATGTGGTATAATCCAGGGGTAATAAAAACTGTAAACGATACAATTATAACATTGATCCCCAAGGTTGATCGTCCCGAGAAGGTGTTGTAGTTAAGGCCTATTTCATTGTGTAATGTAATTTACAAATGCCTATCTAAGATTCTGGTGAAAAGATTAAAGAAGCTTATGGTGAAGCTTGTATCTCCTTTCAAAGTGAGCTTTGTCCTGGGAAGAAATATACATGATAACATCATCATTGTGAATGAAATGATTCACTCCATGAGGAGGAAAAGAGGAAAGAAAGGGTGCATGGCGATAAAAGTCGATTTTCAAAAAGCATATGATCATATGAGTTGGAATTATATGGAGAAGGTGCTTAGGGAGGTTAATTGCCCGAATCAGTTGGTAGATATAATAATGGGTTGCATGGATACTGCCAAGACGAATATATTATGGAATAGGGAGAAGCTTGAAGGTTTTTGTACTTCGAGAGGATTAAAGCAAGGGGATCCAATATCTCCTTATCTCTTTGTGCTTGGCATGGAGAAACTCACCCATATGATTCTAGATAGAGTGCAAAAGAAAAAATGGAGAGGCTTGAGAGTCGGCAGAAAGGGACATATTATTTCTCACATGATGTTTGCTGATGACCTTGTTCTATTTGTTGAAGCTTCGGTTGAACAAATAGATGTTATCACCAACTGCTTGTAGGAATTTGGGCTCATATCCGGGTATGCAATTAGTCAAGAGAAGTCTTATATTTACTTCTCTCCTAATGTCAAACAACAAACCCGGAGGGAGATTTGCAATAGAAGTTCTTTTAAACAAGTAGAGGAACTTGAGAGATATTTAGGTGTGGATATCTCTTTCTCACGGTGAAGGAAGGATAAGTACAAGACAATTGTGGAACGAGTCCGGAGAAGACTTCACTTATGGAAAGCCTCGAGTCTATCTCTTACTGGGTGCATCACATTGGTGAAATTCGTCACTAGCATTATAGCCATATACCTAATGCAACATGATAGGATCCCTAAGGGGGTCAATGAAGATTTGGAGCAGGCACAACGAAATTTTATATGGGGAGACAAGGATGGAGTTAAGAAGAGACATGCCATAACTTGGCAGCAATTATGTAAACCTAAGGCTGAGGGAGGTATGGGCATAAGATCATTATCCTTAATGAATGATGCCTTCCTGAGCAAATTACTATGGAGAATGAGAACTGAACCTGAGAATCTATGGGTTAAAGTGCTTTGTGGAAAATACAGAAGAGGCAAACCATTACAGGAGACCATTTCTGCTAAAGACAGTGACTCTAAGCTCTGGAAAGAAATAGTTAAGATGAGAGATAGATTCAGTGAGAACCTTGGGGAGGGGAATGCTGCCAATGAGAGCCAGTACAATCTATCATGGAATCTTACTGCAAGTGGGGATTTTTCGATTGCAAGTATGTATAAATGGCTTCTTAACTCACCTAGCGGTCAAGGGTAGAAAAAATGGAAAAAGATGTGGAAGCTACAAGTACCACAGAGAGTACGAGTTTTTATGTGGATTGTGGCTCCTAATCGTCTTGCTACCAATTACCACATAAGTAAATGGGATGGGTCTTCTGGGAACTGTGGAATATGTCAACTTAGGTTAGAAACACAAATCCATGTGTTGTGTAACTGTCCTTTTGGTGAGGAGGGTCTAGAAGAAACTAGTTCCAGATGACAGATGTAATAAATTTTTCTCGGATAGATGGTCAAATTGGTTTAAGAACAATTTATTATATAGCAGCTGATATGTTAAAGATGTTCATTGGCTAGAGATGTTTGATGTTAGCTGCTAGTTTTTATGGAAGTGGAGGAATGCTCATACTCATGATCCAAACTTTGAGGTACCATTCAATGTAGAGGAGAGAATTAATAGCCATATCAGTCACTATCAAACTAAGTGGGTTGGTGATTCTATGCTGCCTTCTCAAGAAAAGATAGGTCCAATGGATTCCTCCGACAAGGGGTTAGTGTAAACTCAATACAGACGGCTCGTGGACCAGAAATGGAATTGCTAGTTATGGTGGAGTAATCAAAGGTGATGAAGATGAGTGGATTCAGGGTTTCTCAGGGAGGTTTAGTAGATGTGTTCCTGCCGAAACTGAAGCTAAAGCTATGTTAGAAGGACTGGAAATGTGTTGGAATCTGGGGTTCAGAAGAGTAGAAGTTGAATGTGATACCCAAATGGTGATCAAGGTGATAACATCAAACACTATTATTAATCGTTGCCACAAGACCATCTTAGAGATCAGGAACATACTGAAAAGAGATTGGCAGCTTCAACTTCACCATATCTACAGAGAAGGAAACCGTTGCGCGGATGCATTGGCTGCTCTTAGTAGTAATGTATTGGGCCAGAAGTGTGTTTGGAATTCTCCCCCAAGTGAGATTGAAGTTATTTTACGTGATACCTGCCAGGGACGCTGTTTCCCTCGAAGAGTATCTGATTAGTTTCTGGGCTTAGCCCCTTGTATTACCAAAAAAAAAAAAGGGGTCAGCGTGATTTGAAGACGTAGTGGTCGAATAAGAGGGTATTACAATTTCATCATTTTCCATTAATGGATATAAGACCAACAATGCTATATGGTAGTGAATGTTGGGCTTTAAAGGGATAGTATGAACATAAAATGGGGATAGCTGAGATGAGGATGTTAAGATGGATGTGTGTCTATACAAGAAAGGACAAGATTCGTAACACTTATATACGTGATCGTGTTGGAGTGGCCCCTATTGAAGAAAAATGGTAGAAAATCGTTTGAGATGATTTGAACATGTTCAGCGAAGGCCATTGAGTGCTCTGGTAAGAAGGGTTGATCAAGCAATATGGAGTCCTATCAAACAAAGTCGAGGAAGACCGAAACGAACGCTCAATGAGGTCATTGAAAGAGACATTTTAATTAATAATATATCAAAATCTATGGTCTTTGATTGAGCATAATGGCGTCGTACGATCCATGTAGCCGACCCCACCTAGTGGGATAAATGCTTTGTTATTGTTGTTGGAAGCTAAGATGAGATTGGACGTTCAATATAATTTTGTGCTCCTTCTTTGATTAAGGTAAATGATGACTCATAAAATAATTAAACAAATAAATATAGATATAAAATTGTTTATGTATATGACATAAGTAAAAAAATATGTTGGCAAAAAAAAAAGTAAGAAAAATCTGTTGAAAAAAGAGTCGTAAAGAACTTTAAATTTGGTTTGCAGCAAGAGTGCAAGTGTTAACACATCAGGTAAGGGGGATCACAATCAAAACTCAATAAAATATAAGAGCAAAACTATTTTTAATAAGTTTTGATTTTGGTCTTTATGCATTTATCGAGCTAATTTTGTTTTGGTCCTCATACTTTTCTTATACCAAGTCCTTATAAAAATATAAGAATTAAAAGTCACAATTTAAAACTATATAAACAAAAATCAAAATTTGATAACTAAAGACTAACAATAATTTTTTATGCATCCAAACAACATCCAGATTTCAACTAATGAATGTAACAATTAATGTGGGACATGTGACACTCTAAGCTATCTATTCAACTTCAGCTTATAATGCCCCCGCTGTAATATAGAGTACAATGTTAGTATTAGGTAAACATGTTTTCCTTTTGCATGCCATCTTTATTGTGGCAGTGGAAAAGTAAAACAGCATTTTCTATTATAGAGGCAATGTTCCATATGGTAGTACAAATCCAATATCTCTCAACCCTAAACGCTCAATGAATATATGGCTCCCACCTAAAGGAATTAATGGGAATTCAACATAATTAATCCTTATCTAGATTTTTTTTAGATAAATTACAGCCAAGTCTCAAACAATAGGTAAAATAAAAAAATAATCCTTTAAAATCTCAAAAAAAAAAAGAAAGAAAGAAAGAAAGGTTCAAACAAGTTCTCCTTTTAGGGATTTTTCAAATATAAAATATAATGAATATTTTGGACGTCATGTGAAGGGAAATGTACAGAATATGAAAGTTGTACAGTTGTCTATGCAGATATGAAGAGGCCAGTATTTAGATCTTTTTTTTTAAAAAAAATAGTCTTATGCAATATGCAGAAAGGTGATCTCAGAAAGGTGCGATATTAGAATTCAGATCACCTGACAATTATGATAGTTCCGTAAATAAAATTTGGGGCTGTCACCGGCAACACATTAAACCCTCTGGCTCTTGCATACCCAATCTCTCTCACTCCAAAAATAATGGAAAAATATATATGCCAAGCTACGTATGTATATTTATTATGCAGCCATGAATGCTCTCTTGCTTCTTTTACAACTATCATTTTCCTTTTTCTTCTAGTTTCTCATTCATTGCTTCATTATTTAATAATTTATGATACTGACTTACCAAGTAATTAAAGCAAGTCAACGGATTAGTGTGTGTTTTGATTAATTTTTGGAGAATAATTTTTATGATTTACGAGATAAGTATGTAAGAGTAGTTTTGTTTCGACTTTAAAAAAAACTTTTAAAATTGCGGTTTCAATGTTTGTAAAAATGTCACTAAATAACAGTGTTTTTCACTAGAGGGGCAGCGTTTCACATGGTGCCCCTGGCCCCTCAAGAAATTAATGGGAATTCAAAATTTTTTATATGTATATTAATCTAATTAAAAGTAAAAATAATATTTTCTCTGGTCCTAAATATAAGATATGATTGACTTTTTTTAGAAATATTAAGGAAGCTAAATAAGTTACTTAATCATATTATATATTGTGTATCATCAGATATATAAGTTTATAAGTAAGATAAAATAATTTTGAGAAAAAATAATAAATATAAATATTTTAAGGTAATTTAATTAATTTTCTTAATACCTCCAAAAAAATCAACTATATCTTATATTTACGATGAATATATATTTAAACTGCTCCACGTAAGAGACAATTAATTATCTTTAAAATACTATTGCTACATTTAGTTTGCATTCTTCTTAAATATCATTTCAGAAAAAAATTTACATTTTTAAATACATAATAATCTGGAAATTATTTTTTAAAAAAAAAAGACTTTAGGACTCATAAGGAGTCTGAAATCCCCTCTAAAAGCATTCCACTGGTTAATTTCCAAAATACAAAATGGCTATCCAACTAACGTTCTCGTTGTCAAAAAAGTCTAACTCACGTCCACATTTAATGGGAGAAGAAAATGATTTTTATCCATTTTCATGTAGTGTTTCATATGGTATCACCAAAGCTGTGTAGAGCTTAATAGTTGGTTTGGATTACTGATTAGAGGTTTTTTTTTTAAAAATTAATCCTAATTTATAATATATGAAATAAATATATAAAATGAGTATTATTTTAAACTGTGTATATAAATATTTTTAAATCTACTAATTACCCAACCAAACAAACACTAACATTGCGAGGCAAAGCAACAGGTCGCCGTGTTTTTCATTACGGCTCTGCAATTTTTTTAAAAAATAAAATATCAAAATATAAATAAAAGGAAAAGACAAAACCTCTCTTGCTTTTACCATTACATCCCTCTCCTTTTAAAAGCCACACAGTTCCTTTTATAAATACTGAGATCGTCTCTTCTCCTCAGATCCACGCTTCGTTTCAGTCCTCTCTCTCTCGACTCTTCAATTTCTCAGACCACCGGTGACTCCTTAATTCTCTATTACAGTCATCCTCCTCCTTAGTTCCCTCGTTCCTCGTTCCTCGTTCCAGATCTGGGTTCTTCGTCAGTTTTATTTAGGTACAGTGACTCAATTTATCAGCCTCATTTTCTTATATCTACTGGTTAGTTGGTTCCATGATGTTTTTGTCTGTAAATTACTTTTGTTGCCAAAATATCATATGCTTCATTGTTTTGAGAAATATCTGTTTACGGTGGAGCATTTTACTTTTCCTTTAGTTCTCGTTCTGTCTCTTTAGTTCACCTTGAAAAGCAGTGAAAGCTCGTTTGTGCTTGCTGGGGAAAAAAAAAAAACAAGCCCTCTTTGGGACCCTGATTAGCATAAACATGGATGAGCAGAACCCTGATTAGCTTATTTTACCAATATGGTGAAAGTCAGAGCGCCTTTTTCCCCCTTTTTTTTTCTTGAGGAATATTGTAAATATGTTTCAGGGGAAGTTCCTCAAGTTGTATAATTTTTTTTAAAGAAAATATTATGCTGAGGATATCCTTGTGTTAATGTGGAAGAGAGCGTTGCAACTTGTTTTGATTCTTGATATGCTGTTTGTTGATGTTAGGTTGAATCTGAGTGAGTAAACTTGGCGGGGGCTGAAGTTTCTGTGTGCTGATGATCCTAATATAGGCATTCCTATAATTTGTCACTAGTTCTTGCTTACTTATTATTTCAGTTTATTGGTTGTGTGAAGTTTCTGTGAAGGCTAGAACTGTCTTTTGTGCTTTTTATTTCTCTTGCATTTTTTTAGATTGTGTTATGATTATAAATATTACTTTTGTTATAATTTGATCATGTCTTAAATTCATGGTATGTGTATCTAGGTTGTGATGTGTATTGTTTAGGACCAGGAAAGGGAACATCAGTCTTCTGTCATCCCCATTTCAAGTACTCTAACACTACACGGTTGAATAGGGTAACATCACCTAGCATATGGAAAGTTTCCGGTAGACACACCCCAATGAGGGATCATGGCACCAACAAAGTTATTGGGATTTTACAGAGGCTGCATATCTCAAGTTGGTAAACGTCTATTTTATTTCAATTTGCTTATAAAACCAAAGTTCTTGTGTGTGAATTTTTTGATGTCACACAAGTGTTGCAATTCCTCATTAGAGGCGATGATCTTGTTGTTTCCTTCTATAATAGGTATGAGATTCCATATGACGCTGTTATCCAATTCCACAATGATACCTATAAGATCAAAGATCAAAGGTGGCATGATTTAGACCAATATGCTCTTTCACAATGACATTTTCCTCTGAACATGATCTTATGTTATAGAGTTTTAGGGAGAGTCATCCAGATAATGGCTCCCTTAGAATGCTAAGGACATACTTAGGTTTTTAAAAAAACAAACTAAAACAAGAAGCCGTCGGCAAGAAAAACAACCCACTGAGCTATTCTCGGCCACAACATTATAACCGAGAATAGCTCAGTGAGTTGTTTTTCTTGCCAAACAGGGTGTTGTTCTAGTTTGTTTTTTTTAAACCTAAGTGTGTCCTTTTATTTAAACTTTGACTTTATATTTTAATGCATTGTTCAGGTTGGGTGTTGTTCTAGTTTGTTTTTTTTAAACCTAAGTGTGTCCTTTTATTTAAACTTTGACTTTATATTTTAATGCATTGTTCAGGTTACGTTGTAACTAAGAATAGCTCAGTGGCTTGTTTTTCCTACTAGACAGTCGGTTATTCTAGTTTATTTGTTTTGAAATCTAAGTGTGTGTCCTTTTATTTGTTTTAGTAATATAACAAATAATTTAAGATTCTATATTTTTTAAACCTAATTATATTTTTTCTTACCTGTAAATTGTAATTGATATTATCTCCGGTCCTAAATATAAGATCTAGTTGACTTATTTTAGAAATATTTAAAAAATTAATTAAATTATTTTAAAGTATTTATATTTATTATTTTTCTCTAAATAATTTAACTTAACTTATAAACTGATAAAAAATATAATGATACATGACGTATTTTAGTCTCTAAAAAAATGTTAAATAGATCTAATATTTAGAACAAGAGGAATATTATATGCAATGCAGAAAAATGATAGCATATTTTAAAAAGCAGTTTCCGATCCATTTTCATGTAGTGTGTTAGGCGGGGGAGAGCAAAATTTGCAGTGAGGTTAAGTAACAATGGGAGGCAAAGCAGCAGGTGCAAGTGTTTGTCACGGCTCTCCAACTATTTTTAAAATAAAATATCAAAATATAATTAAAAGGAAAATAATCCCTCTCCCTGCTTTTCCCATTATACCCCTCTCAACTCTTTCGGAGTTTAAACGCTTTGCTGATCTTTATCTCTACTGGCTTCGATTTTGTTATTATTAGTGAGATACTTCCCGATTAAGTTCTGAATAGGTTTTCTTGCAAATTAAAATTTTGTTATTTTAGCCTCATGTTGTTGTTGTTGTTTTTTATTTTTTGTTTTTTTGTTTTTACCAATAGTAGCCTCATGTTGAATCCCAACACAAAATTAACATCGTGATGAGGAGGAGTGGTCCATGACGGATTACACAGAGCACGGAAGGGAAGGAGGTATTAAGGTTTTGTTTTAATTTGCGAGCAAAAAAGTGTTCAGAAATTAATTTGGAAAAATATCTCACTAAAAATAATAAAATTGAAGTCAAAATAACCGTCTTAATTAAAGTAATCACGTCACCTCAACCAGTGTTAGAATCTAAATTTAGATAGCATATTGTGTGGTTGTTTTGTTGAACCTTAAGTTGTACTGCATCTTATCTTATTATTAACAATTTAGAGGGCTTTAGCACATGTCTTGTTAATATAAGTGATGATTTTTCAGTTGTGACTTTAGCACCTTCTATTATTGTCCATTTCATCAAAATTTATGTTTATTTGCTTCTAAATTGTTTTAATGATAATATATTCTATGCCCGTGTCTTTGTACAATTTGTTTTATATAACTGGACATCGTTTGTAATCTAAAAACATTTTCTGAAATGATAAAATTATTTTTTCAAAATGGATATAACAAATAAAAAAAATCATATTCAAATAATATATTTTTTAGGGTCAAGGAACGTAAATTTTTCACAAAGAAGCCGTCCAGAAATGTTTTTGGGATTAATATTGACCTGAAGGCCTTAAAAAAAAAAAGGAGCCACTAACAATTAAAAATGTCAATTACTTTTTTGTTTTTTTAGTATACTCTTATTTGTGAAGAAAATGAGTGAGAGGAAAAAAAAAGGTGAGAAAAGAGATAAGAGAATGAGTACAAAAAAACTTAAAAAAGACATGATATATATATATATATATATATATATATATATATATATATATATATATATATATATAAGGTAAAAATAGAAAAAATGTATTATATTTTTAGACCCATACAGTTTATTGCTTATATATAGAATCACTCCTAAATAACAAAAAATGTTACTTGTATATAAGATTGGAGGGAGTATTTTCATTCTCACGATTTAAGTAAATCATATTGTAGATCAATTTTTTTCTAAAAAAGTGACTAACCCAAGCATTCAATCCACAAACATCTCAACACACTATATACCAAGCATATCAAAACATGAATAGAATAGAAGAACAGATACAGAATCAAGTAACTTGCCAAATTCAAATCATAGTTCAAAATGCATCTAATATAAGATAAATGTTATCTCGACTTATATGCATAAATATTTTCAGGGATTCTAAAAGTCTTCCCAAATATAGACTAATATTGCCCATGATCCTTAATATAAAAATTAATTGATTTTTATTAGAAAGATTAAAGAAACTACATAAATTATTTTTCTTTCATTAAAAGGGAAATGTATTACTCAAAACAAAGCTATAACAGTAGTCTAAAATGTACAAACAAGCTAAAACGGACATGGAAAATAAACATAAGTCTTCAATAACAACTGACTAATTAACCAATTCCCTTTCTATCGGGCTCCTGCACTGCACGGGTATCACAATCAACATCATAAAAAATGAAGCATGTCTTGTGTTTTATTATATTATATACATTAATTTATAAATCAGGGTTTAAATAAAAATGATAACTATAAATATTTTAATATAATTTATTTAGCTTCTTTAATCTCTAAAAAATATTAACTAACTCTTATATTAGGAATTAAGGTAGCACATTACAATTTCAAGAACAAAATCGGATCCTCCAACCGAAAATCAAAATCAAATACAAGTAAAGGTAAAATAAGATTAATTAAGAGATATAGAACTCCCTTTCTCTTCTTTGGACTCAAACTAGATCTTCACCACCAAAGATTTATGATTGTTTTGGATACCGATTGGGCATATCAAAAGTGTTTATTTATATAAACTGAGACAAAATTTCTTTCACATATTTACCCCGTATATTTTAAATCATGATTAAAAAGCTACTTTTAAAAACTTCAATTACCATTCCAAAGCTCCGCGGCACAATCTCCGCCATTGCAACATTGAGGGTGTGTTTGGAATCAGCTTTTGAGAATAGCTTATGGAAAAAAAGTGATTTTTGAGAATAGATTCTGACAGAATAGATTATGTGAAAAAAGTGATTTTGATAAATGAGAGTGTTTGGATATTTTGATCAGAATAGCTTTTTTTATGGTCAAATTACTGAAAAGGACATTAGCTTTTGTGATAATTACATATAAAGGATAAGATTATATTTTATGTATTATTTAATAGGAAAATTCATAATAAATACAAAAAATGACATAAATTTATCTGAAAAATTAAAAATTATAACATTAATCAATTATCTAACATAAAAAAAAGTAAACATATATATATATATATATATATATATATATATATATATATATATATATATATATATATATATTAATTATAGGAAAAAAATGATTTTGATAAAATGAGAGTGTTTAGGTATTGTGTTAAGAATCACTTTTTTAATAGTCAAATTACCAAAAAGGACATTAGCTTTTGTGATAATTACATATAAAAAGATAATATTTTATTTTAAATATTTTCAACATTAAATTTCATAATAATACCTAAAATTAAATAAATTTGTCTAAAAAATTAAAATATAACATCATACAAAATAGCTCAAACATATATGTATTAATAAATTATATAAAACATTTATATATAAAAGTAATTTTAATAAGATGAGTGTTTGAATATTAGGTTATGAATCACTTTTTAGTGGTCAAATTACCAAAAATGACATTAGCTTTTGTGATAATTACACATAAAGTACAAGGTTATATTTTATTAACAATAAGAGAATAAAACTCTTAACGGTGTAGATCAAATTTAATGATTCTGTTAAATTTGCACCTTTTTTAATCATTCATTATTATTTTTTTCCCTTCCAAAACTTATTTATACCATACGCCTCTCATAAAAAGCTTGATTTTTAAATTTGCACACTTACCTTTATATTTAACATTAAATTTTTTAATAAATACAAAAAAAAGTATTTATATATGATATTAATTAATTTAACTAATTTTTTTAATATAGTCAAAATAAAAATTTTTAATTAAATTTCTAAATTTTTTAAATTAAATTTTTAAATTTTTTTTAAATATTTATCATTAAATTATTATTGTTATTATTTATTCCCTTTTTTCCTCTCAAGCAAGATAACGTTTTTTTTTTGGGAATAGTTGGATTTGGGGAAAATTGGAAAACAACCCAAAAAAAAACCACCCATAAATTTCAACTACCTAAAAATTGGAAAAAAATAGCTTTTTTCAAAACCATGGTTTTGAGCTACAAAACCATGGTTTTACATAAAAAGTGATTTTTCAATTTTTTCAAGTGTTTGGATTCATTTTTAACAAACCAAGGTTTTGATGAAAAAAAGTGCTTTTCTAGGTTTGCCAAACACACACTGAGAGAAGTGAATGAATGAAGATGACAACGTGATTGGAAGAGGAGTGTTTGAAGGATTGGGACTTCTCTGCACCAAGATGGAGTGATTGAAGAAGAGGGCCGAAACGCACAGCTCTATTAGGTACTTTCTTGTCATTAATTTTGGGGTCCTTAGGTCATAGCCTCCATAAGTGCTTTTCAATCGTGATTTATGGAACATGAGATAGTTTTTACAATCTACGAGGTAACTTTTACGGTCTACGAAATAAATATGTTGATGAGTTTTATCTTGATTTACATAAATCGAGCTTATGTATAAGTATAAGCCCAACCAAACAAGCCTGATCAATTTACTCCTTTAGCTACATTATATTATCTTTGGTCCTTGGATATCAGTATTGATTTCCTGCCTAATTGACAAATGTTGCTCTCAAAGTCACCTACACACAAAAATACAGCCAAGGAAATCAAATAATCCAAATGGAATATCATTTAAGAGTTAAATTTATTAATAAAATCCACAACTCATCACACAAAACTCCTAAGTTGACTTTATTATCCTTTAGGCGCATTTATCCCTAATTAAACCTAATTAATCAATTAAAGATGCTAAAAGCTTAAGGTTAGATATAGAAATATGTAGAAATAATGATTTCTAATATGATACAGACAATGGAATTCATCTTTTTTTTTTGCTCTATTTTTTTAATTGGTGCTATATTTGAGTGTCATCCTCATTTTATATCGGCAATCAGGATACTTCTATGATAAGACAGAACACGGGACAAAAATGTCATTCTGTGTTTGTTTTGAGATAAGATAAAAGATGTCATGTCCCAGTTTTATCTCATAAATACTCCTAAACAAAACTTCTAATATTATTTGCAAAGAGATATTTTTTGGTAATATCATTCACATGGATTGAGGCTTAAAGTGAACTCCAATGATAATTTAAAAAATGATAAAATTAAGAAATTAAAATTAGGCATTGTACAAAATTAAAGTGCAAAGTTATCCAAACCAGTTGTACAATTAGCAAATAAATTAGAGAAATTAGATTAGGATTATATCAATCCAAACCAGATGTGTGCCTAACAAAAGCTCCATCACTCACCAAGGCTTTTTCATTTACATTCATCTTGATGATACTAAATAAACTCACTCTATTTTGTGGAATCACCTAATTTGCCAACCAATTTCGTCCATAGTAGATCTTAGATTTCACCATCTTCAGTTTTCTTCTCATAGGCCCAAATTTCGTTCTTGAGAAATCATATGCCTCGTTTGGTAGGAATAAACTCATGGGAGAGAAGTGGAAGTGGAAGTGGAAGTGGAAGTGAGTTCCACCATTTTGTCTGTTTGGTACCATGAAAATCACTTCCCCATGGAAGTCACTTCCATAAAAAATAATGGAAGTGAATTCCATCACTGACCCCATGGAAGTGAGTTTCACCTCCATTTCCTTGGGTTTATTTACCCTACTACCCTCCCACGCTTTATTCTTCCCTCCACCGGTAACTATGATCTTCCACCACAAGGGTGATGGCGGCGGCCCTCCATCTTTTTATTGGTGGAAGTTCTCAATGGTGATTATGGTCTTTAGGTAGAAGATGTTTTTTTTTTGTTGGAGGATATTTTAGTATTTTTATATTACAAATATATATTTTGATTAAAAATTATATATCATTTCCACCGTTATACCAAACACACTTTTAAACCTCACTTCCATCTCCATTTTCACTTCCAATTCTACTTCTATTTCCACTTTCAATTCTCTGAAAACTTTTCCATCATACCAAACGGGGCAATAGTGTTATAAGCTTACTCAAGTTAGTTCTCTCCGCATCAATTTTTTTTTTTAATTCTTGATATTAGAACTCTCAACTTATCAAATACTAGTCAATTTAATTCACCCAACTGAATATAAAATTTATAATAAGTTATATTGGTTTATAAGTATTAAGTTTTGAATCCACTCATTCATTGTAGGCCAAAAAAAAGAAAGAAAGAAAGAAAGAAAGAAAAATAAAAACGAAAGCAATCAATCATTCACCTAGTTATCCATTAAACTTCACTAGAGAGCAGGTCCATTATGTTCGGCCCGAAAAAGATAAAGCCGGACCATTTTGAATCAAATTTTAAAAATATAAAATTATTAAACCTGGAATTGCCATTTAACCCATCTAGATATGGGTTAAAAGTTAGTGGGTCAAATAAGAGTCAAACCAAAACTAACTTAGGGTCAGATTAGTAAGAAAATGAAGTTGAACAATAATAATTTTTGGAATAGTTTTGAAATTTGATAATTTTTTTAGATCAAATGATAATATTTTTTAATGATTCTTTTTATATTAGAAAGTAGACATCTCAAGCTTTTATAGAATATTAATTTATAATTTTTGAAAATATATAGAATTAAATATAAATTTTGAAAGTTATGAGATTTTAAATAAATAGTAAACTGGACAGACTGAATCGATTAAGTGACCAATTTCTCAGTTTTGTATTCAAACCGGCCAGTCCGGTTCAATTTTAATAACCATTATAAATAGAACAACTCATTTCACATTGCATGTGATCCTTTTTTTTTTTTTTGTAGAAAAGAAAAGTCTCTCACAATTATCAATATCCTTAATATTAATTTAATTTATGAAATTTATAATAAACTACAATATTAATACTTAATAAAATATAGGCTAGGCGCATTTAGTATTTTATATTATATTTCAATCATAACCTTTTATTCCTATAACCAAAGTATCCATGAGTTTAAGTGATAATTTTTTGTGTCAATTATACCAGAATTAAGATTAACAAATCAAAATGAATTGTTTAAAGCAGTCGAATGCTTGATAAATGAATCAGTAAAATTATATTAAAATTATATCTCAATCCAAACATGCTTACATACAACATAGACATATTCTCATTTCCTTTATCAAAACTTATCATTGTATGCTGTTTGTTATAAGACTTTATGATTATTATATTTTTTCTTTAAGACGCTCCGAGAAAAATATGTAAAATTTATAATAAATTATAGTATTAATATCTAATGAAATATGGAATAAAGAACACATTTTATCCTCTAGCTTTATTTCATTTTCATAATTTGGCCTCTTAGTTTTAATTTTAAAAGATGTTTCTTTTTTTCATTCTTATAACTTTAATATCATTAACCTTAAATGATGATTTTTTTATCAGGATTAAAATAAAAAATCAAAATGAATTGCTCAAAATAGTGGTGTGCCTATCAACTAAAATAACAACTAAAATAGTGAAATTAGATCAGGATTATATTTATTTGAATGAAATTAATGGTGTTTAAAATTGAGGGATTAAAAGTGCACTTAAAATTTAATGTAAATATAAAAAACTTTTAGGATTTACGAGGTTGCTTTTACGGTCTACGAAGTAAATATGTGCAGAAGATTTATCTCGATTTAAGTAAATCGGGCTTATAAAATAAACCCGATTATACATTAAGTTTCTAAATATGCTAATATATTTTTAGCCTTTCATTTTAAATGATAATTTTTCGTATCAACTTGAAAATAACAAATCAAAATGATTTGTTCAAGGTAAGTCGTGTGCCTAACAACTAAATTAGTGAAATTAGATGAGCTAGGATTATATCTCAATCCATAACAGTCGTGTGCCTAACAAATGCTCAAACAAATAAGGAAGGCAAAGAGAGTGAGAGAACACAGACCCACATTGCCACGTGTCACTTAATCTTGTCAAGATTGGGTTGCTTTAACGTGTGGTCATCACGATTTTCTCTCTTCATCGCCACGTTACTACATCTCCCGCAAATCGGTGCTTCCTTCTTGATATTTTTCTTCTCCTCACAAAATTACAAACTTTTTTTAAGGATAACATCATTATATATACACACACACACCTATACTAATTTCCCATGAATCTCGCTTTTGCTTCAGCATTTCTCTAATTGCAATGACCACTCTCGTAAAGCTACGCTTGGCCCCAGAAGGCTGGAACAATCTCTGCTTCAGTGACCACCGGAGAACGTCGTCGCTCCGGCGGGATAGGGTTTATCTGAAACCGTGCAAGGCTTTTAGGACTGAGGATGGAGGGGATTCGAAGGAGAAAAGGCACCGGAATTTGAAGAAACAGGAGGTGAAATTGGAAAGGGAAAATGGGTTTTGGAGTTCTGTAAGTTCTATAATTTCCAGTAGTTTCAAGGTGGGCTCAAAATCAGAGGATGATTATCGGCTCGCTATGGCCAAGGTGGAGGAAGTGCTATCCTCTGTAAGTTTTTGCTTGTTTCCCCCCCTCTAGATTGAACTAATGATTTGCCGTTTTTTTTTTTTTATGGCTTTCCTTTTGAATTCAGGTCAACTCTATTTCTAATTGACCCAAGTGAATCCTCAATTTAGACTAAAATTATTAATAAAATAGTTTCAACTTAATTTAGTTGACATTTCTGAAGTTAAGTCACTTGAAAAAGTGTTAAAATATGCTGAGTTTGTTGCACTCATCGTCCTAAAGCCATTGAATAGTCTTTCTCGGTAAGCACCTTATCTTTTTTTGCCATGTTCGTTGGGTTATTTTACATTTAATTATGGTTAATATAACTTTTAGTTTTTGAAGTTTGACTGATTTTGATTTTGGTCCCTCAAGTTTGAAATCGGTGGATTTAGTCCTCAAGCTTACAATTTACTTTGTTGGTCCATCAAGTTATCAAATTTTCTATGTATTCGGAGTAAACTTGAGGACCAAAACCACCGATTTCAAGTTTAAGGGACTAAAACCAAACTTCGAGACTACAATCACCGATTTCAAACTTGAGGGACCAAAACAAAAATGGGCTAAATTTTAAGGGCTAAAAGTTATATTAACCCTTTAATTAAATTACTTGGTTATTGACTTGCGTGTCTTCTATTGCCTAAAACTAGATTGCTGTTCAAATTGGAAGATATATTGTGACTATGATGAGCACTGGGGTCATTCTTGCCATTGGATTTCAGATGTCAGGTTAGCCCACATATACATATTTATTACTATTTCACATATAGTAATATATGTATGTATGTGCTATGTAGGTACATATGTGTGTACAATATAAAATTTATAGGAAGCTGCACAATTTATGAGCAATAAAACTATTGAATATGTCCCACATTAAATAGTTAGGCATTGAATTAAAGTTATATAAAAGGTGACGTATGTATGTCCTATCAATCGGCTTAAGTCATTTTAAGCCATTTTGACAGAAAGGCAACATTAATCTACACAAATATCTAAAATTCAACATAAACCAGTGCATTGAAAATTCAACATAAACCCTCGACTCTGCAAAGCAAGTGTCCACATAACGTATTGCACACTTTGCAAACTCAAGTGTGAATTGAAATTTTAAATTTAACTAACTATTCCTACATGCATTTCCACATTTTATGAAGGTGGAGACAGTCAGTTAGATGCTCTGATATGGTATAGCTGGCTTGGAGGAATCATCATTGGAACAATGATAGGTGCTAACATGGTATTGGAGGAACATTGTCGTGCTGGTCCACGCAATGTTGTCATAACTGGGAGGTGCACTTGCTTTCTCCCTTCACTCTTTCGACCCTTTCGCAGTTACTTTGAGGATTTCTAAAGTTATGTACTTATGTTCTCATATTATGGTTTTTTGAATCTTATAAATGGATTGGTTTGTACAGTACAAGAGGATTGGGTAAGGCTTTGGCTCGAGAGTTCCTCCTTTCTGGAGATCGTGTGGTTGTTACATCTCGCAGGTGGTATTATGGATTATGATAATTGTTTGGTTCAATAGAGAATGAAATGCGTAGTATTTAATGCCCTTCATCTACATATTATTTACATAACTGCTTCTACTCTCACATTTTTGTGAAGGCAGTCCTGAGTCTGTGCAAGAAACTGTCAAAGAGCTCGAGGAAAACCTGAAAGAGGGAATTTCCAATGCAGTTGGCTCATCTTTAACAAAGCTTTCTCAAGCAAAAGTGGTAGGCGTAGCTTGTGATGTTTGTGAGCCTGGTGATGTACAGAGATTGGCAAATTTCGCGGTCAATCAGCTTGGCCATATTGACATTTGGGTAAGTATGGATGCAATTCTTGGTACGGCCTAGAGTTAAGGCTGATTGCTTACATTCCTGATATCTACAGCACTTGATTCTTGTTATTAATCCTTTGTTATTCACATGGCAATTCACGTTGGATTAGTTAATTCTATGGACTATTAGAAGTCTCTTGTATTGCATGAGTTTTTATCTTAGCATCAATAATTGAGATTCAAGATGATGCAACATAGACGTCCATATGTCTTGTAAGGGAAGGGCGATGCCTTTATTTCTGCGCCGACAATTTTGTTCTCTCTTTTCTGAGATTTTGGGTTTTCTCTCTTTATTAAGAGGCCAAAACAATTAGATTCCATATATCATGTAGAGTGCACTTTCTATTTTTATGCTTCTCATATCTTACTTTTTCTTTCTATTCAAACTCTGAAACAGATAAACAATGCCGGCACAAATAAAGGATTCAGACCACTGCTTCAATTCAGTGATGAAGATATCAGACAGGTATATGTTACTGAGCAGTTTCTTGTCTGTTTGTGTCAAACAAGTTTTTTTTATGTGTTTAATCGAATTCTTTCTTTCTTTTTTGCCAATAGAATTCAGTCTTTCAGCTGTTATAAGTTTTGTTCACTCTTTTCATCATAACTTTTGTTCATTTCTGGTTATCTGTAGATTGTCTCAACAAATCTGGTGGGATCAATAATTTGCACTCGAGAAGCTATGCTTATAATGAGAAACCAGGAAAAGGGAGGCCACGTATTTAACATGGATGGTGCAGGCTCTGGGGGTTCCAGCACACCCCTGACGGCTGTGTGAGTAGTTCTCCGGTGAAATTATTTTTAGATAACTTCATTTATTCGTGGAAACATGTGTTCGTCAAGAATCATGATTGTTGCAAATGATGCTTATGATACTTTCTTTTCTTCTGATGTCCAGATATGGTTCTACAAAGTGTGGCCTTCGGCAGCTTCAAGGATCACTGTTGAAGGAATGCAAGCGATCCAAAGTAGGAGTCCACACAGCATCTCCTGGCATGGTTCTTACAGATCTTCTTTTAAGGTTCACCTTCATAACGAGTCTTTTTCTGAGCTTATCATCGTCGTAAATTTTTAGCTCAGAAATTTCTGATCATTCCCCCCCCCCTCAATCTATTCAAGGGAACAGAAATTTCATCTTTCCTGAAAAATTAGGAACTTGCTTGAGTTGAAAAGTAGTACCATGATGAGGATATGATTATTGCTTGCTAAAACCATTTTATGACTTGTGCACAGTGGCTCAACAGTACAAAACAAACAGATGTTCAACATTATCTGTGAGCTACCCGAAACTGTTGCTCGAAGTTTAGTTACACGAATGCGAGTTGTCAAGGGAACGGGAAAAGCCATCAATTACTTGACCCCTCCCAGAATATTGCTTGCTTTGGTCACTGCATGGCTACGAAGAGGTCGCTGGTTCGATGAGCAGGCAAGTCACACTGATCATACTGTTCATAGCTTGTATACTTAAACTGCATCTCTTGACTATTCAATAGTGTAAGATATCATGTGAGAGTCTATGAATTGTTAATTCCCGTATTTCAGGGTAGAGCTTTGTATGCAGCTGAAGCAGACCGGCTTCGTAATTGGGCTGAAAACCGAGCCCGGTTTTCCTTCACCGATGCAATGGAAATGTACACGGAGAACACCTGGATATCAGTCTTCTCACTTTCAGTTGTTTGTGCCTTCATAATACTTTCTAGCACAGGCAATAACATGCCTGGCACTTGACGTGTTCGGCGAACGGCGAATTCTGAAACGTGCGTTTGCTGTTAGTGAAGAAGGCAAATCGATGCCTAGAATCATGAAGATAACAACATAAATGTACACTAAATAGCTGGTGGATCTTTTTGTCCCCACCATAATAGATCGACGTTCTTAAGCTGTGACGTCTTCCTGAGCAACCATTATCAACTGTGAAATCTCAGGCTGTGCAAAGAGTAGTAATTAAGCTTTCTTCAGTTAAATGCTTGTAGGATATGTATTTCATTCATTATTAGATTGAAATGGATTCTCATGTTCTCACTCCAATTCTTGTATTCATATATAAATCAAGCACAATTTTTTTAGTCTAAAGTTTACCTAGATTTCACCTAGTGGATAAAGTTTTATTGTTATTGTTGTTGTTTAGCCACATCCCAAAATCAATCCTATTATTGGTGCAGTTGCCGTTGACTAAGTTAGTTGTTTTTAACATTGTCTTCATTAGGCGGAGCACAGTAGGTGCTCAGCTCATCCATGAGTTTAAGTGCTTATCCACCAAAATGACACTGTTTTAGTAGCAAAACGACTTTGTTTTGCAGGATAAGGCCCTAAATTCAGATGCGAGGAGCACCTAATTCGGACCTTTCATTCTTTCTTTAACATTGTCCTCAATCTACATTTAGGAAGTAGATAGGGATTTATTTTAGTTATAAATATAAGATATCAATTTATTTTGTCTCATGAATTTATAATTTCTTTTTCAAAGCATCCTTATTTCACATATTAAGTGTTTGCTTTTTTTTAAAAAAAAAAAAAATCACAGCGGTTTCTAACATTTTGAAAACTGTAGTGTTTGGGTTGGCGTTTTGAACTTTTGATAACTGGGGTTTTTTTTAAAGTAGTTTTTAAGAAAAAACTCAAAAGTATGGCTTTTTCAAAAAAAAGTCACTTTTGTCATCGTCAATCCAAACACAAATCACATTTACAATTTGAATTTTATCCTATTTGACTTTTATTTAAGATTAAAAAAAAAGCAATTTCTGCCACCACTAACCCAAACAGGCCCTAAGGAGATTTCTATTAAGGGGTAATTACAATATAAATGCTCAAAGATAAAATTTGAGGGGAATAAATACATATTTATTACAAATAACTATTTTTTTTATTATTAAAAAATGAGTTATTTAATTCCTATATTAAGCCTGGGAGAGGAGTAAGTTACACCTTTGATAGTTGCATTCTGTTTTATTCTCCAATTAGGTTGTGCATTCTGAATTTGTGGAAGTAATAAAATAAATAATGGTAGGGATGTAACAGATTTTTTATTCTTGTGTATCAAAGTTCATTAGACATTTCTTGAGAACAACAGATGGTTGCATGGATCAGCAAATTATTGAGCCGAGTTGGATTTAAACCAGCATAGACATATGGCCAATAAATTTACAGTTCGTCCTTATTAACCGTTCAGGCATCGACCCATGAAAAATCAATTTAAGTCCTTAATGATAATTCACGATCAACTTCTTATCGTAGTACCCTAACTCTGCCCTCAGGAGAAGTCGAATCCCCGCTGCTACCTCCTTAAAAGAAAGATTTCCTGAATCACTAGACGATGGGGAATACTTACCCGACCGCCGTTGTACTATATTAAGAGTTTTTTAAAATTATGAATATAATGGAATGATATAACTCAATCCAAAGGATATTTCCGTCTTTCATCTTTCTATCTTTTTGAAATTTTCAGTTTAATGCATGTGCACATCATGATTGAATTACACTTGAATGTATTTTAATAGACTTGTAACTTGATAAAAGCGTTTAATATATGTAAAAAAAAAAAAGCATTAAGCATATTCTTCGGTTTATTATTTTATGCATAAAAAATCTATAAAATGACAATATATTATAAATATACAAACATTAAATAATGTAGCACTTTTTTTTATATTAAAATATACAACTTTGGAAATCAGGGTAAAATGTTCCAACAGTTGGACAATACTACCTCCAGTGTTTAATATAAAAGTCAATTGACTTTTTTTTAAGAAATTAAAAAAGCTAAATAACTTACATTAAATTATTTATATTTATCATTTTTATTTAAACTAAGTTATCTAACTTATAAATTGATATATAATATAATGATACACAATATATGATACGATTAAGTGGTTTATTTAGCTTCATCGATCTATAAAAAAAAAGTTAACTAGTTCTTATATTAAAAACTGAAGGGAGTATGTCTTTCATTTTATAAGTTACAAATTTATATTGAAATAAATTATAAATCTATCTATAATATAAAATTTGTACTAAATCGTATTGTAACTCATTCTTTAAATTAAATTAATTTTGTGGGAACCACACTAGTTTTTTATTCAATTGGGTCACTTTACCACCATAGTCTCTTTGGTTGAGGAGAGGGGCATTTCTACTAATCCTTCTTCTTACTTCCTCTCTATTTAATGTCTCAACTATTGAACTCACTTGCATGTTATGGTTCATGGAATTTTCATTCGCTACTCATTAATAAGCATCACATGCTTTTATTATTATGATGGGATTTAAATTATTCAACATAAACCTGTTTTATAATAATAATAATAATAAGGTAGAAAGTTAAGATCTTGAAAATAGGACTTTAATGAAGACTTGTTCCAAAAAAAACACAGTATTTGAGCTAGGCATTAAATGAGAACACGTTCTTAAAAACCTAACATATTAGCTTATCACCCTCTTTCTACCAAAGTATATTTTTTACTAATACAAGGAAATAAGCCACACTTTCTTGTAAAGAAATTAATATTATCGAGCTCTCTCAATTCTATGTGTACATAAGGTGGCCTTTAAAATCTTTTTGGCACAAGCCTTGAAAGTTTAAATAGGTAAAAAGAGAACTAAAACTTTAGAAAACCTTAGCTAAGTAACTCTAATATGTAACTTAAGCCCACGGCCCATTAATGGGTAATTAAGTGCCTCTCCAATAAAAAGGACTATAAAGAAAATTAAAAATAAAGTCTTAACTAAAGCCAAAATTAATATAAACATGTCACATTAATGAGGTACATGTATAAAACTCCTCTATACTCTTATTTTATAAATCGTTAAACTATTTTTCAAAAATTAATTCATTTGAGAATCTTTCAAGCCACCTAAAGTTTACTTTTAGTAATGCTTTTCCCTTTTCTATCTTTACTTGAGCTTTGAAAGACTCACTGTGTTACTACTCATGTCCTTGGGCTACCATGGCCCATTGCAATATGCAATTGGGTATAAATATGAAAGATTATGGCCTAATGCCCTAATTCCCCTCCTTCAGGTATATATTTCTATTTCATGTTTTGCTAAAAAAAAAGTATATACTTGTGTTTTAGGTTATTTAGACTCCAAAGTACATGAGCTTCTTCAATATGAATTTTTCCTCTACTTAGAATGACCTGGCATTGGAAGTCTTGATGACATGGCATGCCACCTAGGATGTCAGGTATGATAACATCACCCAGTTTAAAAATTAAATTTTTTTAGAAGGTAGACATATTCTAGAAAAAATTACTCACAATTCGCACTTAAGAAAAGTTAAATACAGAGAAATCCAAAAGAATTCATAATTGCACGTTAAACTTGCATATTCACAAAATAAGTTTAATAATTTATATTTACATATATTAAGAAATTCAGTTAATAAAATTATCATAAATAAAATTTATTAGTTAAAAGAGATTGTTCAACTAATTTAAAAGTTCTTTAGTTAATAAGAGACATCAAAATAATGAATACTTTAAAAAAATTAATGTTTCAGAAAAAAAATCTTATATTATGAATCATAAAGAAAAGCATCTTATAGGTAAGATGGAAGAAATAAATTAGGCATAACATTGCAGTGTTGGTTCAATGCAAGTTATTTGTTTGTTTCTCCTCAACATATTTTCAGTCCCTAATCCTGATGAGGAATTGTTGAGTAGATTAGAGAATGTTAAGCATTCTCTAGAATTTTTATATGACTGTGAAAACAGTTATTGGCAGCAGAGAGCTAAGCTAAGACGGAAAGTAGAAGGATGAACGAAACACTAAATTTTTTCATGTTGCAGTAAATAAAAAGAAGGCTTATAGCTTCATTCGATGTTTGAAACTTCCTTATATATGGAGACTGGATAGAGGATCAGGCAAAGCTTCTTAATATGACCTGGTCTCATTTTCACTCTATCTTCACTGCATCCCCTTCTCACAATGGGCATCTCATACTGCAAGATTTACAGAAAATATTTGTTCCTGAAATTGATGAGGAAGACTGCAACTTTCTCATGTCAGACCTAACAAATGAGGAAATTAATCTACCAAAAAGTAGTAGCTCTCCAGGGCCAGATAGAATTCATGCTTCTTTTTATCAAAAGAATTGGTCTTTAGTTGCAAATGATGTCATTGCTTCGGTTCAATCCTTCTGGCAATTAGTTTTTTTGCTTAAAGAATTGAACAAATCCTTCAGTACTTTGATTCCAAAAGGATCTAGCCCTCAATCATTCACAGATATCAGGCCTATAAGCTTATGCAATGTCTCAATACAAAATATTTTCCAAAGTTCTATGTAATAGGTTGAAGGCAATACTTCCTAAGCTTATTGCTCCTTTCCAAAAGTGCATTCCTTAAGGGCAGACTTATCTCTGATAATATTTTGCTGGCAGCAGACCTAGTTCATCAAATTTAGAAAAGGAAGGAAGAAACTTGCTGCTTTGAAACTTTGATTTCTCAAAGGCTTTTGACATACTTTCTTAGACTTTCATTGAAGCCATCCTACTCAGAATGGGCATTCCTCCTAAGTGGGTCCAGCTGCTTATGTAATGACTTCCACCGTATCTCTTTATTCTCACAGCCAACATTCTTTCTTGCTTATTCCTACACCGTGAGACGCAGAGTGCTCTTCACGGAATTAAAGTTTGTAAGGATGCTTTTCCTATTATCCACTTACATTATGCATATGATTCTACCATCTTCTTTGAATGTAGTAAATCCAGCATCGCTGAAGTGGCTGAAATCCTTAAAATTTTCTGCCTTTGGTCTGGACAAGAAATGAATAGAGATAAGTCTTCCATCCTCATCTCTCCAAATGTTCCAGATGATTTAAGGGATGAATTACCCAAGAAATTCCACATTGGCTTCTCCTAGTGTTTTGGGAAATATTTTGGCACATGGATTGACTCTGGAAGGGATAAAACTCCAATCTATAGACAAGTTATTGATGCTGTAGATAGAACAGTTTCTTGGAAGTCCAAGCTTCTTTCTCAAGCATCAAGCTTAACTATCATAAAATCTGTACTATCATAAAACTGATGTATTATTTACTTCCCCTATCCTTGACCCTACTCTACAAACTTTAGTTGTGTAATTATTTTCATTTTATTAATATATTTGATCATTTTATCCCCAAAAAACTAACCTATGTTTCAATAATTTTTTGTTGCAAAACAATAGGGAACTCTCTCTCTAAGGGTCTTTTTTGGTTGATAATCCTAGTTGGAAAACCCATTAATTCCCATCACACACAACCCAATAGTGTTGCAGGGTATCATAATATTAGTGAAAAGCCTTTCCCTCCCTCCTCCGTCCAGTGATTCCCATTAACATGCATGAATATTGATTTGTGATGTTTCCCACATGTCAGAAACAGAGCATCACTAGGGACCAAAAGCAACAGCAAAAGTGGCCAGCACAAAAGGTTGATATATAAACAGAGGATCGTTGGGGGCCAAAACAAACAAAAATGGTGATGGTTCAAGTAGCTAGGCTCACCAGGCGTAGTGGGCCCAAGGAGCAGCAACCTGTGATCCTTCCACTGTGAAGAGCCAGAGGTGGTCGCTGTTCTGTGAAACCAGCCTCACGCAGTGCCCTCTGGTTTAGGAACCACGAGACTCAAGCCTTCGCTTAGGACTCATGGCTCAGCTCTCCACTTGGAATGGGCAGGCCAACTAAGTACATATCCTCCAGCCCAACCAGGCGATGCTATAGCCATGTTCCATCACCTTAATGACCCCACATGGGTTACAAGCTAACGTTACCCAGCTCGACGTGCTGTAGGTTGGGCTAAATATTTATATAGCATAGCTTTTCTCTCTTCTTGGCCGATGTGGAACTTGTCTCCTAGCAATTAGCGAGGTTCCAAGTTTTTCCATAAATATTGTTATTTTTGTCCTTTTAGAGAACAATCCTAGGTGTTACATTTCTATATATAGATGGGAATTACTCAGATCTCAATTAAGAAAATTAAATACAGATAAATTCAACAAAAAAAATCTTGTTTACATGTCAAACTTGCATGTTCACAAATTAAATTTAATAATTTATATTTACAATTTAAACTTTTGCATTTATAAGTTAAGTTGCACCGTTTACAAGTTATACCTGTAAGAAGTTGAATAATTTAAATTACACTAATGCCAGTGTGAGGAAAAAAAATATGGCAACGTTATAAATTAAGAAATAGGATGATAGATATTTGAAGTAGCTAGGGTGCTCCTATAATCACGCCGCACCAAAGCATCATTGTTAGTTGCCTTCAGTTGTTTGTTTTTTTTTTTTTTTAAAGAAGGAAAATAAACTAAAACTCTAATACAAGTCACTTGATGTTACTACAGTATTCTGGTCTAGAATAAGGAGACCTGATATGTCATTCAGTGCCATTTTCCCCAGATGGTTCACATTTGCGTTATTCTCCTGCTGTATATAATCTATGGATGCCAACCATTGACGATTCAACATCTCCATAACTTCCAACACTAGAGCTTGATCCTCATGAAGTTCCAGAATTCCATTACGGATTAGCTCGATCATCTCTTAAGAGTTTATTATTGTGCGTGTCATTTAAGAATAAGAAAAGAGGAGTGAGTCATGACGGTCAACAGTGTGAGCAATGAACAATGGTGAAAGAGTTAGTGGCATAGAAATACCTGGAGAGGTGACTTTGGTGCAATCCCACTTTTATGTTATTGTACATCACTTGTTATTATCAATCCTACATACTAAACAATACATTTTGACTCGAAACAATTCCAATCCCTATCCTTCAGTGATGCATACCAAATAGGGCGTTAGGAACCTTATTCCTTAACATAATCCTCTCACGTATATATTTCATCCTTACTATAATTTTTTTTTTTTGAAAAAAAGGGATATGTAAAATGACTAATATATAGAACTATCAATGTCAATTTATTGTAGAAAAAGTGACCGAGATACAAAACTGCAGGACGGTGTACAATAGAATGATCAACAATAGTTGTAACAATAGAGACTCTATACCTTTTTTTAATTACCAGCTGCTATTTATTGACCTTTTATTTATTATTCTTCAAAAATAGGGATAGTCATCTTTGCTCTCTCTTAGCTTCTTTCTCCTTTTCTTTCATCTCATGACAAAAAAAGATAGGCCCATAGAAGTTGATGTCGCCACCCTTGCCATTCATCTCAAAGAATATTTGTTTAGAATTTTTGAGCTCTTTTCCCCTTAATTTGGGAAAAATTTATTGGGAAAACTTTTTTGAAGTAGATATAGTTTCATTCAATTTTGAATTTCTTATCTGTCTGTTTTTTCTTCTTATTAGATCTTTTAATTTTACTCTTAGTATCATTAGCCCATATAAGTTTGCTCTGTTAATACTATTAGCCATTGTACAAAAGGTTATTGTGATAATAGAGTAAAATTAAATGACAAATATTTATATTTATAATTAGAATTAACTCCTCAAATATATTTTATATTAAGGATCGGAGTAGTTAATATCATATTGAATTTAAGCAATTTTAATTCAAAGATTATTAGACAAATTATTATGTATTTACAAAAGAATATAATCTTATCAGCTATAATATAGTTTTGTATTTCTATGGGAGTATTTATTTCTTTTTTTTAATAATTTCATTTATCACTGTGACTATTATTTTTTCATCATAACCACGTCTTATTATCTCTAGACCTTAATACAAGACTCAGTTAACTTTTTTTTTAAAAAATATTGATAAAGCTAAATAAGTTACTTTAAAATATTTATAATTATTATTTTCTCCAAATTAATTTGCTTAACTTATAATTTGATATATAATATATACACAATATATGTTATACCTATAATTAAATAATTTGTTTAACTTCCTTAATTTTTATTACAAAAAAATCAATTAGGCCTTGTATTGAAGACACAAGCACCAAAAGATAAGTACATCATCCCCCCCCCCCCAAAAAAAAAAGAAAAAAGATAAGTACTAATAAACACACAAGCACCCACACCTTAAGCGTGCATGCATACTACTAATTGGGGGGGAATAAAACTCGCAAGAAGACCGGGCAATTACACTTAACCACATATGTAGTTATTATTTTGCATATCTTTCATCTTGCATGTACTTGGAAGAATTACTATAAAGTTGTAAAGGATAAATGTAGTCACAAAAAAATCTTACAATAAGTAAACAGCATGACAAACTCCAACAAACTCCACCAATGATGTTTCATACCTCTTGGAGGATAAAAGGTATACAACCCAAAAGCATAAACAACCCATTTAAGTTCAAAATGACAACACGCAAGAACTACACACAAGAAACTCCAAAGAGTTGCCCTTTGGATCCAAATGTAGGCCAAGAAATAAAAGAATACTAGGAAATTGAAAGATCAGATTACAAAAGAATACTAGTATGGGAGTATAGGCCAAAAATAAAACAAATGATGCTATGTACATACATTGACATTGTAAATAACACAACAAAAATTTCTCTCCAGGCATTTTCTACATAATTACCGAATCTGAAGCTTCAAAATAACTCTAATGGGCATCACTTGTTAGACCACTGGAATTCTATCTCTAAATTCCTCGAGGGGCCACTTTTACTTTGCGGCAGTAGGGTGTATTCTCCGGCGACAGATCCAAGCATTACCACGCGATCAATTTGGATTGTCACTTTCCCAAATGAACTCTGCCGTCAGATTGCAACAGAAATGTCAAATGACAGTGGATAAGGAAGAAACAAGAAAACCTAAGAAGACTAATGCACCTATTTTTTATCCTGTAATCTGTGTTTTCACCAACTTACCTTTCCCACTTTGCTCTTATTTTTGCAAGAAATATTAAGCTTCTGGCCTTTCGGAGGGCTCTCAAAGGACCATGAAAAGCTCTCATCCCACTCCGGATTAGGGCCAGTTGAGACCACCTGATCAGAGTAAATACAAAAAGGGTCATCAAAACCAGGGGTAAAAATAATTTAATGTAGTAAGCAAAAAGCACAATGTCTTCGGCTTAATATCGTACAATCACAATTTGCAAACAAATCACACTTGTAAAGAAAAATAGTCTAAAAAGAAGCAAATCACAACTTCACAAAAATTATTTTAGCAGCAAGCACACCCCCCCAAAAAAATCCAGATGGCGAACTATCCACTTCAACTTTGATCATCGGCCAAATAATCCCCTCTAACAAATTGCCGCTTCCATATACATGTTTTTAACTTATGAATCAAACTAAAAGTTCAATTTCCCAGAATTTATGAAAGAATTTCACATAGAAACGCCGTTATGGGATTAGTTTTTGCCAAATCCTTAACTGATCTGCTTAACATGAATGGCGGCAGTACTGTGGCATACACATGGAGGTCAAGTGGAATTTTTTCTAGGCAGCAAATCTAAGAGTGCATATCATTGAGAAAATGTTTTTTTGGAATGATTTCCTCTAGAAATATCGAACAACATAAACTCTCTGATGGCTAACCAGCTCAACAAATCCTGGTGCATTGCCCGGATCTATGCTAGTCTAGGGACACACCATTGTCATCAAATCCTAGTGCACATAGAGAGAAACAAGGCTCATTTTAACCTCTTCTTTTCCACCTCCAACCCCCTTCATTTTGTTGGGACACAGATGACCAAAAACAAAAAACGGAAAATAAAGGGACTGCAGTTTGGAGATAAGCAAGTCTTAAAATATGATACCGTGGTTTGCCTTGGAGGAGTGTTGCCAAGTGTAAGCTTACAGTAAACACTTGGGTTTCCAACTGACTGCTTCATGTTGTTACCACGTTTTATGATCACAACTAATGTGCCAGGCAAACACTGCAATAAAAATTCAGCCTTCTCTTGAAACCGAGGAGGACCGGACTGGATTAAGTACTGTAGCAAAGGAATAGCGTCTGCGGCTGCTATCGACTGAGCTCTTGAGACTTCTGCTGGACATGCTGACCAAGCTTGCCTGAGAAGAAAAAGTGCATCCAATGCAGCTTCTTGAGTGGCTTCAGAGCCCGTCTTTAATGATGTAACCAGATGGGGAATGCTGAGTGTTGCTGGTTCAGTTGCTCTCAGTCGTGGGAAGTTGCTAAAAAGAGCATTCAAGGCTCTCAGATACTCATCATTAACATTTCCAGTAGCCCATAAATCCTTCTCTATAGCAGCTGCATCACAGTATAAACATCAAAAATCAATTTAACATTCAGGTCAAGAAAATAATCAATTCAACATGTGCATCAGGGTGTGCACACATACAAACACAGGTATCAGAGTATGCCTGTATGCAAGGCAAACTAATTTGAGCTCCTGAACTGAAAACACCATTACCATCCAGGCAGGCCTGATCAAAAATACTTTGTTCTTTCATATACTTTAGGATTTCAAGTTTAATTTTGTACTTTGTCAGCCGCACAAGAACATCATAATATACTCAATATAATCATTGCTACGTTGTCCATCTATGCTATCGTAAATTTAGTTGAAAACTCAAGTAATCTCCAAGCCTTATAAAAATAATCCAAACACCAATAACCATGAATTCTTAATTAACAGATTATATGAGAACAAAATCTATGCCAAAAGTTCCCAAACCAATTGTAATAACCATGCTTTTTTTCTGAGTAAAAATTACAATGAGTTTCTTCAGTTTCTCAGAATAAAATGAACTATGGAGATCAGTCAGAAAGCAGTAAATATTGCACAAGCAGCAAAGAAAACTCACCAGTCATTGCTCTGACTGTTTCACTTGAAGCATATTCTTGAATTGTATGATTAGAGAAGAGAAGTTTAATGAACATTGCAGCCTGAACTGATGTTTCTGGATCACTAGAACCTATCAGATCCAATACAATCTGTACACCACCAGCCTCAGCAACTGCTCTTTTATTTGATCGGCTATGCATCACAAGGTTCTGCAAAGCACATATAGCTACAACTTTCATTTCTTCTGTTGGTTGATCTTCAAGCACATTCACCAAAGCACGACATGCTGAAACTGCATCACTTGTTTGAGCAAGACTCTCATTCTGAAATAGATCACCAAGAGCCAAAGTTGCCAGTAACCTTGCTTGCTGGCCTTGGGTTTGTGGATCCAAGAGGTACTGAGATAACGGTACAATGGCAGATCTGGTAGCTTTTGTTTCTCTAATCTTGACGTTGTTTAACAATACTTCCAGCAGTCTAGCAGCAGTTTCCTCGCACTGATGAGATCTTAGAATCTCCAAGAGAGCCTCTATGGCACCACTTTCAGCCATTGCTTCTGCACTAGTCCCATCATCACTTTCCAGCACTAGAAGAGCATTTAAAGCACCAATTACCGAGCTCTCTGAGCCAGCACGAAGCAATCTTACCAACACGGCAATAGGTACTTCCAAGTAGAATTCAGAACTGAATTGCAGAATACTTGACAAAACAGAAGCAGCAGATTCCCATAAAGCATGAGGAAGTGAAGGATCAGCATGCAGTATCACTTTCGAAAGCTCCACAACACCGCCTTCTTTTGCAATTTCATTTGGCCATATCAGTGCAATACTAACAAGGGCCTTCACAGCTCTCTGTTGCAATATGTGGATGCCAGAACCAAGTACTCGAATAAGAGGACCAATTACCTGCTGTGTAGCTGGATCCTTTTGAAGGTGTTCCTCCAAAAGCAGATGCGAGAGAAGCTCAGCAGCCAACTGTTGCACTGCTGGTATTGGAGAATCAAGCAGGGGGATAAGTGGTTCAATAGCTTGGTGGGATGTCAATGTATAGTCAGCACGACATTGTGGATGTTCCAAGATATTAACCAAAACCTGCAACGCACTGTGCTGTCCGTCAGGCCCGAATTCTTGTCTCGTCAGCAACAAAAATAGGGGCTCAACCACTTTAGAAGCAGACTGCCCTTTAGCTATGCTAGCATTATTGGTCAATATACGCAGCAATTCTGCAAATGCTGCACACAGATAATCAGGTGCTTCATGAAGAATGTCAAGTATGCTTTCAATAACTCCAGCTTTGACCATTTCCATTTTACAAGCAGGTCTATCTTTCCCCAGCTTAACCAGAGCTCTAGAAATGGCCTCATGGAGCATATAATTCCTGCCATAGAGAAGACCAACAAGAGGAATAATTGCACCATGAGCAGCAACTAGTTCAGCCAATTGCTCGTCGTCAACAAGCCTATCCAGCGCACGGACAACGGAATGCTGGGCAGGACTGAACTCACTTACAAGGAGAGAAACTAGAGGTTCAACACAGCGTGCAGCAGCCATGGAGGATCTAATCCGTGTATTTCCAAACAGAACACAACATAATTCAGCGGCATCTCCTTTGAGGTCCAATGAACAATTTGACAAAAGGATCCTGCAAAGCACATCCACTGCATTCATTTCAACATCAGCAACAGCTAGTACTCTTGATGGATTTTCACTTAGAAGCCTAACCAATGTAGCAATTGCAGCATGCTGCTCCTTCTCTAAACCAGTGTTAAGAATCTCCACCAAGGGTTGAACAGCTTGTCGAGCAGTCTCTGCATTCCTAATCTGATCAGCAGAGAACAAATTTTCCAATGCCCTGGCAGCACTGTACCTTGCACCTCTTCCTCCTAAACGTAACACAGCCACAAGTTGAGTAACAGCACCAAATGCTGCCTCATGTCTCCGTATCTCAGCACTGTCAAATAGAATTCCCAATAGATCAGTAGCAGCTTCTTCAGTGGCATCTTGAGGACCCAGTGAAAGATACTTTGTAAGTGCCTCCAAGGCCCCAGATTCTACCATTACAATCTTATTAGATGGGCAATCTCTTGCGAGCTGAGTTAGAAGTCCAAGAGCTAAAAAAGGTGCTCCTGGGCGATCTGGAATTGGTTTGAGCAGATCAACAAGGGCGGGTATTGCCTTCCGTGAAGTGGCACCAACCCTAATGTCATCAACTCTAAACAACCTCTCAAGAGCAACTTGATCAGGATAACGAACCAAGGAGAACTCCTCTGATAAGTCCAGAAGGTCCTGTATATCAATGTTGGCGCAGCCGAGTAATGAGATTAGCCCACTTGCAGCCCCTGAATTTGCAACAGAAAGTAGTGTCCCCCTGCTTCCATTACAGACTAGGCTAGCTACTGATTGTGCTGCAAAATATCTGTTAGCTAATTCCTCTGACTTCAATAAACTGGCAACAGCTGGTACAGATTTCATGGTAGCATGTGCTCTGATGATATCTCTATCTTGAAACAATACAGCCAACAACAATGCAAAAATCCACATGCTACTATCTTCTTTATAATCAACCTGCAAGGACACCAGAAAGGTGAAAGTTATATATATAGAACCAATAATCAGATGAATTTTTTTAACCACCGAACTATAACATCAGTAGATGCCCAAGAAATGGGACATTGCTTAGAAACAATGTTTGACAGCTAAGGTTACTTTTATGTGCAATTACGAAAATGTATACACCAACAGGAACCCAATGCACGTCATATTTCTTTCTGATTGACTAAAAAATAAAATGGATGTAAGTTTCTTGAATACCTGGGTATATTGCGAGTAACACTCTGAGATTTTTTCAATGAGAATGTCAATTGCTCCGGCCTCCGTTATTGTAATTTTACACCTCTCATCATGACAAGCAAGAATAGACAATAACCATATAGCTAAGTTGGCGTTGGATACAATGGCAGAACCTGTGTTGGATACGCCACCATTGGCATCTTCTTTTCTGTGTATCAAAATGCTAATGGATTCCTTGTTTTCTTCACCCTTGTTTGACAAAGGCAGCGCAGAAGAAAGCATATTAACAAGAGATTGAACAAGATCAACACACAAGTTTGATTGGTTGAGTTCCTCCACCAGCCTCTGGTGGTTCACTTTGGAGGCACAAATAAGAAGTGCAGCTCCCCCGATTTTGACCTTCACATTTTTGGTACCAATTACCCTTTTAGCCAATGAACACAAGCATCCAGAGGCCACGACAACATTGTTTCCAAGAACAACAGGCTGATCCCTGCATAACTGGGATAATATCTCGATCACTTTATCCTGAAATGTTGGTGTTGAATCAGCAATAGACCGCACTATTGGATTTATGCTTTCAGGCAATTCAGCCAATACAGCCCATGCCGGTTTAATTTGCGCACTGTTCTTTTCCAACCTGGACAGAACAGCAAGTGCATCTATAGTCTCAGATGTGGAAACTGATCCATTAATAGCAGAATCCAGGAAGGAAACCAAAGCAAGTACAGTCCCAGCACGATTCACACATTCAGTTATAGAATAATCAACTTGCTGAGAACGTATAAGCCGAGCAATTGCTGCTGCTGCATGAGTTTTTCCAGAAATTGTGCCTTCACGTAATACTCTGGTAGCCGGCAAGATAACTTCTTCAGCAACAGCTTTCTCTGAAATCTCACTATCTAAAATAAGATTAGCCACCGCACATGTCGCCAACTCTGCAACATCCAAATCAGAAGAATTTGCTAGTGTAACTAAGGGGAGTAATGCATCTCTACCAACAGCAGCTACATCCCTGTTCTCTTTGATGGAAATAAATATTGCTGCAAGGCAGCGTGAAGACTCTATTAGGATGCATTCAGATTCAATATTAAGCAACTTCATGGCTGACAAAAGAGCTTTGACGGCAACGCTGCTTTCACGCACATCTTTCCTCATTTCAAAGATGCCTGCTAGAGCAGATGCTGCCTTAGCCTGAGTTTCTTCTTTGTTAGAGCTCATTAATTTTATCATCGTATCCATGGCATCACTTGCAGCACTGCCTTCTCGCTGAATGTCACTAAGAGGGGCAACTGACAGCATACTTCTCAAAGCATCCAAAACATAGACCTTAGATTCCGGTAGATCACTTGTCAATAATGCTGTGAGCTGACTGATTGTGGTAGTATCAGATTTATGAATCAAGTGATTTAAGGTTTTCGCTGCTATCTCCTTCCCATTACGGCTTCCATTCTTCAATAGCCACAACAATGCAGGAACAGCATTAGCACTCTCCACACAGGCACGTATATCTTCACTGTGATTGCACAGGTTTGTAAGGATCTTTGCTGAGTCTTCTTTTGCTTTTGTGGATCCTGTCTCCAAAATTTGAACTAATGGGGGTATCCCACCAGCAGCAGTAATGGCCCATTTACTTTCATCATTCTCATTAGATAGAAGGCATAGGAGAGCAACCACACATTCTTGCTGTTGTTCTGATGAAAGCCCCAGAAGGGATATCAGCAGCTGAACTCCTTCACGGCCTTGAAGGGCACACCAAAGACTGCCTTCATCATTGCACAATGTCAGGAGAGCTCTTATAAGGTCATCTTGCACTTCATGAACAGCCATCGTGATTAATCCAACTAGCAAATGCTTTGCTTTTGAATTTGCAAGTTTAATTGACAGTACGGGATTTCCATACAAACTAGCTAGGGCTTCAATGGTTCGTTCCTTCACAAGAAAAGGTGATTGAGGTTTGAATTGCTTGAGCAATGTTTGCTCAACCACCAATGGATCTGATGTTCTTGTAGCTTCGGCCTTGTTATCATATATCATAAGAGCTGAAGCTAAAGCCCCCAATGTATCAGCAATTTGAGTAGCTGAGGTGCATGATTCAAGGCTTTGACCAAGGCTTGAGATGACGTAAGACAAACCACCAGAGATGTTAGCTAGAGCACACATAGCATTTTCCTGCAATGCTTGAGCATGCTCGCCCTGCATGAACTCTTTCGAAGGAGCTATGGTAGCATTGATCAAAGCAGGAATGCCATTAGAATTAGCTATCTCGCGCCTTGCTTCTTTGCACTGAGAAGACAAAGATTTCAGAGCACCAGCTGCTTCAGCTCTAATAGGGGCATCATTACCGGGGCCTAATAATTTCAGGAGTTGTTTTGTTGCCTCTGAAGTCAATACCTTTGAACAAATGGATGCATCCTCCACCATCATGCTGGCAAGTAAGAAGCACACATTAGCTAAAGTGCTGGAATGCCCCGTTATCAATAACTTCATTAATATGTCAACTCCTCCGGCATGTATTGTTGCATTCCAGAATCCCTCAGTATTACTGGACAGATTTTTCAAGGCTCCCGTCAATAAACCATCAACTACATTTCCAGTCTTCAGCCCCTTCTGAAGCTGCTCCCACAGCACAGGTACTACTCCTTCAGTTGAAAAAATTTTTGATCCAACATGGTCTTTTGAGCCACCTTGAGAGACAGCATAAATAGTCTTTGCAGCAGCAACTTGCCCTTCAGCTGAATTGGATTTAAGCAGCCCAAGCAATGGGGGAATGCATCCTCCAAGCAACACTTTCACTCTTAGCTCATTTTCTTTACAGAGGGAGCCCAGAACAGTCGCTGCCTGAATCTTCACACTCAATGAACCAGATCGGAGAAGAGAAACAAGCACTGGTACTGCCTGAGAATGAGATCCAACAGCACTAAATGCATTCTCACGCATATCAATAAGCTCCAACAACTGCCTCAAGGAGTACTCCTTCTCTTGTGCAGAGGATGAGCTCTGACGCAGCTGCTCTATGCATTGGGCAACACTTGCTAATGTCCCATCTGGATCCTCCATGCTGCTGCTGCGGTCTCTGCAACCAGTGAAGGTGTAAGCTGGATAGCTGAAGTATGAGATTTTCTACTCAAATTTCAAATTTCCATTGCCATTAAATTTAGAGAATCAATTCAGGGGAAAGAAATTATTAATTCAGATAATAAGTATACCAAATTCTCAAAGAGGCCCTTGCTTTAGATATCTCATGACATGATATTTTTTATGAAAATACATCTCCTTTGTCTCTCTATATTTTGAACCAGATAAAAAATGTTGTCAATAATTATTCTATAGCAAAATTTCTGCTTTCATTTACCTGAATCTATTGCAAAATTTCTAGGGAATATTATGATTTAACTGACCTCAATCCCATCTTCAAAACAGAATGCGGAGTTGGGGGCTCTGACTCTTGAATGTTCCCCTCACTATTTCTTTCCTGCAATCAACAGATCAACAGTGAAGACTGAAGAATGATAAATGGCATGCGCATATCAGAAAGAACAAAAATAACACCAACAAGAGACTGACAAATTTGATACTTCATAAATGTAAATCATTCCAAAAGCATCAGTGGCATTTTTGTTCTTTTAATTTTTTGTTTGCTCATTCCAGTATGTACTTTACACTTCTTAAAAACAAGAAGCTTGGGAAAACTAAATTCTATGATAAGGGAAGAAAAAGAAAAACTTAGTTCCAACCGACCCATTGCATATGCCGAGCCAGAGGGATAATAGGAAAGGAATATAATATTGTACGGACATAACATATTGTGTCAGCAGAGAACTGTACTCTAGACAACTATACTTTCTTCTATACAGCAAATATATTAACAAACCAATGTAGATAGTTATAACTCCTGATTTAAAAACACAGAAAGACTACAACAACAACAACAACAAAGCCTTTATCCCACTAGGTGGGGTGGGATTGGCTACATAGATCACACGGCGCCATTGTGCTAAAAAAAACACAAAAAGACTAATTACAATCTTTTTCTTTTCTTTTTTTCTAGCTTAGCCAGCATTATATTTTTAATACCAGTATGAGTGTATCTGCTAGTATCATGCAGCATAAAAGGTCACTGCGTTAGTATAACATTAGCCAACAAAACATGAATATTCAAGAATTTCTGGATTTAACTTGTACATGTCTTAACTCTGAGTGTAAACATAGTCAAACATGTTTTTAATGATAGAGACAAACAGACAGCAGAAAATTGCACCTTCTTTATGTGCCAAATTAAACTTCCTAGAAACTGTCGGGAGTGGAGCAAGAGGAGAGCGTATCTGGGCTCAGCAAAGCAACTTGAATCTTATATCAAATTTCAAAATGCCAGATGCACCAATGGAAAATGATTTCTGGAATATAGCACGCTAGAAACAAATCTAACAATCATTTTACCCAATTGGCTGGTTATAATTGCTTAATATTGTTATTTATGCTGGAACACTGGTAATGAATGAAAATTAACATTGATTTGAAAACGTACCATATCATTAGCAGCAAGACTGCTACCATTATTGGAACCAAACCTCCAAGCAACCGTGGTCGTCATATTCAATTCACTTCAAGACACCCAAGTAGATCGATTCAGCAACCAGCTCCTCTCCAGATCTAGACTGGAGAGACAGCCAGAACATCAAAGCCTCCTGTCAAATAATAATAAGTTTGCGTTAGCAATAACTTCAACGACTGAAGATCAAAGCCAGCCTTAGATCTTAAAGATAACTGGGGAAAAATATTTCAAATGCAACAGCCAAATTAAAAGAATATGAAGCTAACGGAAACACTTGGTCATCCCAATGCTAGTGATCGACTTAGCCTCGGAGAACAAAACAGAAAAAGAACGGATAAATCACCGCAGCATTCCTCGAATATGCTAATATCAGTTATCTATCTTATCATCACAAATTATCCTCTGAATTGACGCTTCATTTGGGTTTTCTCAGCATACAAATACTGGAGCGAAATGCAACCAGAACGTCCAAAAATGGAATCTCCGGACTAATTGCAGTGAAAGACAACCAGTTTTGGAGAAAAGATAGTAGATCAATCACCGAAAAGTCCAAGTCAGAACCCCAATCAGTCTAGTCAATGCAAGACGAAAGCACTATCGAATTCATACCAGGAATGCACGAATCGGCAACATAAATGCATGAAACTAGCAGAATTCATCAATTCTAATCAATGCAAGCAGCTAAAAGAAACTAATGAGAAGATAGAAGGACCAAGACCTTCAGAGGCAGAGAAATGAGGAAGTGCTATAAATGCATCTGATGGTTTCTTGCAAGAGAAGGGAACACGAAGAAGCAGAAGATAAAGGAAGAGAGAGATGACAAGATCAGGAATCAGGATGTTCGGTAGGAGAAATAGCGAGCTTCGATTACTTCATTTTTTTGGGCGCTGTCACAGTTGTAGCAGTCAGTCCGCAGAACCACCGTACGCGACGACAAGTCGAGTAATAACAGTCTCAGTAGAAAAGTGCAATTCTCTAGCTAACTGTAATAAAGTAAGTTAAATAAATAAAATGTATAAAACTTGCCTCAAGGTTTTTATATCCCATAGATAGATTATTCTTAAGTCAAATCTTGTCATGTGAATTTTCTTTTACATTCATATAATTTAAAATTTTGGTTGAATTTAGGATATTGTTATCAAACTCGCGTATTAATTTTTTAAATTTATTATTTTTATATTTCTATTTTATAAAATAAGTCAAAATCGTTTAAACTTGTAGGTTCACATATTAAATTTACTGTTTTTATGTTTTTAATTTATAAAATCGTGTGAACTCGCTCTTAAACTCATACAAATTTTTTTAATTTAATTATACCATTGGCTTTTTAAATGAATTTTATAAAATAATTTTTATTGGGTATGATAAATTATGAATGTTTATGGACTTAAATTTAATTATTTTGATTTAAAATATATTTAAATCAAATTTTTTTCATTTTTTATATTTTAATTATTTATTTATACACTATTAATACATATTTATTGAAAACCTTGACTTAGAGTATTATTAATAATAATAATAATTAAAAATCATGTATGGCATAGTGTATTTGAAAAAAGAAATACTTACCTACCTACTTTAAGAGTACTACATCATCTAAACTCCATTCAATGAAAATAGAGCAACTCATATAATCTTAACCCTAATTGACTGATTATCCATTTGGAAAAATTCAAATTAAATCTTATTTTTGAAAAAAAAAACATCTTAATTTGTTAAAAAAATAAAACAAAATGATCTGCCAATATTTAAAAAAAAAGATAAAACTTGAATTTTTCATATGACTCATTAATCAATTAGGATAAAAATGATATGAGTTATTATGTTTTCATTAGATAGAATTCAGATCATGGGACTATGGAAGTATTTATCATTTAAGAAACTTAAACTAGTGATTGTCCAAATAAAATTTTCCTTTCAGAAATTATAATATAAATTATTCAGAGTAATAATATTTTTCGATAGGATTAAGATTAAAGGGTAATAATATTAAAACAACATCAATTATAGAATCTACAAAAGTCAGGCTATGACTCATTTTTGCAAAATACATTTCACTTTCCTTACTTAAAAAAACTGCATTTTCTGCCCAAAAAAAACTTTAAAAAACTACATTTATTAAAATCACAATATATATATATATATATATATATATATATATATATATATATATATGCCATAAATTTTCGTATTAAATACAGAAAAACTTGTTAAAGAATATCATAACAACAGTCAACACACACACATATATAATGTTCTGGTCATGATTCATTTTGTAGGAGTCATGAAGAACAAATTATTTTGAAGTCTTTAAAGTATTGCTGCCCCCATGATGAATTCTTAGAATTGTTTCTGTTATTATTATAAATAAATTATGTATTTATTTTCTCCCTTATGGCTAACTTTCAAATTTGTTCTTATCGATTAAGTTGCAAATTGCAGGTTAGACTATTTTTTCTTTAAAAAAAAAACTGAAAACATTCATTACCTAAATAAATACCAAGGACAACACGCTTAGCCTCCCAGTCCTACCTCACAATCCACCTCAGCAGAGGGAAGCGGAGACTGGTCAAATATAGCTAAACCGTGAGATAATTTAGCTAAATGGTCTGCTGGCTATACTTTCAAGATTGCAAAATTGTTTCTTTGTGTATGACTATGTATAAGATAAAAATTATGTATGGATTAAAAAAATCTAACATCCCCTTTACTAATAACAACCACAATAAATTTGTCCTATACTAATAACAGGATTTTGTTAGTGGCATTAGCTTTAGAGTTAAAGGCTATTTTTATCTCAAAAGTATCGGTTTAGGGACAATTTTATCCTGGAAGTTTCATCTGAGGAAATTTTGCCCCGAAAGCTTTAAATGTGAGGCAATTTCGCCCTAACCATTATTCCAATTAAGTTTGACCGTTAGTTAACAAAATTTAAAAGTAAATTTGTTCTTAAGTTGAAACTTTTAGGGCAATTTTTTCGATATCTTAAGACAAATTTACCTTAGAAGTTTTCACTTTAAAGTAAATTTGCTCCTAAATTTGGTCAATTAACTATCAACTTAACTGCGATAATGATCATAGCAAAATTGACCCACATTTAAAACTTCTGGATCACAATTGCCCCAGATGAAATTTTTGAGGTAAAATTACCCCTTAAGCAATACTTACAAGACAAAATAGACCTTTAACCCTTAGCTTTAAGACAAGCAGGCCAAATGATTGTTCACTTATTGTTATTAGGCTTGTGGTGCGTGGTCTAGCGCTGCGGCATTTTTCTATGTGCGTCTAGAATTATAAATTATTTTGTTATTCATCTAACATTTAGAAATATTTTTAAAAAAATACATCAGTCCAACCTCCTAATATATTTTAGGGTTCATCCAACACCATAAAATATTTTTAAAAGTATTTTTTGAAAGTTAATGTAGAAGTTAAAATTAGTCTTAAAAAATACTTCATGGGAAAAATTTTCTCCCCAAAAAAATAATACTTTAAGGGCAAAATGGAGTCACAAAATACCTTAGTCTGTTAGACATACTTGAAAAAAAATGCTTCAAAGTGTTAGCTGAACTATAAAATATTTTAAGATACTGAACAAACTCAAAAAATACTTCATTGTGTTGAATGTGATTTAACCATTATTATTATTATTATTATTATTATACCAACAAGTATTTGCTATTATGACAGCCAAGAGAGAGACTCATAGCTTAATTCTTGGTCCCCAGTTCAAGGTGCTAGACCGATCTTCGCATCTTTTATATATATATATGGCTTTAAGACGGACTCGGAGAAGCTGATATTTCAGCCCTTCGTGATTTGGACAGAGAAACTGTGGCAGATTAATGTTTCAAACACCGAGTTTGAGTTGGTGGCCACAACAGGTCCAAAAAAAAAAAAAAAGTTGGTGGCCACACGGAAAAGAAGGGAAAAAAAAAGAGCGTGAGATTTAGTTATAGTAAGCTTTAGCATTAATTATAATGTCTAGTTAATATTAATATTAATAATTAATCTGAAACATGATCCACCGAAGCTTTAAAGCATTGTTGTCACAATCACAATTTGGCTCTCCAACTTTATTTTAACATTTCTATCATCAAAAATCGTTTTAAACTGTTTTAAACTCATGTTAATTTTAAATTAAGTTAAACGTGTAAGTTCATACATTGAGTTTACTGTTTTTTTTTAACTTATAAAATCGTAATAACTTACTATAAAACTCATACTAACATTTTCATTTTGATCATACTCATTGATTTTATATATAAATATTATAGAAACTTTTTGGTTGAGTATGACAAATTATGAATGTTGATTAATTTAATTTCAATTATTTAGATTTGAAATATATCTAAATCAAGTTGTTATATCATTTTTATATTTTAATTATTTAATTATACATGATTAATACATATTTACTGATAAAAGTAAAGTTTTATAAGTTTACGATTCAAGTTCACTATACGAGTTTACGTCTACTACCACACACACACACACAACACTTAATAAATAGCGGTTATATCGAATAAAAGTCATGTATGTTAAAGTAGAGGTCATGTAAGAATATATAACGTTTAAAAGTAATTGTTATTTATACGCACCGTCGTGTATTGTAAAGCAGAATTCGCGAAAACACAAAAATAACGTTTGTAGTTAATAACTATCATTTATTTAGTTGGAAAAATGATGGTTCTTAAAACACAACCGAAATTTAACACTTACAAACGATTTGTCTTTCAACCTTATATCAACTAAAAACGCAAACATAATGGCTATATCTATGGATTGTAAAGCATGAACAACAAAAATGATATTTTATAATAAATAACCGTCATGTAAAGAACAAATATAAAAAGCATATTTTCATAACATCATTTGGTCTGATACTAAGTACTATTTCTCCTAAGTTAAATACTTTAAAGCGAAGTATTTAACTCTATCTATACTAACATATTCCTTTTGTTCTTAATACTTTCTAAAAAAACACTTTATTATAACCCCGTCCTTCTCTCCTCTATTATAGTCAGACGCTAGAGAGCTCTTTCCATTTGCCCTCTTCCACATGCTCACCCTCCTCCTCCTCCTCCTCACCTCCTCCTCAAATGGAGGCTCTACTGCAGACGTTGGCCAGTCTTAACCGCTCCACAAGGCGTCTCGCTACACACACTCACAGTCTAAACAAGATGTTGAACCTCATCCTTAATCACAATTAGGGTGTATATGATCACTTCTAGTTAGAGCCCTCATCTCCTTCATCATATGTTGATGATGTGCTGAGCAAGGGGGAGGGGTAAGAGAAGGAGGATAGCAGTAGTGGTGATAATTGAAAACCACAACTGCTTTTTTTTTAATGTTTTGAATATTAAAAAAATTAATCATAAGGATAATACAACTCAAAAATATTAAAAAAATAATTGACACTTCATATTTATTAGTAAATAACTGTTACTAATTTATTCACACTCCCATTTTCTTTTTTAATTTTTTGCTTATACTATAGGGTTGAAAAATCAACTTCAAAAATTATTTTAAAAAAGTCAAATAAATAACGGTTGTTATGTAAAACCCATCACTTTTTAGAATACCATGTCTAACACCTAATGGTTATTAAGAAAAAAATCGCCACCATTTACAAAACCTAATGATTATGATGTAAAACCATGAACTTTTGTTCAAAGGTTCATTACGATTGTAAATTAAGAACCGTAAGAAAATGTCACATTTTATAACGGTTATAAACTTATAACCGTGAGCAAGTTTCATCAAATCTTGTTAAACACCCACTATCTCGCGTCTCTTCACATACATTCCCAAGTTATTACACTTAACACGCTTGTCTTTGGTCGAATGTTACCCACCATCCTCGGAACCCCACAACTCCTGTTGATATTTTCAGTCGTTGATAGTCGCTTTTAGGCAAACCACATCCTCCACTGCTTTCTTTGAACTTTGGTCCAATAACCGTACTAGTTGTTTTGACTGCACTAACTAACTTTTTCATTTCAAAGCCCTCGTTAGGTCGTGTTCCTTCATGTACTTGTTCTCTTTATTTTAAAGTATAATTTATCTTCTGCATTCCGAATTCTCCCTTTTGCATTCTGCATTCTCCTTATTTTTTCACTTAGTCTTGCCTAGCTAGGTTTTGACCTTGGTTGTACATCATGTTTTTCTAGAAACCCCATTGCTCTATTAACTTGGCTGACTGAATGAGTTTCCTTTTCCAGTTAAAATGTTCAATTCTACTTTCTTCGGCACTAATAATGCCCTTAGTTCTAATAATGCCCCTAGTACTAATGTTGCCCCTACGCAAACCAAAAACTTGTCCTATGAATAGGCGTTAGAAGTGTGTGATATTGTATGGAAGAGTTGCTGCATTTTGACTTTTGTGAACAAAACAAAGTCTTTAGGGATAAAATTTCATGTGACATGGAACAATAAGGGTCAAGCTTTTTAGATGTCATACTTTGTCAGCTTCATCTGTGTAACGTCAAGGACCAACATTCATATCATGACAAGTAACTGGAGTTTGGTTCAGAAAAAGTATGCAAAATGTTATTTGGGACAATATCAAGGTAAGATATATTATGCCTGCTAATTACTTGCTATGTACTTGTAAAAAAATGTTAACTTAAATTGTATGCTTTGCAGTCTGAATGTCATATAGACAAAACTTTCAAGAAATTTGTCCTCAATAAGGCTAGGCAATCACTACGCACATTCCGTCATGCATTGACAAAGGCGTATTTACAAAATCCTAAAGAGGTTGATAAGACAATAGTTTCTAAGAATCTTTGGTCCACATGAACGTATCTATTTAATATTATTACATTATATTAACTGGAGTGTTGTGTATTTTTTGTAAGAATTAAACTGGGTAAATAGGGAGAGGGTAAAGAACAATATTTATCCCTATAAGGAACAACGAACAGAGTATGCTCACATTGCTCAAAAGTTGTCAGTTGAGAGTGGGGACAGTAGTAGACCCTCTCATCATGAACTTTAGTTGTTGGCAAAGCAAAATAAATATGGCTCTTATATCTATCCTTAGGTGGAGGAGGTTGCTGATAAAATGGTAAGTATTAATATTATCCATGATTCATAGAAGTAATGTCTTCAATTAACTATCAATATTAACATTATTGTTAAATGCACAATAAGCTATGTCCTTGTAAGTTACAAAATTGAGCTACCTTTCTACAGATGAAGACATATTGGTCCTGATATTAGGGTCTGACCATCTCTGTCTTCTTAGGGGTGTCGGCTTTAGATTGAACAAGAAAAAATATTATGGTCAGAGGCAACCTCGAAGAAATAATAAGGAGAAAAAATATGAAAAGATCAGGAAGCAATGAGATGAAATGCAGAAACAAATACTATTTCTCACACAAGAGCTAATGAAAGAGTGTTGTAGGAAGCAATAAGGGGGAAATGGCAGCCCAAGTACTAGAAGCAGTTGCACATTTCCAAGTCATGATCTGCTTGAAGGCATGCGAATGCTAAGTATTTTGCCGATATCTCTGAACAACATACAGTTGCAACAGGCCGCATGTTCAACAATCCAAAGGATAACATGCTTTATAACGAGCCTATCTCTTCTGAGTACGTGAAGGTACAAATTAATACAAACATCGACCCCAATTATCCTCTTCTTGTATCCACCAAAGACACAAATACAGTGGGAGGGGCTATGGACGGCTTCATTGCGTAACCTCGCCATCTACTTAGAGCATACAAGCCAACCAAGAAGTCCACCGCTCAAAAGAAGCTACCCACCAAGTCCAAGTCCCCACCTAAGTCTAAGAAGAAGAAGCATCATACCCCAATGATCAATCTGGAAAGAAGTCTTTCTCACAGAATAAGCCCATTAGTTAATCTTCCCAGAAGTCCCTTTAGGAGTTCGCTGACAAGTTCTTCGCTTCATACCCATATCGAATGATCAACTTTTGAGAGAGAGGTCTTTGACCTACCAAACCAAGAGGATGTTGTAAGCTAAGAGCTTGTTTCTTAGGTCCCGAATAAGGAGATAACAAGTACAAGCTCAGTCAACTTTATGTGGCATTTCTTCAACTCTGATTAAATAGTTGGCTTCTTAGAACTTTGATTACATATTGATATATTGGTTTTGGCAATTTATGCACCAATATCATACCTACATTCTCCCCGAGGCTTTTAAGACAAGATCAAGTTCATCTGCCCTAACAATCTCAATAACCGGGGTGAGGGCATGGAGGAAGATGTCAAGCAATATCATGCGAGGTTTCTGAGGGATGAATTCATAAGAAGGGCACCAGACAGAAGGGACACTTACTTCTTTATATCTTACATTCAAGGAGGGAACATTGTTAACTCTACTTAAATTAGTTTTTATTTATTTTATAATTGTCTAATGATATGATCTATTATTCTACTTAGGAACCACTAGATACTTATAGTAGTAAATCCAATTCTAAAAAAGATTTGATACTATGACTCTATGAGCGGAGTTTTAGACATGAGACTATACAATTTCAAATAGAGTTTAGCACACCTCTCCCTTTTCATTAATTATGAAATATTTTACGAGAGAAATATATTCACATAGTTAGGGCTTCTTTGGTATAAGGGGAGAGGAGGGGAGGGGAGGAATATTTTTTTGAGTTGGGTTTAAAAAAATGAGAGAGAAATGAGGTTAAAAGTTTTTAATTAATTTTTCTTACTCTTTTTATTTTATATGTTCTTTCTATTAAAATTTTGTAACCCCACATTTCCAATTTTCTTAAACCCAACTCATAAAAATTTTTCTCCCCTCCCTTACCCTCCAAATCCCTCAAACCAAACACACCCTCTAGATATTCATCATAACAACATGGGATAATGGGAGAGAGGTCTCCCATTAAAAATTTTATTGGTAAGAATGATATGATAATTCTTATACACAAAAGAATGGATACTCTGCAAATTTCACACGTGCACACACACAGAAAAATGGTACTGTGATTTAAATCCTTCATACCAATAAATTTTCAACGAGGGACATTATTTTCTCTAGTTTTCCCCTACTAAATTGGGGCTTTTTAAAAACTATATATGGGAAGGAAAAAAAAGGACCTGATTTAAGCGGAGGAACCAAGCTAATCTTCTAAGCCTCTTGATTCCATAAGTAGTGTTGGAGGGTTTGTTCTTGATGTAGTTGCAAAGATATATAGGCATGGTATCCTACTATGAGCATCGCATTTATTGGGATTATGGCCTCCAAATAATAATGACCTCCTCCTATATTGCCATAATTCCTTCCTTCTTTTGATTCTTAATCTCACCTTTATTTTGGTCCCTATTAGACCCTATTAATGCTCCTTTTTATATATAAAGCCATGGATATAATTAAAAGGGGAGTGACAGATAAAGTATAATATATAGACTCATTAATTAACTACTTGTATTTTTATGAATGAGAGGCAAGTGTTGAGCTTGAAAAGGAGAATATCGGATAAAGAGAGTCTCGCTAATGATATGGTATAGGAAGAGAAGTGAGTCCATTGCTTGTTGGGTGTCGGAGTTTGTGGATGTGGAAGAATCGAATTACTGTCTAACAGAGGCACGTCAACATGAGTGAGTAAAAAGGAGGATTCAATGGTAAAAATTTATTTTTTTGGGGGGTGGAGGGGTAACATTGTTATCATTTAGATGCTTTGGATGTTTCCAAAGCGACATTAAATCTAAAAAAAACTTTTGGTATAAAGTTAGACCTTAACTCAAAATTGAATTGATTCCAATATAAAATAGAAGGAAGAGCATAATAAAGTATATTAAAATTAATTTGGTTAAAAAGTCAATTTTATGATGTATAGAAAACTTTAGTTTGTAATGAGTTAAAATCCAATTTAGCAAATATTAATTGAAAGGAAACTTGAGTTTGGAAGTGTATTAAAATCAAGTATAGCATCTAAAAGACACCCAAAGGTGATTTGAGATTCTAAACTCAAGTTTGTATAGAGATAAAGTCGATTTTAGCACATCCAAGAGCAATTTATAGTTTGAAAGAAGAGTTTAACAGCACGAGAACTTGACTTTCACAAAAGCAGTTTAAAGGTCAATTTCCAATTGACATGAATATCTCAATTTAAATATAAATAATCGAGCAAATGATGTATCATTGAAAAATTCTTTGAATCTAGTTTCTAATAAAAAAGAATGATTTAAAATTTGGTTAATTTTGAAAGTTATAAATGAAAGATTGATCGAGCAAAGTTTAGAAACATTTTTCTGCAGTATATCAAGTTTCAACAATCAGATTTCGAAAAAAAAAATCTCCCCCATACGAAAACATTTTCTTATTGAGATATGCATGTTTGAAAAGCTTGTTGTTTCTATTTTCATACAAAACAAGTTTCATATTAAAAGTATTTATAGTTTGTGAGATATTATAAGAATATTGATCAAAGGTCAAAGTCAAAACATAAAGGAAGGCAATTAGAGGAGTAAAGCTGCCAATTCAATTTTCAAATAGAGGAGGAATCAAGTTTGAGAACAGATACACCTGTAGAAGCATGAAATCGAGTTAAGAGAAGTGGGAACTCAGATTTCTCAATCAAGAAAAAGAAAACAGTGGATGAAAGATGACCTCGATTTTAAAAGCTAATTAACTTGAATTTGATCATATCACTCAGATAGAAAGTGAGTGTCTGGAAGAACAAATTTAATTTAAACAAGAACGATCACTCATTAAATCATAAACATCTTTCTCAACTCAATTTTGAAAAATTAGATAGCACGACCTCAACTTAGAATGATAGGAAAAACAAGCTTGAAATTGAAAAAAAAAATAGCATGATGAAACTGTTTTTAAAACAATTAATCAAACATCATTAACCACTCGCATACAATAATAACTTTAAAATTCGAATATAAGTACTTGCGAGCTTGGATCTTGTTTTTTCAATTTTAGCTCGTAAGTTCGTTGTCATCCATCACTTCCTCCTCCTCCTTCTTTTGATCAATCTCCATAATCAAACACTATAATGTCCTTCTTTTCTTAACTTAACTACACAAGATATTCACATGAAATCAAGTAGCTTGTCAAAGCATGATACAATACACATATTATGCAAAGTTTTTATTCTAATATTTTTTTATCTGAATTTATTCTAATATTTGACATCATCAAAACTAATCAAGAAGATAATCAAATATACAAATCAAACAAGCTCCCATTCACACATTTGCATCTATTTTTCCCATAAGAGTAATATTGTGGAAAAAGTCATAATCCATTACACAGACTCTATCTCAGCAATTGATTATGGAGCTAATTAGATTTTGTTCTCTTGATGAGTTCTCAGTCGAAGAGTCGAATGTTTGATGGAGCTTAATTCTTATTCATCAAATTCCTAACATAAATCATAATTTTCAATTTTATATATTTTAATCGTCGTTAATTGAGATTTTTAATAATTTATATTAATCTGTGCTTAATTGAATATTATTAACATGAATGGATTTTGTGCTTTATAAGAAATAATAGCATATCTTGGGCTTCTATTGTTAAAATTGGTAATAAATAAAGTTTTTTTTCCTTCATATTTCTCATGTTTTGTGCAAGTGATTTAGAGGAAAATGTTATTTTCATTATGAGGATCGTAAAAGAGGCGTGGATGGTTTGTTTTCTGTTCACCAGTAGGGGATTAGTTTTTGGCCGACAGAACCAAACAAGAAACAAACAATCAAACAAACGCTTTTCTCTAGTTTTTGTTTTTGTTTGGTTTGCCTGACTCTGGTATTTTTCAAGTTGAAGATAACAGTTTCATCCAAAAATAAAAAGGGGGGAAAACAAAACCGATAAGGACAAAATAAAAGAGTAAATTGAAGAAATTAAAGGAAAGTGCGAGCCTTTATATATTTGAAAAATGAGGCTCATTACCACACAATCACCATTTTTCTCTACTTCTTCTAACTCTTTACAGTCCCCTCATGCCATCACCATGGATCCCTTACAAGTATTTACCATCAAGCGCCTTCAATTCTCCTTTCTGGACTACCAATTATGGTGCTTCAGTTTGGAACAACAATTCACCTCTAACGGTTGGATCTAGAGGTTCAATTATCCTAGAGGATTACCAATTGGTGGAGAAGCTTGCAAATTTTGATAGCGATGCGAATCACTGAACGTGTTGTCCATGCTAGGGGAGCCAGTGCAAAGGGTTTCTTTGAAGTCACGCATGATATTTCTCACCTAACATGTGCAGATTTCCTTCGAGCCCCTGGAGTTCAGACACCTGGCATTGTTCGTTTCTCAACTGTTATCCATGAGCATGGTAGCCCAGAAACTCTAAGGGATCCTCGAGGTTTTGCTGTGAAATTTTACACTAGAGAAGGTAACTTTGATCTAGTGGGGAACAACTTTCCTGTCTTCTTCATCCGTGACGGAATGAAGTTTCCTGATATGGTCCATGCTCTTAAACCCAACCCCAGATCTCATCTCTAAGAGAACTGGAGGATCATTGACTTCTTCTCCCATCATCCAGAAAGTCTTCTCATGTTTACCTTCTTATTTGATGATGTGGGTGTCCTACAAGATTACAGGCATACGGAAGGTTCTGGTGTTAACACATATACTTTGATCAACAAGGATGGGAAAGCACACTATGTGAAATTTTACTGGAAACCTACATGTGGTGTCAAGTGTCTATTGGAGGAGGAGGCCATTCGAGTTGTAGGATCCAACCACAGTCATGCAACTCAAGATCTTTATGATTCAATTGCAGCTGGAAACCATCCTGAGTGGAAACTCTACATCCAGACAATCGATCCTGACCATGAAGACAGCTTTGACTTTGACCCACTCGATGTGACTAAGACTTGGCCGGAGGATATTTTGCCCCTACAACCAGTTGGTCGCTTGGTCTTGGATAAGAACATTGATAACTTCTTTGCTGAGAATGAGCAACTTGCATTTTGCCCTGTTATAGTGGTACCTGGCATATACTATTCAGATGATAAGTTGCTTCAAACTCGCATCTTCTCCTATGCTGATACTCAGCGGCACAGACTTGGACCAAACTATCTGCAACTTCCTGAAAACGCTCCCAAGTCTTCTCATCACAACAATCACCATGAGGGTTCCATGAATTTCATGCACAGGGATGAGGAGGTCAATTACTTCCCATCAAGGTTTGACCCTGTTTGTCATGCAGAAATATTCCCTATTCCTACTGCTATTTATGCAGGAAAGCGTGAGAGACGCTTAATTGAGAAGGAGAACAACTTCAAGCAACCCGGTGAAAGATATCGATCGTCAGAACCTGACAGGCAAGATAGATTTGTCCACAGATGGGTTGAAGCTTTATCAGAGCCACGTGTCACCGATGAGATCCGTAGCATCTGGATATCATACTGGTCTCAAGCCGACGGCTCTCTTGGTCAAAAGATAGCATCTCATTTGAATTTGGAGCCGAACAACTAAATCTGGTCCAACCTACACTACAAAAAAACTAACTTTCAGCGGCGACAAAAGTTGCCGCGACAACAGGTCGCTGCAGATATGACTGTCACTGATACTTTTGGTGGCGACTTTTCTATGTCGCCACTAAAAGTATAGAATTAGCAGCGACTTTTAGTCGTCGCTGAAAGTTAGTCCAATTGCCTTGTGAAGGTAAGTTGCCGCTGAAAATGGAGTTTCAGTGGCGACTATTGTCGCCATTGATTTTACTTTCAGCGGCGATTTATTTGGTTGCTACTGATGCTACTTTCAGTGGAGACCTTTTTGTCGCCACTGAAGCTTCTTTCAGCGGCAACAAATGGTCGTCGCTGAAGCTTCTATTAGCAGCAACTTATTTTGTTGCCACTGATAGTACTTTTAGCGGCGACAAGGGGTCGCCACCGATGCTATTAAATTTTTTTTCTTTTTTTATTTAAATTTTATTGAAATTGAAACCTCTAATGTGATTTAAAACATCAAAATAAAATAAGAAATAACTAGAATTGAAACATATGGCATATGTAGAACTAATAATGTATTAAACAAAAATATTTACACAATTCTTTACAATCATCAAAATAATTCAATCTCCTTAAAGAGAGTATAAAAATTATCCACTTGAAAGATGAATATATTAAAAAAAAAATTGCTCCAACATATCTCTTAATCTACTTAAACTATCTTGAACTAATGTATGGCGATAGCTCATGTAGTGGTAGTAGTTTATGATTGTCACTGTAAAGGAATAAATTAAGGCACAAGTTAGTCAATAAAAAAATCATAAACATTATAACATATGAAACAATACCTAAAGTTCAAATCAACATGAATAACAAGTCTATAGACAGTTATCAAAATATATGGAACAAAAGCATGCTGCCATTTTTATTGACAGTTGTCATCAAAGAAGCTTGATTTTTTGGAGACAAGAAATACTAAGTTTTGCATATGATTCACATATTCACGACATCTCAAACATACAAGTTCAATGAATATGTTCTTACACATATTTTCATGAATCTTGTGTTCCTATCACTAGTGCAGAAAAGACTTTTTACATGTGACGGAAATGACTTTTTACACCTGACATAAAACACGTGTAGAAACAGTAGGTGTAGAAAATCCAGACTTTCTACATGTGTCGTTTGTCACGTGTAGAAAGTCACACTTTCTACACGTGACCTCTTATATCAGGTGTAGAAAGTCTGAAATGGAAGACTTTCTACACCTGACTTTAGAGGTCACGTGTAGAAAGTTCAGACTTTCTACACTTGACCTCTTACATCAGGTGTAGAAAGTCTGAAAAAATGGAGACTTTCTACACGTGACCTCTTATATCAGGTGTAGAAAGTCCCCATTTCAGCCTTTCTACACCTGACTTTAGAGGTCACGTGTAGAAAGTCCAGACTTTCTACACTTAACCTCTTACATCAGGTGTAGAAACTCATTTTTGAAAAAAAAAATAATTTTTTTTAAAAACAATTTACAACGAAACTAATGTATGTGAAATATCAAATTCCATCCAAAATACTCATGGTAGGCTTATGAAGATACATAAACTTGGCTTCATTTTTACAATGAAATTGTACAATTAAAGTCAAACTCAATATCAAGTAGTGACAATACAATTCAACATGTCTAATACCAAATAGTAGTTATTAACTTTACAGGTTTAACATTACACTCACAAGTTTGTGATCTCTAAAAAATAAGTTGCCCAACGTGTGCGAACATCATCAATGTCCTCTTCAGAAAATGCATCCGTAATGTCAAACATCTACAGATTTGAAAATAAAAAATCATATGCATCAATTTAATAACAACGAAATGAACTTAATAAAACAAATATAATTAAATACAATTACCTCTTCTGTAAATTCTGTACTACCCAAGAGGATGATGTTTAACATGTGCCTCATCACATAATATCCACAAGCCTTATTCCCCTTTTGACGACGGCACTATAGAAGAACATGCATTTTATTATATATTATATATATATATATATATATATATATATATATATATATATATATGTGTGTGTGTGTGTGTGTGTGTGTGTGAACAAGATAACTATATTCATAGAAGGATAGATTGAAACTATTTACCTTTGGTTGTAATCAGATAGTCTCCCTAAGCTGGTGTGTATGCTTTTTCTTAACCACTCTTTGATACATTTCCATTGCCCTGTAGAAAAATATATAAAATAGGGTACATTATCTAAAAAACTTACATATTGCAAATAAAAATTCATTGTCAAAGTATACTTACGTGTCCATCGTTTTCTTCAAATCCTTTCACGGATTATAATGTAATGAACATAAAAGAACAACGACATTCTGCTCTGGGCATAGAACCACTAATTGCCAATGAGTGCTGCAAAAAGAGGTATGAATTATATATATATATGTACAAAAACAAGGTATCAATTACAAACTTTTTCTTACTCGTTAACATATGGCGCTAGGTAGCACTCTTTTCCATCTTCACAGAGCCTCTGCCGAAGGTATGACTCTCTTATGGTGGAAGTGTTCCCTTTTTTCTGGATGTGAATCGGGCAAAGGAATCCAAACTTGCCACCATTCCCTGATAAGGTATAAAGGCGATGGAGGTACCTACAATAGTTAAAGCATGCATGTCAGAATCAAAAGTTGAATACTTAGTAATATTATTAAAAATATACCCACATCATAAACAAGTGAACGTGCGGTATGGTAATCTGATCCTTCGTTAAAATCCTAGCTATATCCTCCTGCTCGATATGCACAAACATGTCCCTCTTACCCACAACGTCTGGATCCATCGTCAATACTTCAGTTGAGAAGGATCCGTCAAACGCCAGCATACACAGACGTTGAAGCGGTTTCTCCTGGTTTTGGGTCTGTGGTTGGGGATGGCATTGTGGAACCACTTCATTAGATGGGGTAATTTGCTAAATAAACAAAAATTTATAGAGTTAGTAATAATTGCAAGTTATAAATTAACAATATGAAAAAATTGAAACATATCAAGAAGACAAATAATTTCATACTTCAGTGCGAACTGCAGCAGGAACTACTCGGACTAGTCTCTTTGGCCACCGAAGGAAAGTTTTGAGGGCTTGACCCACAATCTTCACCTCATCATTCGGAAATGGAACAGGGGCATCTGGAATTTTTGCCTCTCCAATCACCACTCTCAGTTCGTCATCTTGCATTCGCTCGTGGTGGACGGTTGGCCCCAAGTTGTGTATTGCGCCAAGTGCTACTAAGCGTCTATCAGGGTCCTCCAAATATAATTCACAAGGTTCACTGTCTTTTTGGACTCCAGAATCCTCTGATATACGGCCAAGAAGACAACTCCCATTTGTACTTTGAACTGCAGGAGAATGAGTCGGATGGATAGTTGTGTCTTGTCGTGAGCTTAGGATGCTCATCATTTCTTCCTTTAATTGTAACATCTGGGCGGCCGTTTGCTTCCTTTCATTCTCTAAAATCACTTGCATCTGCTTCCTTTCATTCTCTAGCATCAATTCCATCTCTTGCTTAGTGACCATTCCCGTGGTGGCATAACGTGTATTTGATCCAAAGTAGTTTCTTATGCCTACTCCTCGACCAACGCCCCTAACACGACCACCATGGTCTGGAGTCCCCGTGGCAACCGTCAAGACATCATCCCTTCCCCGTGAAATGAAGGCTCCCTGAGCACGTTCTAGTTGAAGTTGATCATATAGTATATAAATAACAAACATAATTAAAAATGTAACTATACAACAAAGAAAATAATAAGGATTGACGTTAAATTACTTACAATTCTTTCACCAATCACGCGTGCCTTCTCGCTCATATACTCTCCAGTCTTTCTTCGACGTGCGGCCCTCCACTTTTCTTCACGCGATATTGGAGATGGTGGAGATATAATGGTAGATGGATCCAACTGAGCCTCTTCTTGTCGCCTCTTCTGTTTCTCCTTCATCATTTCTTCTTCGAGCTTTTCATAACCCCCACGAGACAATCTGTGGGGGCAATCATTCTTTCTACCACTCGCTATAGCTTTATCCCTTTTTATCTTTTAATAAGAAACCAACAAATCATTAATCGATAAAATTAAATGAGAATAAAGTAAGTAACTAATTAAAGTGAATAAAACTAACCAAGGCTTCTGGTGTAGTCCTCATCCTGTAAAATTCTTTCCATGTATCTTCATCAAGAAATGTATACTCCGTACAAGGATTAGGAGGATTCTTACCCTCTGCAACCTCGACATGCACAAATCTTTTAGTTAGCGAGGTCTTGAAGGCCGTCCAACGCTCCGCGCAATATGATAACAATTTATCCTTTAAGACTTGACTGGGAGGAACGTCGTAAGTAAGCTGTGAAGTCATTATATTAGTTAGTAACATGAATAAATGTAATAGTTACAAAAGTTAATAGGTGTATAGTATTGTACCGCTATAGTGTTCCAAATCTGATCCTTGACAGATTCATCCACTTGATTCCAATCCTTAATCGTTATGCTAGGCTTGCTACGTGCTTGCAGGGCAACAAAGCTAATAAACTTGCTCTTGGTAGGCCTAATTGGTCTCCATTGCCTATCAAATTCAATCGGTATTTTCTGGTCATCCGCGCGACTCTTGGTCAATTCTTTCAGGGTCGTGCCACGTCTACCCTTTCTTTTCCCAGAATGAGTATCATCAATATTGGGGGAATCCCTCTCCATGTTCCTGTTTGACAATGAAATAAGGTAAGTAATTGAAAATCCAAGATACATAGCAACGAAATACGATTACTAACTTTTGATTAAAGTCCGTTAAATAGGAGCAAATATATTCTCCCATATCCCTTCATGGTGGTCAGTTCTTGTGGCATGTATGTCATCTACTTCATCTTCATTTAATTCAGGCAACCCTGACGAGAAACATGGAGTCTCAGAAACATCAGAATTTAATTCCTTATTATCATCACTGTGAACTACAGTTTTTTCTTGGAGAACAACGGAGCGACTTTTATTTGTTGGATCAATTACATAAAACACTTGTTTTGCGTGGGCTGCTAAAATAAAGGGCTCCTCACTGTACTTTAATTTATTAAGATCAACTAATGTAAATCCATACTTATCCACTTCAACACAGTTATTATCAATCCACTTGCATTTGAATATTGGGACTCTAAATTTAGTATAGTCAACCTCCCAAATATCTTAAATAACCCCAAAATAAGGCATAGCTGCTAACTTTGGCTTTTTGTCTTTTGAACTAGAAAAATGCATGGATTCAGCCACAACCATAACTCCACTGTTTTGAACAGTACTCTTGTCATCCAGGGATTTCGTATAGAAGGAATACCCATTGACATCATATCCACTCCAACATATGACATTAAAGTTAGGACCCAGTGCCAACCATTTTATAGTTTGAGAAACACTATTATCATTGGCTACTTGTTTTTTGAACCATTGTGGGAAAGTCTTGTTATGCTCAAGCAATAACCTTTGCTCAGTCATGCGACCATGTTGTGCCCTTATAATTTCTTTGTGCATAAATATATAATCTTGAACTTCATCGGTGTTATTCAAAATGTATAAGTGTGCTTGTAACACTGCATCATGATCGATATTAGTTTTCACTGTTACCCCACGTGTACTCTTACCTAATAATCTGTCCTCATGACGAGATTTAGGGAGCCCAATAGCTTCTTCGTTTGACAAGTAGTCGGAACAAAACTCAATAGATTCTTCGGCAATATATCTTTCAACCATGGAAGCTTCAGGCCTGTATGGATTCTTCACATACCCTTTAAGAATTTTCATGTATCTCTCAACTGGGTACATCCATCGTAGATAAACAGGGCCGCACAACCTGATCTCTCTCACTAAATGAACAATTAGATGTGTCATGATATCAAAAAATGAAGGAAGGAAGAGCATCTCAAGCTGGCACAAGATAATAGCAGCATCCTTTTCTAGTTCATCTAATTTATCGGGGTCAATCACTTTGTTGCAGATGGCATGGAAGAAGAAGCACAGTCTAGTTATAGTATGTCTCAAATCATCTGGCAATATGCCCCGAATAGCCACGGGAAGTAGTTGTTGCATCAAGATGTGGCAATCATGAGATTTTAAGCCCACTAATTTCAAATCTTTCATCGACACAAGCTTTTTAACATTTGAAGAATACCATTGAGGCACTTTGACACCATGTAAACAATCACAAAAGCTTCTTCTCTCAAGCTTCGACAAGGTATGAGAGGCTGGAGGTAGATAAGTCCGCTGACCTTGTGGCTGTGGATGTAACTCATCTCGTATTCCCATTTCAATCAAGTCTAATCTTGCATTGACACCGTCCTTTGTCTTGCCCTTTATATTGAGAAGTGTCCCAATAATACTATCACACACATTTTTCTCGACATGCATCACATCAATACAGTGCCGCACATCAAGACTTTGCCAATATGGAAGATCAAAAAATATGGACTTCTTTTTCCATATATTTTTATCAGCTGCACTCTTCTGCGTCTTTCCAAAGATAACATTGATGTCTTTCACCCGTTGATAAACTTGCTCTCCAGTCAATGGCACTGGAGCATCTCTATACTCTTGATGGCCATAAAAAGCTTTCTTTAATCTACGATAAGGGTGATTTTGTCTGAGAAATCTCCGGTGGCCAAGGTAGACTGTCTTCTTTCCATGCTTAAGTTGATGGTGGCATGTGACTGCTTCACAAATTGGACATGCTTTGTGTCCCTTAACACTATACCCAGATAGGTTTCCATATGCAGGGAAGTCGTTTATGGTACAGAAGATCATGGCACGCATATTGAACACCTCTTTTCGATTCGCGTCAAACACATCCATACCTATCTACCACAACTCTTTCAAGTCTTCGATAAAAGGGGCTAGGTAAACATCAATGTCATTTCCTGGCTGCTTTGGACCCGAAATCACCATAGACAACATAATATACTTACGTTTCATGCACAGACGAGGAGACAAGTTGTAAATCACTAACAGAACAGGCCATAAACTATGAGTACTGCTAAGACTGCCATAAGGATTCATGCCATCAGAAGATATCCCAAGCCTGAGGTTTCTTGGCTCATTTCCAAACTCAAAAAACATCTCATCAATTTTCTTCCATTGAGGAGAATCGGCTGGATGGCGAAGCTTCCTATCCGATATTCTCTCATCTGCATGCCACCTTAAGTTCTTTGCATCATTCATATTAGCAAATAATCGCTTGAACCTTGGTTTCACTGGAAGATACCATAACACCTTCGCAGGAGGGCCTTTAGTAGTCTCGACAAAGTCTGTATCACAATTCCCTTTTAATTTGTACCGTGAAGCACCACATTTTGGACACTTATGCTCCCCTTCGAACTCTTCTCTATATAATATACAATCGTTAGGACAGGCATGTATCTTTTTGTACTGCAGACCCAAGGGACACAACATTTTCTTTGCCTCATAGTAACGGTTGGGTAATTCATTACCTTCTGGAAGCATATCTGTCAGCAACTCAAGCAATTCTGTAAAACTCTTGTCACTCTACCCATTCCTTGCTTTCAAGTGGACCAATCTCACCACAGCTGACAACAACTTGAATTTTGTACATCTTGGGTATAAAGGCTTTTCTGTATGACTAGACAAGTTATCATACTCATGTGATCGCTTAAAGGCCTCTTCGCCAATATCACGAATCATGTCCTCTAGTCGATCATCCATGTCCACATCAACTTCCACCTCTTTAGATGCACTCAGATCTTCTACTAATTCACCATGCCATACCCATCGTGTATAACTCTTCAAGAAGCCATCACAAATCAAATGCTCTCTTATTTCTCCGACACATAGTCGCCTCAAATTTAAGCAATTTACACAAGGACAATAAAACTTCCCAGATTTATCACCACCAGCATTTCTTATAGAAAATTCCAAAAAATTCTTCACCCCATTATCGTACTCATCACTAGTTCGTCTAGCATAGATCCAGCTACGATCCATATGTGCAAATAAACTTCAACACAAAATGAAATTGTTTAAAATTTTGTGTTCAAATTATAGGAGGACTATTGAAAGACATGGAATGAAGGAGGAATAAAATTACAGAGATAAGAACACAAGGGTCTCTCTAGTTCGAATAAACAAAAGAGGAAGCAAAGCACATGCCAAGTGAAACCACTTGTGTGTTTGTGTCCAACCAGCAAGCAAGTCATCAAACTTAACCAAAATCAAGAGGTTGGTGTCTATTAGCTACAACACGTGTGGGAATAGAAAAGCAAAGGAGGAAGGCTACAAGTAATTCGATTAATAGGTTGTGTTGGAGTAAGAAACATAATCTAGTCAAAAAGGAAGCAAAGCACATGCAGAGTGAAACCACTTGTGTGTTTGTGTCCAACCAGCAAGCAAGTCATCAAACTTAACCAAAATCCAATTTTTTTTTCAGAATCCAACCATGAATGATGAGAAGATAAGGTGATGATTCAGATTCAGATATATCAGTTTGTTGATGTTAACTCTTAATCAGACTTCACATGATCCATCCATCCCGTGTGTGTGTGTATAATAACATAACAACAACAACAATATAATTCTGGGGGCCATGGAGGGAATTTTAGGGATATATCCTTTTGAGCCTTCTTTTTAAGAGGATATATAGTAGTATATAAATACATATTCGAATCAAAGGAATGTAGTATAAGTATTTGTAATTAAACAAATGTAATATGTAATTGTTTTTATTGGGGAGTACTTGGAGTGGGTAAATGAGAATCTCTAAAGCTAGCTGGATCTGCCTTTAATAAGAGATTTTGGGAAGAACAAGAAAAAGAGTTTGGGGTTGAGTGTTTTTGTTTCAAGTTTTGAACATATTAAAGATTAATTGAAGAGCCCGAAGCTATATTTTTATCCCAGAAAACATGTTGAGTTGAATAATATAGTGGCATTATGCCTGTTTATTAAAAAAACAGTCTCGAAGGTTGCTCCTTAGCTTTTGTCTGCTATTCTTTTTATCCCATCACATATGAGATCAACTGATACTAATAATATACCTGCCTCTGTCCCTATACATATATATATAGACTATAACAGCATAACAAAACAATCTGAGCAACTATACTTCAAAAAAGGCAGAGATTTCAACATAGGCCAGAGATTTGATATAATATACAAATGCAACATAAAATGGCTTGATCCTTAAAGTTTGATTTTTCTTCATATCAGACTATCAGTACAGAAAATGCACCCAAGCCTAGCGTTCCAATCTTCTTCATATCAGTATAGAAACCAGAGATTTTACGGGAAAAGATTTGACGAAAAAAAATTACAAGCCACAAAACGAGGATCACCTGGCTGAAAATTCTGAAATGGGAAACAGCAACAAACCGTCAGAAGTCGGATCTCGAAAATCTGAATAGAGACTGGAGATGGAGAGGAAAAGAAAGCTCAGACTCACAAAGCAACACTAACTCAGAAGGCTACAAATTCAGAGTATATCTAGCGTCATTTTAAGGTTAGGCAAACGCTTACGGCGGCGATACAGAACACAGACGCTGACAGCGGCGATACAGAACACAGACGCTGACGGCGGCGACGGAGAGATTAGCCTGAACTCTCGCGGCAGAGTGTGGGTAATGGGTTGGCAGATGAGCGTGAGAGGGAGGGAGGAATTGGAGCTAACTGGCGGCAAAAGAAAATGATGAGAAAGTAGCGCGCAGGGCTTAATTGATGGGGATACTACACCGGTTGTAAAATAACCGGTGTAGAAACTTACTTTCTAAACCGGTTCAAAACACAACCGGTGTAGAAAGTAAGTTTCTACACCAGTTATCTTACAACCGGTATAGAAACCAACTTTCTACACCGGTTCAAATACAACCGGTGTAGAAAATATTTTCTACACCGGTTGTATTTGAACCGGTGTAGAAAGTAACATATTCTACACCGGTTATTTTACAACCGGTGTAGAATATGCTGACTTATTTTATATTAAAAAGTTCAATGCTTATTCTACACCGGTTCTAATTTAACCGGTGTAGATTTAGATGACTTTCTACACCGGTTTTACTTCAACCGGTGTAAAAAACTTGAATTTATTTTAAAAAAAAATAAATTCTTCTTCGTTATATTTTTTTTGTTTAAGTAAATTAAATATTTTTTGAATTAAATTAATTTCATTTTTTTTAGTGGAAAAAATTTTTAAGTGGACTTTTCTACACGTGTTGTCAATTCAACACGTGTAGAAAGTCCTAAAATCTTAATTTATTTACTAAAATGCCACCGGTCACACTTTCTACATGTGACCTGTTTCGTCAGCTGTAAAAAGTAGGTCTAAATTCATGATTTTGTAGTAGTGTATTTTCACTACCAATAAAATATTCACACACATTATCCACATCCTAGCTACACTACAAGTTTTTACTATCTTTTGTGGATCAAACCTGGGATTCATGAACAACTATTTTGGCTTCAACTCATAATTATATCTTCAACAAATTTTAGGCAAAAGATACAGGGAACAAACATATAAGTAATACAGGAAACCCAATGATCTACAAAATTCACAATTCACTTGCTTCACTGCTTTATCTTCACTTACAATTTCATAACCAATATCAAGATTCTTCAAGACAAGTTCAGAAATCAGTAGTAACCAAGTGCAATGCCCAAAACTAAACTCTTGATAATACACTATTTCCCTGTTTTCTGTTGGTGACTAATGAAAAACAAGAAAATTTATCAACAAGAGAACATACATAGTTAATGGATAAAAATTCATCAGGGATAAACTATGAGATGTATTTCTTGCATTCTTGAAATTAAGATTCTAAACAGAACAAAATTTAACTAACCCCAAAACTCAGTCACTCTTCACACCGATTTGAAGTTTACACCATATAGGGTAATGGTCTTGCTAAACTAAGAAAAAATACGGTGATCCCTGGAAAAAGCTTACATTTTGGTCAGCAAAGTCAGCTGCACCTGCATACAGATTGTTTTTTTTTGTTTCCATGATAAACTAATTTTAACATATGAAGCTACTGTACTGCTCATACCTCATAATGTCAGAAACATAACCAAGAAGCATCTATGAAAACTAGTGACAACTATTATTCAAAACTTCCAATTCTATCAAGCATAGGTAACTTATGACCACTAACAATCTACCATCATTAAGCACAATAGCATCTTTCTTTAATTTTGATGTGCTTTGGATCTTATTCAAATTAACAATGTTCATAAAGAAAACAATTTCTTGAGTTGTTCCAAGCTGTTCATGAAGATTAAATAACCACTATACTAGAATTTAATTAATCATATCTTTATGACACTTAGCTATCTCAAGGAATCAAGAAAATAATCTCTCACACATTACATAAAACACTTTATGTGCACACTAAAATCAAATCATTAAAAGGATCATAGTTCTTAGATTGCCAACCAAACCAATGTTAGACATTAAAATCAGATCACGTGCAATAAAAATTTTACTTTCTTCAAACAGGATTTAATTTATAATTTAATAAAATAGAAATTGGGTCATTTTCACCCTACAATCATCAAAAGTTTCTTTCTTTCTTTTTTCCCAGCAAAAATACCTATAAAAATATTCTTCCTTTCTCTCCATTTGGATTAGATTAACACTATCGCACCCAACCCCCTACTCATGGCACCCCAAAATCCAAAATAGCAACAACAAAAGAAAAAAAAGATTAACAAGAGACTAAAACTTACGCACTGCAATAAGAGATTTTAAATAAATGAGGAGGTAGAATTTGACCAAAAGACTTTCCAACGCTGAAAGAAGTCTCACCAATCACAGCAGAAAAAAATTCAAGTCACAATAATGGTGAAGAAGAAGCAATGAAGCTGAGTGAGATTCCGTAGGCTCTAAAAGGTCTGATCGAGTTTGATTTGAAGGTTTCCCCAAACTTTCCTCCCCTATGTTATAAACATCAGCTTAATATATAACAAAGCATCAACAACAGAGGCAGACAAGCTAGTGGGTCTTGGTGGTGAAGGAAGATTAAGAAGTAAAAGAAGGTGACAAAGGGTGAAGAGATGAGCCATGTTGGTTCTTTGAAGATTGAGGTTGGTGGAAAAAATATGCGATCTCCAAGTGAAGAAGAGAAGAGCTTCCAGAAGCAATATGAATTAGGCATTTAGGCAACAGAGAGGTTAGACGCAGGAGAAAATCTGATTTCAAAAGGCGGGCTATGGAGGGAATTGCAAAATTTGGGAGTGTGATTTTTGATATGCATATAAATAATAGTTTGACTTGATTAAAATTAGACTAATAATTTTAATTGTTAAAAAAATTAGAACTTTAAAACTCAATTAAAACTAGAACTATAATATAACGTGATTTTTGACATACATATATAACTTGAATATTGGAAATAATATTAATTTTTGTATTAATATACAATGATTATTCAATAAAATATTATCAGTTTTAATTAATATACATTTATAATTTAAAATAATTCAATATTTTTCAGTATAATGATTATTGCAACTAAATTTAAGGTAAAGATACAAATCTACCGATAATATTTTTCTACTATCTACCAAGAGTTCCAGATGCAAATTAAGGAAAATATTATGGATAGATTTATCCCTTTAGCCCTAAATTTAATTGAGATTTTCCCCAATGAAAAGCAATTGAAAAATCAAGATAAAATTAGGTGATAACAAATCAAAAATTCATGGAATACTCTAATATAAGTTAAGATTGACTTTTAGATTTCACAGATCAAGTTGGGGATGATTAATTGTCTTCAATTTTTCTCTAACAATAAGGGCTTTCTGTTCATGTAGTGAAAAGAGAATCATCCCAGCGTGATTTGCGAAATTGTAAAGGTAATTTTTTTTTAGATGATACTCATAATATTTGAAGAAGAGAAAATTTCAATTTAATCTAATGAAAACAATCAAAACTGAAATCGGGCCTACACTTATCATCATTGTTATTTTTTAATTAAAGAGGGAATTATGATCAATTACTAATATTTATAAATCTCTAATAGGGTTTCTTGTGTTTTTTATATTCTAGGTAGAATACAGGTAAGTTGGAAGAGTTGGTAGATTAGTTTTTTTATAGTTAAGAATATAGAGTTGGTTAATCAATCTTTTATAGTTAAGGATATAGAGATGATTTTCTCTATTTTTAGCTTATCAAATTCATATTTTTTTAGGTTTTCTTATATAATCCCGCATCAATCACAAAGATAATATTGTGAAATGAGAGGAAAGATAATTATACCATGGACTCACTTAGAGGCGGTTTGGTATGAGGGATTAGGAGGGGATGAAAATTTTTTATGAATTGAATTTAAAAAAATTATAATAGTGGGGTTGAAGGTGTTTGATTAATTTTTATTATTCTTTTATTTTATATCTTATCTTTAAAATTTTATAATCTCATTTCTCCAATTTTTTTAAATCCAACTAACAGAAAGTTTCTCTTCCCTCCCTTCCTCTCATTAAATAGGTTTCTACTTCTTGTAATTCTTAATTCATTAAATATATTTACTTTATTTTTTCAAAATATACTAAAATCTTCAAATTATACAACTTGAATTCATTAGCTAATTAAAGTGATAAGAAGATACAAATATATTTCAAACACGAGTAAAAGGATAAACACGTCTTATAAGATTAAGTTATGAAATTTCTAATTATACAATAGTAATATTTTAGAAGCAAAAATGACAAGGTACTACGTACAATTCATGACAAATATGTTAATTTAGATAGCCTTTACAACTTATGTTATATTTAAAATTATTTTATATTTATAACATATTATCTCAAATCATCTTTAATACAAAATATTAAAAACTCTTTATTTTTTTGTAACAAATTATATTAATGAACAAAATTATTATATGATTTTGATAGCAATTAAAAAAATCAAAATCATTAAAAAGTTTAAAAAGACTTTAGCGGCAACAAAAAATAGTCGCCACTAAAGATATATCTTTTAGCGGCGACAAATGGTGTCGCCACTGAAAGTCATACCTTTCAGCGGTGACTTTTGTTGTTGCTACTGAAAAGTAGACTTTCAGTGGCGACAATAAAGTGTCCCCACTAAATAGTCTACCTTCAGTGACGACAATGAAATGTCACCACTGAAAGGTAAGACTTTCAGCAACGACCCTTAATGTCGCCACTGAAAGCGTGACTTTCAGCGATGACTTTAAATGTCGCTGCCGAAAGTTGTCACTGAAAGTGGATTTTCTTGTAGTGCTATGAAGAATAAGGGTGCCGCTGCGAGGTCATTTGAAGGGTTCAAGCATCAATCCCTTTATTGTAATAATATGTTGTAATATGGGTTTGTATTAAACTAATATGATGATGTAATAAACTGTTTATGGAAATTCCATTTCATTTTCTGTGCTTTTCATCAAAAAAAAAAGATGAAGAAAAAAAGAAGAAGAAAACAATTCGGAAGGATGTTAGAATGATTATTATAATACTTGTTGTAATATTGGTGTGTGTAAAACTAATATGACGATGTAATAAACTGTTCTTATTTGCAAACTCTATTTAATTTATTGTGCTTTCATTTAGTTGGAAAAAATGAAAAGATCAAGAAAAAAACAAGAAGAATACAAAAATGAAAAAAAAATAGTAGGAAGGACATTAGAATGATTAATTAAGTACCATATCAAATGATTGAATGATGAATTAAATGTACATAATGTTGTTAAGATAAGTCCTATCAAATTTGTTTAATTAAACTATCTTGATAGAAAGATGAATCTTATATTTATATATAATTAATTCAGAGTTTAACAGTTTGCCCACATTGACTTGTATATATAGAAAATAGGGTGCTACAATAGAGACTTTTACTCATAATAGTTATTACTCATCCGGTCTTTAGTATAAAACTTAATTGAGGGATTCATTTTAATATTTAATGTAAGACTTATTTTATATATATATCAATTTTGCCCAAATTGCTTACTGATATACTCCCCCGAATAAGAGAGAGGGTAGGGAATTAAGAAATTTGGTTAAGGTATTTTTAGAAAAATATGTCATATTTATTATAATTAACTAACTTATATAACTTATTTAATCTAATCATATTAGTTAAATAAGTCTTACATTAAGAACTATAAGAGTATATTAGAATTTTTTTTTTTCATTTAGTGGGTACTAGAGAAGATGCTAGTAGTGTGGACTCACTCATGCATGTTGAAAATGATTTTTTGATTAGGCACTTCACCAAGAGACTTAGATACCTACTTTAATTTGCACATTGTCTAAACAACTTCATAAGTTGAAGTAAATTAAATCACGGTCAATACCACAAGCAAACAATTTAACATCTAGTGTTTAATATATTTTGAAGTGATGCAATGCTACCGCTTATGGGCATTATTATTACATGGGAATTTGGAGACAAAATCATGCTGATGAAACACAAAAAGCAAAGCCATAGAGGACAATGCTAGAGCAATAGGACTGAACATCCATAGCAAACCCTCTCTCCAATACCATTTCTATATGGCCCTCTTCGGATAAAGAATCGACGTCATAAGCATTCATCAAGAGATTTGCGTTGATCGGAAACCCTATGGCCATTTAACTTCAGAAAAAAATAATCAGCACACAAAATGATGCATATGCGTATTTGAAGGCGTCGATTGTGTCTAATTTTGAGCCCATGAGTGTGCTGGTGAAAAGGTGACAGTGGTTGTCGCCGTGGCTGGCGCTGGTAATGGCGGCGAAAGCAAAGTTGATGAGAATGGCTATGGCTGCCATGAAGATAGTTGACATTAGGGTGTTTCTCAAGCTTTGCACTATGCAGTAACTAGCATTGCTTTCTCTTTATTTCCCTGCTCCATCAGCACGACAGTGAGAAGAAATTGTTAGTCAAAACTATAATTATTTAAAGTAATGATCATTTTTAATTATTGATTATTATCAAATATTATGAGATTTTATTGTCAAATACACTCAATTATATTTGTAAACTGAGAAGGAAGAATAATCTGAATTCCTTGAAACTAAAACACATATACAAGTCTATATATATACAAATCATTCTTCTAACATATTCCCTATTCTATGGAAACATGTTTCCTTATTATATGGAAACATATCCCTTATTCTAAGAGATTCTAACACTCCCCCTCAAGTTGGAGCATATATATTGATCATGCCCAACTGGTTACAAAGATACTCAACCCGTGTCCCACTTAAAGCTTTCGTTAGAAGATTTGCCAGCTAATCGTTTGATTTCATGTGCCTTGTAGATACAACATTTTCTTTGATCTTGTCACAAATAAAATGACAGTCGATTTCAATATGCTTCGTATGCTCATGGAACACAGAGTTTGATGCTATATGTAGTGCTGCTTTATTGTCATACCATAGCTTTGCAGGCAATGTCGTGGCAACGTCAACTTCCTTCATGAGTTGAAATACCTACACAATCTCTTGCACTGATTGTGACATGGCTCTGTATTCTGCTTCTGCACTTGATTTTGACACAACACCTTACTTTTTACTTCTCCATGATATCAAGTTTCCACCAACAAACACACAGTAGCCTGTAGTGGACCGTCTTATGGCTTTAGATCCTGCAAAATCCGCATCACAAAAACACTCAACTTTAGTATGCCCATAATCTATATAGAGAATGCCACGACTTGTGGAACTTTTCAAATAATATAAGATATGTTCTAAGGCTTCCCATTGTGCCATTATTGGAGATGCCATAAATTGACTAAGTACACTGACCGAGAATGTTATATCAGGACGAGTTACTGTCAGATAATTCAGTTTCCCAATAAGTCTTCTATATCTCTCAGGAAATGCAAACGACTTTAACTTCTCTGGATCAATATTCTTCTTCAAGTCATCAGGTAGCTCATTAAACATGCCTTCATTAAGATCCAGGAATGGATTCGATATCATGGGAACATTACTCGGTGTAGCTCCAAGCTTTACAGTCTCCTTTAGGAGATCGAGGACATATTTTCGTTAAGTCAAAAGGATGCTCTTCTTGCTTCTTAAAACCTCAATACCGAGAAAGTACTTTAATGGTCCTAAGTCTTTTGTCTAAAAGTGGGAGTTAAGAAAAACTTTAAGTTATGAGATTCCAGAAGTGTTACTTCCAGTAATCACAATATCATCAACATACACTACTAGAATAATCATGTCTGCATTGGACTGCTGATAGAACACAGAATGATCACTCTTACATTGGTTCAATCCGAATTTCTGAACCACATTACAAAATCTATCAAACCAGGCACACGGACTTTGTTTTAGACCATATAATGACTTTCTGAGATAGCATACTTTCCCACGCTCCCCCTGAGTAACAAAACCAAGAGGTTGCTCCATATACACTTCCTCAAGGAGATTACCATTCAAAAATGCATTCTTAACATCCAACTGATGCAAATCCCAATTATAGGTAGTAGCTAGAGATACAAGAAGACAAACGGAAGTGAGCTTAGCAACTAGGGAGAAAGTCTCAGAGTAATCTATACCATAGGTTTGAGCATAACCTTTTGTAACAAGCTGAGCTTCCAACCGTTCTAAGGAACCATCAGCCTTAGTCTTTACTACAAACACCCATTTACACCCAATGGCCTTTTTCCCAGAAGGTAGATCAATAAGAGTCCAAGTACCAACCTTGTCAAGGGCCATCATTTCTTCTTCTATCGCAGCATGCCAACCAGGGTGGGTTAAGGCTTGGTAAAGGGTGGTAGGGGTGGAGATGGACTCAAGGGTGGCTACAAGGGAAGTGGAAGTAGGGAACAAGTGCTGGTAGGACACAAAGGAGGAGATAGGATAGGTACATTCAGCATATCTTTTGGGAAGAGTATGAGGACGGGTACCTTTCCGGAGGGTAATATGTAGGTTATCAGATGGATCAACAGCAGAATCAGGGACAATTGGATTAGGGGCAGGAGTGTCAGGATTTGGGGAAGTAGGAGCCGGTACATGAACAGAATTCGTTGGTGAAGTAGTCACTGGCGGGGGCAGGGCCTGAGTAACATCAGGTCCATTGATGATATCAGGTTCTAGAACAACAACCTGTACTGGTAAGACAGGGACATGATAAACTAACATCAGGTCCATTGATGATATCAGGTTCTGGAACAACAACATGTACTGGTGAGACAGGGACATGATAAACTAGGATATCATCAGGCTCATCAATGACGGAGGGAGACTCAGATAATACCAAAGACTTAAAGAAAAGAGACGACTCATGAAAGGTTACATCAGTAGACACAAGATAACGACGAAGATCAGGAGAGTAACACCGATAACCTTTTTGAATTCGAGAATAACCAAGAAATACATACTTCAAGGACTTGGGATCGAGTTTACTGACATTTGGACGAACATCCCGAACAAAACAAACACAGCCAAAAATTTTGGGATCAATAGGAAACACCTTAGTTGTGGAAAATAAAACGGAATATGGAGCATCCCCACTAAGGATAGCTGAAGGCATGCGATTGATAAGGAAACAGGCAGTAGACACGGCATCAGCCCAAAAGGATTTAGGAACACAAGAGTGAAACATGAGAGCTTAGGCAGTTTCTAAGAGATGGCGATTCTTTCTTTCAGCAACACCATTTTGAGCAAGTGTATCAACATAAGAGGATTGGTGAAGAATACCATGACTATGCATATAATTGGTGAATGGGGCAAAAAAATATTCTTTTGCATTATCACTTCGAAGAATTTTCACAGGAGTATTAAACTGAGTTTGAATTTCAGCACAGAAATTGTGAAAATGGGTAAACAATTTAGAACATTGTTTCATTAAGTAAAGCCAAGTGGTTCTGGAAAAATCATCAACAAAAGTGACAAAATATCGAAAACTAGTTTGAGACAAAACTGAACAAGAACCCCAGACATCATAATGAACTAACTCAAATGGGGATGCAACTCGTTTATGGACTCGAGGTGCCAAATGAACATGATGGTGTTTGGCAAACTGACATGACTCACAATCTAAAGCAGACACAGAAGAAAACGGAGTATATAACCTTTTGAGAGACGAAAATGGCATATGACCTAGACGATAATGGACTTCAAAGAGAGATGACCTACCAGAACAAGCAATAGGACGCGGCACCTGATCATCAAGGACATAATGCCCACCAAATTCATAGCCCCTACTAATAATATGCTTCGTTGAAAGATCCTGGATTAAACAGTGGTCAGGAAATAGTGTGATAAAGCAGTTCAAATGGCAAGTCAGTTTACTAGGAGACAGAAGATTAAATGTAAGATCAGGAACATTACGAACAGAAGATAATGAAATGGATGTAGTTGGTTGAATAGTGTCTGATCCAAGAACATGGACCGGGGAACCAATGGTGACGAGTATGGAGGATGGGTTGGCATAGGGGGCATACAATGAAAATAAATGATGGTTACCTGTCATGTGGTCGGTAGCACCAGAATCAATGACCTACTTCATAGAAGTAGTAGCAAGACTAGAGGACCAAGTACCTGTAGCTAGGCCCCCTATAGATGATGGACTAGAATTGGAATTTTCAGATATTTGAGCAATATGAGCAAAATTACGCTGCTGATCACGTTGTTGTTTGTTATGTAATTTATGACAATTTTTCTTAATATGACTAGGCTCCTTGTAATAATTGCAGATGAAACTTCCAGAAGACATATTCGGAGTACTAATGCCTTGTTTAGACCCATAATTCTTGTTGTTAAAGGAACCACGCCTAGCCAAAGCACTTGCATTGTGATCAACAGATGGGCGAATTAAATTAGCAGCACGAAGAACTCGTGAGAACACATCTTCAAGAGATGTGAGCTCCTGACTAGACAAAATTTGAGAGCGAATAGTCTTATAAGAGGAGTCAAGAGCTTCAAGAAAATTGATGATATCAGAGTTCTTCGATTCAGCCATGGAAAAATAACGTAGCGTGATTAACATGGATGAATAGTACCAATAAACAGTGCCAAACAGTACTATAAACAGTACCAAAATAGTATATGAACAGTCTTGGAAAAGAAACAGCCGCCGGAGAACAGAGGCAAACACAGCATTGATAAACAGTATCAAAATAGTGCTGATGAACAGTCCCCACCAGTACTATGAACAGTGCTAAACAGTGCTATAAATATTACCAAACAGTAACTACGAAAATTGTCGAAAAACTGAAGAAATTCACCGGAATTTGCAAATAGATGAACAATCGCTGGAATCTCCAAATAGTTTCAATGAACAGTACCCAACAATGCTATGAATAGTCAAACAGTTGTATGAACAAGTACCGATGAATAGTAGAAAAGTACTGCACCGAAAACTGGAAAAAAAATTGTCGGGAAGTCGAACAGTATCGGATGAACAGCCAAACAGTACCAAAACAGCACCAAACAATGTAGAACAGTACCGCCTTGCCAAAAACAGAAACCGGAGGTAGTCACCGGAAAATGAAAACTGGAATGAACAGTCACCGGAAAACTGAAGAACCTTGCCAGAATCTGCGGATGAACAGTACTAGATAGTGCCGATGAACAGCGCCAGAAAACTCAAAAATACTTGTCAGAATCTAGAAATTTCTCACAAGAATCTGGAAATTCTTTGCCGGAAAATTCAAAGACTGCCGGAATCTGGAAAATTTTCAAAGAATCTTAAAGCTTTGATACCATGTAAACTGAAAATGAAGAATAATCTGAATTCCTTGAAACTAAAACACATATACAAGTCTATATATATACAAATCATTCTCCTAACATATTCCCTATTATATGGAAACATGTTTCCTTATTATATGGAAACATATCCCTTATTCTAAGAAATTCTAACAATATTGCTTAAGGTAAAGTTTAAACGCCACAAAAAAATAATTAGACCAATATGAAATAATCATAAAAGAAAGAAAAATAGAAATAAAAGATCTTTTTGCATAAGTGAAGTTTTCTTTTTCTGAAAAAGAAGAAGCATAAAGTATATGGACTGATAACGGATAGTAATTAACAAAAATGGGTTCCGAATTTCATACAATTCAAAGAGTTTCAACCTTGTGTGTCTAATAAGATTTTAATTATCCATTTTATATTCTCCAACGGCACAACAATTGCATGAAATAATGTAGGAATGAGTTATCTGTTAATGGGAAAATTTCAATAAAATACCATTTGAATTTATGAAATCCAAAAATTATGTTGACACTTTTACATGATTGAAAAGTGACACAGATCAAATTGAGATTTTAAAGTGTTGATAATTTTATTATAACTTCCGTAAATTTTTTAAATTAAAAAAAAAAGAAAGAAAAGGAGACCCCTCGGCGGAGCACTACCACTGGCCAGCACCTTCGAGCCATCAAAGCTCCGGCGCTGATAGTTGTTTCTTTGGGAAAGGGATTTTTTTAAAAAAAAAGTAGAGACTTAGTGGAGATGGGATTTAAATCCAACCCAATGGTTCCTTCCAAAATCCTTATCAAGATACCATTACACATTATACATATATATATTCTCATGCATATATTTACCAAAGGAAGCTTGATGCCCTAATGGCTAAGGTTGTTGAAAGGGATTAAGGTGGGGTGAGTACACCTCTGCCAAGGCTCCACATTTTTTCAAAAAAGAAAAAAGAAAAAAAAATCCCTTTTCCAAAAAAAAAAAACAGGCGCCAATATCATCACTCTGGTTACTGGTGGCCCAAGCTCCGGCAGCCAGAAGGTGCCAGCCGGCGAGGGTCCCCTTTTCTTTTGTTTTTCAAAAATTAAGGGATATTATAATAAAACCACTAACACTTTAAAATTCTAGTTTGATATGTGTCATCTCTATATCATTTACAAATATTAATAGACTTTTTAGGGTTTTATAAATTTAAATGGTATTTTATTAAAATTTTTCCTTTATTAATCCATTTTCCTAGGTGGATCATAAAGAGAAAAATAGAGATAGAAAAGAAAAGGAACTTTTGATCTTACAAGTGAGACTCACCAAAACTCGTAAAATGAAGAGGGAAAAAACAGACTCACCAAAACTTATCCTTCTTTCTCTCCTCACGTAAACTCTCGTCCACCTTGAGAGTATCTCTCCCAATAAAAAGAAATTAAAAATAAAATCATACATGCAAGAGATATTCAACCATTATCCATTTATCATCTCTTATCATTTAGTTCATATTACATGTTTCTATATATATAATATTTTATTTTATCTTCTTAGAGTGGTATACAATTACTGCACTTAAAATGATTTTGAGTACCCCAAAATCAACCTCACTAATGGCAGTTATAGATGCGCCTTACAATGGCTATTTCCAAATGTATATATATCATTTAGCAATAATGATAATATTAAATTGAAACATACACATAGTTTATATATATATAATGACTGACAAATTTTTCTTCTCATTTATTTATAGTGCCCAAAGTAACCGGACATTGGTACATGAAAAACAAAATCACAAACTATCCTAAAAAAATTGACACAAATAATGTATATTATATTCTCAATTCGATCACACACAGGTATATATTCCCCATAGGTTTGACCCTGTTCGTCATGCAGAAATATTCCCCATTCCGACTGCTATTAATTGCTCAGGAAAGCGTGAGAGACACATAATTGAGAAGGAGAACAACTTCAAGCAACCCGGCGAAAGATATCGATCGTGGGAACCTAACAGGCAAGATAGATTTGTCCACAGATGGGTTGAAGCTTTATCATAGCCACGTATCACCGATGAGATCCGTAGCATCTGGATATCATATTGGTCTCACGCCGACGGCTCTCTCGGTCAAAAGATAGCATCTCATTTGAATTTAGAGTTGAAAAACTAAATCTGGTCCAACCCCCAACATTTATGAAGAATAAGGGTGCCGCTGCGACAAGGTCATTTAAAGGGTTCAAGCATCAATCCACCAAATAAAAATTCTCACAAACCAAGAAAAACAGTGAAAATCATTAAATTTTCCCTAAAATTTAAGTAATTTCAAATATTACCCTACTAATTACACTAAACTATATTATCATACTAATTATTACTCTCATACACTACCCTTATTAATTATGGGCATACATGAAAAAAAAATATTTAATGTTTTTTGGAAACAAGCAAGTGCCTTATAAAAAAGACCAAATACATTTGTTGGTTAATGCCTTATAATAAGGACCAGAGGGAGTATGTTGTAATAATGTAATAAAATGTTTGTGCCAACTCTATTTCATTTTCTGTGATTTTCATTTAGTTGCAAAAAAAATGAAATGATGAAGAAAAACAAGAACACAAAAAAAAACAATTAGGAAGGATATTAGAATGATTATTTTAATACTTGTTGTAATATTGGTTTGTGTAAAACTAATATGACGATGTAATAAACTGTTCTTATGTGCCAACTCTATTTAGTTTATTGTGCTTTCATTTAGTTGGGAAAAAAAATGAAAAGATCAAGAAAAAAAAAGAAGAATACAAAAATGAAAAAAAAAAAGAAAAGATCAAGAAAAAAAAAGAAGAATACAAAAATGAAAAAAAAATAGTAGGAACGATATTAGAATTATTAATTAAGAACCATATCAAATGATTGAATGATGAATTAAATGTATATAATGTTAAGATAAATCCTATCAAATTGGCTTAATTAAGCTATTTTGATAGAAAGTTGAACCTTACATTTATATATGATTAATTCAGAGTTTAACAATTTACCCACATTGGCTTGTATAAATAGAAAATAAGGTGCTATGATAGAGACTTTTACTCACAATAGTTATTACTCCTCCCGTCCTAGTATAGGACTTAATCAAGGAATTCATTTTAGTATTTAATGTAAGATTTATTTTTTAAAATATATCAATTTTTCCCAAGTTGCTTACTGATATACTCCCTCGAATAGGAGAGATGGTAGGGAATTAAGAAAGTTGGTTAAAGTATTTTTGGAAAAATATGTCATATGTATTATTATTAACTGACTTACATAACTCCCTTAATTTAATCATATTAGTCAAATAAGTCTTACATTAAGAATCAGAGGAATATATTATAAAAGTTTGTTTTATTTAGTGGATACTAGAGAAGAAGCTAGTAGTAGTGGACTCATTCATACATGTTGAAAATGATGTTTTGATTAGGCACTTCACCAAGAGACTTAGATCCCTACTTTAATTCTCACATTGTCTAAACTCATTCATAAATTGTAGTAAATTACTATAACCTTCGTAAATCATGGTCAATACCACAAGCAACAATCTAAGATCTAGTGTTTAATCTATTTTGAAGTGATGCAATGCTACTGCTTATGGGCATTATTATTACATGGGAATTTAAAGACAAAATTATGCTGATGAAACAAAAAAAGCAAAGCCATAGAGGACAATGCTAGAGCAATAGGACTAAACAACCATAGCAAACCCTCTCTCCAATACAGTTTCTATATATGGCCCTCTTCAGATAAAGAATCCATATTGTAAGCATTCATCAAGAGATTTGCATTGATTAGAAATCCTATGAGGCCGTTTGGTTCAACTGCATTGCATGCCTGCAATGATAATCATGATTGCATTACCAAGATAAGAGTATTTGGTTACTCTTTAGCATAGTAATAGGGTTTACTATAGTAATGATGATTACCAAAAAGTTGGTAATCCTCATTCATACATCTCCCCCTATGAATACACATTACCACTATATTGTATGGTTTAAAAGGTCTAATTTATCCTTTAGTTTAATTTACTTTGTTTCACTTATCTCATTTCACCTATCACGCCATGCCACAACCGCCGTCACCACTACATCTTCCCCCTCTACCGCTATCGCTGACACCACTGCCACTGCCGCCACCTCCATCATTGTGGTTTCTGCCATTACCTCCTCCTCCTCCTCCTCCAATGATGTCATTGCCACCCCACACTACCGTTGTTACCTCCACTATTATGGCTATCACCATTGCCTCCTCCTCCACTGCCACCGTCGTCGCCACCCTTGTTGTCGCCACCTCCACCTTTACCGTTGTCGCCACCACTACCACCTCCACTGCCATTGTTGCCACCACCTCCATTGTTGCTGCCACCACCATCACTACATCCTCCTCTACCATTATAGCTGTCACCACCTACCATTGCCACCACCACATCACTGTTACTATCTCTTCCACCACCGCAACCATCGACATCAAATGATCTTTGGCGAGATAGCGTGATGGTTATTATGAGGCAACACAATAGCTTTTAACTATTTTTTCAACAAATATTATATTATAGGTAAAATAGATTTTTTCTACAAATATTATATTATAGGTAAAATAGACTTTGTGTGATATATTAATTTTAAATAATTATTAAAAAAAATTCTCATTGCACCTTGCTTAAAAATCACACCAAACACTAGTCCTGTAATTAATATTGTATTGCATTAACATTGCATTACACTGCACTGTACTCTAGGTATAATGGAATCGAACCAAACAAGCCCTATGGCCATTGAGCCGCAGACGAAGCTAATCAACACATAAAATGATGCATATGCGTATTTAAAGGTGTAGATTGTGTCTAATTTTGAGCACATGAGTGTGCTAGTGAAAAGGTGACGATTGTTGTGGCTGTGGCTGGCGCTGGTGCTAGTAATGACGGCGAAAGCAAAGTTGATGAGAGTGGCTATGGTTGACATTTTTCTCAAGCTTTGCATTATGTACTACTAGCATTGCTTTCTCTTTATTTCCCTTCTCCATCAGCACAACAGTGAGAAGAAATTGTTAGTCAAAACTATAACTATTTGAAGCAAAGATCATTTTTAATTATTGATTATTATCAAATATTATGAGATTTTATTGTCAAATTCACTCAATTATATTGCTCAAGGTAAAGTTTAAATGCCACAAAAAAAATAATTAGACCAATATGAAATAATCATAAAATAAAGAAGAAGAAAAAAGATCTTTTTGCATAAGTGAAGTTTTCTTTTTCTGATAAAAAATAAAAAGCATAAAGTATGTGAATTGATAACGGATGGTAATTAACAAAAAAGGGTTCCGAATTCCATACAATTCGAAGAGTTTCAACCTTGTGTGTCTAATATTTAAATTAGCCATTTTATATTCTCCAACGGCACAACAGTTGCATGAAATAGTCTAGCAATGAGTTATTTGTTAAAGGGAAAATTCTAATAAGATACTATTAGAATTTATGAAACCACAAAAAGCCTGTTAACACTTATAAATGACTGAGAGATGACATAGATCAAATTGAGATTTTAAAATATTAGTGATTTACAATAATACCCTTCAATTTCTTAAATTAAAAAAAAGGGACTCTCGCCAGAGCTCCAGTGCCAGTGGCTTTTTTTTTAGAAAGAGATTTTTTTGGTTTAAAAAATGTGGAGATTTGGTGGAGGTAGGATCTGAACTCACCCCACCTAGATCCCTTCCAAAAGCCTTGGCCATTAGGATACTAAGCTTCCTTTGCTAAATACATGCATAATAATATATACATATGTATAATATATATAAATGTGTAATGATATCTAACTAAATAAGTAGTATAAATGACTAGAGGTGTAAGGATATTAACTAAATAAGTAATGATATTAATTAAAGGCATAAAGATATTTACTAAATGAGTAACGAAAATGACTAAAAAGCATAATGATATTGACTAAATGAGTAGCATAATGATTAATGGCGTAATGATATTAACTAAAGACATAATGATATTCGTTAAATGAGTAATGATACTCATTTTATCAATATTATTACTCATTTAATTAATATCATTACTTATTTAGTCAATCGCATTACACATCTAATCAATACCATGATGCCTTTAGTCATTTTCACTACTTATTTAATCAATAGCATTATACTTTTAGTTAATATCCTTACTCATTATCATTACTCATTTAGTTCATATACAATTACACTTTAAGTCATTTTCATTACTCATTTAGTTCATACCATTACGCTTTAAGTCATTTTCATTACTCATTTAGTCAATACGTTTATGCCTTTAGTTAATATCATTACTCATTTAGTTAATACTTGTATGCCTCTAGTCATTTCCACTACTTATTTAGTCAAATACCATTACACATTTATATATATTATACATATATATTCTTATGCATATATTTACTAAAGGAAGCTTTATGTCCCAATGGCCAAGGCTTTTGGAAGGGACCAAGGTGGGGGTGGGTTCAAATTCCACCTCCACCAAGGTTGTGCCGGTTGGCCGGCGCCAAAGCTCCAATGGCCAAAGGTGTCGATCGACACTAGTGCTCCGGTGGCTGGCAGGCGGTGGTGTTACAGTTAAGGTCCCATTTTCCTTTTTTTAATTTAAAAATTGTGGGGTATTATAGTAAAATCACCAACATTTTAAAGTCTCAATTTGATCTATGTCACCTTTATTTAATTTACAAGTGTTAACAAGCTTTTTGAGGTTTTATAAATTCAATGGGTATTTTATTAGAATTTTCCCTTTATTAATCTATTTTACCAGGTGGATCATAAAGAGAAAAATAGAGAGAGAAAAGAAAAGGTAATTCTGATATGATTTTACACGTGAGACTCACCAAAACATGTTGGGGGAAAAACATAAACTTACCAAAACTTATCTTTCTTGCTCTCCCCACATAAACTATCATTCACCTTGAGAGTAGAGCCGAGAAAACAAGCTGAGCCTGTTAGACCGACCCATTTAGGCCCTGAATTTATAAAGGTCGGATCTAAGATTTTTGCCTCAAAAGTGAAAGCGGGCCTAAAAGTGCCAGCCCTGTAGGGCCAAAGGCTTAAAAGGGCCGACCCTTTTAGGCCCGTATATATATTTTTTATTTTTTTAAATTATTTATATGATAATAATATTATTATTATTTATATTTTTTTAATGATGTTGCAAATATTTATTTGTTATTATCTTTTTTAGAATTAAGTTTCATAAGAATATCTTGTATTAAGAATCCTAAAAATTAAAAATTTATAAAAGATATTTCTTATTTTATAAGTATTCTTACCAATTTTGTATTTTTTTGACTTATTTTCTGATGATTTTTTTATTTATATCTTGTGTTGTTTATTTTGTTGCCTACTTACACTTTTCAAGATATATTTATAAGAAGTATTTTAAATTTTTTGAAGTTTTCTCATTAATTATTTGTAATTGTAGTATGTGGACAATAGTTTACCTTTGATTATGACTTAATGATTGTGTTTGTTTGTTGCATAATGGATACCGTTTACAACCTAATTTTGACAATATTTATGTGTTAAATTAAGACTTTAATTATTGTAATTTTAAAAAGAAAACTGAAAAAAGTAAAAATTGTTAAAATAGCTTCAGCCCTGGCCTTTATGCTCACCGGTCGGGCCTCAAAAAATAACTGCTTTTCTTTAGTCGGCCTTTTTACTAGTTCTATTTCTTATGCTTTGTGTGAAACTGTGAGTTATTTATGGGCACTATTTTACCTTTGATTATGAATTAGCAATTGTATTTATTTATTGTATGAGGCGTGTAATTAAATCTAGTAAAAAGTGCTTCTGGCCCTACGAGCCAGCCTTAGCCCGCATGCTCTCAAGCTGAGCCTTGAAAAACATCAATTTTTCTTACATTGGGCCTAAAAATGGCTGGCCCTTGCCCTAGCCTAAAAGGCCGGAGGTGGCCCTGATTCCCAGCTCTACTAGAGTATCTCTCCAAATAAAAAAAATTAAAAATAAAAAGATTGGTCATATCTAGACATATGAATCTTATTCAAAATCATATATAGAAGAGACATTCAACCAGTAAGTTATCAATTCATCATCTCTTATAATTTAGTTCATCTTGCATGTTTCTATATATATAATTTTTTATTGTATCTTTTCATAGCGGTGTAAAAATTACCGCACTCAAGATGGTTTTGAGTACCCCAAAATCAACCTTACTAATAGTAGTTAAAGGTGCGCCTTCCAATGGATGCATACATATAATTTATATATTTGACCGACTAACAAATTTTTCTTCTCATTTCTTTACAGTGCCCAAAGTAACAGGACATAAGCAATGATTGTGGGTATTGTGTGATGCAATACATGAAGAATATAATCACGCATTGTCTTGAAAATATTGATACAAATAAGGTACATAAGCAATTATTGTGGGTATTGCGTGATGCAATACATGAAGAATACAATCATGCACCGTCATGAAAATACTGATACAAATAAGGTATATTGTATACTCAATTCGATCATCACACACACACACACACACACACACACACATGTGTGTGTGTGTGTGTGTGTATTCGGTTAGCTATATATTACAATATCTAACTTCCATCTATTGTTGCCTTTTGCACATAGTAGTTTAATGTCTCTTGCATGATGTTTAACAACTCACAAATGAAAGAAGTAGTTGAAGAGTTGGTGGCATCTGTACAACATCAATAGGAAAGTAAATACATCAAATGATTGTAAATAATTTCTAAATACTGATGATTTTTTTTTATTTTAAAGCTTTGGTTTTAATAGTGTAAACATGTACGTGAATGACTATAAATATATTCTGATTTGTTATATTGTTATTTTATATGAATGAATGTAAATATATATATTGTGATTCATTTTGCACAAATATATATGTAAGAGGATATCAAAAGCAGGAACCCCCCCCCCCCCAATTTTTTTTAAGAAAAAATTAGCTTCGATGAATCACGGTTGTTACCTAACAACTGTTATTTATGTTAACTATATATAATGTTTGTTTAAATAAATCTGTTACGTTATACATATATAATGGTTGTTAAGGCGAAACCATTATGTATTATGCAAGTATCACTATATACTATGAAGGTTGTTTACGTGTGCCCTTTAATTATTATTACAACAATGCGTATATCATGGCTTCACTGAGCCTCAATACATAATGATGTTATATTATAACCGTTATAATAGGTGTAGAATAGATAACAATTTAGAACCATAATTTATCTGCACGGAGCATATATAGCGCCAGCATCTATAACAATTTGAAACAGTGATGTATGACAGATAATAACAGTCATAAAAAACATTTTCTATAGTAGTAATCATTGTCACGAATTAATTTAAATTTGTGAGTTTAACAACTTTGCTTTAAAGTTTCACTAACTACTCATATTTATGTCATATTTGGTGATTGGTTGAAAAAAGGGTTCACATGATTGGGTGACTTGATATATTAAGCACTTTCCAAACCTAAATGTAGAAGCTATGGGTTTGTTTTGGTTCTAAATGCATTACCTAATTCATTTTATCTTGTAAATTTATAATTTATTTTTCAAATTATCTCCACTAATTGTACTTCCAATTAAGAATGTTTTTTATTAGGGGTAGTTTCCAATATAAATTATTAAAAGGATATTTAAAACAAACCGACACACATTTCTTACAAATACTCCATTCTGTTCTAAATATAAGAGCTAAACAAGATGTTTGATTTGATCCTAAATATAAATTCTTAATCTACTTTATCTCTCAAATTTATAATTTGTTTCCCAAAGTATTCATATTAATTTACAACTGACTATTCCTTTTTTGGGATTCGTGGCTTCTCCTCTGAAGACATGTGTCTCCTCTGGAATTCATATCCAAGCAACTGATTATTCCATTTTTAAGATTTGTGGTTACCCTTTCCAACACATGTGTATCCGAAGATAATAACTAATTTACCATTTTACCCTTATATGTTAGCTTACATTTTTTATGCTTATATAAATAATTTAAATTAATTTTTTTGAAATGAAAATTATTTAAATGAGTTTACACCTCAATATAAATCAATTAATTATCAAAATTCAAATTTGGTTTACCAAGCGGACACAAATTTATTTTAATTTACACTTTTGGAATTACTAAAATAATTATTGGTAAAAAGAAAGAGATTATAATTTTGTGCAAAATAAGCATCACAGAAGCTGTGAGAGACAAGGTCAGAACTCTTTGAGTGCGTATTTTTATTTTTTGCTTAAGGGAATCAATGAAAATATAAAAAAAGTCATGGGGGTAAAATAGTCAAATATTTTGCTTCCCTCCAAATCCCCCCAATTTGGAGGGAAAGAAAATGAGGGGAGGGGAGGGATTTGGAGCCCCTCATTTGGCTCCCCTCCCCTCCAATTTTTCATACCAAATAAGGGGAGGGGCTCATTTTTCCTCCCCCCAACCAAACAGACCTTTAGTGTCACTACACCAAACGAGTTAAAAGAGCATAAATTTGAGGTAGGGGAGTGTTCATGAGTGGGATTGGGACTTCATGTTTGGCTTCAATATGCATATGCTATAAAACCATTAAATAGAAATATTCAAAAATATTTTTTTAAAAAAAAAGTATATTAATTAATAAAAAATACCTTAATCCAAAATATGTTGTGTTATTTTCAAAAATTATTTAGGATTGATAGTAACATTTTTCTAAGATTGAAATCTTAAAAAGTTTTCATAATAATGCTTTTTCAGGAAAGTGGAAATTCAAGATGGTGATCGAAAATTCAAAATGAATGGGTAAAGGGTAAAAGAGTATAATGACGGTGCACTCAACACTTTGAAAACTGTCATCACATTTGAGGAACCAACAGGGAAGTTCTAAACTTTAAAAAAAATTAAAAAAATAGTCGATTGGTTAGGTTTTTGTCTATTTAAAGACGTTAAAGAAAGGCGGCTATTTGGGAGGCAACCTAAAACTTCTTTTCCTTACTCATTACTCTTTCTTTCCTACTTACTGAAACACACTATACTGCGTTAAAAATTTTAGTTCTCATTATCTTCATGGAGAAATTCCTTGCATAGCTTAAAAACAGGTTTCCCAATCTTCCCAAAGATGTGCTCAGGAAAATTTATAGATTTTGACTCAAAAGAATGAAGACATTCAAGCGTTTGGCCTTCTTAAGGATGTACGTTGGATTATTGAAGCTAAGGTACGTTTAGCTGGTGAGATTCATGATTCATTTATTAAACATATGCTAAGTATAGGAAGAAGCTCTTACTCTAAGAAGAGAAGAGCTAAAAGAATGCAAATCTGCCCCTAGATGTGCAAGGTGGAATTGTGATAAGCACTGTTAGAGCAAAGGTATAGTTTCTATAAATCGAGAAGATAAAATTCAATTCTTAAAGAATGGACTGAGTAAGGAGTCACTGGATGATATTATTCAAACTCTTGAAACGCATCCGAGTGGTGATGTTCATCGTGTTCTTCTCGATTTATTTGACATATTCAACAAAGAAAAAGAGTGCTACCATCTTGGGAATCTAACGTTAAAAGACCCTGTTTGCTAGATTATAAGAAAACTAGATGGGAAGCAAATCCTCGATTCATAGAAAGTGTTTAAGCCATTACTGGACGTAAAACCAGAAGAAGATGTGAGCCAAAATCACAACTACTGTATATAATCCTGTTTTTATCTAATATGTCTTATCTTTTTAGTAACTTTTTGACTTTCTTTACTTCTTTTTTTTATTGCTTCAAGCAACATTAAGCCAATCATTCGTGTCGGACATTTTTTTCAAACTTGTTTGAAAAATGTGTGATTTGCATAATCTTCTTCTTGTTGTTTTAGTAGTATAAATATGTATTCTTTTACTTGTAAAAACACAAAATATCTAAGAGAAATAAAAAGAGAAAGGGTATCACCCTAAAATGTAAATTTACATCTATATGCATTTTTGGTGAAACTGACTCTGGAAAGGATGGAGAGTGTATACCTGTAGCATAGGAACTTGGAAGTGCATTAGCTGTTAGAAAGATCAACTTTGTCTACAGGGGAGGTATTCAGGGCCTAAAGGGAAGTGTGGTTATTCCTGCGACCATTAATGGTAGCAAGGGTTTATGTATAAGGGTGAAGGGGTTGGAAGATCACATCTTCTCCTTAGGGCAAAAGTTATAGGTTTCAAGCCTGTTTGAACGAATGGGACGTATGTTCTATCGTGCTGAATCTTTTATTGCTCTACCCGGTGGTTTTGAAACGTTAGATGGGATCTCTAGCATTACATATTGGGCTAAACTAAACTTTCACAAAAAACTATTAGGATTCTTAAATGTTAATGGATTTTATGATACTATGTTATCTTTTTTTAATCAAGCTGTGGAAACAGGATTCATATCCCAAGCGACTCACCATTCATCATTTCTGAGCCAAATGCTGATCAACTACTTGATAAACTACAAACCTATGAATCTAAATCAGGTTTATTAGTCAAACAAATAGGTGGGCAATCTTCATATAGCAGTCACAAGCAGAACCCAAATACCACTCTCCGGTTGTAACTTTCCTTAATCTTATGGTTTTACTCTTAGCATTTTGGTTTATTGTGTGTTTAAATAAAAACATTCTCTAATCTTGAGAAGACATTGAAGACAATGTCTAATTTAGGTTGGAAGAGGAGAAAAAAAAGCATAATTTCTCTATTAGATGGTTAGTTAGTAAAATCATTAGATGCATGGGACATGAAAACATGGAAGAGTAAAGAATTATTCTTAACTCTTGAAACGCATTTTATTAGTTGCCTGTTTTTGTTTCATCATAAAAAAATGGAAAAAAAAATATTGTCTAGGTGCTTTTCAATGATTTTAAGAAGTATACAAGTTCTAAGCACGAATCAATTAAATTTAGAGATTTCATAGCATGATTGAACAACGGATTGTTGGGACTGGTGATGAATTTTGAGATTGAATGAATTGTTTTAATTCATATAGGGATATATTGAATTAGAAATTAATTACAGAATTGCTTGACCTTGGAAAATGCTTGTAATTAAATTAGGGAAGCTTGACTATCAATCATGTGAAATAAATTGGACTAGAATAGATAGGTGATCCAATCCGAAATTTGTTAAGTAAAATATTATCCCTAGGGCTTTTTCTCATATTAGTTTCTATATCAATTTCATTCATATTTATTTTGTAATTTCAATCACCAACTAATCGATCGGCTAAATAGTATTAAGATTATCAATTTTGGTACTTAGTGATCAATCAACGTTGGAACGATACTATGCTCTCTTCTATATTACTTGTTTACGACAGTGTACACTTGCACTTTTTAATAAACCATCTACACATCGTAACACTTACAAACATATAGAATGCGAAAATATATATGTAATGTCATGTCACGTAAGATGATCAAACTATGTGTGTACATTTACCCAAGGCCAAATTATATGTCTACACCTTGGTCTACTCGGTACCCCTGTGGGTCCCTAACTATAACTTGGAAGATTGGTGTGTCAAAGACACTAGCTCATGTTACAGTGAATGACATATACAAACATAATAGGAATCACATAATATATAAAAGAAGTTACTGCCTGAATTCAAAATTTCGTGTGTGTCCTACGCTTGGATTTTGGCTCGGGCTAAGTCCAATTCCTATAAAAACTAAAGTTACAAGTAACCGGTTATTACTTGTAGCATTACTTATTTTAAATTGTATGATGCTAGTTATTTAATGCAGTTACAATAGTTTCTGCACAATACAATTCTGTACAGTGCAGTTTCACTGTTTTCCAGAAATTGACATATTTTTCAGTCAGCTTTGGAAATTCATAATTAATTCTAAAAATATCCAATTTGACTGATTTTAAAGCCTAATTAAATCTATTTCAATGTAAATTTGAGGAAAAATTTTTAGGTTTGGTCACTATGGACATATCATTCCCAGTAATTCGTTAAAAATCATTGTTCCAGATTTCTTTCCAAAAAACAGGGCATAACTTCAAAAATTCATATCTCCCAATGTACTTGTTCAAAAATTATAAAATAAATATAAAATTATATATATATATATATATATATATATATATATATATATATAATTTAATTATGGAAATTTTCAAAATTTTTGGATAAGGTTTGACCTATGAAACACCACGTACAATATCACTGTTCCAGACAGGGCAGATCAACAACATGTACATACACACTTTGTAATTTTCAAATTGGCATACAAACATACCAAAATCATGAAAACTTGCATACCTACACAATTTTTCCTTATAAAGTCAATAGAATCATCAAAATTACCAAATTCTTACTCCTTCCTCACGTCACACACAGAACAGAATGTTAGGGTTTCTACGAGTAACATGTTGTTTTCTTGTTTTCTCTTGCTTAATCACTTCCTTTCTACTTCTAATCATATGATTAGCTACTTAAACACTAAATGAACATATTTAGAGAGAATTTGGGAAGAATTTCCCTATGGTTTTGCTTCAACCCATAATTAAAAAATAAAGGAAAACATGGCAAATACCACCAACTACAACACCAACAACATGATACAAGACAAGATGATTAAGTTTTAGTGATTACCTCTTGATTTCTTGTCTTTCTCTCTCTAAAATAGCACTGTTCACCCTCTCTTTCCTCTTGATTTTTCTTGAAAAACATGGATTTAATAGAGTATAAGAGGTTAGGAGAAGTTATAGAGTGATTAGGAGGCAAAAATCACAAGGTTCTGCAAGTTCTTACCTTAAATTTGTGAAACCCTATCTCTCCTTTACGCTTGGTACTCTTCACTTGTTCTTGAGCTCTTCCTCTCTCCTTGATTCAGTTTTTGACCGAAATGAAGAGTATAAAGAGATTAGATGATGGTTAAATGAATTAACTCTTCTTGCTTTTGGTGTTTTCCATGTGCTTAATTCCTATTGGTCCAAGCTTTGCTTTTTGCATAATATCTCCAAGTTAACTTCATTTACCTTATCTTCCCTTTGTTCTACCAAAATTAAAGAGGGAAGGGAATGGATATTACCTCTTAAAATATCCAAAAGTTGCTTGTCATAATATGAGTTGTTGGAAATTTCATTAAGTAACTTTACTTGGTCTTCTTTTTCCTTTCCTTTATTGACCAATCTTAACCACATAATATTTCTATTCCTCCCCCTTTATTTACCGAAAGTGTGTAGAGGAAATAGGGGTTATTAATTTGCTTCTTGCTTTATCATAATTCCCTTCTTTTAATTGTTTAATTTGTCATGCTACTTTTTGACTTTTACTTTCTTGTGATTGGCCAAGAATTTCTTTTTGAATCATTGTTGACCAAAAAGTGTGTGTTTATGTGTGTGTGTGTGTGTGTGTTTGTGTTCCCCTTGCTTTTCTATTCCACCGAAATTGCAAAGAAAAAGGAGGGAATAAATATCTTCTTGCATCTCCAACAATTGTTTTGTTACAAATGTTAAATTTAGTTGAAATTGTTGACTTTTCTTCCAACTTTGATTTTCCCTTAGTAATAATATTCCAAAATGGACTTATTAATTATCAAGTAGCCATTTTTCTCTTTTTAATTCCCATTTGGCAGAAATTATGGGGAATATTAGGAGAAAAATAATTGTTTCTTGTTTTATTGAAAAATTACCATTTTGCCCTTACATTTTATGATTTATTGGAATAAATCATTTCTTACTCATTTCCTTTGGTTTGGCCAAATTTTTGACATGTATATTAGGCCATTAATCATGTCATTTTATGTTCTAATTTTGGTTACAATAGTAGGCCTTTATGTCGACATTAATTGCTTTTTTATGTCCTTACTTGGCCGAATTGTGTGTAACCAGGGATTAGAATATTTTTGTAAATTTATGCACACTATAATTCATTATTTTATTCCATTAAATGTATTAATTATATAGGAAAAATATTGGCGATTAAAAATTGGGTGTTACAAGCTCCAAACCTCACATGCAACCCCATAAATGTGTTTAGGTGAGTCTTCTTTACCTTTACCTTGGTTTTTCCATTGGATTTGAGTGGTTTTCTAGGTTGTTTCATTTTTGGAATTGAGAAAGGTCGCCATAAAGTTTTTGTCACTGATAAGTTTCCAAACTAGTGTTTGTATGTCAATTTTGGTTAGGATTTTTGGTTTTTTTGGTTTTGGAAATGTGTCACCAAACACAGGGCACGTGTGTAGGAGTATTTAGAGTCAAAATATTTGATATTAGAGTCTAAAATCATGAACATATGTTAGTTTTTCTTCACCCTATTCTGTTTGTCTGAAAACAAAGTATCTGCCAGAAAGTTGCAAAAGCTTAAATAGAGGTTATAGGTGGATTTTTTGTTTGGTTCTTTTTGTAATGAAAATTTTAGGATGTGTAGTAGATAATAAAATCAATAAGAGTACCATTTGAAGTGAAAATGAATGAGTTCTTGAATTTTGAACTAAGGCTGTCAAAACTTACATTTTTGAAAGACAGTCAGTTTTGTGCCGCATTTTGACTAAAAATATCTCATCCAATATTTATGAAATTTTACTATACATTCATAGTTTTAAAATGAGTCCTAGAATGTATCATTTGGATACCTGTAGAGAAAGTTATGATTTTTAAAAGATAGGTCCAAAAATAGGGGAAATTCTGGAAGTCTAGGTTCTAGCAGTAGAAAAAGGGATAACTTTCATAATTTTAATCTGGTGGTTTGTTTCTGTGATTATTGTTTCCTTAAAGTAGACACTTTTATTTTTCCATTGAGTATTAAAACTTAGAAATTGAACTTGTATTTTGTAAGTTATGAATTTTTGAAGGTTATGAATTTTTGAAGTTAGTTGCTGCCAGATTATGTTTCTTGAAGTCAGATTGATTGTGGTGAAATTTTGAAAAACTAAAACTTGACCAAAAACTATGAAACTTTTCAAATTTAAAGTAGAAATAATAATCTTTAAATGGATATATATATTATGTTATATGGATTAGTATATTTTGAGATATGATTTATAGAATTTAGACATTGAATCTGGGAAGATTTTTGTGGCTGTAAGGGTTGATTGAGTTTTCTAGAACTGTGTGCATAAAACTCGTAGTATGAGATATTTTTTATTTAAAATAGACTTAAATAGTATCATATAGGACTTTGAACCACCTCCATTGGAGATTCCTAGACAAAGTTATGAATTTTCAAATTTATCTAATAAAAATTGACAAATTGGGTTAAATCTGGAAATTTCTAATTTTTAAAGAAATTATGATTAGGAGATAAATAAGGACTAGAGACATATTTTAAAGATAAATTTGACCACATTGAATACCCAAATAAAAAGGGTGAAAGACATATAACATGTCTTAAATTAGATATACACTAAATAAAGCGCAAAAGAGTATTAAAGATAGCCAACAAAAATTAAATAAAGAATAAGAATTTAGGATGGGTCAAGAATAATATAATCTTTATTATGTCAATAGAATTGGAATAATTAATGACCCGCTTTATTTATGAATTCTAAATTATAGGATTCAAAATTTATCCGAGCCCAGAGAAGAAAGTGTGGAAAGGTAAATTGAAAGAAATGCAATCAGGTAGTAAATTTTCCCTCATATTCTATGTATCATATTTCATGCATATTTTTACCATTATGAATGCTTAAACTGTGAACATGAATGGGGTAGAATTGCCCGTTAAGCATTCAGATGAAAAGGGCTTTGGCCCAGTAGAACACACCTAGCGCTGTAGGAAGGGACGTGAGTCCTTGAATAGAATTGTTTGCTGCATAAGCATATCTCTGATTGTTGAATAAATACTAAACTGTCTGGTATGTGATGGTTGATATAACATATTTCTCTGTTTGCATTTTATATGAGTGTTACTTGTTACTACTGTGATTATTTTGAATTTCACCCTTTTCCAATAGCTAATCTATAGCAAAGGCGAGCAATTCTACTGGCAAGAAGGTAATCAGGGACAAGTGAAGCAAACGACAGAAAAGTTTATATTTCTGTTGGTTATCTATTTTGGGGAAATTGTATAATTTGTATTTGTAACTACAGTAAGACTAGTACCAGTAGTAGCATTAGCCGCAATAGCTATAAACCCGTACATTAGTACATTAATGCTCACAGTAGTAGTTTTATGCTATAAGTAAAATAGAATCAGGCAACCAAACGCTGGCAGCCTATAAGATAACTACCTCGACGTGGGTTTTTTTACTGAGAACACTCTAACTTCAATAAAAGGAACTAAGAATTGATGAGTTTTAATGAAATCACAAACCGTATTTATACCACACTTGAAGTATTTTAAAAAATTTTCAAAAACTCACTCAAGTGCATATTCGTACAATGTATTGAAGTTGGGACTCAGTTGAGCGATTCTTTGTGATTACTTCGAAGTAATAGAGCAATGAGCCGTTGCTATTGCTAAAAAGAACTCAAGTTCTGCCATAGGAGAAGCTTATTAATATGTTTTTATAATAGTTGGAAGGCTAAAATCTACAAAATCCCCCAAACTTTAGGTTAGATTCATATGACATCCCATATGACATCTTACATGGCATCCCATATGACATTAAGCCCTGCCACAACAAATTAATTAGGATGATGTGGCATCCCATATATGACATCTTGGATGGCATCTCTATAAATTAATAATTTTATGATAATTATTTTATACCCTTTCTGTAAGCTTTAAAATATCATTCTATGATTACGAAAACCCTAACCCCTATCCCTTTGCACCACCTTACCGCAGGCTAGCACAACTTTCGATTCTAAAACCTCATTCCACATATCATCTTCTCTTCATCCTAGTTTATTTCTTGCGTCAGGCATATTTATCAGAATCCTTTTCATCAGTAACAGGAAACCACCTTACAATCTTTTGTCCAAAAAGCAATTTGTTCATCTAAGAATCGGAGGCTTGAGTGCTCTAACATCATAATGCAGGATGCTTTCATCTTTTTGAAGACCTTTTTCAATACTAATGTGTATGAAACTCATTTCGCCCCATCGCTTGCTAGCTTTGTCAAGCAGCTTCCCATTTTTTTTCTTCTGCACCATATACAAACAAAATGTACTACTTGTTTTAAAAAAATATCATCTTGTTCTTCATTAAAAAAAAAAGGAACAGTCCCTTAGAGGGTAAATATTTAGCTGCAAGTGAGACTTGACTACTGGATTTAGTCATTAGATGTATAGCTCTGTCAGATTAGAGAAATTGAAGAGGTTGGTGTTAATGTGTGATTGCTTGCAGCAAGAAGCAAAGGGATTAGCCTTTGTTTTTGTTTCTGTTTCTTTAATCATAAAACATAAAGAGTGAAAACTATATAAATCTAGTTGAAATACTAAAATCCAAATCTAGGCCTCTACTTTTAGCAAATTCTTGATTAGGTCGATAGGCCTAATTAAAGATTTCTGAATGTTGTTAAATGATCACGTTGTCTACTTAATGTCATCTCTCTATGCTCTCTTGTTTTTAGTTATTATTAGTTTATTAATTAAAAAGCAAGGAAATTTATTCCGTAATTTAATATGTCATTCAAAAATGGAATGGGCACATCGATGTTCATTAATTCCCTTCAGAAGATTGGACAACTGATTTCTTTGTCTTACATATAGGATCAACGTTAGAAAAATGGAACAAGTAAAACTCTCCAACCACCACATGCGAAGGTGTTTTATGAAATTGAAGAACGAATTCACCCATTATATTCTTATATTTACATAATATCTTGGTTATTTGTTGCAATTATATAGGATATATATGAATTTGAATAATTTTATGTGTACAAATTTTCTAAAAAAAATTATATTGTACATATAGATTTATACTTATATTTATACAATATCTTTGCTAGACAAAAATATTTGTTGCAATTATATAGGATATAAACAAAATAAAAATAATTTAATTTTGACAAAAAGTACAGTTTTTACAAAAAAAATATAGGCTAAATTACACAAAACTCCCCTGAACTTTGGGTCAATTGCATATAACTCCCCTGACATTTTAAAGTTGAAATCTAACCCTCTTAACCTTTCATTTCTTAACCATTAACATCATGCCGTTAAATGACCGTTATCTTTTTAAAGGAAATTGTCACGTCATATTATGAGATGACACGTGGCATCCTACATGGCATCTTGTGTAAATTACTAATTTCATAAAACATCCTTTAACTTTGAATAGTTGCAAATGACCCTCTAAACTTAGATTGTTTATAAATAATCCATTGACATTTCAAAATTTAAATTTTAACTCTTTTAAAATTTTGATTTATAATAAATAAACCATATGTGGCTACTTTAATCATTTTTATAACTTTATTAATTTTTTTACTATTATTTGTCAATTAAAATAGTTTTCTTATATGAAAAAACTAGAAGAATAATATTTAAAAAATATAAAAATAAAAATGTCATCATTTGTATAACATTTACTTATTTTCTTGTGTTAATTGAGTATTGATAGTATAAAAGTGTCATCATTTATGTTAAATATATTCTTTGGATGATTGAGCATTGATTGTTTAAAGAATACATTTTTGTTAGAGGATAGCTCTTGTCCTCATTAATGTAGTAATGTATTTTTTTTAATTAGAGGTTCAATGTTTATTTTGTATTTTCCTAAGTATCATTCTTCTAGTTTTTGCCATACAAAAGAACTATTTTCCTATTAATTTAAAAGTTTAAGTGATATTTTTTTTATCTTTTTTCCTATTAATTATCTTCTGCTCTATTATTCTTTCCCAGGTTCATTTTTTTAAGGGAAAAAAAGTTATTGACATTGGAGTGAAGATGAGAATATTAATATGCCGTCTCGTTCAATTGATTTACATTCTTAAACTTAGATTTTAATCCAGAGTTATTAAACCCGAACCGGCCGGAAAACGGTCCTGTTAAGGATTTTTTTAAAAAAAATTAATTTTTTTAAAAAAATCAATTTTTTTTATTTTTTCTTTAGAAATTTATATTGATAAGCCTAAAATATTCAATTTCTCACTGGCTTGACCCCGATTTAACTCTGATATGACCTACTGACCCTTGACCCAAAATTCTGATCGATTCAGTGATCATACCAGTTTAATTACCTTGTTTCAATCCATGTAAAGAAACCCAAGTGCTAAAGTAGTACGTAAAGAATGAATTATATTTTTCTCCAAAAAGAATCATACCTATATAGAACTTACTAAGCAAAGTCAAGAATATTTTGCGTAGCTTTCACATACGGAAAGACGACATGAGGCAACCTCGTCGTATAAACCCCAAACTTCTCAAATCTCAACACTATGTTTCCTTTTCTTCTGTTAATTAATTTCTTCTCATCTCGATCTGATCCTCAAAGGACGTAGTCGTCGTTCTGCCAGCGCCGGCGTCTTGAGCTCAAGAACACACCACAGGTACGTTGTGTGGTAGAAAAGAATAAATAATTGTTTCCGTTTAAACGTATACATACACTACTTAGCTTCTTTGATGAAAGAGATATTTTGAAAATAGACTTCATGTTTCAATGGTCTGGATATGTGGTACTTTATTACATCCTTAATATAAGACTCGGTTGACTCTTGTATTTTTTAAAATATTAAAGAAATTAAATAAATAATTTAATCATAGTACATATGATATATATTATTATATTATATATCATTATAAGTCAGATAAATTAATTTTATATAAAAATGATAAATTTAAAAAATTTAAAATAATTTATTTAATTTTCTTAATCTCTACAAAAAAATCAATCAAATCATGATTAAGGACTGGATGCGGTATATAACTATATATTTTTGGAAGGAAAATTTTAGAGAATTAGAATTTTGTATATGATCCGTGTTTAGGATGGATATATAAGAGGTTCTAACAGCACCAATTTGAGTTGAGATTAAAACATAATTTAAGTTAGATAATTTAAATTAACAGCCTGACCACAAGGGATCTGATTTTATCTTTTTTCCTCTTCTTTTCATTGATATTATCATTAGAACTGGGACTCGTTTGAAAATAGGTATATTTTTTTAACAAAATAATTATGTGTATTCTGTATGAATATCCTGCGTCAGATCTTTGATGCATAGGATACAATGTCCCTTTTTCTTTTTGATGTTTCATTTCCTTAATATTATTAATTGGATGAGTTTGTATAGCAATGTTTCTTTTAAACACAAAATGGTACTCCTTCGGCTTATATATTTTCTTCATGGTGGAGGGTGAGTGAATAATAATAATAATAATAATAATAATTCAATAATATAACATCTAATAATGGGAGAACTAAGAAAATTGTTGAAAATTTTAAATATCCTTTAATTTAAGTATATCTTACTAATATTGTACAGACTCATACTTGACATTAATGGCGACATCATCCTCATCCTCATCACCGACAACAAAAATGAGTTTGAAGCTTTTAGTTGACACAAAAGCTGAGAGATTTCTCTTCGCTGAAGCATCCAAAGACTTCATAGACTTCCTCTTCAACCTCCACCGTCTTCCTGTCGGCGCCGTCACGAATCTCCTAACCAAAAAAAACATGGTAGGTTCTTTAGGCAAAATCTATGAAAGCATTGAGAATCTCAGCAACACCTACCTACTTCATCAAAACCAAAACAAAGACATCTTGCTGAAGCCAAAAACCCTAATTCCTCCTAGCTTCCTCTTGCTATCAAATTATGATGCGAACATCAAAGAAGAAGAAATCGAGCCTCCCAATCTATACATGTGCAGGAATCGGTGTAGGTATTCTGTGACTTTCGATTTGAACACGACATGTTCGTACTGCAATTATGATATGAATAACTCTGTGACTTATACGGGGACGAATAAGATGAAAGTGAAAGATAATTATGGTGGTGGGGAAGGTGGATTTGTGAAGGACGTTGTGACGTATATGGTTATGGATGATCTTATGGTTCAACCTATGTCTACTATTTCGTGTATTGCTTTGCTCAACAAGTTCAACATCAAAGATGTTAGCTCACTACAAGAAATGGACGTTGAGTTTGGGGTACTTGAGGTAATTTTAATATATATGCATGGCTTTTCAGTAATTATCTTCTCATATATGTGTGTTGTGTGTGTTTGGTTTTTTTCCCTAGGGAACTTTCTGTTTTACTCTCAATTAGGTTTATGGGTAGGAAACTTGCATGCATACGTATTTTTGTCATCAAATTCCAATTCCTCCCTTGTACGCCCATATGTTTTGCCAAGAAACCCTAGACTACTCCTATCTTCTAAGAGATTTTCATTTTCATCTACCAATCATGTTTGAAACACAGTTAGATACTAAATATGAATATGTTTTTAAGTCAAAATTCAAACTTTAGTTTACATGAAAGGCTGGCATCTTCTACTAGACCTAACGTACACCCATTGGTTTAGGAAACCCTTTTCTACTAAACATAGCCTTAATTCCTGTTTTATTATGTTTTTAGCAACATTTGTTTTCCTTTTTATAATTATACATCACATTTTTCTTTTATTCTTATTGATATTGTTATATTACTACATATGAAGTGATGTTCATTTTTTCTTCGATTGAAAGTAATATAATAGTATATTTTTGTAAGTTGAATCTGTATTTGGCTCTTATTCGTCAGTTTATTACTTAATGTGGTGCTTTCTTCTTAACTGCCCTAATCAACCCTTATTTACTATATGTAGGCCATCGAATTGTTGAAGGCTTCTCTGCAGTGTAATAATGTTTTGACAAGTGTTTTCCGCAGCAATATCAAGCTTAAGAAGGAATCAAATATGATCCTTCATTAATTAATGCCATTATATATGTGTGTGTGTGTCAAATATCATTGTGTATTATTGACTCCATTAATTGTTCTTTGTCATGGATGTATATTTCTTAGCCCCCAATATTATACTTTGTGCTATGTTGTTATGTTTAATATAATCCTGTGTTTGCCACAAGAAGGAAAAAAAAAACCTCTATCCTACCATACATGTAAAATATTTGTTTAGATCCTAAATATAATATCTCAATATATACACTTTACCTCTCAAATTTATAATCTTTTCTCTAAGTCATCTGATTGAATATATCAAAGGGAGTTTCTATTAATGGGGGCACTAATTAAATATGATATTTTGAAGAAATCAGCACATTTGTTACAAATATAAATAATTGAAATCATTTCCTTAATAGTTCATAAATTAATTATTTAATTTCTATGTTTAGAACCACCAAAAAGTACTTAGCATGAGCTTCGAGAATGGGATGGAGGTTTTAGACAGGTGAAGCTACTCTGTGACTCATATGATGTGTTTCAGCTCAGTGGGTCGAGTGACTTGGAACGTTTTTGACTGATCTAGGCATTACTTTGACTTTTCTTAGCTTTGTTTTAGTTTGTTCTTGTCTTTACTTCCTCATGTATAAAAAAAAAAAAAGGTACTCGTACTTAACATTAGGCCCTCTATTGATCTCTTGTAAAATAAATTCACAAGTTATATTTAACTTGAACTTTAAAAAATGGTTAAAAATCATCAAGATACGCATCTTAAGAAAACATTTTACGGACAAATAATGTTTTCAAGATCAAAACCCTCGCCCTTCCTCTGGCAACATTGCGATAATTGGAATTTAATTTTCAAGATCAAAAGGATTGTTTCTGGAAGGCCTAGTATTTGTATCCGAATATACTTCAATCGGACAGATTTCTTTTATTTATTTTTTTTGGGGGGGGGGGAGTAATCGGACAGATTTCAATAATGGGCTATTACTCCTCCAATCAAATTGGGGACTTTCAAATTGCAGTTGATGGCCTTGAGAGATGCAATGGTCTTCATAATACCAACGTAGCGAAGGGGTTAGTTCCTTGTAACGTAGCGAACTAAGGTTCAAACCTCCATCGAGAGATGTTGTAAGACCTCATCTCATTAATGATATTAATCAGAGTAGTAATTGTGTAGCTCAGTGGGTACATAATGATAGCATAAAAATTGATATTATTGAAACAATGTGCTTGTTTATATACAGAAATTTCACATAGGGGTGTACAGGATAATAAAGACCTCAAAAGTAAATACAAGGTCGTCAGATAACCAATGCCTCCTCTCTTATTGGCCCGGAACCTCCAATTTCTAGAAATTATCGTTTTGCCCTTCGAGCCGCTATCTATTGTTGGAAACTTTATACATTTATGGAAAGAGTGAGATTCAGAGAATCTCAGTAGTAACATACTTTCAAACATATAAAATACGAACATAGATATGTTATGTCATGTCATGTCATGTAAGATGATCGAAACTATGTGTACACTTGCCCAATGCCAAACAACAAGTTTGCACCTTGGTCTACTTGGCGCCCCTATTGAATCCCTGACCACAACATGGAAGAATAGTGTGTCTAGGACACTAGATCATGTTATAGTGAATAAAATATACAACATAATAGGAATCACATAATATATGTAAGAAGAAGTTACTACATGGAACATGCATTTTCCTTGCCTGTCAATCGGTCCAGTTCGGTCTTCGGCTCGGGTTATAGGTATATCCTAAAATTACAAATTTAGGATAAATAAGTTATTATTTATTCATAACTCATGCTAAACCCAATGTGTTAGTTATCTGACTCAAAAATATAAAATTACCAAAATACCCTTGGGGACCCGGTCTACGCCCCTTTATACCCAGTCAAATTGTACTATTCTAAAAATCATGACCTGGACTAATCTTGCATAATTTCACATGTAGAATCCATTTTTGACCTCAAATTAGTCAAAATCATGTCCAAATTATAATTTTACCCTTGACAGCCCTTAACTTAAGGTTTTAAGGGTAGTTTAGTCATTTCACACTCTAGAGCTTTTCTCACTACGCAGTCTACATGAACCCTACAAAATTTTTCCTTCTAAACTTAGTGGAACCATCAAATTGATGAAATTCTAGACCAAACAGGATGAAAATTCCCTTGGACCAAATCTGAAAAATTAAGGAAAAGTATTGTTTCTTGATTTTAAATCCATAAACCTCCGTCTTTCCACCTCTAATCACATGTTTAATCACTTAAACACCTTTTCCCTATTATTATTAGAAATTAGGCAGTATAACCCCTTAGGGTTTAAGCTTCTCAAAATCACAAACCAAGCCAAAACAACCACAACAACAACAACAACCAAATATCATCAAGAATCAACAAAAGAAGCTAGGTTCTTAAGTTTACCTTGGAATTTCTTGTCTTTCTCTCTCTAAAACATCAATGTTCACTCTCTCCTCTCTCTTGATTTGTCTTGAAAAACATGGATTTCAAGGAGGAGGAGAGGTTAGGAGAGGTTGTAGAGTGATTAGAAGGCAAGAATCACCAAGTTTTGCAAGTTCTTACCTTGGTTTATGGTTTGAAACCCTAGCTTCTTCTTTCTTGTGTTCTTGAGCTTTTGAACTCTCTCTCTATATCTATCTTGGTTCAATTTGGATAAAATGAAGATGAAGATAAAGAGATTATGAAGGCTTAATTAAATCTCCTTTTGCTTTATACATGTGCTTGCTTGTGATAGGCTATCATTTTTTTTCCTTCTTGAATGAATATATTCACCAAGCAAATATATGTATATCCTTTCCAATTCCTTTTTGCTGACCGAAATATGGAAGGAATGAAGGGGATAATAACTTCTTCAAAATTTTGAATAACATAATTTAATGGCTAATTAGCATATGTCAATTTACTTGGTCAATAAAGTTCCTTCATGAATAAATTATGGCATAGTATTAATTCCATTTGACGTCAAGAGGGGCTGATGAAGAAGTCAAGGAATGCTTTTACAATATCTCTCATCTTGCATTTTAACTAAGATTACTTTTAGTTGCAATTGTTGACTAAATTATGTTAGATATGATTAGTTTTGATGATGTCAAATATAGATATCAGATATTGAGAGCAAAAAGTTTGCATAACATATTCATCTTCTTACATTGACTAACTACTATATTTAATATTGTATATCTTATAGATTAGTCAAGCAAAGCAAGAAAGAGATTAGAGAAACAAGCACTTGAAGGAATTAATGGGAATATCAAGATTCAAGCTCCTAGAAGAAATACAGGGAGTTTCTATGCTCAGAAGGGAACTCAAGTGGGACTATAGCAATTGGTACTATTTGGTACTGTAGCAGAGGCACTGTAGCATCGAGTTGTCACTGTAGCACTCGAGTTCAAAGAGTTCTCTATGCAATTTTTTGACAGAAACGCAGCTGTTGGAGTTGCCCAAGTTGAGAACTCAAGTTGGCACTGTTCAAAACTGAAAATAGGTGAGAACTCGAGTTAGGACTTTAAACTCAAGTTGGGATTGAAGCACACTCGAGTTTGTCATCAGAACTTCAAGATCGGGCCTCAAAATCTGAAGAGAACTCAAGTTTGGAACTCAGAACTCGAGTTCTGGATGACTCTGTTCATCCCTATTTTACGTTCAGCTTGAGTGAGCTTCAGTAATTCGACCATATCTCCCAAACCAAAACTCCGATTGAGATTAAACTAGTGGCATATGAAAATAGACTTCTAATGCGTCATTGTGACACCAGAACCAACATCAAACAAGATATGATGAAGTAGATATGAATGTTTGAAATTAAACTTGAAATCGCCGTAATATTCCAGACATGGTTTAGTATTTTGGACATATCTCCCACATGATACGTTCAATTAAGATAAAACTAGTGCCATATGAAAGAGACTCAATGATCTTTCCATGCATATATAATATGTCAAATTTAGAGTCATATTCAATGCAGTATGGCTTCTAGAATTCAGTGCACGAAAATACATACACTGTCTATACTCATTGGATCATAACTTGGACAATACAATGAGTTTGGAGCTGATTCCTTTTGCATTAGAATGCAGATGACGAGAGTTTTCTAATGATCAATCATTTACCATATTTGGAGTAAAAAATGAGTGGATCATGCTTTGAGTCCACTGTTCACACTCCCGTAAGCATGTTCCAAAAATCTGATATGCACTCGAGTCATGAGAGTTCTAGAGTGAGAGTTTGTTCCAGAGATGTACCAAGATTAGTTGATATGAAGTGTACTCGAGTTTAGAGGCAAGCACTCAAAATTCGTAACTGACTTGTACTCGAGTCATGGAAGTTTTGAGGCGAGAGTTTGTACTAGAGAAATTTGCAACCGTGAAGAAAAGGAAGTGCACTTGAGTTCTCCGTAATGCACTCGATTTCTTCATATCACTGCACTCGAGTTCAGAGAGTGTTGGCATGTGAGTTTGTTCCAAAGAAAGCTAGATGCTGAAGAGGTGAAGTGCACTCAAGTCCAGAAGCTTGCACTCAAGTTTAGGTCCCTTGCAAACTCGAGTTTGTCTTTGCACTCTCGAGAGTTCTTATTAAAAATAATGGCAGAACGGTGAAAAATGATATGCACTCGAGTTCTCCCATAAGCACTCGAGTTCTTACATGTTTTACACTTGAGTTAGAGCTACTAAACTCGAGTCCATGAGTTGACAGAAGCTAAATGATTTCCAGCGATCGATCCGAACAAGTTTAAATGTTATCCAATGATTATGATTTCACTTGTTATCACTCTTAGACTTGGTTTAATGTTTGTTCCAAGTATAAGACAGGTTTGCAACGTTCGGATAGACAAAACGCATAAAGAAGTCAAAAACGCCGACACAACGAAATGGACAACTATCACTACACATGGTCCAACAAGCTTCACAAGAATCTGCCACACGCTCTAACAGCTAGAAAAGAATTCAAATGCCCATACCACTCCACAACAGATACTCTGCCAATGTTCATCTACAGAACATCTACAAGAGGACTTTTAAAGACGAATAGAGAACAACGACGACAATGAATCATGGGCAGAAACAAATAACTCAATGAACGTGCAAAAACAACGGTATGAATTATCTGTCAGAAGCATGATCAGATTACAGCAGGTAAATGTTTGAATATTCCGACGGTTCTCAGCACATCTCTTATATAAACCGAAGCATTCAAACAAGAAGAGGAGATGAAGCGACAGCAACCAAACACACGAGCAATGAGAACCTAACTGCCAATATGCTAATACTATAAGTCGTCCGCCACACATACTCTCTGTTCTTATTAGTTTACAATATCATGTATAATTGAGAGTAAGAATATTTGTATTGTACTTCAGTGAGTATTTATCTACTCTGTGAGAGAGTCTATAAACACTTCATCTATACTTCTGTATTGATCTCAAGGTAAAGGAACCTTGAGAGGGTTGGATTCCTTACTAGGGAAGCTGTAGAGAGAATTTCCGGCTAGACTTTCTGCTCGTAAGACTTGCACGGGTAAGCAGGAGAGAAAGGTCTTCGGGATTACTCTACTCGTAAGACTTGTCGTAAGAGGGAGTGAACCTTACAGTGTGTGAGGGAGAGTAACTCCGTAGTAGGCTACACAAGTGCCCGATTAAACTTGTGGGTTGTAGTGGCTTTTCTTGTGCCCGGTTAAACAAGAAGATAGTAGATTGAAAATCTCAGGAGGAGCCTGGGGACTAGACGTAGATCATCGTGGATTGGACCGAACCAGGATAAATCACAGTTTGCATATTCTCTTCCCTGAGCTTTTACATTTCCAACATATAAGATTTACATAACTGTTTATGATTTTATACTTCCATATATATTAATTTGATAAGCTGCAAAAAGATTTTAAAAGATCATACTTTATTATCGTACACCCAATTCACCCCCCTCTTGGGTGTCAGCCAGTTCTAACAAATTCATCACCTCTTGAATTATTTTGGACTAAGTAATTAAATTCATTTTTCTCCTTGCTAGCTGACTGAATTGCTCCCTAAGAAAAGGGGAAAATATCATCTTCTTGCTTTATTGGTCAAATGACCATTTTGCCCTTACATTGTTTTATGTGATTTTCGCACTTAATGCAAAACTAGGCAGAATTTTCATCATACTTTGAAAATTCATATCTAATTGTACAAATGTCCAATTAGGGTGTTTCCAAAGGCTATATGACCCTTATTAAGTATAGTTTTAAGAAAAAATAAAATATTTGGCCAATTAAAAGCTCAACATTCCTAGAATTATTGTTTTTGGACGTTGCCTCTGAAATTATCCAGTTTTACTGAGTTAAATTCAAAAATACATAACTCCTTGTGTATAGCTCCAAATAATCCATATAACCTATCAAATTAAATCTTGATAAGTCTACTTTCACTATGGAAAGTGTCAAAATTTTTGGACATCATTTCCATATTTAAAAATGTCATACAATCATGACTGTCATGTGGAGAAACATACTGGCAGCAAATTTCATTTGTGTTCCCAACATAGTCTTATTGTGTGACCACTCATTGCCTTATTTTGTCACTTAATATGCTCTTTAATGCACCATTTTATTTCCTTTTGATGCCACCAAAGGTATAAAGAATTGTAGGGAATAAAATTATGCTTTCCTAGGACACTTGTTAAACCAGGGTTTAGCAGTTCACTTGTTTCAGGCTTATTTTCAAGCCTCTATCCCAAAATTTGAGATGTTATATATGTGCCTACATTTAGTACTTGACAATACCTTAAATAAGATTAGGTCCAATAGAAGGATCCATGTGTCTAGCAAAAATAGAAAAGAAAAAAAGAAATAGCCACAGTCATTTCCCTTACTTTGTCAACTTGTAAAGAAATCACATGTTAAAATTATAATTCATCTAGGATAGTGACATGGTACCTTTCATACCTACTACAAGTGTATGTAACATGTTACAGCCTTTGCAAGATTTTCTTTTTCTTTTAATGCAAAATTACCATTTCATGGAAAAAAGGAAAAATTTTAGGGACAAATCTAGAACAACACTGATAGAAGGAAAATACAAAAGAAAGAAAGGGGTCTGATCGAACTACCCAAATCAGCGTCATGTTTTATTGCTTCAAATGAGATTAATTAGATCTCTTATGGAATTAATTATAGAAAATTAATTTCCAATATTTTTCTCATCACACACACACACATATGTCCATATGCGTGCGTGCGTGTGTGTTTGCATTGTGTCTGCATACAAAATGAAGATAGATGTGTTGGAAATTAATATATGTTGTGAATCAATAAAGCAGATCAAAAATTGGCCTGAGTTGTGCCAAGCCTCGAAGAAGCCCATGATGAAGTGGGCCCTAGAACATGTTGTGTATCACAAAAGCATACCAGAAGAAGGCCATGATGAAGTTTACTATGAACGTTGGAACCTGAAAGAATGGTTAAGCTAAGTTGATTCCTGACTCAGGAACATGTTAAGTCAAAGTTTGGTACTTGATAAATTATCTTCCATACTTACACCTCATAATCCAGCATAAATTTTTAAATTTATAAATTTTAAATAATAAACTTATTTCCAAACAGGATAATGGTTAGAAAATTATTCTTGTTTTGAGTTTTCTATATATTAAAATTAAGACTTATAACTAAAAATATTTAAAAAAATGCAAAACTAAATATGCTTGGTATTTTGAAATTAAACCATTAGGCCTTTAGTCATACAATTATTGAGATAGTTCATGAGTGCACCCCCAAGAGTATCACATATAAAAGTAGCTTACTAGCTAGCCATTTAGATAATTAAGTGCCTAAAACTAGCACTTGCAATATTTATGTTAGCATCAAGCATGCTTAGTTGCAATGTTGTGTTATTCAACGACCTGGACACACACACATCATATGACAGGATATCAAATTTTTAACTCACTGTTTTTTTTTTACAAGCACATGTATTCTTCTATTAAAAACAATCATGATTAAGGTATTGTAAGACACTAAATATAAGCATCTCTCCCAACGAAGAATTGAACCTTGATTTGCTAAGCTGTGACTTAATCCCATAGGTAATCTTTAAGGCTCTTTTTTCTCTCATCCTTCTGTTAGGATTTCATTTCACATACACATTCAAAAATGATAAAGGCATTCACTTTCTTTCTTTAGTCAGAGCCTAATAGCCAACCTTACAATTATATCGTTGATAAGCCCCTTTGTGCCTAATTGATTATTTCTTTGTTCTCAATCCATTAACATTTGTTTTAATGATATATCAAGTGTTTTTACCTAATTCGGAAGATTAGCAGAGAGTTTGAAATGTTTGTGAAATGAGTTTTTGACAAGTGTGGGGTGTATATATCATCAACCTTAGAGTTGTAGAAGTTATGCAAAAAAAAAATAAAAAATAGAAAATAGAAAAAAAAAGACATTGAGTATTCGAATTAAAATTGTAATGAGATAAATTTATTCATAAGTTGGCCTATTTTTTAATTACTCTATTAATTTCTTAAATGTAGCCCTCCATATCACGTTTTACATTCATTTTACCTTAACCTCATTACAACCATCAATAAATCCTTTTGATTTGAATTATGCATGTGAATTAGTTAATAGAGATTGAGATTTTTAGCAAGCTTATGGTAGTGCAATTTTTTCGGTTGAATTTGAGCAAAACACTTACCCTTAAACACTTGAGAGATTGAAGGAATGTGTTACAATTACAAATTCAGTTCATTCATTTTCAAATAAAGTTACCAATTTATATTTTTGTTGATTCATGAATGTTATGATCTCTTTATTCTTTAATTGTGTTCTTGCTCATGACTTAACATTTCTAATTTTGTTGGAAGCCTATGTAGTAAGAACTTATTAGTTACTCCTTGTTGTTTGGGGACGTCTAAAAGCTAAGTGTGGGGGAATTTGATAAGTAAAATATTTTCATATTTATTTTCTCTTATATGATGATTTTTTAGATGATATTTGAGCTTAATTTAATGAATTTGGGTGAAATTAATAAATAAATAAATAAATAATAATTTTGGCATAAAATAGAATTTATAGAAAAATACTAAATTTTAACCTTATTTTAGTTTTCACGCAATATCTTGAGCTCTAAATGTCTTATTGGGATGTTCTTTATATGGTTAAAAATTTAAGAAAAAATCTTACGACTTTTATGTTGAGATCAAAACCCAATTTTGCCTTCAAGAGTTTCTAATTTTGCTTAGAATTTGAGAATATGAATTTATCTAAGTCTAACTTTTGCCTACTAATTTGACCATAACTTGATATACAAATGTTGAAATGAGGAGCTCTTGCATGCGTTTTCAAGCTTAAGATCCATATCTACAACTTTCATAAAGATAAAAATGTGAGAATTGACCATTTTGACTATTAAAATTCAACTGCAATCAAGAAGCATGGTTGCCATAAGGTCAACATTGGTGGCTTAAAGTCAAAGATTCATACCTAACAAGTGGAAATCTTTGCACCCCATTCATCTATAAATAGATTAGTGTAAGACACAAGGAGACACACAATCTTAGAGTTCAATTTCATGTATTGTATTATTTCTTGCATGCCTCCTTCTTAGCAGGCTTAGGTAGTCTTCCTTCATGGATGGTATAGGTTGTCACCTACATAAAAGGTTTTACCTCCTATAAGTAATGCTAGATTTTTCTATTTTCATGAATCTTGTAGTTGTATCTTTATGTTTTAGAATTTAATAATTAAGTTTTATGCAATGTTATGAAGTTTTCAATTTATTTTGGTTTTGTTTTTAATTTCATCATAAGCTAAATTTTCATTTTCCTAGTGTGATGATGAAGCTTCCTAATGATGGATTGAATTTTAACTTATAAAATCTAATTTTAATTTTTCCTTTATGATTAAGGTTAGATTATTGTTCTTAATGCTTTCAATTGATTGCCCGTCTTTTGAATGATTTCAATATGTATGTTGAGACTGAAAAGAGATGCATATGTGTCGATTCTATAATCAAAACCATAACTTACATATGAAATAAGAATATATTCATATGGGTTGTGTAGTCTTAATGAGTTATATCTTATTGCATGATTAATTGTTTGAATTCATATAGAGATATATTGGATTAGCAATTAATTATAGAATTGTTTGACCTTAAAAGAGGCTAGTAATTAAATTAGCGAAACTCGGCTATAATCATGTGAATAAATTGGACTAGAATATATAGCTGATTCAATCAAAAATTGCAAAGTGAAATATGATCCCTAGAGTTTTTTCTCATATTTTTTTTCATATCAATTGCATTCATATTTAATCATTTTTATTTTATAATCTCAATCACCAACTAATCAATCTACTAAATAGTATTAAGATTACCAATTTTGGTACTTAGTGATCAATCCTCGTGGGAACTATTCTTTACTCACTTCTATATTACTTGTTTACGACAGTGCACACTTGCACTTTTTAATAAACCATTTATACGAGTAACATTAATTATTTAAATATCTTCATTTAATCCTGTTTAATTAGGGTGTTTAATTTCTCTTTCTGGCAGGGCATTAAACTCTTGAAGGGCTCGCTACAGGAGTTGGCTTCTCTTCTCTATCCCTTCCCATCCTTTTCCCTCCTTTTACCTTTTTCACCTTTAGATTAAGATCTCAACGGTCCAGATTTATCATATTATAAAAATATTATTATAATTTTACCTAAAAGATACAAAAATAATCACTACTACAAATAAATATAGTTGTTGCACTTATTTTAATATTATTTGCAGCACTTGACAAGCGCCACATAGCCTAACGCCACTAAAATAAGCTATGACGCTACCCACAAGCGCTACATCATGTATATATATTTTTTTGTTTAAATACCTCCAAGGGTGGCCCTTCCTAAAGGAAGCGCCACCGTATGCTTTCTTTCTTTCTTTTTCTTTTTTGAATTTAACCTAGAGTGGTGCTTCCTCGATCCTAGACCATATTTTTTAAAAAAATAATTTTTTTATATTTTTCTTTTAAAACCCTATAATTATAGCTATAGTGCCCGAAATTTAGAAAATATGGAGCCGCCACCAAAATTTTGAAAAATGATGATTTTAGAAACCTTTTTTCTTTAAAGAAAACCAGATAAGGTTCGGAAGTTGATTTTGCATGGGGAAGGTGTCAGGCACCCCACAACACCCATTCATAAGACTAGTTACCCTAAGTTAACTATTTAAAAATAAATATGACCTGTGATTTTATTATAATTACTCAAAGAAGAAAAGAGATTAAGAAAATATTTACCAAAAAAAGAAAGAAATAAAGAAATAAAATATTTACAAAAATAAAAAAAGAATTAATTAATAAGGGATAAATTATTTATTTATAAAGTTAGACTTGATCTAGGAAGAGAGCTTAGGGCCTACGTACCTTTTAAAGAGATCAAAGCCCACGTAGTTCGGGGTAGAAATGCGTGTCACTTTTGTTTATGTTTTTTAAGAAAAAATTTCCTTTAATTTATTTGAGAAAATGATTTTTTATTTTTTTGGTATTTTTATTTTATAAAAAAAACTCTTCTATTTTTTTTATTGAATAAAAGAAATGTTTCTGGAAGGCTCTTGGAGTAAACTTCCTGAGGAGATTTCCATAATCTCACATGGAAGAATAATAGCTTTACCTGAGGATGGTCTAAAAACCTCACACGGAAAAAATCCCTTTTAAAATCAATTTAATTTATTTTGATAAAAAGAGAAGCTTTCTTCTTTGTTATTTTTATTTATGAAAATGGGTCAAAAACATTTTTTTTCCTTTTTATAAAGACAACTTATGTTAGAGGGAGAGATGAAAAGAACAAATAGGTAATACGCACCCAAGTAATGAATGAATGATACTTACCTTATTCTGACCCAAGTAACACGAATATCATTGGATATATCCTTGCAATATCAACAAGAAGAGAGCAGCATAAATATTGTTGGAGTAGTGGAGTGAAAGAAATAAAAAGAAAGAGAGATGAGTTTTACAATCACGTGAGACAAAAGATTAAATAGAAAAAATAAGGAAAAGGAAAAAAGAATAGAGATGAAAGATATAAGGAGAAAAATAGGGGGAAAGATAAAATGATCTAAAACATATTGGATTCACCATTTAGTCATTGATTTTTAAACTTGCATATGTGATAATCATCACAAAAGTATAGGCTTTCCTTGGTTTTTTTTTTTAAAAAAAAAGAGATAAGAAAAAGGAAATAAAAGAGAGAAGAAAAATGAAACACAATAAGAAGATGAATTAATCCTCATTATATTAGATTCCTCCCTTTAGCTATTGGTGTTTAAGCATCACATATGTGACAACAACCATAAGAGCGTAGGTTTTCCTTGGGTGTATAATGAAAAACAAGATAAAAAAAGATGAATAATAGACTTCACTCTCCTCCTTTCTTTTTGTCTTTGCTCTCTCTATTTTCTTTTTGTCTTTGTTCTCTCCTTTTTTTTTTTTTTTGTCTTCTGCTTCAACCCTTGCTCCCCTATTTATAATCTCAAGGTAGGGTTTTCTTCATAAATGCTTATTCTTTTTTGAATTTTCATTTTTAAAATTTTTTTTGTATTTTATGTTAATAAAACTACCTAACTTGACCCAATCACCATCAATTGGAGATTTTTTTTAATTTTAATTTTTTGTATTTTCTATTAATAAAACTTCGTAGTTTGACCTAATCACCATCAATGAAAGCATTTATTTTTCTATTATTTTTCCCAAAAGTAATTTTTTAATTTAAACCTATCAACATAAATAAGAGATTTTTTTATTTTTTATTTCTGTTTTTTATTTATTTTTTATATTTTTCTTACAAGAAATTTCCTAATTTAAACCTATCAACATGAATGAGAAATTTTTTTTTATATATTTTTTTATTTTCCCTTAATGACAATACCAATTTGGACACCAATTATCATCAATAAAAAGACCTTTTTCTATTTTATTTTTTTATTTTCGTTTTTTATTTTATCTTTATTTTCCCTTTAATGATGATTGCCAATTTAGACACCGATCGTCATTAATGAAAGGATTTTCATTTGTTTTTTATTTTTTATTATTTTTATTATTTTTGAGTTGGCCCCGGACAACATAGAGTGTTTACAATAGTTAATAATATATTTTAAACACATTTCCATATCTCTACAACAAAATGAAGAAAAGCAAACCACAATCAAATAACTCCAAAATGATGTAAATTAACAAATATAATTAACAAAATCACTACTAAGTAAAATACAAGTGTTAAAAATAAATAATTATTTTATTTATGCAACTCATCAATGTTAACAATTACTACAACAACCAAAAATTATAACTACTACATATCTTCACATACAACATATATATAATAATATTTAATTTTATCTTATTTATTTTTCGGCATATAAAAATGAGAATAATTTTTTTAGATTTCATAATAAATTAAATATAAAATATATTAAGAAAATTAAACTATTAACTACTAATAAAATTATATTTATAAGCTCAAAAATTAAAAAAAACTTATAGCATATAGGAAGCTTGAATAGAGTGAGATAAAACATCAAGTACAACACCTGAAAAAATAATTAATAAAGGAAAAAGAGAAAGATAATGCATAGATGTTTAAAAAAGGTGGTTAAAAAGACAATGTATTGTACGTAGCTTCAAAATGTATAAAAAAAATGAGTGGGTACGACTTACAGGACAAAATGAAACTATAAGGAGAATGAAATAAAACCAAGAAGGAGAAAGAGTGGGGTCAGTTTAGTACGAGAAATGGGACAAAAGAAATGAGGAAGAAGTGCCGAAAATAAAAGAGGAGGAGGAGAAAATGTGAGAAGTGATAGAACAAAGAAATGAGGGAAGTGCAGATCGAAATGGGGACGATGATGAGTAATAAAAAGAGGAGAAGGAGTAAATGTGGGAACTAAAAGAATAAAGGTGATGACACGTGTTGGATGAAGAGTGGATACTAAAAGGATAAAGGTGATGGAAGCAAATTGCAGGAGAGAGAATGGTTTGAATTTAAAAATAATAATAATAATTTGTGTAGCGCTTGCTAGGCTAAGTGCCACACAAAGTACGTAGCAGTTGTGAAACTTCCTTAAGTAAGTGCCACAGTTGCTACTTCAATTTTTATTTTTTTTTAAAAAAACTGAGAAAGCGTCACTTAAGGTCACTAGGAAGCTGTGGTGCTTCTTTGAGGAAGTGTCACCTAAAGTGTTTTTTTAAAATAAAATTTAAAAAAAATCTAAAAGAAGCTGTAAAGAAGTGCCACAAAAGGTGCGTCACTAATTTCTATTTTTGTAGTAGTGAATTTTGTTGATACCAGATGCAAAATAAATTAAAACTGTTAAAATTATTTTTGTATCTTTAAGATAAAATTATAATAATATTTTTATAATATGATAAATCTGAACCGTTGAGATCTTAATCTAAAGGTGAAAAAAGGAAAAGGATGAGAACGGGTAGAGGAGAGAAGCCAAGTCCCTCACTACAATGTAAGAATGTCTTGACAAGTGTTTTCCTGAAGAATGTACAAGGGAGAATGAGGATGCAAGTTCAAAGCGTGGAAACATGCACATGAAGTCTTATTTAGCGTCTTTTTGTTAATTTGCATTACAAGCTAGATAAAGATTGAAATTTTTTTAAACAAAAGAAAAAAAGATTGAAATTTTAAAAAGTTTTCACGATATCTACATCTTTGATTATGTTTGAGGATGCCCCGGTGAAATCCACCAAGAACTTGTAATATTCCCCAAGGGTAAAGGTTGCTTGGAACCAACACAAAACTATTTGTTAGACTACTCTTGTTTTCTTTTGTTGTGTTTTGTTCTTTTAGATAGGATATAGTAATTCTGCTTTGCCTTTTGGCAGTGAGAAAGTATATAAGCCTGCCCTACCTTCTGATTCCATTCGTTCTTATTCACAAGTAACTATCAAACACCCCTGCGTGGAATGTGCTTTCTCCATGTTTTCCCGTTCAATATTAGTGTATGTTTCGATTAGTCTTTAGAGAATAGTTTTTTATAATTTACAAGATAAGTATTTGAGGGGAGTTTTATCTCGATTTACAAAAATTTTTTTTAAAACTACAGTTTTAATTAACTCCCTTTTTTGAAAAAAAGGTTATATTATTTTATTTTTTGATATGGTTATGTGGCTGATTAAATTCAAGTATTATCAGGTTCAATTGTGAATATTTCTCCTAAAGATATTTCTGCATTCACATAAACTTAAATTCGACACCTCGTATTTAAGCAATCAAAGCCCCTTCCAAAAGCATCAATGTCAGGTGGTATATTATTTAAAATTTGTAAATGGAATGGTTATTACAAATTGTAAAGTTAAAAATATGTACAAATTAATGTGCTAGGGTATTCAAATTTAAATCAACCACTTAAAAGAATAGCAATACTTTTTGAGATGACATCTATCTTAATAAATGAAATATATACTAAAAGTCTTGTAACCTAATGGCATGAATGCTTGATAAGAGGTTGTGGGTTTGATCTCACATGTAACTCAAGTCATGTCCTTATAACTAAATAAAATAAATGAAAAATATAAATAATTAGTTAAAAGTGAAGTGATTTTCTGTTCATATATTATATAATTGATGATTATATTGGCGACATAAAACTAAATAATTATAAATATAAATAATACACATTCTACCGGTGGTTTTTTTTCTACTTTTATTAGTATGAAAATACTTTGAGAAACATGGTTGCGAAACTAAAAGCGTTTATGCACGTAAATCAAGATAACACTCATCTAACATACTTACTCCGTATATCATAAATTACGATTGAAAAATTGTTATTGAAGACTGCAATCGCTATTCCAAACAAACACCAACTCTCCTCCAAGATTTTGTTTGTTTGACTTTTAGTTGTGATTTCAAAAATGTGGTTATATGTGTGCACGCACACCTTAATTTACCCATTCAACGAAGAGGCTGCAACACACAATCTCATATGTTTAAGGCTTAAGAGAGGTGTCTAGTATTATTGGGTTACAACCAAAACATCCTTGAGAGAGTGACTCTAATTAGGCTTAAATCAAACATAATTAAGTAGCCATATAAAAAGGTAATTATTGAGTTACAACCCAGGTTTTGAAACCCATACCGGACCAGATCGGCCGGTCCGGCCAGGTAATTTTTTACTTTTTAAAAAAATTAATTTTTTAATTTTTTTAGAATTTCATATTAATAAGATTAAAATATTCATTTTTTTACTGATTTGGCCCCGTTTTAACTCCGATCTGATCTACTGACTCTTGACCCAGTATTCCGATTTGTTCAATGATCGATCCGGATTTCAGAATATTAGTTACAACACCCTTGAGTCCTTCACCACAAGTAATTAATTACCCTCTAGTTTTGCAAATAAATATTTATTGTTATAAATATTTTCATATTTAGTGTGGATATCTATAACCTTCCAAAAGTATTTTTGATGTTCTCCAATTAAAACTATATAACCTATAAATAAATGGCCTCTTGGGTGTTTCTTATGATTAATACACATAAATAGGGACAAGTGTCCATATAATTTCATACACCTCTTTTAAAGATTCCAATCTAAAAAAAGAATTGATATCTTGTACTTCTGTTGTATCAATTATCATTTTAATGATCAACTTATCCCATAATGATATATATGCTACCTAGTATTGTCATAATATCAGCCAATTTCATTCTTTTAACTAACTGAGGAAGAATTTGCAAATTGATAAAACCCGGGGGATGAATTTTCCATCTCTAAGGGGCTGTTTGGTATGAAGGATTTGGAGGGAATGGGAGGGGAGGGAAAATTTTTATAACTTGAATTTAAAAAAATTGAAGAAGTGGGGTTAGAAGTTTTTAGTTAATTTTTTTTACTTTTTTATTTTACATCTTATCTTTATTAAAATTTTATAACCCCACTTCTCCAATTTTTTAAAATCTAACTCATAAAAATTTTCTCTCCCCTCCCTTCCCCTCTATTTCCCTCCTGCCAAACAGACCCTAAGGAAAACCATTCTGGTCCCTATTAGAAAATTCTCCCATGTAATATATTTCACAATTATGTAAATTTATTCCCTCATGTAACTCTTGAAATGTAACTTAAGTGCCTATAAATAGTACACATGTACCAAGGGATTGTAAGCTTAACATGAATGTGAATCACCTCATATTTCTCCTCTTATTTTATTTTATCTTCTCCATCTGTCTCACCTTCAATCTCTTGTATGTTTCTTATTTTCATAACACTTTATCAATATTAGTTCATTTTAAAAGGCCTATAATCTAATTTTTTATTTCTTCTACTCTGTTTATTGTATACAATGATATTTTATATTAGCTTTCCTTAAGCCAATTATTCTTTTTACCCAATTTCTATGTGAAACTTAATTTTCTATACATTTATCATATATTGCGTTTTATGTTTTTTATTATGGTGTTGTTTCTATACATTTTAATTCTGTTATTTCCTCATTGTGATATTACGTTGCTTGTTATTTTCCAATTCTTCTCATTATGTGGTCTGTTATCTATATGTATTATGTTGTTTATCTCTTGTTATGTTATTTTATATTATTTGTTCTTTACTTTATTTTACCTTTCTACTTTTATGTTATTGTTGTTCTATATATATGTATGTATATATAAAATGGTGGTTAATATCTATCTATCTATTTATATTATTGTTTTATACCTACCATTGTATTATATATGATTACACAATGTGATTCATATATCAGTTTATTTGTTGTTTATATTTGATTATAAATTTAAATTTACTTACTTTATTTTGTTATAGTATTATTTTAATTTTATTTAATTTTCATGATTATGTGATTAGATGACTAAAAGCCATATCACTTTTATAATATTCATGATTATGTAATTAAATGACCAGAAATCATATCACTTTTGTAATAATTCTTTATATAAAAGAATACTATGGGTTCTAGTAAATGGCATGACAAGAAAAATTATAACACTTTAATGATCTAATTGTTATAAATATCAAATAAATAAAAATGATGTTATAAAATTTAAATAAATAGAAGATATAATATTGAAGAGTAAAAAAGTTTAATTAAAAACTTTTAGCCATATTTTTTCAATTTTTTAAAATTCAACCCATTAAAATTTTCTTAAATATCCCATTCATTCCATTTCCCGCATGTGGAACAGAGGCCTTCCTCTAATTGAATGACTTGGCATTGGCTGCCTTGATGACATTGCATGCCACCTAGACGTAATGTATGATCACATAACCTAATTTTAAAATATCCCCATTTTTCAGAAGGTAGATATATTCTAGAAAACCAGAGGAATATACACACACACATAAATAGATATACTAATTAATCTAGGACTCTATATCATGCCACTTGTCTTCATTTAAGAATTTTTCAAGTCACTTAAACTTTTGTTTTTTTAGTAAAAAAATTTTTAGGTGGATTGTATTTTGGAAGTTTATCAAAGTCGAGACATGGCTCCAAATTCAAAGAATATTTATAGAGTTACCAACAAAATCACTTAAACTTTACTTTTGATAATGCTTTTTTTTTTTTTTTTTTTGCCATGATTGATAATGCTTTTCTATCTTAAATTGGGCGCCGTCCAAAAGCTTGTATTACTATTCATGTCCTCGGCCTCCCATGTAACACGCAATTGGGCCTAAATATGAATGATTAGGGCCTAATTTACCTCATTTAGGGGTATAATTCTATTTTGTATTGCTAAGAAAATTATATACTTGTGGTTTGGGCCTTCAATAGGGTGATTCCAAACTCATGACCTTTTTTTTTTATTTTGGTAAGCAACACATGAGCTTCTTCAATATAAATATTTCTTCTTTTTTTGCCATAATGTAAATATTTCCTCTAATGCGTGCTTTCCTCTACATGAATGACTTGGCATTATATGACTTGATGACATGGCATGCCACTTAGGACGTCACGAATGATAACATCACCCAGTTTTAAAATAAAAGAGGCATATCCATTTTTAGAAGGTAGATATATTCTAGAAAAATTACTCACATGTCGAATTAAGAAATTAAATACAGAGAAATCCAAAAGAATTCATATATACATGTTAAACTTGCATATTCACAAGTTAAGTTTAATAATTTATATTTACAATTCAAACTTCTATATTTATAAGTCAAGTTGCGTTGTTTAAGAGTCAAATTTTTGTAAGAAATTGAATAATTTAAATTACATTAGCACCAGTGTGGGGGGAAAATAAGATAGGGTCATAAATTAAGAAGTAGGGTGATAGATATTTGAAGTAGCTAGGGTGGTCCTATAATCACGCCGAACAGAAGCATCATTGTTTGTTGCTTTCAGTTGTCATTGTGCATTTCATTTAAGAATGAGAGGGACCCTTAACATATCACCCTTTCACATATATTCCATCCTTTCCATATTTTTTTTAAAAAAAATTATTAAAAATTTCTGTTTAGAAATTTTATTTATAAAAAAATCTAATACATTTATACATGAAAAATATCAGTACTCTGCAAATTTTGTAGGTACAAAATACTGATATTTTGACTTAAGTTTTTCTTTTTTTACCAATAAAATTTCTAAACAATCACCTGTCACCAATTTTCCCTATTTTTCTTTTTATATTTTGGGTCCCAACTAATCCCATCAACTTCAAGTATATTTTCCTTCTATTTGCACTCTACATATATTTCTCACCAATAATGAACTTTTCCAACATATCCATGTTCTCTAGGTTCTAGATACTAGCTGCCTTAATAATTACGCACATTATATTCTCAATTTGCATAATCATTAATATAGATCTTTGTGTTTACATAGAGTATAAGAGAATATCATTATTCATCATTTAATTAGTATAATTTTCTATCATTTTTATATAATATACAATACCCTTTCTTGTTAATAACTTTACATATATTAAGAAATTCATTTAAAATTAATTTAAGCTTTTAAAATTTTAAAATTATCATACATAGAATTTATTATTTAAAAGAGATTGCTCAACTAGTTCAAAAGTTCAAGTTAAGTAGAGAATATCAAAATAATGAATACTTTTAAGAAAATAGCTTTTCAGACAAAAAAAATTATTATATTAGTAATTTTAAAGAAAAGCATCTTATAAGTAAGATGGAAGGCATAATCTAGGCCCAACAAGAGTTGGGTCTAGTGAGAGCGGCTACCCTTATAAGTTACATGGATACGTTGAAAAAAAGGTATTTAGTAACCCACGTTGCATCAAATAGGATTATCTACGGTAAGAAAATATTTTGGAAAAATTTCACTGCAATCTCTTTATAGTCATTTAATATCAGATACCCCTAAAAAAATTTTAAAATTTTATTACATCTCTTAGAAATAAACTGATATTAAATTTTTTGACTGAAAAAATATTTATACCCTTATCTAATATATGACTGAGATAATCTTATAAATTTCTATATGTATTTCGTAAATATACATATTTAACTTATAAATTCTCACATATTTTTTTATAAATAGCATATATTATTATAAATATGCTCATTATCTTGTATATGTACAAAATTTTTATATAATTTTACTTATAATTTCCCGACCCCATCTCAAAAACCACAACCCACAAACCCTCAGGCGAGCGAGCAAATGGAAGCACGGAGGCGGTACGCTGAAATGTTCCCAAATATCTTTGCCTAAAGAAAACAGGCCGAAAGAAACGTTTTATTATTATTATTATTATTATTATTATTTGAGGTCTGTGTAAGGCTGATAGAGGAAAGGATGGTTGAGATTCCAAAAAGAAAATGGGAGTGCTTTATTCTCTCATGACAACCAAACAGAACACACCGAAATTGACAATACGACAGAGAAGCAAAAACAAGATAAAGATTCTGTGATTAAAATCTTAATTCAGATTTTTAAGGTTAATATTTTTGGGACCTTAACAGACGAATGTCGTGTCAGGGGCAGGGTGGAATGATAAATAAAAAAAATTCCCGATTTAAAATATTATAATTGGGATGCCCATGTGATGAGTGAGGCTGTTTGTCTTGTATTAAACTAATAAACTATTTTCTTAACAAAAGGTGAAAAAGGCATATGTGAATAAAGTGGGTCTATCGTTGGTTGTTTTCCTCTCTTCGATCTCGATCTTGTGTGTAAGATTCTAAAGTTTCTAAATAATTGATACTTAATATAAACCCCATTTACCATATAATACTTCCCTCCATTAGTTTTTATAAGATAGGTTTTTTGGATATAGCATGTTCTTTTTTTAAAAAAAAAAAAGATTAGGTGACGTTTGAAAAAATTTTCCGTAAACTCTACATTTTACTTTCATTTAATTATAAAAATTACCCATACTAATTATGTCTCTAATGCCCATATTTGATTAAAGCACTCAATATTAGGTTAAGAAAACTAAAACACTTAATATAATATATTCTCTCTTCCACATAAATAAGGATGTCTTTAAAAAACAAAATTCATTTTTTAAATATTTATTGAACCTAACTAATTTTAACTACTTATTTAAACAACGCAATTTAATTAATCATATATTATACACTATAAAAAGTAGAGAAAATGGTTAAAAAATACATTTTAAGCAAATTAATTGCTAAATGGTACCAATATGCAAGTAAGCATCCATCATGTGCAATCACCATCCATATGTACAAAAAACATCCCTATGAAAGTGCAAACATCATCCCTTGTATGTAAAATATCATTATTCGTGTGCAACATATCATCCGTTCATGTGCAACATACCACCCACCGTGTGCAATGGTAGCAATAAGCAATTAATTTGCTTGTAAAACTTTTTTTTTAGCAATTCTCCCAAAAAAGTAACCAAGGGAGTAGTTTTTAAGCAAAGGTACACATTTAGTGTTTTAACTTTAAGGCTTCATTTTGATTACTTAACTTCATAAAACATGTTTCTAATCCTTTAGCCTTAATATTGTTAGTTTTAAATGATAATTTTTGTGACGATAATTATTATTTTAAAAATTGACTTAATATGTTAGTGTTTGAAAATTTTTTTTTAATATTTAAAATAGCAAAATCAAAAATATTTTTTGTTAACAGCATTATAATTAAAGGATTGAAAAGACACTGGATAAAAGATGAGAGACCAAAATGATATCTTATGTAAAGTTAGATTACTAAATCTATATTTTTGCATAGTTTTTACATCCTCTTCTTAATGAGTTGCATGAATTAAAGGATAATATTGAAAAATTATAAGATATAAGATGTTTTAACATTTAATTAATTTTTTGTTAATCTTTAAAAAAGTAATTAATAAGATATTGGAGAAAGTAACTCTTATCCATGGTCATATCACCAACAAGATAGAAAGTTGAAAGAAGGGGAAGGTGGGGGACCATAGATTCAAGTTTGTGCAATTACCAAGACATGCATAATTTATTATCAAACTTTAGATAAAATAAATCATTGTCTTTTTTTCATGTATGAGGCTAATGTTGCATTGGGTTATCTAAGTAGTTTTAATATTTTTTATCTCCTTGAACTACATCACTATTGTTATATATAGGATAAATATGCTTAATAGTCTTATCCATTCCAATCTAAAAGGTACCCTAAAGAATAATACAAACTCGTTGCTCTTATCTTTTTCTAATCACTCTTTATATAAAACTGTGTGCTATTAACTCTCCATTCATTAGACCCTACTCTTTTAACTTTAGCGGTATAACCTTCTTCGTTTATGAATAATTTATCATTGTATTTTAAAAAAAGATAAAATAAATCCAAGCTGTTTTGGTCAATAGACACCAATGCAAAAACCTCCTTAAGTCTAGGTTTAAGCAAGAGGTTGTAAGTTTAACTTCCTGTAAGAAGGTTGGGTGCATGAGAATATGGCATCCTTCTCTATTAGGTGAAGGATTTTTTTTGGGGGTAGAAAAATAAGATAAAATTATTATGTACCAAATTTATCAAAAAAATCATAACATTTATGAAATACTATTTTAGTATAGGCACATCTCAAACTTGGTATGAATCCCTATTTATCTGTTTCATTGTATTTATGTGAATTGAGTGTACATATATGTATCTGCCGGCCAAAAAAGAATCTGCAAATCCATATATTTATATTTAATTTTTTATTAATACATAGAACTGAGAAACTCAAGGCAGGGGGAAAAAAGAAAAAAATAATGAAATGACGGTCCATAATTCCAAGGGGAGAAGATGTATGCACGATGGCTGATCGAAACTTGAAATAACGAATATACAAAAAAAAAAAACTTGAAATATTGAAGTCAAACTTTTTAACTTTTGATTACTGAGAAAAGTCAAACTTGTATTCTCATGCCTTTGCCTGCATCATCATCAACGGTTCGAAATGAGCTTCTTCTTTTTTTAAAAAAATAAAATTATTAGTAGCTCTGTGCCATCGGAATCATTGACGTGAATAATACCTCTTTGTTTATGAGTTTTTTGATCCTTTTTAATAAGTTGACACCATTATCCCAACTTGTTTATATCTTTTTCCCCATCACGCACTTTCATCACTTTTAAAAGGAGAAAAAAAAAAGAAACTCAATGATTAATATGAGGGAGGGTTAGTGAGAATTTCTTGTTTAAAAAATTTATTAGTCAAAAGATCTAAATTTGAGTACTAATAATTTTTTTTATGAAATCTTATAAATTATGAAATCCTATTTATATATTAGATTCTTTAAGTCAATAAAATTTTTAAATAAAGACAATTCACCAATTTTCTTTTTTCATTTTAAAACTTGAAGAAGCTTTATGTGCAACATATTAAGATGGAAAAGATCAAGTTGGAGGGGGATCCCAAAAAAAATTGAGGGGGGAAAACTTTGTGTCTAACATAAATATTAATTTTTTTAAAAATATAATATGAAAATAAGATTTATTAAAATTAAATACTAAATAAACAATACAAAAGTTGAAGAATATAATTTATCATCATTGCTGATTTTTTTTTTTTTTGAACAGCACCTTTGCTGATTTGCTTCTTAGAAGTTAAAGTTTTATTTGCGAGGCTTAAATAAATATACTTTGTTATAATTTGTAAGTTTATAAATTTATTTTATGATTATTATGCGAGTGAAAAATTACAATTTTGAATATGGGGGGGGGGATCTCAATTAAATTCGCTTGGAATACTGAAATTTATATTTAGACTTGTATTTTTAATAAATCCCTAATCAGGTTAAAAAACCTATTTAGGAATTTCTAAATATTATTAAAAGACTATAATGTGCATCTAATTAAAATGATAGATCAAACCGCCAGCTACAAAATTTTAAATCAGTCAAGAACACAATTTCACTTCTCCACCTAGGACCCCATGTCTTCCTCCTCAAACCTAACGGGTTTCTCAAGAAGAAAAGTATCACTAACAGGTCAATAAACTGGAAATTCAATTGACTTTGCAGCTCTTTGAATAGTGGAATTATAACATCTAGTAATTGATAATTCATCATTCATTATTATAATCAAGTATTGTTTCTGATGTTTTGAGAACGGTTTTCTCTAAACTCTTAATTTTTCTCTCACCAGTAGGGTGAGCTTTTTCTCTCTCCGTTTGGGGGAGGCAACTTTTCCATCCTTGGGGTGGCTTCTTTCCTTTTGCTGGCCAAACTCATCATCGTTTTGCGTGTGAAATGTTAATGCCCACTGCGTTAGCATAAATTGAGTGTTCTTGTCTTCGTTTTTCTAACGATTACAAGATTAGTAAGGGAGAGATACAGTGGCTTTATATGCGTTTTTCCAGTGAGGTGTGTGTTGTAAGAGCAGTAGAGTTTCAGGAGGTGGGAGTGAGGAACAGCAAACTCAATGATGGAGGAAGGGCAGAGCTCATCTACCAATTCAAGGAAGACCATAGTTGTTGACCGTAACTCGAGAGTAAATACAGGGAGAGCTTTGATTGGAAGGATAGAAGCTTCAAAGGAGCTCAACCGCAACACTGTTCTACAAATGGTACAAAAAAGGATGGCAGCTTAAAACTGAAGTTGAAATCCTGGATATGGCTAAGAATGTCTTCGTCTTCCAGTTCTCCGATGAGGCTGACTACATGAAGGTATTACGAGGTCGTCCTTGGTCGATTCAATCTTATCTGCTAAACCTTCAACAGTGGGATGACGATATGGTATATAGGAAAGTAGATTTTGATAAATGCCCTTTCTAGGTGCAAATTCATGGACTGCCTTTTGGTTACATGAACTATACAAACGCCATTAAAGTGGGATCATTGGTTGGAGAAGTAGTTATGGTAGAAAATCCCAGGAAGAATAACAGTTTATCTCAAAACTTTCTTCGGGCCAGAGTCTTGATTGATATTAATAATCCTCTAATGGTTGGCTTCTGGGTCCCGCGAGAAGCAAAGAAAGAAACATGGGCTGAAATAAAATATGAAAGACTTCCAACAATATGCTATAGATGCAGTAAAATCGGTCATGAACAAAGGCTATGCCTGAATTCAAAAGACACAGTGGATGAAGAGGCATTATATTGTAGTCACCTGAAAAGTTCAACCCCGAAATTCATTGAGGAGATTTTGGTTAAGGTGAAGGAAGGTTGGTGTGAATGGAAACAGAGAACCTCAACGGCGGCACGTAGCCTAACGTTTGGAGAGGAGCGTGAATATAACACACCGGCACGAGGTAGTGGATGCCAGCCACCTCAAGATGGGAATTATGGTTTTGACAGGCTTAGCATTACAGCACAGTTGAAGACAAACCCACGTGATATACGGGCCCACCAAAAATTTTCTAAGGAAATTTCAGAAAAGGAAATGCATAAAGGGAGTCTTAGTAAGGATAAGGGACACGATAATGAGAAACCAATGGGCCCAAAAGACAAAGTCCAAATTGCTATTATGGTAAAGTCCCCAATGAAGCATTTCTACCGACTCAGCCCTGGCACAAAACGACAAGCAAGTAAAGCCAACAATGTTACCCCAATTAAAATTGCAGGAGGACGTCATGGGTCAATTGTTGAGCCTGTAAAAGAAAGTAATTCGGTTGAGAAAGCAATTATTCCGTATATTCCTGTCTCTCCAACCTCAGAAGTGGTCAACAAGCTTGGGGGAGTGAAACTTAAAAGATCTCCACCGGAGATTGAGAATCCTCATCCAAGTAAGAAGATCAAACTGAATGAAGAGAGCGAACCAGAGCAAAGAACTTTTGAAGAAACAAGGAAAACAACCCCCAGGAAGAAAAATGTCCGAAGAACCAAACAAAGTATGCGAGGTAAGGGTGCTCTCTTGCAAACTTCTTCTGTTGCTTTTACTCTACCCAATTTGGTTACCAACACGAACGTTGGGGGCTCAAATAATCAAATGGGGGATTTTGATATGGCTGAGGGCGCGAGTAGCTGGCCTAAAACAGCCCTCCAGGCACCATGATGCTCGTCTCGTGGAACTGTCAAGGCATAGGGGTAGCCCTTATAGTTAAAAACCTGAAGGAGGTTTGCAGAAAAAATAAACCCCACTTGGTCTTCCTAATGGAAACCAAACAACAAGAAAAAATAGTAAAAAAACTCCGTAGAAGATGTGGTTTTGATGAAGATTGGATTGTGAACCCTGTGGGTCTAAGCGGAGGCCTAGCATTATGGTGGTCAGAATCAATTACTGTTGAAATTTTGCATTCATCATGTAATATCATTTATGCAACTGTCCATTCTACATCTGTAACAGTCCCCAATTATATAACCTGCGTATATAGTCCACCAAAGGAATATGAGAAACAAAAAGTTTGGGAAAAGTTGTGTTCAATTTCTAAACAGATTGACAGGCCCTGGCTTTGTGTCGGTGATTTTAATGATTTAACTGAACAGGTTGAGAAATGGGGTGGACGACCAAAAGCCATCAATAAAATATTGAATTTTCAAAGGCAGATCTCTAGTTGCTGTTTGATGGACATGGGGTACAAAGGTTCAAATTACACCTAGAATAATAGACGGTTGAATGAGGCTCATGTGAAAGAGAGGATAGACAGAGCATTAGCAAATGTTGATCTTCGGGAAAGCTTTCCAAAAGACCAGGTCTTTCATTTGGAGCCAATCGGGTCAGATCATCACATGCTTTTAATTGACTTATGTTTTTCTAGTGCCCATTCTCCCCCTACTTTTCGCTTTGAAATTAGCTGGATGGAACACCCAGATTTCCAGGACGTTATTCATAAAAGATGGAATGGTATAGTGGACTTAGAGGGAGATAAAATTGCAGAATTTACTTCGAGGCTTGAGAATTGTCGAAAAGCTTTAATATGGTGGAGCAACAAGGTATTTCCCAATTGTCATAAGCTTATTAATTGCCTTAAACAGGAGCTAGCTGACTGCTTTGAGGGTGAGTTCACTGAGGAGAAACTTACTCGAGTAGAAGAAATCCAAAGCGAGATAGAGAAAACCTGGGATAGGGAGGAGAAATACTGGTGGCAAAGATCCCGTATATCTTGGCTGAGAGCAGGAGACCGTAATTCCAAGTTCTTTCATATGTCAATTGTTCATAGACGCCGGAAGAATGCCATCCTGCGACTGAAGAGAAATGATGGTATGTGGGTGGAGGACAAAAAAGATATTGCTAAATGTGTTGTTGACTATTTTAAGACTTTGTTTACGGCCTCTAGCCCTCGTGATTTTTCTAGCATCTTGCAATATATAGATTGTAAAATTTCTGACACAGATAACCTGTTGCTTATGGCTCCGATTACTGATGAAGAAGTTAGGCAAGCTACTTTCCAGTTGGGGGGAACAAAGGCACCAGGGCCGGATGGTTTTTACGGCAAATTTTTCCAACAATCCTGGTCTGATGTGGGTAATAGTGTTTCTGAGATGGTTAAGGCTTTTTTCAGTGGGCAAAGCGACCTCAGTATTATTAATGACACAAATATTGTGTTTATCCCTAAAGTTGACAAGGCAGAGACTGTTTCCCAATTTCGGCCAATAGGCCTATGCAACTTCTCTTACAAGATTATCTCAAAGCTACTTGCTAACCGCCTTAAATCAACATTATAGAAGTGCATTTAGGATACTCAAGGAGCTTTTATTACTGGGAGACTTATTCATGACAACATAGTTATTGCACATAAGGTTTTTCATTACCTTCGAAGAAAAAAGAAGGGTAACAAGTATGAGTTCGTATTGAAGATGGACATGAGTAAAGCTTACGATCGTATTGAATGGGATTTCCTAAGAGCTATGATGTTGCGATATTAATCTTATTATGGCTTTTGTATCTTCGGTTCATATAAACATATGTTGATCTGGCAGAAAAGTTAGCTCTTTTAATCCTGGTCGCGGATTAAGGCAAGGGGACCCCCTCTCCCCATATCTATTTATCCTAATCGCAGAAGTACTTTCTTGTTTGCTTACAAAAGAGGTTTCCTGTCAAAAACTCAAGGGGATTAAGCTCTCGAATCAAGGTCCTACCCTCTCTCATACTTTTTTTGCTGACGATGCTCTTTTCTTTATGAATGCTAGCTCTGGAAATTGTTAAAACCTTGCACAATTATTGGATTTGTACTGCACTACCTCTGGTCAACTTGCAAACTTATCCAAATCAGGGTTGATCTTCTCCCATAATACCCCTACAACTATTAAGGATCATGTCAGCCAAATCCTAGGTATTCATGTGTCAGACGATCCTGGTAAATATTTAGGCATCCCTAATGTGTGGGGGAAATCAAAGCAATAAGCTCTTGCATATGTCAAAGAGAAGGTGGGAAAAAAGTACAAGGTGGAAAAGGAATCTTTTGTCCTTCGCTGGCCGAGAAACTATGGTAAAAGCAGTAGTAAATGCAATCCCAATTTACCCAATGACTTGCTTCAAATTTCCAAACAAAACCTGTTTAGATCTAGACCGATTAATCTCAAATTTTTGGTGGGGTGAAACCAATACTGGAGGCAACAGCCATTGGAAATATTGGGATTTTATGAAACTACCCAAGGCTGAAGGGGGAATGGGCTTTAAAGACTTTGCAGCCCTTAATGATGCTTTACTTGCAAAACCAGCTTGGTAGCTCATACAAGAAGAGAATTTCTTATGGGTTAAAGTTCTGAAATGAATTTATTTCCCGAACAGCACCTTTATAACTGCCTAAAAGGGCCACAGAGTGTCTTGGATTTGGTCTAGTATCCTAACTGGACGGGATCTGTTAGTACAACACTGTCATTGGTTAATTGGAGATGGCAAATCAATTAATGTATGGCTTGATCAATGGATTCCGGGGCTATCAGGTAACTCACTACAAACCCATCTTAATACTGAACCTGTTCCTGACTTGCTAGTGAATTCTCTAATAGTAGAAGGACACTGGGACATTTCATTAATCACTGATATTTTTCCAGAGGAAGTCACACCCCTTATTCAGGATATTCAAATCAATCATTCTACACAAAAGGATAAACTGATGTGGACCTTTGCCAAAAATGGAATATACACTGTTAAACTAGGTTACAAAAGCCAATTGCTGACATGGAAATGTGCTAATACTCGTCCAAGCGTCTCATTGTCAATACCAAAATACTTTTGGTCAAATTTATGGGGGATTAAAACTATACCCCGAGTTCTTCACTTCCTATGGAGATGCTGTAATAATGTAGTGGTTACTAAACATGCTCTATTCCTTAGACACAGCTCTGCCACTCCTCTCTGCCCCATCTGCATGGTTGAACCAGAGACTCTTGAACATTTATTCTTCTTTTGCCCTTGGGTTAGATGTGTCTGGTTTGGAAGTGTAATTTCCATGCGTGTTGATAAGTATAATACCAGCTCCTTCATGGCTTGGTTTACAAAGCTTCTATGTGACAATGAAGATATTGACACTGAGAATATCACGCTAATTGTGTTGCTGCTATGGTTTATCTGGAAAGAGAGAAATAAAGTGGTCTTCCATCATAAAGACCCAAACCCACAATCAGTTATTCATCATACTTTAAAGGCAGTAAAGGAATTCCTCCATTGTATCTCAGTGCAAACATCCATAGAATCAAGGATCCCCAATAATCACCCTATCAATTGGCATGCCCCACCTGTAAATTGGGTAAAGATTAACTGTGATGGATCATTTCAACAAACAGATAATTCTGCAGCCATTGGACTTGTGTGCCAAGATCAGGCTGGGACTTTTATTTGGGGCTTTGAAGAGCTGGTTCATGCAGACACGCCATTTTTAACAGAACTACTTGCTGTGAGGAAGGTTGTCCTCCTAAGTCTCGACCTGAATATCCCAAGAGTGCTTATTGAATATGACAACCAGAATCTAGTTTTATGCTTGTCCTCAGGTAACTTCTCAAGAGGTGAATGGCGTAGCTTCCACTACCTTAAAGAAACTCTAGAATTGGCTAAGTCAAGCTCGAATCTCTCGTTTTCCTTTACTCATCGAGAAGGAAATGCTGCTGCTGATCACTTAGCAGTTTGTTTTCGAAAGAAGGTGTACTCTACGGGGTGGGTGTCAACACCAGCACCTTCTATGATACCCATTTTATCGCGTGATGTAGCTAAAGCTGGAGTATTGTCATCCAATTGTGGAAATACCAGTAATGAACAGGATCGAGAAGGGATTGGTTGATAAGCATGATATGGATTGAATTATTTACTTGTTTTTTTGTCTCTGAACTTTTTCCTGGTTTTTATTTGGATTACTGTAAAAACAGATTAACTCTTTGTTGGCTTCCTTTTGCTTGTTTCCTATCACTTTAATGAAAAAGCACTACTCCAGGTAAAAAAAAAGAACGGTTTTCTCTAAAGTACTTTGAGGGAAGACATGCCTTTTCTTTTGCCCCAATTCTGTCGCGGTGCATTTTATGAACATGTTTATATTTTCAATCCTTCTATACATCGCAGCACTAATAACTATGCATTAGAGTGAAAGAGAAATTGCCCGAACTTTTTCCTCGATTTTCTTCACTCCTCTAGTTTTATCACTCAAATCCTAATTCACTTAACTATTTCTTTTTTCCCATATAATTCAAGATATAAGGTAGATGTTCAGCCTATCATTGTAATTAGATGGACATTATAATCTTTTAATAATATTCAAAAATTTCTAAATAGGGCATATGACCTGATTAAAAATTTATTAAAAATATAGGTCTAAATATAATTTCAGTATTTTAACTGGAATTCCCACATACATATATACATACAAGATTGAAAAGGAAGTTAAATAAGAGGTAAATGTGATTGCTTTAATGGGCGAGGGGTGTGAGGAGCAAATTAATAAACTATCAGGGCCTATACATTGAATTTTCTCCAACCTCCCCCACGCGGGTCCGCTCCGCAAAATTTAGCTTTGGCAATTGGGTCGTGGCCTTATGTGTGTGTCGCCTTTTAACTCAATCATCCTTTTTCCCCCTTATGAAATTGAAAAAATTAATTTACAAATTCCTTAATCTTTACCTAATTAAATATTAAGGAAAAAATCGATAGGCTTGCAAATGGATTTTCTTAAATATTTTTTAATTTTTTTATCATGATTTCACATTAAAAATATATAAATAAATTTAAACTATTAAAATTTGATAGAACTATTGTAGAGTACTGTTTAAATATTTTATAAAATTATAATAATGGTTTTATAACATATTAAATCTGGATGTTAATTTAATAATGATAAAGTAAAAGGACGGAAAAGGAAAATTAGATGACATTTTTTCTTGCATGAGAGGCGAAGCCTGTTTGGTATAAGGGATTTGGAGGAGAATAAAAATTTTTATGAGTTTGATTTAGAAAAATTAAAATAGTAGAGTTATAAAATTTTAATTAAGAGATAATTTATGATAGAAGAGTAAGAAAAATTAATTAAAAACTTTTAGTTCCGTTTGTCTAATTTTTTTAAATCTAAATTTAAAAATTTTTTTTTCCGCTCGCCCCGCCTCCCTCATACCAAACAACCCATAGCAAGAGGAAAAGGGAGGGTAATAAAAAATTTTATGAGCTGTATTTAAAAAATTGGAAAAACAGAATTATAAATTTTTAATAAAGATAAGATGTAAATAAAAGAGTAAGAAAAATTAATTAAAAAATTTTAACCCAATTTCTTCAAGAAAAAATAATTAAAAATTTTCAACCAAACTTTTCTAATTTTTTTTATATTCAAGTCCTAAAAATTCCCCACCTTCAAATTCTTCATGCCAAACTGCTCCTTAACCTTCATGATGAGATGAAACATATCAACTTCTCAAAGATGCTCAAAACGACATGTTATGTGCCAAGTTCAATGCCTTAATTAGATTACAGAATCAACTTGTGTGTGCGTTTTGATATTCTTTGGACTCTGCTTTTTATCTCAAATTCTAAAGCGATGAAGTAGCATCAACAAGAGGAAACCTTCTGAGTGAAGAATCAGCCAAAAACAAAAAAGCAAAGTGGCGATAAAACAGAAAAATATTGTGGAGGTTGTTGAAACACATGGAGAATCTGCAATTCAAAAACATGTTCTTATACTATATCTTAACCTCATATAAGATTATATTTATAGTGTAAATTATATTACATATGAGATTTTATATTTAGAATCCGGGATAGCATATTCTCAAGAAATGGGAAATCAATATCTCAGTGCCACTTGCCTTTTACCAATATAAAATTATAAGTTTCTTTTGACCAAACAAAATATAGAATTATAAGTTGGCGTATTTTTGGATTTTAGAAATAAAAATATTTTTGAGGAAGAATGCCCGCGTTATGAAGTGCATTGTGTCACCTATTGCCTGTTGGCATCCAGCTGGTTTTATTTGGCTCTTACTTTGAGTAACAGCCACTGCATTATAGTATGTTTCCTTTTAGAGTTTGTTTGGAATAGCGGTTGAAAATTTCATAAGTGTTTATGAATTGTAATTCACAGAATACGAAGTAACTTTTACGGTCTACGAGGTGCTTTTACGGTCTACGAGATAAATATGTGAAGAAGATTTATCTCAATTTACGTGAATCGGGCTTATATAATAAGTCCGATTCAAATAAGTGATAACAAACAAACACTTATTTTCAGTTTTCACACACGCACACATGGTTACGCGGTGCTCAATGTAGGTACTATATGATTAATTTATAGAAGATTAAAAAAAATTAATTATATTAATTATTTATAAAAATATGTATATATATTTTTTAAAATATCCCTTTTAAGTATTTACATTAAAAATTACTCTCTTAATAAAAAAATTCTATAAATTTATACAATCAATAAAGATAATTTACTATAAATATTTATAAGACTTGAGATGAAAATGAAGTTAAAATCTTATATTTAGGATGAAAACTTGCACCAAAATTAGATCTTATTCCCAAATAAAATTATATTTTATATATATACAGACACACTATATTAAGAACGGGTTACCTGTTGTTTGACTGAATCATAAGGGATTAAACCCACTGGTGCCAGCAAGAAAATACTAAATAAATGGGATAGCAGTAAAGCACAGCTAACTTTCACATTCTATAATTTTCAAATTTCTTTGCCGTTTGGCAGTGAAAAAAGGTAGATAAGCCTACCCTACCTTCTTATTCCATTCATTCTTATTCACAAGCAATTAACAAACACTCCCCTGTTGGGAAAAAAAAAAAATTAAACACTCCCCTGGATTGTGCTATCTCCATTACAATTAATTAATTTATATCCTTAAACAATTAAGCACATTTTCCCATATAATATCAGACGAACTCTCTTTTATTTTAAAAAAGAGTAATATTTTTTATTTTTTTTACGGTTATCTAACTAGATTAGATTTGAGTATTATCGTGTTTAATTGTAAGGAGTTCTTAAAAGTCAATTTAGCTATGAAGGAATATCTTGCTACTATAGATTATAAGATATAACATTGTACGAGAAGGTGCCATCCTAATAATAGAGTTTTTTGTGATTAGCACTTCGTAAAAATAGATATATACGTTTACCAATCCTGTTAGATGCTTCAAACCGTCGGTACATTTTTTGTGTGGGTCCCACTTATGTGCTAGCTCATCATGCTCTGTGGAGTAGACAAATGACAAGTGCTATCTTCTAGGTCCCACCACTTCCTTAACTTTTCAATTTTTTTTTTTTTTTATGAAAACTGTATACTACCAACATAAAAGAGAGTTGTAAGTTGCAAGCATGAAACTAAACAAATCAAAAAGAAAATCTATCTATCACCCTCATCCATCACCGCCTCTCATATGAGAGGTGGTGACTGATCAATGATGCAAAAATTCCTTCTAAGATTATGTGCACGTTTTGTTAATCTATCAGCTACACTAATTGTTTCTCTAGGAACAAGAGTAATTACAACATTCCAATATCTGTGTATTAAAAATCCAACTTCTTTAATAATATCATTATATGGATGGTTTGTCGCACCACCTTTGAGGATCATATTGATATCTTTAGTGCAATTAGACACCACTTGAATTTTTCTATATCCACAAGTCCAGCACAAGTGTAATCCATGGATTATACCTAGCAGTTCTGCAATAGTTGACAAGAGTGTTATGAATTTGCAAACAAATCCGCCCAACCACTCGCTCTGCTTCCCTTTGATAGCTCCACCACATATGTTGCTTCCTAATGTTAGGACTGAATCATCTGTCTCTATTTTCACAAAGCATGCTATAGATATACTATCCTCCTGCCCCTCCGATGATATGAGCCATGAAAGGAGCATTTGGATAGTAGTTCCTGGTCCAAACATGCTTTGAAAAAATTAGAGTTAGAATTAACATGTTCAGTTAGTTGATACCTCCTCTTGAAACAGTTAGTTTCATCTATCTACCCAAATGTCCCAACATACATATCCGAATAAGGTAGCCCATCGTATTTTCTTTGTATACTCTTAGCCTGCCTCATTCTTAAGGTTCCATTTGATCCACTTCTTCCCACTTAGGCTCAAAAATATGCCCCATCGATCTCCATCTCTCCCTTTCATTAGAGCAGTCTCAAAGTAAATGCATGGAATCCCCTTCAACCGATGTCCTCCATCCCTCGACACCTTTCCAAAATTCCATCATTACCTTCTCTCCCTTCTTCCTTTATGTTATTCCCTCCGACTAACGTCCTCCATCCACCCAACACCCCCACTGGCTGCTTCACTCTCTAGCAGATTGCATCTCCTCCCTTCCTCCTTCTACATTTCATTTCTAGTCCTGACGTTATACTCCTTTTCATTTGTCCCTTTGCAACTTTGAACCTTCTTCCATCTTCCAACTCTGTCCTCCTTCATCTATATGCTCCATGACTCCTCCCCATGACCAAGTGCTTAGTGACTTGTCCAAATCTTTAATCTTGTCCATACTAGAATAACAAATCCCATGTTATCTTTTCTATTTATCTTTTTACAGGCCTCCACGTAAGCCTCTGAGTTCAAACCACCCACCTCTACCCCAAAAGAACAAAAAAATGTATTTTGCACTTAACCATTTCTATCCCCCCATTCATCACAACATCATTTGTTCCTTTTTCCTTTTCACATATTACTACTACAGAAAGCACTTTTAACATTTGTTACTAGGGCCTTTTAACATTCTTTTATAAGGGGATACTGATGTGAGCGATATGGTAAATAATGAAAATAACGTCCGTTAAGACATGGATACCTAAAGTCCCTTTTACAAGAAGGGACGGATAAAGTGTCCAACTTTAGGTGTCCATTTCACCAAAAGGGACATCTAAAGTGTTTTTAAACATTCCTTTTTTTTATGAACATAAAAAGTATTTTTTTTTTATATTTTTCACTGCTCAACAATTCAAAACCACAGAAACTTGATCGAAGAATAAACTACAATCTCCTTACAAATGGTAAGAAAACATCTAGCACTGACTAATTAACTCCTACTACCATATATTATGTATAAAAACCACTACAAAGTGTCCAAAATGTTGTCTGATAGACAACTATACTAACTAACATAAAAATACACTTTTATTTATTTATATGATGAAGAAGTTGCCCAGCCAAAAAGTCTCTGATCAAGTTAATGTCTTTATGTAAATAGGCAGCTTCGTCATAAAAAATCTACAAATTAGAAAATAAGCTTAGATAAAATCAATCAAATGAAAAAAATAATTAGCAATTCAATTACAATACCCAAAATATTATTATAATTTGATTACCTACTGAAAATCACTTGTAACTCTGCTATGAATGATGTTATAAATGTAAAACATAACGTAGTAGTCGTATTCAGTGGCCCCTGGTTGTCAAGGGCACTATAAATTAAAGGTAATTGTTTAAAATCAATAAAGTTATATCTAAAACGACCATCAATGAAAGAACCTGAATTGAAATCACTTACTTTCGGATAAAACCACTTCGGGTCTCTAATAGTTTTACCATTGTGTGACTCGCCAAGGAATCTATATATCTGGGTCGCACTATCATTAAAATATAAAACCACAGAAATTAGAACAATTCATTTAAGTCGAGAATCAATGAAATACAAACAAAATAACTTACGTATTGAAAACGGATATTGTCTCTTTGTCTGGCTTTTTACCCAAGGGATCAAACCAATAGATGGTGTTGAGGCGAGGACAAACAATACACAGACTCCAATGGTAACTATAACAACATATACAAATTAAAATGAATTTAAATGACAAGGCAAATATTTCTCAAAGTTGTTAAATAAACAAAATTAAAATATGTATCCTTGATCAATTGGTGCTAGATAATAACAAAATTTGGTCTCTCCCATTGTGTAGCCCACATAGCTTCTCCTTGCTTTCAAAGTTTTGTCATTTTTTGTCGTATTTGTAGGACACAAGAATCCATATAAATCATGTCTTTCCATCTCGATGCATATGTAGTAGAAGGATTTAAAATAGAAATAAAATTATAAATGAATTATTTAACGTATGAAACCAAAAACCACTACATTAATTGAAGGAAAAAAATGACCAGATTGCAAGTTCACTCATCATACATCTATCTCCTTCAAATGGATGAACTCCCTGAGATCATTGTTGTCAATCGTGAAGGGATGCATCAATATTAGGCGTCTGCAAGTCGATATGAAAATGCCTCTGTAAAGCTGTTGCAGTCGTGCCAAGAGGGGCCATTTCACCGCATGTTGCTCATCCTATTATTATAACATAAAAAATATATTATTTGTAGGATGCCAACAGATCTCAAGTAATAGTAAGATAGTTCCTACCATTGGAGGTGTTGCTGACGTGCCAATAAGATTTTGAGACCAAAGGATGAAAGATCCTATCGCCTGACCCATCATGGCAACCTCTATGTCAGGAACAAGGAAGGCTACACCTTCTTCCCCCTCTCGAACACATGTTATAGTCACCCTAAGTAAATGCTATGAAATTTGCTTATAATGGTGGGTGATAGCTTGTGTGTGAACAAGAGCATCATTTTCCCTCTCCGATTAAATTATATATCACATTTCACCATGTAGCTCTATCAACATTTCTTGTTGGAGCTTTGCTCAGAGCTCATCGCGAATCTTGGCTACAAGCTCTCTACTCAGTTCAGCTTGTGATGAATTATGTGAGGCTCGTCCAAAAAAATTCGCAACATTAACTTCCTTTGGCTCCCCTCAAACACAACTGGGATGATTAGCCTTCTCAATTACTATTGACAATATGTCTATCCGTCTACTTGGAGTAAACGAACCTTAGCTGCTCTGATCTTCAAGTTCATCCTGTAGCATACAATTTATCGTAAATAAAAATTAAACACTACCAATACAAAAAAAATTTAACATTAAATACTTATACTTTAACTACTTACAATCCTCACGGCGACCTCAGCAACAACCGGATTTATGAACTTCCCACCTTTAATCCTCGTTGCTTTTTATTTTTGTGACGTGGAGGAGGAGCCGAGGCTTGCACAACAATGCTAGGATCTGATTTGGCTGCTTCCTTCATTTTTCCAACTCTTCTTGCATCTTCCTCCGCTCAAGCTTCCGATAACCACCACGGGACATGCAATGCTGATACTTATTTGTTGTTTGTCTCTTTGTATTTACTGCACTTACTTCGTGTGAAAAAGAAAACAATGAAAAATGAGTCAATGATGTCCATTATATTCAAATAAAAAGTTCTATAAGATGATAAAAGAAAATTTACTAAATATTGAGGATCTTCCCGTGATGCCACAAACAACTTCCAGTCCTCTGTATACAAATACAAATAAGTTTGACATGTGTTATGACCTCTATTTTCCCCTCAAATATATCTTTGTATGAACTTGTTTTTGAAATCTTTCTATCATAGACAAACCTCCCCTATCTAGTGCTTGTACATCTCTTTGGTGTCTAGGACATCAAAATTTTGTTGCAAGAATAAAAAAAATTATATTTGAAGCAATAGGAATAAATATTCAAATGCAAATGTATCGAAACTTATATACCAAAATTTGTTGCCAAATCATGGTTTTCGTTTTCGGGGGAACCAAATTCTAGTTATCATATATAATGCGAACTTTGCTTCAACCTAAATAGCTAATGAAATGGTCTTCATCAGGACCAACTGGATTCATATTGGCATCAAAGTCCACATGCAGCCTCTTTTATTGATGTTAAAGACATGCAACCAATGTAGACATCTTTGTGCTGCCTCTAGTTCTTCTCACAATGGGTTCACATCTTTCTATTTGATGCTCCCTATCACTTTTGTGAGTTACTAGAATTGTCCATATTCCTGTTAACACAAAAATCATTGTTAGATATGTAAATAAATTTCAATTAAATGAATAAACTAACAAGGATTTAGACTTCAACTTATAATAAATTTTAAAAATTCAATAAACTCCTGTGGCTAACAAAGTAAGGTAATATTTAGATTTCAACTTGCAATATGTTAAATTTAAAACATATAATTAATAATGAAAATTATAATAATCAGAAGACAAAATTAAACAACATAAAGCTAAATGAAGCTAATATTTAGATTTCAACTTCTATTATTGTGTTATATCTTATTTGGGGTTTATTTATATGGCACTCATCATTATTAAACAGAGCAATTAGACCACAAAAAGATAAATGAAAATACCAACGAATGAGGGCCCAGAACAACTGCAATAAAAATAGTGGTATTTATGAAAACAATAAAAATACATGATGACCTTCAATAACGATAGCAGTCTCCTTTTTTTTTCCCAACAACTTTTGTTGATTTACGGACGTAAAGGGGAAGCTAAATTGAAGAATCAAAGCACAACGCCTAAACTGCAAAGCAATAAAGATATATATATATATATATTCATGTAGAAATGGAATTATTGAGCTCAAGAAAAACTTGAGCTAAGTTGAAAAAAATAGGAGAGCTAAATGACCAAAACCACAAAATCACGTGACAGTAAAAATGGCCTAAATGAACAAAACAACAATACTATATTGTGGGCCTTTTATATAACGTATCTTTTGACATTTGTAATGGTTAATTGATTTCAGAAGTAGAACAACACCTTTTTTTTTTTTTTTGCTTGTGAACGATTGTTACTCAACTAATCTATAATCAATTAAAATTTCAAAATGATATGATTGATCTTTTATGGGTATCATTATGATAAGTAAAAAAACAAAAACAAAAACAAAAACACTGATGAAATGTATAGTTAGTGGAAAATAAATATAGTGGCTATCAATCCTAAAGGAATAACAATGTCTAATAAATACTAAAGCAATAATGTATGTGTGTTTTCTTTATTAGCTTCACATGCTTATGACTAGAAAATAGAGAAGTCACAGATGTAGAAACAGGAGGCAATAAAAGACTATATAGAGAGCGACAGGGCTATACCTTACCTTCAACGAACAAAACCAGCTTCAAAACACCATGAGGAGTTCAACGACAACATGAGAGAGAGAAAGAGAGAGGGAGAGGGAGGAGCGACTGAGATAACGACAGTAATGGTGAGAAAGGAAGAGAAAATGACGGTGGGAGCTTGGGATGGTGAAAAAGAAAGAAGTGAAGACAGAGAGGAGGAGATGACTTGCGACGGTGAAAAGAAAAGCTGAAGGGGTTGAGATCTTGGTTTGAATGAAGCTAAGAGGGAAGAAGAGCTTGAAGGGGGCTCTAGAAGTGCAGTGTTAGACACTTGTCTGACATGCACAAGAAAGCCTAAAGTTACCCTTCAGGCATCCCATCTTTGATTAGGAATCCCTTGAAAGAAAGGGACACCTAATGGGTCAAGGGACGTCTAAAGGGGCCCTTTATGCGTCCCAAATGTCAACACCCGTCTGACATACCCTTTAATATGGATATTAACTAGAGTAGCAATTGCGCAGTTCAATAGACACATATGAATAGCATTAATATATTGATATTATTGATACAACTTGCTTGATTACAATATAGGAATTCCCCACAGGCCACCGGGGTTCGTACATAATAATTACATACCTTAAAATAATAAAGTCTTCAGATAACCAACATCTCTTGTACTGGTCCAGAACCTTCAGCTGCCAGAAATTACAGTTTTGCCCTTCGAGCTGCTGCCTTCTGTTGAAAACTTTATACATTTATGGAAAGGGTGAGATTCAAAAGAATCTTAGTAGTAACATACAATCAGACATATAAAATGTGAAAATAAATATGCAATAATGCACCATATTATATAAGACGCAAACTCATAATATGTTGTGTGCATATTGTCCAAGGTCAAACAATTATTTGCAACCCTAGCTTAACTCTTATACCATCGCTAGATCCCATACCGCAGCTAGGTCATATGCCCTTGGCGCCGTCATGTTACAAAAGATGGCATACACAAAGCATATAATTGTTCACTTAGTGTGTGAAAGAAAGAGTTACTACCTGGAATGTGCCATTTCCTTACCTGCCTATCGGTCCAACATGTCTATCCGGCTCGAGCTACTGATATATCCTAAAATTCCAAATTTAGGATAAATAAGTTATTACTCATTCATAATTCAGGTTTATGAACCCAGACCGGATCGGCCGGTCCGGCCCGAGAACTGGCAATCTGGTGGCCAAACCGGGCCGGTCCGGTTTGGCCTTTTTTTTGAAAAATCAAATTTTTAAATTTTGCTTTAGAATTTCATGTAGATAAGCCTAAAATATTCAATTTCTCACCGGTTTGGCCCCGGTTTAACTCTGATATGACCCACTGACCCTTGATCCAATACCCAACCGATTTAATGACCGGTTCGGATTTCAGAACCTTGTTTATAATTCATTCTAAACTTATGGTGTTGGTTATTTTAGCTTAAAAATACTAAATGACCAAAATGTCCCAGGGGACCCGGTCTAATCCCCTTTATACTCGGTTTAACTGTATTTGACCAAAAATTATGACCTGGGCTAATCCTATAAATTTTACGTTTAGAATCCATTTTTGACCTCAGATTAGTCAAATTCATGCCCAAATTATGAAAATACCCCTGGCAGCCCCTACCTTAGTGTTTTAAGGATAGTTTTGTCATTTCACATTCTAAGGCTTTTATACTCCATATTATATATGTTCCCTACATAATTTTTCATTCTAAACCCAATAGATTCATTAAAACCATGAAATTCTAGCTCTAATCCTCCCAAACAGGTTTGGCTAAAAATATGAAATATTTAGAAAAAATGAAGTTTTATGATTTCAATCCATAAACCACATTCTTTTCATCTCTAATCACATGTTTAACCACTTAAACACCTTTTAAACATTATTAGTGTAAATTTGGGCAGCACCTCCCCTTATGATTTGTGCATCCTAATCATGAAAACAAAGCTAAAACAACCACAAATCAACAACAACCATCAAGAATTCAACAAGAGGAGCAATGTTTATTGGATTACCTCTTACTTTCTCTCTCTAGGCCATAAAACCGCCACCTCTCTCCTCCTTCTTGCTATTGTTTTTGCTTGCTTTCTACACATGTATTTCAAGATGGCATAGAGATATGAGAGAGTTATCATGAAAAAAAAGGCAAGAACAATTGGATTTCTACAACCAAACTCACCTTGTTGCCTCTTGAATCCTTATTCTTCTCCTTGTCTCTCTGTTCATTGTATGAGCTCTCTCTCTCTCCTTGCTCATGTGCTGGCCAAAATAATGGCCCAAAAGAAGGATAAAGAGCTCATAAAAATATCCCAACTCACCTCCTCAAAAGAATATATTGTATGGCTAATTAACATGTGCCAATTTAATTAAATTATCATCTTATAAAACTTGGTCAAAAATGCTTCCATGTGGCAAATTTTGTGACCAAATAAATATTTCCCTTCTTGTACCCCTTTTTGGCTGAAAATATCTCCCTAATTTGGAGAAAATAATTGCTTCTTACTTTATTGGTCATATGACAATTTTGTCCATATATTTTTTTCCATTTTCGTACTTTGTTGGAAATTTGACAGAATTTTCATTAAATTTTAAAAATTCATATATTTATTTATAAATGTCCAATTGGTGTGGTTCTAAAGACTATGTAACCCTTATTAAATATATTTTTAAGAAAAAATACAATTTATATCCAACTGGAAACTCAGAATTCCCAAAATCTCATTTGTTGGACATTGTCACAAAAGCTTGCCAGTTTCACTGGGCTAACTTCAAAAATACATAACTCTTTGTATACAGTTCCAAATGACTTACATGACCTATTATATTAAAGATTGATAAGTCTACTTTTATTTTGAAAAATTTCATAGGCATTGGACATCATTTTCCTATTTAAACATGTCACACAATAAGACTGCCACGCAGGAAAACACACTGGCAGCAAATCTCAATTCTTACAATTTGTGTTCTAAGCATAATCATATTGTGTGTGACCACTAATTGCCTTATTTTTTCATTCTCTGTACTCTTTAATTCACTATTTTATTCCCTGTAACGCCATAAAGGTATAAAGAGTTTTAGGAAATAAAATTATGTCTTTCTTGGGACACTTGCTAAACCTGAACTTAACAGTCCACTTGATTCAAGTTTATTTTCAAGTTTTTAGTCCCAAAATTTGGGATGTTACACTAAACACAAAAGGGACACCTGAAGTAGGGCCATCCAACACCAAAATCCTTGCTTTATGAGTCCCTTTTTAAAAGGGATGCCTAAATGTGCCTTTAGGTGTTTCTAGCCACACTTAAGATGCCTAAAACTCAAAATCCCCCTCTTATATTATAAAAATGTCACCGCATTTTTTTACTTCCATTTTTTTTTTAAAAAAACATCTTTTAGAATAGTAAAAACTATTACCTATGTAAAAGGTGACGACTCATGCGGACAAACAAAGCCACGTCCTCCGAGGGCACTTCTGTTCATTTACAACCCAAGTACAACATACTTATATGCACACACTGATTAATACAACATGTACTAGTTATCTTCATCTTCCCACGAAAGCCATTGGGTTTTGCGTCCACACCGGGATTGAAGAGGGTACAGAGAGTTTTGCAGAACATGTTTCCAATGAAGGTTCATCCTTCCACAAAGAAGTGGAACGCGTTCGTAGCCCTCTGTGGTGGGATTAAAAGTGGCCTCTTCATTTTTCTTTCCGTTTATTTACATCAATTTTTTTTATTTATATCATTAGATAAACTCTAACAGTTAATATTTAATATCATATGAAAATATTATTATAATATTAAATAATAAAGTTTGACTTCCTTTTTTAGGGATTTTCATGTTTCATTTACTCTAAACATCATCATAGAAGATCAAGCAGGACAAAGTAAAGGCTATTCAGTTCCAACTGGGTCTTCTGGTTTTAGATCTATTCCAATCGGCAACACCTCTCTGCCTTCCCTTTGAAGATGATGAATCAGCTCAAGCCCAAATAATTAATGAAAAGTGATTTTTTTTTGTTTATATAATTGATTATATTGGTTACATAAAACAAAATACTTATAAATATAATACATATTTTACAGGTGTTTTATCTCTGCTTTTATTAGTATGAAAACAGTGGTCTTTCATACAAGAAATCAGTATCTCTTATGAATTCCACATATTATATCTAAAGTTTCTTATGTTAGAACTGGCCGGAGTAATTTACCTAAAATAAGAAAATAGTTAAATTAGTTATTTGTAAAAGGGTTAAGGGGTAATTTTATTCTAAAAGTTTTCATCAAGGGACAATTTTGCCTTGGACATTATCCCAGTCAATTTTAACTCTTAGTTGATCAAATATGCTGAGTTGACAATCCACATGTCATCCACATCATTTTTGTTAAGAAGTAAATTTACCCTGAAATTTTTAAATTTAACTTTAAAAAAAAATGGAGTAGACTACACATGGACATCTAACGCAAGTTTATACCTTAACAGAAATAATGTAAATGACATATAAACTGTCAGCTTAGCATATTTAGTTAATTAATAACTAGAATTAACCGGGATAATGGTTAGGGTAAAATTGCTCCATTTTTAGAACTTTTAGGATAAAATGGCTCCTAAAAAAACTTCTAAGGTAAAATTATCCTTAAGTGAAAACTTCCAAGATAAAATTACCACATAACCCTTTATAAAATATATGTGATTTATTTCTTTAACATATTGCTTTAATCATTTGCATTACTTGCTACCCATTGTATAATGGAAACTGTTCTTTAGTATATATGCAATTAATTAGGATAATTTTAAAAAAAACTTATAATTAAATATAGGTGATGAAGTGAATTAAGGTTTTACCTTTATGATCTAAGTAAATCTCTTACGTATCGTTATGTACATATACCTGTGTTTGTAAAGTAATCATTTGATCATAACTTATCCGTAAGTTTAACTAAATATCTATTGTAGAGGAAAAATATAGTCACTTTCTCTTTATATCTAAGGAATCAACCGTTTGCTATGATTTTGGTAACTTAAATAGTTTACTAGTTAATTACATATCCATTAGAAAAATTCGATAAAAAAAAAACAGTAACAACTCACTCTAAAATAGTAAAATACTAAAAAAATGTAAATCCTACCTCACTAGTATTGATATGTTTTACATGGTCACTTTTAGTTTTAAAATTTTTATTTCTTTTTGGATTAATCAACTGGAATCCGACGTTATTAGCCATCGGCTAATTTGGTTTACGAGAATGTATCAACACAAATCTTATTAGGGCGTATTATAATAAACTTAAAATATTATTGCAATATTAAAAATATCATATTATTATCATAAAGAATGCATTCAATAATAAAAAAAATGTATCAACGCAAATTTATTTTTGTTGAGAGCTCATAACTCAAATTTTTATTTCCTTTGGAAAATAGAGGTTGGGGGTTTCATACCAATTTAATTTTTGATGTAAATGTGAGTATATTTTTTTAAAAAAAATTATTCTAAAAACGTTTGTTTATGTTTAGTATTTTATAATTAATTTTTTCTTTACAAATTCGAAAAAAGAAGGGGCATTGAGCTGAGCAGTGAGCATGTTCTTGTGTCCCACTAATTTTCTACCACGGCACGTGCAGCAAAACATCCTACGTGGACTTATATTTTTAATCTAGAAGTATTATAGTACCAGGTAAAGAAATGATAATAATTAATCACTGTCGCTTTCAGAGTTATCAAATAAAATGCTCAACGGTTGAATGAATAGCCCACTGTCATTGACAAGATTACATTTCTAGTTGTCTTCAATATGGTTTGTCTTCTTATTCACAAAGCCTTTTAATTTCGTTTGAGGAATACCAATTTCATGGATCTCAAAAATTTCCATTTTAATTAACGTAATAAATTCATTACCTCCTCACTTTCTCATCAATGCATTTCTGCACCACAAAATCACTATCATAGTAAAGTTAATTTTAAAGATGCTCTTAGGTTATTATATGAGAGAAATTTCTTAGGTTAATATATAAGAGAAATGTTTTAAGAATTATATCTTGAGATAGTAATAGCATGTCTGAATTTTTTAGTTATCAATTTTCATTTTAACTCATATTAATTATTGGTTAGGTTCATTGTAACTAATGATCATTTCGCACCATTTCTCTATAAATAATTGCAATTTTATAAAATAATTATTGGTTAGCCATGATTATCCAACTTACATGTTTAAATAAATTGGTCATAAGCTGTAAATTCTGATTGTGAGTTTAAAAGAGTTGGATAAAATATATTTTTAGTCCTTTAAATTTACATGAGATATATTTTTGATCCTTTAACTTTATAAAATATACTTTTGATATTATATTTTTGATATCGTTAATGTTGTTAACAAAAAACGTTGATGTAACAAATTCAAGTGTTGATTGTGTAAACTTAAGTGATGACTGTGTAATTATATGCTATTATTCTTAAATTTAAAATATGTGTAAATTGAAAAAAATCTAAAAGCTTAATGAAGCAGCCAATATCAAAACTTTGATTGTACTAAAAAATTTTAGTTTAATAATCTAAATACAAAACCTCAATTTCATTTGCAGAGATTTGTCGGTCTATTTTAGTTCAATAATCTTAATATATTATATTAAAAAAATTAAAACATAAACATTTTTTGTCAGCAGTATAGTTATCATTTGAATTTACTGCATTAAAGTTTTCGCTTACTAACATTAACGGTGTTAGAAATATAAGATCAAAAGCATACTTTATAAAGTTAAGGGATCAGAATTATAACTCATGTAAAACATGTTAAAGTATCAAAAGTATACTTTAGTAAAAAAGAGTTTATCTTTATTAATAAATAATAATTAAAAATATATGATTCAATAATTAAAATACATAGAAATTTTTATGAAATTTATATATGAAGCATGTAACAAAATGAAATCCAAGAAAATAATTATAAATTCAACAAATGTTATCAAATGTTGTGGCAATATAAGGCTTGTTTGGTTAAGTATAAGCCCAATTCACGTAAATTGAGATAAAACTCTTCTACATATTTACTTCGTAGATTGTAAAAGTTATCTCTCTGTAAATCATGATTGAAAAGCACTTATAGAGTCTATCTAAATATACTGTATAGATTATAAGATTAAGGAGAAGGCTTTATAATTTCAAAATATAACAACTTATTTGTTGCATCAATGTTAGTTTTTATCTTTCAGTTTTTATTTTTCTTTAGACCAGATCCTCGTATACATTGTATAAAACAAGTTCTGCAAAGGACATAATTGACTCGCTCAACTCCGTAAAAAATCAATGATTTTATCGATTTTGATTGAGTTATTTACAAGTTCAACTAAGTTTATAATTTTACATAAATTTAAAAGTGAGCTGACTCAATTTTTTAAATTAGAAATATTTAAATGGCTAACACATAAAATTAACTCATGAGTTTAATCGAAAGATTAAGGGAATGTAAAATTAGTAATCATTTTCTAAATATTCCATGAAGCAACAAAATTATTAAATTAAAATAAAAAGAAATGCATGATTTATTACTGGTGAACGAGATATCTTCATGCCGTTTTTAATAATTGAAGCACTTAATGTGATAACTATATAAAGAAGAGAATCACACGAGAAGGCAATTATATGCTTCGAGAATGTTATTTATCATGCAGGTTTTGTAAAAGGAAAAATTGTTCAAAATGGAAGTGCTTGCATGCCTTTTAAGACTCAACTGGATCAGATTGTTTTGCCCTTTTTGCAAATTTCATCCTGCAAAATCCTGCATGATATGTTTGAAATCAAATATTGACTTTCCATCAAATGATTTTATTTATTAATAGATAAATGAAAAAAATTATTTTTTTCCAACAACAAGCTCAAAAATTCAGAATAATTCCATTTAGTATAAAATTCATCTTTTATGTTGACTTACTTATAATAGAGAATTAGAGACCACTCTTCAACCCCCCAAGTGTCTTATTTATTTTGAAAGTTTTCATTCAGGAGTAATATTATCATGAAAGTTTTTAGGTTTAATGTTACGTCAAGAAGTTTCAAAACCTAATAATGTTACCCCATACCATTAAAAAATTGATGTTAACTATTAAGAAATTGACGTTGACCGCAAACACTTCCAAAACAAGATTAAATTTAAAAAAACATTCAGGATAACATTGCTTTTAAACGAAAACTTCTGAGATAAATTTGCACTTTAATCCCTTATTTATAAATATTTTTTAAGAACTTAGCTTATCTAATTTATTTTATAAAATTTTAATTACATATAATTTCTTCAATTATTAATTATTGAAATTATGAATTTTTTACCTCCTTTTAAAGTAGAAAAAAATTCTCTTCAAAAATAAATTACACCTATTTTTATTGAGTTTAATTGAACAAAAGAATTTCGACAAAAAAAAAATGAACAAAAGAATTGGTAGAGTAGGCCAGGTGAGAATAAAAGAGGCATAAGTAAAAGGAGAGGAAAAAAGAAAAAAAAGGGACCGTCGTGATGGACCAATGACCAAACAGACAGACAAACAGAAAGAGCGAATCCAAAACGACCACTGTAACTGCGTAAGGAACGCGGCTCACCACGCGTGGGTTCCACCTCAGAGAGCTGGATGATTAAAAAAACAAATCAACGAAAAAGAAAAAAAATAGCTTGAAAAGTGTGAAACGCTCTCTTTCTCGCACTACTACGTCTCTCCTCTCTTCACACTCTCTATTTCTCCTCTCTCTCTCATAAGGTCTCAACTTCTCATAGGGTGAAAGAGACGCAGCTTCCGCCAGTAATTGCGGCTTCAAAGTTTCAATTTTTTGATTTCGGATTCTTTTTGAGCAATGTCAGCGACGCCGTCTCCCGGGGCTGCTCCGGCACCCACGTCGCCACCGGCTCCGGCGACCAACAATACTGCTCCTCCGCCTAGCCGTTCAGCTCCTCCACCGTCCACCCCGGCCTCGCCGCCGCCAGCTACACCCTCTGCTCCACCGCCGGCGACTCCTTCGTCTCCTCCTCCAGCGGCCCCAACTACACCTTCTCCGAGCCCTCCTTCTCTTTCCCCTCCATCAACCTCACCACCACCGGAATCTTCGGCGTCGCCTCCTCCACCGTCCACTCCCAACACTCCGCCGAGTCCGCCAAGTCGCAGCTCGCCGTCTCCTCCTTCGGGCTCAAATTCGCCTTCGACTCCGAATCGAAGTCCGCCACCACCGTCGTCAAAAACGTCGCCGCCGTCTTCGTCATCGTCCTCGTCGAGTGGTATATCAACTGGGGTTGTTGTCGCCATTGCCGTTGGCGCTGTTGCGGTTCTTCTTGTTTTGAGTATTCTCTGCGTTTGCTGTAGGAAGAGAAAGAGAAGACGTGATGAGGAATACTATGGGCCGCCGCCGGTACCGCCTCAGGGACCCAAAGGTGAGACCATTTTGGTTAATCATGTATAATATATAATATACATAAGTGAATCCATTTTCTTCTTGATTCAGTTTGAATTTGGCAGGAATTAGAATTCCTCAACTACTGCTATTTCTTTGTAGTCACGCGCTTTGGCCAGTTCTTTCCCTTATTTTAAAATCTGACCTTCGCACTGTTTCTCTGTTGCGGGATCTGATCATACCCAAAAAATTAATCTTCCGGGTCCCAGGTTTTGAATCGAATCTTTGGTCCTTTAATGCATGTGGAGATTTTAACACTTCGATGGGTTCGAATTATCAAACTTTGAAGTCTCAAGATTAATGTTACAGATCGTACTCATTCATAATGCAGCTTACAGCTATATAAAGCTAGCTATATATTTTTGTGTTTGCACTGATTTAGTTGGGTTTATCATCAGATAACAAATCATTGTTCTTATGATGAAATTGCTTCTGTTTTCATCTGCTTTTATTAGGTTTTTGCCTGATGATGTTCTAAGATGACGATGATGTTCAGGACTGATTTCATACTTTTTTTTTTTTCACTTTTTCCAGTTGATCCATATGGTGGCCCACAGCGTCAATGGCAACACAATGCTCCCCCTCCTCCTTCGGATCATGTGGTCTCTGTAATGCCAAAGCCATCACCCCCGCCACCACCCCTGGTTGCATCACGGCCCGCCCACCCGCCTGCTTATGCTCAACCTCCACCGCCTCCGCCACCTTTCATAAGCAGCAGTGGTGGGTCTGGTTCTAACTATTCAGGTGGTGATAACATTCTTCCACCTCCCTCTCCAAACTTTGCACTGGGTTTCTCAAAGAGTGCATTTACATATGAGGAGCTGGCCCGGGCAACAGATGGGTTCTCCGATGCTAACCTCCTTGGACAAGGTGGATTTGGGTATGTTCACAGAGGCATTCTTCCGAATGGAAAGGAAGTCGCCGTGAAGCAGCTTAAGGCTGGAAGTGGGCAGGGGGAGCGCGAGTTTCAAGCTGAAGTTGAGATCATTAGTCGGGTTCATCACAAACATCTTGTTTCTTTGGTTGGATACTGCATTACTGGGACACAGAGGTTGCTTGTTTATGAATTTGTTCCCAACAATACATTGGAGTTTCACTTGCATGGTACATCTCATTTTACCTTTCTGTGGGATAAACCCTTTCTAAGCTGAAATTGAGCTGCAAGTACTTCTGTTTTGTGGCATAGCGACTTTAGCAGCAGGTATCTGATGGGTGTTTGAACCGTGCAGGAAAAGGTAGGCCTACCATGGACTGGCCCACAAGACTAAAAATTGCTTTAGGATCAGCAAAAGGATTGGCGTATCTTCATGAGGATTGTATGTGCTTTGCATTTGACTTTAATTTCATCAGCAGAAACTGGATGATCTCAATTTTAATGTTGATTGTAATATCTGTGTGTACAGGTCATCCTAAGATCATCCACCGCGATATCAAAGCTGCTAACATACTCCTAGATTTTAAGTTTGAAGCAAAGGTATGTTTATCATCTTTCTTGTTAGCATTCTAAATTTTATCGCCGGGGCTTATGTGTTTTACTGTGGCATGTTTAACATTGGCAGGTGGCAGATTTTGGACTTGCAAAGTTTACATCTGATGTTAATACTCATGTTTCCACTCGAGTGATGGGGACATTTGGGTAAGGCAACTTGTTTCTATCTTCCCAAGAAACTCACTAAGGAAAAAAGAGATCAAAATGCCGTTTGTTTGTACCTGTTATTTGACATTGTTTCAAGCTCACATTAGTTGCTGCTTGCAGTTACCTGGCTCCGGAATATGCTTCTAGTGGGAAACTCTCAGAAAAATCAGATGTTTTCTCCTTTGGAATCATGCTTCTGGAATTAATTACTGGACGCCGACCAGTTGATTCAAGCCATACATTTATGGAGGATAGTTTGGTAGATTGGGTAAGCTACAGTGCAGCCTCTATTTTCTGGGCCTAAGTTTAAATTTGCTATAATAAACTCACAGGCAACAAGAAGGAAGGTTTTTCCTGTTCTTTTCTCTATCTGAGGGCCACGGAGTAGCCTTTAACTGCATCTTTATCATTGCAGGCAAGGCCTATGCTCACTCGTGCATTGGAAGATGAGAATTTTGATTCCGTGGTTGATCCAAGACTCCAACATGATTATGACCCCAGTGAGATGGCTCGTATGGTCGCATGTGCTGCAGCTTGCATACGACATTCAGCAAAACGCAGGCCAAAGATGAGCCAGGTAATTTGACTGAGTTTTTTTGTCATTTTTTGTGTCAGTATGTCAATCCATCCAATTTTTGATATATATATATATATAGAGTGCAATTTTCAGTGGGAAAAAGCAAGCTGTGTTTTTCTTTAGCCTTTAATTTGTCATCTATCATCCTACCTTTCTAAATAGCTTGAAACTGAAGTGTCAAATGGTGGGGATCTATTGAAGTATTTCATGAGAAAATTCATATTATTGACCCACCTGTAGTTTCATCAAGTTGCTGCTTCAAGCCCTATCATTTGTTCATAGTACTTTCTGTTATATGTAAGAATGCTTCTTGTGGATCTAAGACGAAAACATGACAGGTTGTTCGCGCTCTAGAAGGAGATGTATCCCTAGCGGACCTTAATGAAGGAATTAAGCCAGGCCATAGCTCTGTCTACAGTTCTCATGAAAGTTCGGATTATGACACAATTCAGTACAATGAGGACATGAAAAAATTCAGGAAAATGGCATTTGGAGGAGGGACCAATGAGTATGGTGCCAGCAACGAATACAGTGGGCCGCCTACAAGCGAGTATGGGTTGTACCCTTCTGGCTCGAGCAGTGAAGGCCAGAGTCGCCAGACCACAAGGGAAATGGAAATGAGAAAGATGAAGAACAGCCAAGGTTTCAGTGGAAGTTCATAACAACTTAATTCCATCTAACTTGTGTATAAAATCTCCATATCTTCCTTTTTGCAATACCTGTCAGTCTCACTTTGATTGCTTTGACTGACATTGTGAGTGAGTTAACTTGTTCTTTTTTAAAATTGTATCTATAAGGGGTTTTAATTATAAAACAAATAAAACACAAAAAAGTTCCATTCTTTCATTTGTTTTTTTTTTAAAATTTTTGTGGCTGCTGTTCATCTGTCATTTTGCTGGTTGTTGGAATTGTGGGTAGGGTTGTTGTTGTTAGCCTGTTGATTTCCAACTTGTCATATGGAGTAAGTTACCTGGATCTTGTCAATCCCTAACCAAACGGTAACAATATTTCCCTATTGATTTTGGAAGAAAACAGTGAACCTTTTCAATCCTCAAAGAGGGACAGAATTTGAAAATAACTAGCAATATTTTATCTCTTGCAAATGCTTTAGATGAGGGTGACCTTAATGGCATAGATTAATGATCTATGATTAAGAGGTCACGAATTTAAATTTTAAAAATAGTCTCTTATGGAGGTAAGACTGAGTATGCCTGACTCTCCAAACTTTATCAGGTAAAGGCCTTGTGAACTAGGCGAATACTTCAGGTGTGTATAGATGATGTTTGACCTCATGTCCATGCCTCCATGTGACTTTGTATCCCCCTTGGATGCTAAGATCTAGTAAATGAAGAGAAAGTTAAGTCTTTTTCAGAGTGACAGAAACGCCAGATATGTTGAGTCACATGGATAGAATCATTGAAAAGGGACAAATGTGCCCCTATATTGCAGGCACATGACACTCTGCATAAAGAACTAAAAAGTGGACCTCAAGTTGGTGATTCGGTGAACACTAAACTACCAAATGCTTCTAAGCGTATATGACCTGTAAAGTAGGTTGGCATGCACATGGGCCATGGCGTGGTTTCCGTTTCAAATGTATTATAAATTCAAATGCACATAAAGAGTAATATATCCACCTTATTTGTTTTAGCTTTGAAGATGACATAAGTCTGATTTGCGTAAATTGAGATAAACCTCCTCAATATATTTACCTCGTAGACTATAAAAGTTACCTCGTAAATGATAAAAACTACCTCGTAAATCGTAAATCACGATTCATAAACTCTTATGGAGGCTATCCAAACGTGCTTTTGCTCGGCACAAATTTTTCATTCAGAATCATATTAAAACTGAAATTTTCCCTCCAAAACCCACGCACCCATTATACTTTTAACGCAAGAGACCCCGCTGTCCTTGCACAAACTGATTGGCTCGTGTGGATGAATATCCCTTGACATTTAAGTATTGAAAGATATAAGGAGCATAGGTCTTTTCTTTTATAATAAAAATTTTAGAAAAGGGTTTGAGCTCAACTCAACACAATTCAAGGATAGGGCACCTACCCCAACTAAGGATGTCACCGGAGTATGGTGATGCCTTCTCGAGCACTGTGACTTTCTCAGGAATCTAACCCCTCATCAGTAAAGAGAAGTCTGACCCTTCTATTGTTGAACCTATTAAGGAGCATAGTTCTCTAGACTACTATATTTTGTTCTTTTTCTTATATCGCTTTTGTACTATAACCTTGTCCATTGCAAGATGAAAAAGAGGACCAAAAGGCAAAGAAGTCTACGTGTTTTGCTTATTTTCTAAGGCATCAAGTTTTTGACGAGTATTATTATCAAGTTTTCTAAGCTATACTTGTGGGCCTTGAAATCCCTTTAAATTTGTAAGTTGCACTCTGTACAAAATCTAACTTTACTGTGTTGTTCTTTGGGTCTGATGGGTTCCTTACACCCTATGCCCAGTACCACTTGGGTTTTCTTACAGTCCACTTGAGATAATTCATTTATTCATTCTCATCACGGGCCTTGCCTTATTCATCCTAATTTTGATTTCATACTAGACAACAACTTTAATATAATTTATTATTATTATTATAATTTCCTTAATAAAATATCATATATGAAATTTTGTCACAGAAATCATATTAAGAGAATTACTCCTAAATAAAACAAATCAATACTCAAATATAATTGGATAACGTTGAATTCTAACTAGGGGTAATTAATTTTCAGGTTCTTATCGTTTCAACTAAATTTTTAAGTAGGTCCCTATATATATATTTTTTCTTTTTATTAGATATTTATAGTTTTATTTTTTTAATTAGGCCCATGTAATTATTTTTCTTTTTATTACGTTCTTATAGATTCATATGATTTTTAATAAGATATTTATATTTTTTATTTTATCAATATAATTTAAAATTAAATAATTAAATTACATTAAAACACAAATATTGATAAGATATTTAAATTAATAATTATATAATAATATAAATAATTAATACAATATATTTTTATAGAAATAATTCATATGATTAGAATAAATAATTATAATTATATTCTATTTTTTATAAAATTTTATTATTATGATTTGAAATTTCTAATTATAAAAAATATAAAAAATTAGAATTATAAAATAAATAATAAAAATATATGTTTAGTTAAAAATTTGAAAGAATATTAATATAAAATATTTAGAATATTTATTATTTATAGAATATTATTATTCATACAATAATATTAAAAAATATTATACTTAATAATATTGTATTTTATATTTGAAGAATAATATTATTATAATTTACAGAATAAATAATAAAAAATTTATAGGGACCTTATTAAGAATTAGATAAAACCATAAGGACCTAATAAAAAAGAAAAAACTGTGCCTATTTTATTAAGGGATAATTAATCTATAAATCTTTATAGTTTTAACCAATTTTTAGTCAAGTCCCTATAATTTTTTCTTTTTTATCGGATCCTTATATAGTCATTTGTTTTTAATCAAGTCCCTCTAGTTTTTTTTATCAGGTCTAGGGGTGAGCAAAATTAAACCGAAATCAAAGACTAAACCGAAATTGAATCAATTTCGATTTTTTTGATGTTTGGCGTATGTTTAGATATTTTCTTTTTTGGTTTTTTGATGTTTGGTTTCAGTTCGATTTTTTAAAAAATTTCAGTTTTAAACAAATAACTAAAAAAATATAAAGAATACATCATATAATAGTTTTTCACAGTTTTTCCTCATGCTTTGAGTGTTAATACTATATTTTATTTTTAGTTTTTTCTTATTTTATTTTTCATAGTTTTTCTTATCTTTGAGGGTTTTCAATTTATTATTAAATAATACTTGTTAAAAATCCAAATATTCTAATTCTATTATGAAGGCATAAAATTTTCAAGTTTATCTAAAAAAACCGAAACCGAACCGAAATAAAAATTCTTTCATTTCAGTTTTTTCATTTTATCGGTTTTTACCGAAAACCAAATTAAAAATCAAATGCCCACCCCTAATTAGGTCCTTATAGTTTCATCTACTTTATAATTAAGTCCTTAAAGTTTTTTATTCTTTATTTCATAAATTCTAAAAATATTCTTCCATATAAATATAAAATAAAATAGGATGAATGTTCAAATTTAACAACTAACTATTTCCCTATGGACACCCAACACAATTAATTATTGTTGGATACAAAAATAGACATAAATAATTTATATGAGAGCATATATAATAACGCCATTAAGAATATTAAACTTTCATAACTTGTACTGTGGGTCCTATCGGTCTTCTCACTCTTTTATTATTTTAATATATTTTTAAAAGGGTTAAGGTGCAAATTTAACAATGAACTAATTTCCTATGGGCACCCAACACAATTAGTTTTTATAAGAGTATTTACAAGATAAACAAATAGATTTAAAAAGTAAAGTGAGTTAAAAAAAATTTACTACACCCCATTTGATCAAAATAAAATTACCTTTTGTTAATAGAAAGACAAATATTGGCATTTCCAAAGACAAATATGTGAATACCTAAAATCTTTTAACTCATTGGATTCTTTTAAATTCCTTCATTTATCTTGTAAATCTATTTATTTGTCATGTAAATGCCCATATTTATCTTGTGGATGCTCTTACGAAAGAAATAAAGTAAGGGCATTAATTTGAATGCTCTTATATAAATTCTCATACTTGTTTTGTAAATACTCTTATGAAAAATAATTATGTTAGGTGCCCATGGAAAAATAATTCATTGCTAAATTTGCATCTTAACCCTTTTAAAAATATAATAAAATAATAGAAAGTAATAAGATTGGTAGGATCCATAATGCAAAAAATAATAAAAGTTAACTTGGGTTAACGGTTGCTATATCTTCTCCAAATAAATTATGTTTACTTTTACAACTGAAAATAGTTAACTGTGTTAAGTGCTCGTAGGAAAACAGTTGGTTATTAATTTTACACTTTAACTTAATATAATATTATTAAATATAAATTTTTTAATATTATTAAAAAAATAATAATATTATATAAATAAGTAAGTTATTATAATAATTTTATTTTAATATTTTTTAAAATTTTAACTAAACGTATATTTATATTATTTATTTTTATAATTTTAATTTTATTTATTCTTAAAATTATAATGTTTGAATCATAATAATAAAAGTTTATAAAAGTATAATATAATTATAAGTAATTATATTAATTATTTTTTTATAATTATATGATTATTAATTTTAATTTATTTTTAATATTTATATTTTAATGGTATTTATTTTATTTTAAGTTAATGAGTAAAAAACTATAGGGATCTACTTAGAAATCATGTGAATATATAAGGACCTAATAAAAATAAATAAAATTATAGAGACCTGATTAAAAATAGTTTAAAGTGTAAAGATTTAATAACAAAAATTATAAAGACCCAATTAAAAATTGGCTAAAACTAAAAGGGCTTTGTAAAAATAAGAGTAATATAGAAATACAAACACATGCAATTTAATCAACTTGATATCACAAGTTTTTAGTGTTTGTTTGAAGCTAAAACTCGAAAAATATCTATTGATTTTGAAAAGTTACGCTTATTTATGTACATGCACATAAAAGGAACAGTCCCAATTGCAAGGAAAACCAATTATCTCATGTTTGATGAGGAATCCAACTTGTGCTTTGCTTTGAAGGCAACCAAAAAAAAAAAAACTTGCGCTTTGTTTTGAAGGCAAATTTCATCCTTGCTAAACGTCCACACACAGACATTGGAGTATATAGTTATGCTCATTGAATAAACCGATGAGTTGCAATACATACTTCCCCGAATCTTAATATAATATTTATTCAATTAAATTAGATTAAAGAGTTATTTAAATTAATTAATTTGACATATATTTTCTAAAGCACCCAAGTAATTTTTCTTAATTCCCACATTCTTTTTCCTCCTTGATTATTTATTGAAAGAGTATCAATAGAAGTAAATTAGCAAAAGATTGAAAAATATGAAATCTATGTTTTATATTGAGGATTAAAATCAACTCCTCAAATATAACTTACTTCCTTCGGTCTTAAATATAAAACAGAGTTGAATTTTTTTGAAAAGATTAAGAAAGCTAATTAAACTACTTTAAAGTACTCATATTTATAATTTTTTCTCCAGACTAATATATAATCTAATAATACATAACATATGATATGATTAAGGGTCTGTTTGGATTAGTGTTGGAGAAGTACGTTCACGCAAGTTGAAACAAAACTCTTCTTATATATATTTACCTTGTGCTCTATAAATCATATCTGAAAAGCGGTTTTTACCGTCAATAAATAGGTACTAAATAATTTATTTAACTTTTTTATTTTTTTAAAAAATAATTATATCTAGTATTTAGCACTCAGAGGGAGTATATTAAGCACAGAAAGAATATTATATTTTACCATCATCATTCAAAAACTCTCTTCGGCAGGGTATCACTATATCAATCTGTGTAATAGCAACGAGACCTTCTAATTACTTCTTCCTTCTACATCATGGGATTGATTGCTCATCCTTGTTATAATTTTTTTTTTACCATTTTTATAGTTTATTGATTAGAATGCAGACAAATCTTTATATTTTTATAGTTTTGAGTTTGAGCTCAAGAGGGGGCCACAGATGAAACACCCAATCGCATTGGGGATATGAGGATATTAGTTCAAGACAGACGTAGAAGCTGAAGATATACATTACAGAGCTAAATCCCAATTTTACTACCTTACCCATTCAAAGGGAAACGCAGAGATGCGGTCCCTCAATATCCTTCCTCCGTTGCCGTCGCTGCAAAACCCTACCTCGGAACACATTCACTTCTTCAAACCCATTAGCGCCTTCAATTTCCACCCAAGTTCTAAAACCCTAACTAACGGCTTTTGCTACAGAGTCCAAAGCAGTGGACTCCGCTGCCGGAAGATTAATTGCAATGCTTTTAAGGATTCCGGCGAAGAAACTAAGGTTGTATTGGACTCCAGTGGCGGTGATGATGGCGGAGGGAGTGGTGGTAATAGCGGTGATGGTGGCGAGGATAGGGATGTGCAGAAGAAAGATGGGTCTTCCTCTGGACCTTTGCCGGATTGGTTAAATTTCACTTCTGATGACGCAAAGACCGTCTTTGCGGCACTGGCAATCTCGCTTGCGTTTCGGTCGTTTGTGGCCGAGCCTAGGTACATTCCTTCATTGTCAATGTATCCTACGTTTGATGTTGGAGATCGAATTGTTGCAGAGAAGGTAGTTTAATGCTCTTCTTCTTCTTCTTTATTTTTAACTTTCTTCAATTTTTATGCGGGTTTGATAAACATAAAATTAAGTAGGTTGGCGTTCTTTCTTTCGCAAGGTTAACTTTGAGTAAATATTTGAATTTGATGTAGAACCATTTTGGTAATAAATCTTTGTTAGAATAAAAAGGAGTCCATATTCTTTTACAATGAGTTCCGGAAGGAAGGAAAAGAGCCTACGAAGTTGGTGACTGGCTAATCTTAATTTACGTTCTTGCTTGTTGTTATTTGTCAACTTTGCCCATTGCAAAATACGTTGCTCTTCTATACATGGTGAGGCTGCAGGCATGGGTAACATTATATAGGAGTTGATTTTGAAGATAGCAAATATTAGCCGACCAATTTCTTTGAGTGTTAAAGTATTCTGTTTTTTTAGTGAGTATCTGAGAATGCAATGTTGAGTGCTAGGCATATGTAAAGATTTCAACTTCCAACAAGCCTTCCTGTGAGGATGCATTTTCATTTGAAAGATATATCTTTCATTGTTTCAGGTTTCATACTATTTTAGAAGGCCTTGCACAAATGACATAGTAATATTTAAAAGCCCACCAATTCTTCAGGAAGTTGGGTACACCGATGATGATGTCTTTATAAAACGAGTGGTTGCAAAAGAAGGTGATATTGTGGAGGTAAGATTTTTAATGCTCACATTTCATATTTTCCTTTCCTTTTGTTGTTATTAAAGTTCAATCAGAGTTGTAACTATGAGTTGTTCCATTTCTTGATAGCCATGGTAAAACCTACTCAACTTAGTCTAGTGAATCTAATTTAAACCACAACAGACTTGAAGAAACTCAAAATTCATATCGCACTTTCAGAAACAAATCAATTAGAGGTTGTTCAACCTGGAAAAATCTCTTGTAAAATACTGGTATTTCATAATCTGTACAGTAGTCTCAATCCAATAGTTAACACTTCATCCAGGGAAAAGAAAGAAACGAAATTATGGTCCCTAGAGTTACATTATAATTTGTGCTTTTGTTGTTGTCTTGCACTGAGGATAACTTTCAGACACATGAAAATGTCACAAATAACAACATATTTTGTTGTCGTCTTGCACTGAGGATAACTTTCAGACACATGAAAATGTCACAAATAACAACATAGGGAATTGCAAATCTTGATTTTAGTTCAAAACTCCGAATGAATCTAATTGGTATGGGTACATATGCAGAATTGGCACATTGTTGTTTTACAAACTTAGTCACCAAGGCTCCAAAGTTGCTTTGACTACTGAGCCATGCCTGTGTATTGAAGTGAATTGGATGATTGGGTTGAGGGCTGCGCCCTCTGCCCCAGTCGCTAAGGCTTTCGCATCTGTATTTTTACTTAGTTTTCTCTGTTTGATTTAGTTCTCTGATCTCTTAAACTAATAGCATTCTTGTTATTTCAGGTTCACAAAGGGCGTCTTATAGTTAATGGGGTTGAAAGGAATGAAAAGTTCACCCTTGAACCACCTTCTTATGACATGACACCAACAGTAAGTGTTTCCTTATATTGTGGCTTTATTCTCCTTGCCCTCTTCTCAAATATGGTCGTGGGGAGGAATCGAGAAGATTAAATATTTGATTCAATCCCTTTTTGAGAAGGTTAGGCTAAAGGGTTAGGATATTATATTCAGAGCCTTAATTAATATAGCAAATAATATGGTGATTACACATTTGGTCTTTAATAATATCTTGTTTTGCAGCGTGTGCCGGAGAATTATGTTTTTGTGATGGGAGACAATCGTAACAACAGCTATGATTCTCATGTGTGGTAGGTGTTTTAAATTCATAATTTTAAACATGCTCTATTTCGCCACAGTATCCTGATGTTGTCATGTCATGAAAATAATTTATTCAGGGGCCCCCTGCCAGCCAAGAACATAATAGGCAGATCAGTTTTTCGGTATTGGCCCCCAAATAGGATTGGAAGCACAGTTTCTGAGAAGAGCTGTCCTGTTGAAAGTGACCCGGGCACTAGTTTGGCTTCGCAATAATATTTCTTACCCATTTGAGGGATGTTTCTTTGTGAATTGTAAGATAATTTAGCCAATGTTATCTTTCCATTATTTGTTGATTCTGTAAAAGGAAGAGGACTTGTACTGGGGCAATTTTTTCTTTTGGCCCTCATTGGTTCATGTAATATTCTGATAGTCACAAATGTTTGGTATAGCTCACTTATTTTATAAGTGCGATTTATGTATGTCGAGACAAAACTTCTCTCACATACTTACCTCGTATACCATAAAACCTACCTCATATGCTATAAATCATGATTCAAAAGCACTTTTGTAGGTTTCAATCACTGTTCTAAACACTTATATGGATTTTGGCAGAGTTGGTTAATACTAATGATAAGCGCCCATTCCTTCTCTTAAAATGACCATGTTCACCTCCTTTTTGTCCCAAAAGAACATTTTTTAGCTCTTTTGTACGAGGTAAAGCGGAATTTCAGTTTTTCTATATAGCATAATACGGTAGGTTGCAGATTTGACGATATTTTAGTTCACGAGAGGGATGTATTTTGCGCAGTTGTGTCAAAAAGTTCAGACTCTGACCTTGTGACCTGTTTGGAAAACACCCACAATCACTTATAAAAAATTTGTTTTGTGCTTTATGTGATTGAACTTTTTGTGTATTTTTATTTTTGTACAGTGTAAAATTACTTGCAACAAGCTAACCCGTACACAATCTTGCACGGAAGAGAGTTTTTAATAAAAATCCCTAATCCCTAATCCCGTGGCCCAAAAAACAAACTTTCAAATGGAAACAAACGTCATCTGCTCTCTTACCTTTCCAATGGAAAAAAACATTCGGTGGAATCCCTCCATCATACAGTAGGAAAAAGTTCTGACTCTGATGTATGATACCAGACCCGGGAACACGATGAAAAAGAATGTCATGCAAAAAATTCCGAATACATATAATATATATATATATATATTGGCCATAACCCATAAAACAAACAGCAAACAAAAACAAAAACATGTCTAGAAACGTTATTGATTCTATACTTTCTTACACAACCCAGCTGTCGTTAGAAATAGCAGCTAAAATACAGGAAAGACAGCTTATTCCAAGGTGTAGGAGAAGGGTGGATGAAGGACTAATTATCCCCTTCAAGATTTTAACCATCCCATTCCCCTTTAAAAACCAATACAAACCATTTCCTAGTAAATCTTTCTTCCCCATTTCCTGTCAAAGTCAAGAATTACCAGGTTGCAGCTAGGCCATCATCATCATCAGTCGTATGAACAATCATTCTCTTTAGGTTTCATGGGTTTGTTGCTGTGGGGAGTGATAGTAAACAAACAAGTGACATGCTTTCGATGTTTTGACCTCACCAACTTCCCCACAACATTACCTCGCGACTTAAATTCGAAATCCAGCTTCATTGGGACTCCTCCATTGTCAAATGAACCAGCCAAGCTTGCTCCAGCGCCATATAAAGGAACCCGGCTTCTCTGGAGATTGACATACACAGTCTTGTGGGTTTTTCTTCTCTGATAGGAATTCTTCAACTGCGGCAAAATGTATATGAACATTGAATTAAAAAATGGCGGTAATTAATGTCAAAAGTTCTCTTATGTTTTTCATTTGTTGTGGAGCCAATCTTTCTGAATCAAACAGTTATGGTCACCGTCAAAAATCTTACCTCACCAGTTGCAACAGCAATCTCAGAATACATGAGATTCACTGACTTGGAGCTTACATGAATTCCAAAAAATGTTGCCGGGTTATATACGGTCATTTTCACTGAGCAGTTCATTGTCAGCATCTTGGTTGGAACTCCGGTAGGATCTGATCCTGCTCCTAAGTAGAAGCTGTGTACTGTCAAACTCTGGAAGAAGTGAATCATTACCATTAGATTACCCAAGTATTTCTTTATACTCCTCCGATCCTTAATATAAAACATATTTACCTAATTTAATTAGATTAAGAAAGTTAGTTGAATTAGTTAATATGACATGTATTTTCTAAAACACCCTAGTCATCTTCCTTAATTTTCTTATTCCCTCTCTTCTTTGATTATTGTTGATGGAGTGGAGCAAATTAAGAAAGGAATGACAAATATGAAAATTATGTCTTATATTTAAAATCTCTTCAAACATGTCGTAGGAGTACATAAGAACAGAAAAAAGAATTCAAACATTAAGATGTGATAGATAGCAATTGGAAGTACAGTAGACATTTTAAAAATCCGTCCGTAAATGCAATTCCCAGTACTTGACTTGTTTTGAACTCTATCCAAGCTATATATTTTCCCAGTACCCAAACAAAATCCCTCACTCCTCATCTTTGCAACCTCAGACAGAATAATAATAAAAAACAAATATAAAATTATCAAAGTTTCCCACTATCCACATGTTCAGAACATGAAGTTATCACCCCCATGTGAGCTGAGATTATCAATTAAATCTACAGACTGATCCTTCCTCATTCCACATGAGGGCATGACTAAAATTTCTTTATTTTCTTTACACACACATGCCAGTGCTGAATCTAAGGGAGTCATGAGGCCCCCTCAACTATCAACAAAAGAATCTTCTCCTCAACAACATTCCCAGTGGCTATATGAAAATCAGGAAAGGAATAGGCCTTCTGATTAACAAAATAAAAAAATTTATAATATCCCAATTAAATAAGAGGTGTTGAATCAAGCGTCATCAATTCCCATACCTTAACACTGAGCTGAGGTTTGTAAGGCCTGCTAACTCCCCAGATGATGAGACAGAACACAGTGAAGATCAGAACAAACCCTAGAACAGCAAGTGAGGCTTGAGTCCTTCTCAACGATCCAACCCTGTCGCGATAATAACCATCATAATCCCCATCTTCTTCGATCACTTTACATTCAGGCCACCCTTTATCGTCCCGTTTCCTATTCAATTTCTTTCCCCAAGCAGAATAATTATTGTACGTACCCGAAACCCTACTCGAAGAGGAGGCCCGAGAATGGTGACCGTAATATTGGTGCAAAGGGGACTCCGTGGGAGTGTTGTAAGCTGGAGTGGCTTGCATTGAGGAAGATTTGTCGCCGCCATCGTGAGAATCCCTAGAGGGACTCTGCACATAGTAAGCAGGTCGCTTGGGAGATATCGGAGAGGAGAGATCGAAGCTAGTTACATCGGAATCAGACTTGTTGTGCATTGTGTAAGTCCCGAATTGAATTAAATCAAAAGATTTTTATTCATTGTTTTGAAATTGCAATGGCCGAGTAATTTAACGCAAAAGTATCACATGCAAGCTGAGAACGAACGCGCGATTCAGTGAAAAACGAAAAGGTTCTGATCAAATAAGGACTAAAAAGTAAAAACAGAAGTGAGTAAAGTAAATGCTAAAGAAAAATAAAAAATTCAGCTCACTCAACGAGAGGGGATTTCTAACTTGCGTTTGACTGACGGGGAGTTGGTATGAATCAGAGTGACGAGGAGGAAGGGCCAGCGTGATAGATTTTCTTTCTTTCTTTAAAAAAAAAAAAAACAAAACAAAAACCAAAAATCAGAGCAGAGCAGTAGTAGAGCGAACTTTTTTCGGTACAAAAAAAAAAAAAAAGTAACACAATGAAAAAGGAAATAGAAATTTTGGAATAAATGAATTGAAATGAGTAATAACAAAACTTTTTGACATCATAATAAGATCAAATTACTAAAATACTCTTAAATGTAATTACTCTAGGAGTGATTTATTCGGAATATGGTTAGACATTAAATATAAATATCTTCCAACAACAATTTGAAGCTTAATTCATTACATTGTAGAAGATTAGCCCCTTCCGTCAAGTCTAACCCCCATTAGTTTTTATTGATATTTTACTAAGTTGAATATTTTGACAGTTGAGTGATTTTAATAGTGAGTTTTCATATTAACCCTTTTATTCTTCTATTTTTTAATTTTTATTGTTTTATATGCCTTTAATTTTCTTTTAAAATAAAAAAAAAATTAATTTTGCTTTATAAAATAAATCTAGATAAGATGTTGACTTTGAGTTTGAGCTCTTAATTCCATTGCATTGCGTTTAATATTAAATAATATGAAATTAATAGTGAGTATGAGTATGCGATTCTGATGACCACTTTCAATGAAATATTGTTTAAAACTTTTGAACTTCCCAACGGTACAGGTAATTTAAAATTAGTGCATTATCAATTTTGTCATTCATTGCAGGAATTAAGTGTTAAAAGGTTATGGAAGTAAGGCAATGAATATGGCAAATAATGAGCTTTGAATCCGTGATAAAGTTGAAAACAACCAACAAAATAAGTTGCACCCTCCGTTCTATTTATAAGCAGTTTTTTTTATAATTGTGTAAAATGAATTAGAAGTAAAAAGTAATAAGTGTGTCAAAAATGACATATTTTTTTTTTCATATATACTCTTATGTATGAAAACAGAGAGAGAATGCTTAAAAAGTATAAGAGATAATAAAATACGTTTTTTCAATATTTTGTTGACTTTATTCACCTAGTGAGTTTTTCTTGAATATAATTCTTGATGTGTGTGATAATTAATTATAAATAATATGTATTTAATAAGGGTAAAATAGAAAAAATAAATTTACATTTTCAGACACAAAGTAAAAATTATTTATAAAAAGGATCATTTTTATAAATAAAAAAATTATTTATAAATAAAATAGGAGGGAGTATGTGTTTTGGTTGAGTCATCAAAACATCAGCCTCACAATTGAGATATTTAATTTTCCTATTTTCACATTATGGTTTTATATTACATGGGCAATCGTCAAAAGCCCATCTATATGTAGTTTCTAGCTTTTGGATAGACACTTTTAAACTGGAAAATCAATTTTCAATTTAGAATCAAACATAAAAAAAAAAAGTATACCACAATGTGGCTAATAGTGAAGGCACTCGAAAAGCAGCCCTTTAATTTTCACTCCAATATTTTATGGTTGTTATTAAAAACCATCAAATCACTTTGATGAGAATCTCATTTTTCCTTTACCATAATTTATAATTAATCATAAATAAAATATATTAAAGTTTGATAATATTATTTCTAACTTTTCAACTTATTGTGTTGTGATGTTAAAAAATAAATGGGGTAACATTTAAGAACCACATTTACTATATCTAAATTAATAATTAATACTGTTGTGATTTTTTTTCTCTAATAATTTTGAAGACTTTTAGGGGCTATTTGTTTCAACCCCATTATAAATATGCAATATAAATCTTTATAGTGTTATCATAGATGATCTGTGTGGTTAGAGTGATTGATTATACAAAAGACTCCACATTTTTAGATAATACTTATTCATAGGGACTCCATATGAATACTCATTGGAGGCTGTAATCTTTTGTAAATTGTCAATTTTAAGCTCAAAATCTAGGAGAGAAGAAAAACTTTACCCTCAAACAAAAATTGTGCTACCATTGAATAAAAACATAATATGCTATTGGTCTTCAGTTGAACTAAATAGGCACCAAGTCATCAACAAATTGTTTTAAGAAAACACTCATCACTGTCATTACAAATCATGGTATATCAACAAAAGGGATAAAAAAAATCAAAAGTATAAAAAAAAGCCCAATTATATCATTGTAAATTTGATGAGGTTTAATGTAATATATGAAGCCATGTGCGTATCCAATTATTGCTAAATAAATGTCTCTTTTGTTGCTAAGGTGTGCCAGAAATTCCTCATGTAGAGAAAAAAGCCCAATAAGTCCATATCGCTTAAAAATTAGAAAAAGATTTCTTGTTTTATTTCTACCCCTTGAAGGCGGATCACATTAGAAGAAGATTTTCATACATTCAACAACTTTAACCATCAATCCAAAATCAAAGATATATATCATCAATCACGATGCAAAAAATTTAGTTGAAATCAAAACTAAATAAAAATGGATGTCATATAGGTATCTGAATTATTCCATAAAGTGATTTAAGTCTCCTCATTTTCTAAGATGAGTTTTTTTAAAGATGTCTTTTCAACTATAAGAATAATTTTTTTAAGATGGTTTTTGAACCTTAAGAATAAATGTTGAATGATGTTGAGTAATAAAGGTTGTTAAAAAAAAACAGACCATTTAAAAAACAAAACCTAATGCATTATAAGTAATAAAATGTATTAAAAATAAACCGAATCAATAACGGAATCTGTGTAAACCACTGTTACTACAAGTTTTCAAGATATACAATACAATTGAAGTTAGTGTATTTTCACTTCTTTCATAATTACCGCACCGCGCCCATTTTCCTGCTCGAGGAACGAGACAAAAAATATGCAGATGATGAGTGAAAGGCATTCATGGTCTAAACTTTGTATAATTGAATCCTCCAAACAACTTTCTACATATTAATTAATACAAAAAAAAAATATAGAATTCGTATTCAAATTTCCACCTTTGTAAGAAGTCAGAGGCACACAGAAAGAGAATAAAGCGTGAGTTGAAATCAGAAACGCATGATCAATTATTTGGCTCTTAGGCCACTATGCTCAAGTAAAAAGAGGGAAAACAATATATAACTATGAAGGTATTGTTGGAGGAGCTGCATATGAGGAGTATAAAAAGAAAAAATAAAAAAGAAAGTAGTTTATAATTTCTTTAATGCTGTGACAACATTTTTCTTTAAGTTTAATTTACACACATATATTCTTATTTAGTAGGGTGTAATTTAGATTGACAGGTGAATTTTCTGCAGGATACAATGAAGACATTTGAGTATGGCTTGCACTTCCAACACTCAAGTCAAGATAACAATAGGTTTTTACAAAGTAATAATTTGACTTTATCTTTGTGTGCATTCAAGAATAAAGGCAATGCGTTTGATATCTTATTGTTGTATGATTTCTGATGTTGTATAGTATTGTTTATCACAAATAAAGTGATAGTGTAATGTATTTATAGACTATGAAGTGAGCTTTGAAGTGGTTTCTCTTGAAACAACACATCCTCAATTGAAAGTTATAACCACATGTTAGATTCATGAATCATCATGAACTAACATAACTTCAATAACCAATAGTTATTTAAAATAAATGTTCCATGAAGGGTTACACCTTTATAGTATGTAGGGTTTCTTAAAAACTAACACAACCTTCTACCAAGTAGTAGTTAACACACCTTTTCATAGGTTTCTTTAGAAACTAAATGGGCATGACCTTGATAATCTTTAGTGTTATAACTCTTTACACAACCCTTCATATAAATTCCTTAATTTATAAGGACATGACTTTTGAATAAACACATCTCTTTATTTTAAAATATTCAAACATTCCCCTACCATTTTAAAATGAACATAAACTCTTATCACTTAGGAAATCTCAGGTATCTCTATGATTTGAACAGTTACCTAAGCAAGACATGGTTTCACCCATCTGAAATAATATGGCAACACCCACTTCCCACACTTCACATGCAATCCATGCACACACAACTATTTAATTAAATAACACACACACACTACACACATGGCACACACATACACATTTTTAATTATTAAAAAAACACACTCTCTCTCATTCTCTTAATTATACGTAACACACAACACACACTTCACAAATTTTTCCATTCTCTTCAGCCATTATCCAAAAAGGAAAGAGAGAGAGAGAGTGAGTGAAAAAGAGAGAGAGCAAGAGACACATAATAGAAAAAGAGAGATACGTAAGAGTGATCGGTGCTACCAGAGGAAGGAAGAAGTGATTACAAATTCTACATACAACTCCATATCCTAATATAGGTGAGTTTCCTTCCCATATTCTTAACTCTTTCTAGTTGATTTGAGATTATTTTTGGGTAATTTGGGAAGCATAAGAACCTAGTATAATGAATTGTTGTCTTGTGAGGTTTTGTTTTAGGCAAAATAGTACATAAGGAAAGAATGAGAATTTGATAAATTTGAGGTTTCCAATGAATTCTATACGAAAAATTATATGGGAATACATGAGATTATGATTTTTGGATGATTATATATAAGTCTAGAATTTTTAGAAAATAAGAAGAGTTGTTGTTCGGTTAGTTTCTCTGAAATCATATTGGTTTTAAAATAAATTTCGATAACCAAACCTGGTCAGAAAATTATGAAAGTTTCCAGAAGGAAAGTAGACATCTTAAGATTTAATTTGATATATAATATGTATCATTTGGGTTTATAAATAGTGAGATATGCATTTTTAAAGTTAGATGATGAATCTGGAACGTTTTATGGTACAGACGAGGTTTGACGAAATTCTGGGAATTTTGTAGCTATAATTTATGAATGGTAATATTTTTCCCTGAAAATATATTTAAATATGATCATATAAGATTTTTAACCATCCCATTTGGAGTTCTATATATTTAGTTATGAATTTTAGAAGTTAAGCTACTGAAACTGGAAAGATTTTCTGGCAGTGCCAAACAAATTTAAAACTGGGAATTATTCATGGATAGGTGGTAGTTAAAAGTATTTTTATATTAAAATAGACTTCATAAGTGACTCATAGAATTTGGAACCACCTTAATTGGATATTTCTAGGCCAAGATATGAATTTTCAAAGATTATTGAAAATTCTGACAGAATTGAGTTATAGTGGAAAAAAAAATAAAAAGTAAGGGTATTTTTGAAATAATTGGGACTCTAAGGGTCAAATTAAATACTTAGATTTGTATGAGTCCATTAAATACCTATTGGAATTAAGGTATTAGCTATAATGATAACCTACCAAGGTGTCTTAAATTATTTTGGAATAAGTAATAATTCGTCCGTCCGTAAATTATAAATTATAGGATTTGACATTTGCCCGGGACGCCTAAGAGACTGAGAACAGGAACCAAATTTGGAAAGACTGTCAGGTAGTACCTTATCTCTTATATCATATGTGATGCCATGTATGTGTACCATATCATCTGTATATGTGTGGGACAGATAGTCCATAGGCGGTAAGACCCGTAAGTACAAGTTACACCGGGAGTTACCCGGGGGCGTTTTGAGCCAGGTAGGCTTGAGACAGAAAGCCCGTGACTGTACCTTGTATGGGGCGGTGGCCCTGGGCAGCCAGATTATGAATCTCAAGCGCTGTGAGTCTGTGATAAGGGACCAGTTAGGCCCTTTTATGTGCTGCATTTCTGTAAGTTGTGCTGTTTGATGATTTGTTTTACATGCTTAGTATTTGCATATTATATGAGTGATCTGTGTACTACTGAGATTCTTTTGAATCTCACCCCTTTTTCAACAAATAATATACAGCAAAGGCGTCCAGCTCTAAGGGCAAGAAGGTAATATAGACGGACGAAGAAGAGACAAATAAATTATGGACTGTTTGGTTATCATTTTATTTTGGATGACTGTAAAATATTTATAAGTAGTAGTAGTAGTAGCAATAGTAGTACTAGTACTTGCGACGCAGACTGTATAAGTTGTAATCCGTACGCTAGACTTTCGATAACGTATTGGTATCCAGAAACCAATAAGTTAACCATCACGACGCGAACTATAGATAGAAAATGCCCTGTATTTTAAATAAAATATTTTTAAACTGATAAAGATAATGAATTTACAAACTAAAATTTAGACCATACATATTTATTTTAAAAAGTTTTTTTGAAAATCCTATACAAATATAAGATTAAACTTTGTCTTAAATTTGGAATTTAAATTGTTTTGGTCTCAGGTTTGAAACCATTACATATTTAAATTAATCTAAAGGCTTTAGAATTTAAGGTGTTACATTTTTGGTATCAGAGCAGAGATTTTGGCATTAGGCTAGTATGCTCTACTGCTATAAATAAGTATGCAGATACCTTAATAGTGATCTCATAGCAAGAATGAATTGTGGGTTAGAGATAAACCTAAAGAAATAGAATTTTCCCTGAGCACTAACTGGATAGACTGGTTTAAAGGATGGGGTAGAGCAGTATATAGAGAATGAAATGGAGCAATAGTGATGTATACCTAGTAAAGAAGGGTATGAACTCCGAAGAATCGAATGCTAAGATGGCATGTGTCTCGGATACCATCAAAATTTCGTAGTTAAGCGTGCTCAGATGAGAGTAAACTCGGGATAGGTGACCCCTGGAAAGTATCTTAGAAATCCAAAACTTTTTACTTAAAGGTTTGGAATTCTAACCCTAAGTTCTTAGATGACCTAGAGGATGATTAGAGGCATAGAGATGATGAAATAAGTATTAATCTTTAATCCGAACCATTTTTGTTGCAAGAAAAGTTCATTTGATGGGGTTATGGAAACTCGAGGCATAGTGATTGTTTTGAGGTTTCTCTATGCTAAATAGTGATCCTTAGTAACAATGTGGTGTTAAAGGTATGTAGGTATGATATTGTTTTGAGGTTTCTCTATGCCGTATATTCAAGATGACTCCTATGTGAAGTCCCGAATCAAACCATCCATTTCTTCTAACAAGCAAAATCAGTGTTGTCTTAGAAAGTTGCTGCCATCAAATATTTCTAACTTGACAAATTTGTAGTCTACTCCTTCAAAGATGCCATATGGATTCATGAAAATAAGCCTAAAGATTGTTGGAGGGGATGAATATTTGAGGAGTACAAGAAGAAAACATGAATAAAGTAATGTATAATGTCTTTAAGGCGTAGGCAACACTTTCCTTCATGCTTAATTTGCCCCCATCTATTCCTATCTAATAGGGTTTAATTTAGATTGACGGATGAATTTTCTGCACGATACATTAAAGGCCATTGAGTATAAATTGCACTTCCAACACTCAAGTCAAGACAACAATGGCTTTTATAAAGTGATAATTTGACTTTTATCTTTGTGTGCATTCAATGACAAAGGTAATGAGTTTGATCTCTTATTGTTGGGTGTTTTCTGATGTTGCATCGTATTGTCTATCACAAATGAAGTGATATGCATGGTATTTATAGATCATGAAGTGATGTCTTGAAGTGATGCCTTTTGAAGCAATATCTCCTCAATTAAAAGTCATAATCACATGTTAGATTCATGCACCCTTATGAACCAGCATAACTTCAATAACCAATGGTTATTTAAAATAACTATTCCATGAAGGGTTACACTTTTATAGTATGTAGGGTTTTCTTAAAAACCAATACAACATTCCACTAAGTAATAGCTACCACACCTTTTTATAGGTGTCTTTAGAAACTAAAAGGGAATGACCTTAGTCATCTTTAGTGTTATAACTCATTACACAACCTTTCATATAAATTCCTTAATTTATAGAGACATGATTTTTCAACAAGCATATCTCTTTATTTTAAAATATTTCAACAGGTCCTTCTTCAAAATGCTCCCTACTATCCTTTTTATAAGATTTATAAGTTACAATGCAAAAGAGATTTTATATTAAGAACATAAGGTAGCATATAAGAAGCTCATCTACATGTTAGCCAAAATAAAAGAACCTTATCTATAAGGACAATGACTTTTATTGGGCTACAAGGTCTTCATTTTCCATCTTTTTTTTTTTCAAGAAAAAGTAGAAGGTTTTGAAGGGTAGAGTGATGATCACTACCCTTTACCTTCAATAGCTCCTCATCCACTTTAGTGGGTTTGACTTCGGAGTCTAGAATTGCTTTTATTTATTGGAAAGTGGTATATGCTCCTTAAATTCAAGATAACTAAACAACAACTATTAAAAAACTTGAGAGAGTACAATATGACAAATGAAGATCCACATCCATTCGACCATGACGCAACAATATAAGGTGAAATTTCTCTTTGTGGTTGCTAGTAAATACTATAATTCTATCAAAGATATGTATTAGGCATGGAAGGACACTTGAATGTTGTATTAACTTATTCATCATGGTATCAGAGTTGTATATCTTTATTGGTATATATAACTCTCATACCATAAATATAATAGTGTTAATTATTTATAGCTTTGATACCATGATAATTTTCATACCTTTGATAGCTTGATAACTTGTTCTAATGGTATTAGAGATATGAAAATCTCTATGGTATCATCGCTATAAAAATATATAGGTGTGATAACATAAGGTAATACCATTGACTTTTATTTTTGCGGCATTTACTTTTTTTTTTTGTAAGAGAAAATAGAAGGTTTTGAAGGGTATAGTGATGATCACTATCGTTCACCTTCAATAGCTCCTTAACCACTTCAATGGGTTTAAACCTGGGTGGCTCGAATTGCTTATATTTGTTAGAAAAAGGGTACATGCTCCTCAAACTCAAGATAATTAAAAAGCATACATTCAACTATTAATTCATTGCAAAAAAAATAATCATATCCCAATAGCTTATTATTGTATTGACTTACTCATTACAGTATTAAATTGTATTAAATCTGTGAAGATTTATATTTCTGATATCATGAAGGTAATATTGTTAATTCATCTCACACAAACAATCATAGCTCAATAGTCTTGTATTAACTTATTTATTATGGTATCATGGCTGTGAAAATTTCTTAGTATTAGAGTTGTGGTATCAATAACCCTTGACTAAATCATATCCAATAATAATATCATGGACAATCCTAAGCCAAATATTCAGCAAAATGACCAAGCCATGAGTATGGGGCTAAATGGTGAATTATATTATAATTACATAGTTTATTATTTGTATTTGTTATATTCATTATTAATTATATTGATATATTTTTTAAAAATAATTCTATGATTTTAGAAATTTTTTTTACTTATAGCAAATGATTTACGATTATATAAAACCAAATGCAGAAGACATATGTATTAAAAGCAACTAGAAACACACTTAGAGTAATTTTTTGCCAAGACAAGACACTTATATTAATAACATAGAAGATGCATTAAAACATAAAGTCATAGAGTTCAAATAATATGTCACACTTAGGTTTTTTTTTAAAAAATATAACAACAGACTATCTGGCAAGAAAAACAACCCACTAAGCTATTCTCGATCGGCTTCAACAATGTGTAGTGAGCACCTTAAGGAAGCCATAATCTGGATATCTCTCTTTGAACATCCATAACATAAGATCATGTTTTGAGGAAATGCCATTATGGAAGAACATATTAGTCCAGATCATGCCACTTTTGATCTTTCTTGGATATGTGTCACTATGGAATTGGATAACAACGTCATATGTGTTAGATATGATTAGTTTTGATGATGACAAATATAGATGTCAAATGTTAAGCATAAGAAGCTTGCATAGTATAATTTTCTATTACATTGACTAACTATTTGATGTTGCATATATTGTAGATTAGTCAAGCAATGGAAGAAAGAAATTGAGGAATAAGGAACTTGCAAGAATTAATGAAAAATATGAAGATTCAAGTTTTTATGGGTACTGTAGCAGTGGGTACTGTAGCAATACGGTTACTGTAGCAATGGGCACTGTTTGGCACTGTTTGGAACTGTAGCAGAGTGATTTTTAACAAATCACTCGAGTGATTTGAGGAATCACTCGAGTGATTCATTAAAAAACGAAATCACTCGAGTGATTCAGCAAATCACTCGAGTGATGTGCAGCATTTCAGAGTTTGTGCTTCGTCGAGCTGAGTGAGGTCTGGTTATTTCATCATATCTCTCACAATACAACTCCAAATCAGACGAAACCAATTGCATATGAAACTAGACTCCCAATGCGTCATTTTGACACTAGAACCAACATCAAAGGAGCTCATATGAGGGAGATATCAGTGTTCTAATTTTACCTTCATGTCAGCGTCACGTTCTGGAACAGTCTTAGTATGTTGGATATAACTCTCAAACCGCTGATCCTATTGAGCTGAAACCGGTGCCATATGAAAGTAGACTTCCAGGGCTTTCGATTGATATATAATACAGCATTTTTGGAGTCATATTCGAAGAGTTATGACATCTGGAAGTTGACCTATGTTTACTGAAGAATTGGAAACGGATCACTCGAGTGATTTCAGCATTCACTCGAGTGATATGGCATTTCACTGGAAGTGATCGTAAAATCACTGCAAGAAAAATTCACTGTTTCAGATTTCACTTCCAGTGATCTCCAAATCACTCGAGTGATATCTCAAAATTTCCAAATCACTTCCAGTGATATCTCAATTTTTCCATTTCACTTCCAGTGATCTCCAAATCACTCGAGTGCTATTTCAACTTTGCCAAAATCACTTCCAGTGATCTCCAAATCACTCGAGTGATATTTCAACTTTGCCAAAATCACTTCCAGTGATCTCCAAATCACTCGAGTGATATCTCAAATTTTCCAAATCACTTCCAGTGATCCTTAATCACTCGAGTGATGCGCCAAATCACTTCCAGTGATTCTGAATCACTCGAGTGATGCGACAAATCACTTCCAGTGATTGAGAATTCACTTCAAGAAAAATACACTGTTTTGAAAATCACTTCCAGTGAATTCCAAATCACTCGAGTGATGCGCCAAGTTTTCCAAATCACTTCCAGTGATCTTGAATCACTCGAGTGAAGCTTGTAAAGTTGCAAATCACTTCCAGTGGATTCAAAATCACTGCAAGAATATTTCACTGTTTACCAAATCACTTCCAGTGATCTTGAATCACTCGAGTGATATTTGCAAAGTTACAAATCACTTCCAGTGAATTGAAAATCACTCCAAGAAGAAATCACTGTTTACAAAATCACTTCCAGTGATCCCAAATTCACTCGAGTGAAATATAGAAATTTCAATATCACTTCCAGTGAACCAGCAATCACTGTCAGAAGCATTCAACGTTTTCAAAATCACTTCCAATGACATTATATTCACTTCCAGTGATATTGCATTTTCTCATATAATGATTTATTGTTCTAGTATACACTTTCCTACATACACTATGATCCATTTGCTATTACATTCATAAAACTGATTTTGCTAGTGAAATTCTATTATTACTTATTTCTCCAAATTACTATCAAAATCATAATCCGAATGGGTTCATATGTTATGCAATCTTTATGTTTTCACTTGCTATCATTCTTAGACATTGCTTAATACTTATTTCAAGTGTGAAATAGGGACTCAAGTGTTTGGGTTAAAACTTCAAGTCTGGAGGTGACTCACGGCAAGCATCATCACTTAAAGTGACGCAACCCAGAAAGCTGAAATCCTGTCCTTGGTCAATGATCCAACATATTTATGATTAACACTTCATTGTATTGATATTTGATGTATTGTTACAGAAAGAACAATGAAGAGACCATAGAGAGAGGAAAAACCACTTCGCTGAAGAAGTCGAGCGTCCACTAATAACGGCTAGTTTTTCTGAAGTGGAAATTTGTCAGAGCACGATCAACGGGAAAATATTTAAATACACTCAACGACCGTGCAAAGCAATGGGACTCCAACAGAAAATGAAGTAGTGACTGTCTAAGCATCAGATGGGATTATAGCAGAAAAATATCCGAATGGGCTCAACGGTCAAATGAATCAACAGACTCTAACGGATATCTTCCACAACTCAGCTATAAATAGGAAAGGATTCAAACAAAGAATTGCAAGCAATACGATGAGAACTTGAACATGCTAATATTCTAAGTCTTCTACCTCCGACCACTCTTTGCTCTATTTCATCTTCTATATTATGTATATTTGAGAGAGTGAATATTTGTATTGTACTTCAGTAAGGATTTATCTACTCTGTGAGAGAGTCTGTAAACACACCATTTATACTTCTGTATTGAACTCAAGGTAGAGGGACCTTGAGAGGGTTGATTTCCTTACAGTGGAAGTTGTAGAGTGAATCGCCAGTAAGAGTTTCTGCCCATAAGACTTACAAGGTGCAAGCAGTAGAGAACGTTGCTGCTCGTAAGACTTACAGTGGTGTAAGCAGGAGAGAACGTTGCTGCTCATAAGACTTGCACAGTTAAGCAGGAGAGAAAGGTCTTTGGATTGCTTTGCTCGACTTGCTGTAAGAAGGAGTTAACCTTACAGTGTGTAAGGGGGAGTAACTCTTGTGAATTTGTAAAGGCTTTTCTTGTGCCCGGTTAAACAAGAAGATAGTGGATTGGAAATCTCAGGAGGAGCCTGGGGACTGGACGTAGGTCATCGTGGATTGGACCGAACCAGGATAAATCACAGTTTGCATATTCTCTTCCCTAAGCTTTTACGTTTCCAGCATATATGATTTACATATCAGCTTATGTTTCTATACTTCCACATGTATTGATTTGATAAGTTGCGAAAAGATTTTAAAAGATCATACTTTCTTATCACACACCCAATTCACCCCCCCTCTTGGGTGTCAGCCAGTTCTAACAATATGGAATCCCATACCTATCATAGAAGGAAAGAAAAAGATCATCACCCGTGTTAAGGGGTTGTAACACTTGTGTGGGATCATATAGTCAAAGTGTAGAATGATTACGAATTCCTTTAATTGGGATCTAAAAAAATTTGATCAGTTTTTTATTCTCAATATCAGGGTTTTCCTTGAGAACTTGGATAATGGTCACAAGCCATGTTTACTCAGTCTCATCGGTGCCAATGCCAATATTGGCATAGTCAGCGATGATTCTCTCAAGTCATTTTGCAATTCTTCCTAGAAAAAACACAAATAAATTACAAGTTGAGAATAGTAGATTAAAAATTCTTCATAAAAGAACTTAATCAGGAAATATCTAGCTTATCAAAGAATAAAATTATAATATCACCATCACATTTGAGGGTCATTTCAAAGCCCTAGTAATAATTATTGGGCATGATAACTTCGATTTTGTGAACAAGGGGTGAGATTTATTTTCCCAAGTGCTAGAGGCCTCATAAATTAGATTGCTCATCGAACTATCAAACTTGTCTATCATCGTAGTTAGTTCAAAAGAGAAGTGATTTAACATTCTTTAAAAAGAAAATATCATGAAGGTAATGTTGTTAATTCATTGCACATAAACAATCATAACATAATAGCCTAATATTATCTTGACTTATTCATTATGCTATCAAGTCTGGTATCATAACCATGGTATCAAAGTATGAAGATTAATATTATTGATACCATGAAAGTAATATTGTTAATTCATAGTATACAAACAATCATAGCCTAATATTATATTGACTTATTCATAATGGTACTATGGCTGTAAAAATCTTCTTGGTATCAGAGGTGTGGTATCAGAGCTATTAAGATTTTTATAGTTTTGGTATCATGAAAAGTAAGTCAGTACAATAATAATCCTTGACTAAATCATATCCTTGACTAAACATAGATAAACTGGATTCCCCATTTCCTGGTGGCTTATAAAGCAAATATCTTCTCTTTCAAGTCTTACCTAAATTCTTATAGTAGTCTTTTCTTTCCATAAATCTTTCCAAATCCTTGAGAATGAATCTCTTGATCTTCAATTTCAATGTAAATGTCTCAAAGGTGGATGTATGGTCTGTGTTCCTTACTTTTCATGCCATATTCATGAAGGCAATATTGTTAATTCATTGCACATAAACAATAATAACAAAATAGCCTAATATTGTATTGACTTGTTCATTATTGTATTTCTGATACCATGAAGGTAATAGTGTCAATTCATAGCACGCAAACAATTATAGACCAATAGACTAATATTATATTGACTTATTAATAATGATATCATGGCTGTGAAAATCTTCTTGGTATTAGAGGTTTGGTATCAGGGCTATGAAAATATTTATAGTTTTGATATCATGATGAGTAAGTCAGTATAAGTCAATACTAGTTGAGAGAGAGAGAGAGAGAGAGGAGAAGATTAGAAGAAACTAAAAGAACAAAGGAAGTGGTGGTACTGCATGTAAGGAGACAAAGACGAAGCATGGAGTTAAAGAGAGACAAAGCCGATAACAGAAGTGGAGGCCAAACAACAACTCTGTTTGGATTTTAAACACTAAAAGCATTCTTTTTTAGTGATAAAAACTAATATTTTCTACATGACAAAACTACTTTGCCTTCTCATTTTTATGAATCCCCTTCACTGTGATTCAAGAAACTCTGATAAGATTTTGGCTCTCAATGTCAGGGTTCTCCTCCAACACTTGGACAATATTCATTACCCATGTTTATTCATTCAGACCAAGTGTCAATGCCAATATTGGCATAGTCATCAATGATTCTCTCAAGTCTTCATTTTACTATTCTTACGGGAAAAAAACAAATAAATTATAAGTTGAGAATATTAGATTAAAACGTGTTAGTAAGAACTTAATTAGGAAATATATCTAGCTGATGAAAAAATAAAATTGAAGCAAAAATTATGGCAAAAGCGATTGAACTAGTTGAGAGAGAGCGAAAGAGAGGAGAAGATCAGAAGAAACTATAAGAACAAAGGAAGTAGTACTACTGCGCTTGAGGAGATAAAGACATGCGTGAAGCTAAGGAAAGACGAAGTCGAGAATAATAAAATTATAATATACTCATTACATTTGAGGGTTATTTCAAAACCCTAATAAGAATCATTGTACTTGGTAACTTTGATTATGTGAATAAAGAGTGAGATTTATTTTCCCAAATAAGTGCAAGTGGCCTAATAAATTGGATTGCTCATCAGACTTTCAAACCTGTCTATTACCATAGTGAGTTCAAAAGAGAAGTGGCGCAGCCTTCTTCAAAAAGAAAATATTATGTAGGCAATATTATTAATACTCTAATATTATATTGACTTATTTATTATGATATCAAGCCTGATATCATAACTATGGTATCAAACTATAACGATTTGTATTTCTAATACTGTGAAAGTAATCTTAGTAATTCATAGCACACAAATAATCATAACTCAATAGTCTAATATTATATTGACTTATTCATAATGTCATCATAGATGTAAAAATTTTGGTATAAGAGGTGTGGTATCAAAGCTATGAAGATTTATATTTTTGATACTATAAATTAAAACTGTTAATTTTTTTATAGGTATGATACGAATTTTATAGTTTTAATATTTTTTTCTTCAAAAAGAAAATATCATATAGGAAATATTTTTAATGGTCTAATATTTTATTGACTTATTTATTATGGTATTAAGTCTGGTATCAAACTGCAAAGATTTGTATTTCTGATACCAATAATGTAATATTGATAATTCATAGCATATAAATAAACATAACTTAATAGCCTAATATTATATTGACTTATTCATAATGTCATCATGGATGTAAAAATCGTGGTATTAGATGTGTGGTTTCATAGTTATGAAAATTTACATTTTTGATACCATAAATTGAAATTGTTAATTTTTTATTGGTTTGATATAATTTTTATAGTTTTGATATTTGTTTTCCTCAAAAAGAAAATATTATGTAGGCAATATTGTTAATATCTTAATATTGTATTTAACTTATTCATTATGATATCAAGGCTAGTATCAGAACTAATAGTATTAGACTATAAGGATTTATATTTATGATACCATGAAAGTAATATTGATAATTCATAGCAGGCAAATAATCATAACTTAATAGTCTAATATTACATTCACTTATTCATAATATTATCATGGATGTACAAATCTTGGTAACAAATGTGTGATATCAGAGCTATGAAGATTTATATTACTGATACTATAAATTAAAATGTTAATTTTTATAGTTTTGACATGATTTTTATACGTTTGATATCATGATAGTAAGTTAGTACCATAACAATCAATGATTAAATCATATCTTTTATTAAACACAGACAAACTGGATTTCTTTGTTCCTAGTGGCCTATAAAGCAAATATGTTCTCTTTTAGGTCTTCCCTTTCTTCTTATAGTAGTCTTTCCTCTCCATAAAGCTTTCCAAATAATTGAGAACGAATTTTTTCATATCCGATTCCAATGCTAGTATCTCAAATGTGGTTGGATTGTTCAGGTTCCTTACTTTCCTTGCCACATTTACATTCCCATACATCATACCGAAATCCACCGTATAAATCTTTGGTGCTCAGACTTCATGCTTCATTAATTTTACTTGTTTTATGATAAATGAAAGATATGATGTTATCACCAAATTATTGTGTTTCTTATTAAAAAGTCAGCTTTAATGCTTGCCTTATCGACTTCATGTTTTAAGGATTCTATAAGCTTTCATAGGAAATGAAGACCCATTTAAATTATATTTTATTTAAGACATCTAGAATATACTCTTTACAATCAACCATCATTTCAAAGCCTTGCCCATCATTTTTGGGTTTGGTAATTTCAATTATGTGAATAAGAGTAATATTGTTAATTATTAGCATACAAACAATCCTAACTAAATAGCCTAATACTATTGACTCATTCATTATAGTATCGGAGTTATGAAAATCTTCTTGGTATTAGAGCTTTAATTTTGATATATAGCTCAATAGCCTAATATTGTATTTGACTCATTCATCATGTGAAAATTTTCTTGGTGTCGGTGTTGTGTTATCAAAGTTGTGAAAATCTTAGTATCCGAGTTGTGGTATTAGAGCTTTGAATAGTTATATTTTTGATACGATGAAAGAAATATTATTAATTCATAGCAAACAAACAATCATAGCATAATAATAGTCTAATATTGTATTGACTAATTCATCATGGTAAAGATTGATATCTAATAAAACTGTTGGTCACTGCAATAACAATCCTTCACTAAATCATATATAAATCTTTGGCGGTCAAACTTCGTGCGTCATTAAATTTACTTGTTCCATGATAAATAAAAGATACAAAAGCATTAATAAAAAGACCAGTACAAAATAATCTTTACAAAATGAAAGAAAAAGGAAACGAATTTAAAATATGAAAAGGCACTAGTATTGATGTTCATGAAATCTGATATATCCCCTACCTCCAAAACCACCAAAATCACAACCCTAAAGTTTACTACAAAGCATGGATCTGTACGTTGGATCCAAGGTTCAAATTTTTTCCTTGATACAATGCGAACAAACCTTTAAGTTTACTATTTGAACAAGGCACAACAAAGGAGTCTTCAAATATTATTCACCATGATATTATCCAGATGTTGAAAGACTTTAATTTCTCATGTATTAATTAAGCTAGAAAACTCTATAGTGCCCAAGTTTTTGCATTTTCTTAGTGCTTGTGCCGTTTCTTATTTTACTTAAGACTTTTACTCCCTCTAATTCTTAATATAAGATATATTTATTTAATTTAAATAATTAAAATATCCTAATCATATTCCTTCATTGCCTCGTTCATTCTCTTTAATTATTATTCAGAGAGCATCGATTGAGGTAAAATGGTAAATTAGGGAATAATTGATGAATGTAAAAACTATATATCATATTTAGGACTAATATTAACTCTTAAAATAAGCCTTATATTAAACACTGGAGCAGTAATATTTTAATGCATTTGATCTTTAATCAAAAGGAAAAAAACAAAACAAAATCACAGCCTCCTCATTTAGTAAGCATGATCAATGAGGAAATATACCATGGACAACATTATGCTCTTAGGCCCATGTTACTAAAATGAAACAACATAAAATGTAAATCGAGCTCTTGTGACCATGAAGCTGATAGCAGGAGGGGGAAAGTAAAGAAGTAAAGAAAGATGCAATTTCGATGGCTAGATTTTTGCTAAGCGTTTGAATTAACATTTTGGAAATGAGTATTGAATATGATTCACGGATTTACCAAGATTTAACAATTACAATATAAAATAAATAGGGCAGAGACATCACAATATTGCGCACACATTGCCCCAGGATAGGGATTTGGGCACTGTAAAAAATGAACCTAATACTTTTGGAAATACCTTGCATAAACTAAAATAGAAATGCTCACGAACATTCTTCAGTAGAGATATAGGGAAATATTCTGATAGCCAAAAAAGGCCAAGAAGAAATAGTGATACACCAGAATATAATTTTTCTATTTCATAAACGCAAATACTCTACTAATTACAATTTCTTAACCATTCCAAACATCGAGTTTTAATCACTAGGAAACTCTGTTGTCTCTTTTCCCAGACGAGAGACAAACATATGTTCTACTCGGGGATTCGAGAAAGTTCCTCATCGAAACCTGGCAGAAGACAACACGTACCGAAATCATATTTTGTGGTTCTCCAGAATGCTGATTCATCACATCTGGTTCCATCCTTTAGGCCATATTAAAGGATGATATTTCATATTGAGATCCATGCTCTCAAATTTATAACCCCCATATCAAATTTTGGTCTTTTGAAGCTGTAATCAGAAATACATGAGCAGTGATTTGCCCTCAGACATCCAAGGAAGGATTCAGGCAACATAAGCTCTCAAGACCGGCGAAGGCGAAGGCGAAGGGGAAAGCTCTCAGGCGGCCACTGTGAATGGTTTAGAGAAACAAGCCTTTGGATTTATCATCACTGGTCAATTTTATCACTCACATGACAAAGAGACACATCCCCTACCACACTTATGCTAGAAACGATCACATCCACACAACTATACTCTTCAATCTCAATTGATCCAAAAACAAAAAAATCAACACAATATCCTATCAATTAAAATTAGTTCAGTGAAAATGAAACATTAAGACTAAGACGACAGAATATCCTTGAGGCATCCCTAAGAGGGCACTGTAGTGAAATATTTGAAAACTAAAAGATGATTGATAAAAGCCAAAAGGCCAACTACTTTTCGCAGCTGGACAATACTCCCCATGACATCGTGTCTTATTCAAAAACAACTCTGATGACACTAACATTGGAGAGCTTCCTAGTGAGTACAAGCATGCAATTCAGACAACCACTTTCTAGTTCTAAAGTGGTAGAATGGAAAGAAGATCAAAACCCAAAGGTATAAAAATAGGAGAAAAAAGCTTTAGTTCTAAAACGAAATGCATGATTAATGATTTAGCCTCATACATCCAAGGAAGGATTAAAGCAGCATAAGCTCTCAAGCCTGGCGAAGGTAAAGGCGAAAGCTCTTAGGCAGCCATTGCGAATGTTTTGAGAAACAAGCCTTTGGACGTCTCATCATTGGTCACTTCTATCGCTCACATGATAAATAGACAATTATGCCAGAAACAATCACATTCACACCTATACTCTTTCATCACAATTGATCCAAAAGCAAAAGCATCCACAATTTAAAGACTATCCTGTCAATTTACATTAGTTCAGTGAAAATGAAACATCAAGACTAATACAAGACAGAATATCGTTCAGGAATCACAAAGAGGGCACTGTAGTTGTAACACCTTAATTTCTAAAGCCTTTAGATTAATTTAAATATATAATGGTTTCAAACCTGAGACCAAAACAATTTAAATTCCCAATTTAAGACAGAGTTTAATCTTATATTTGTGTAAAATTTTCAAAAACTTTTTAAAATAAATATGTATGGTCTAAATTTTAGTTTGTAAATTCATTATCTTTATCAGTTTAAAAATCTTTTATTTAAAATACAGGGCATTTTCTATCTATAGTTCGCATCGTGATGGTTAACTTATGGGTTTCTGGATACCAGTACGTTATCAAAAGTCTAGCGTACGGATTACAACGTATACAGTCTGCATCGCGAGTACTAGTACTACTATCGCTACTACAACTACTTATAAATATTTTACAGTCATCCAAAATAAAATGATAACCAACAGTCCATAATTTATTTGCCTCTTCTTTGTCCGGCTATATTACCTTCTTGCCCTTATAGCTGGACGCCTTTACTGTATATCATTGGTTGAAAAAGGGGTGAAATTCAAAAGAATCTCAGTAGTACACATATCACTCATATAATATGCAAATACTAAGCATGTAAAACAAATCATCAAACAGCACAACTTACAGAAATGCAGCACATAAAAGGGCCTAACTGGTCCCTTATCTCATACTCACAGCGCTTGAGATTCACAATCTGGCTGCCTAGGGCCTCTGCCCCATACAAGGTACAATCACGGGCTTTCTGCCTCAAACCTACCTGGCTTAAGACGCCCCCGGGTAACTCCCGGTGTAACTTGTACTTACGGGTCTTACCGCCTATGGACTATCTGTCCCACACATATACAGATGATATGGTACACATACATGGCATCACATATGATATAAGAGATAAGGTACTACCTGACAGTCTTTCCAAATTTGGTTCCTATTCTCAATCTCTTAGGCGTCCCGGGCAAATGTCAAATCCTATAATTTATAATTTACGGACGGACGAATTATTACTTATTCCAAAATAATTTAAGACACCTTGGTAGGTTATCATTATAGCTAATACCTTAATTCCAATAGGTATTTAATGGACTCATACCAATCTAAGTATTTAATTTGACCCTTAGAGTCCCAATTATTTCAAAAATACCCTTACTTTTTATTTTTTTTCACTATAACTCAATTCTGTAAGAATTTTCAATAATCTTTGAAAATTCATATCTTGGCCTAGAAATATCCAATTAAGGTGGTTCCAAATTATATGTGTCACTTATGAAGTCTATTTTAATATAAAAATACTTTTAACTACCACCTATCTATGAATAATTCCCAGTTTTAAATTTGTTTTGCACTGCCAGAAAATCTTTCCAGTTTCAGTAGCTTAACTTCTAAAATTCATAACTAAATATCTAGAACTCCAAATGGGATGGTTCAAAATCTTATATGATCATATTTAAATATATTTTCAGGGAAAAATATTACCATTCATAAATTATAGCTAAAAAATTCCCAGAATTTCGTCAAACTTCGTTTGTACCATAAAACGTTCCAGATTCATCATCTAACTTTAAAAATTCATATCTCACTATTTATAAACCCAAATGATACATATTATATATCAAATTAAAGTTTAAGATGTCTACTTTCCTTCTGGAAACTTTCATAATTTTCTGACCAGGTTTGGTTACCAAAATTTATTTTACAACCAATATGATTTCAGAGAAACTAACCGAACAACAACTCTTCTTATTTTCTAAAAATTCTAGACTTATATATAATCATCCAAAAATCATAATCTCATGTATTCCCATATAATTTTTTGTATAGAATTCATTGGAAACCTCAAATTTATCAAATTCTCATTCTTTCCTTATGTACTATTTTGCCTAAAACAAAACCTCACAAGACAACAATTCATTATATTAGGTTCTTATGCTTCCCAAATTACCCAAAAATAATCTCAAATCAACTAGAAAGAGTTGAGAATATGGGAAGGAAACTCACCTATATTAGGATATGGAGTTGTATGTAGAATTTGTAATCACTTCTTCCTTCCTCTGGTAGCACCGATCACTCTTATGTATCTCTCTTTTTTTATTATGTGTCTCTTGCTCTCTCTCTTTTTCACTCACTCTCTCTTTTCCTTCTTTTTTGGATTTTGGCTGAAGAGAATGAGAAGTGTGTGTGTGTGCTTCCGTGTGATTAAGAGAGTGAGAGAGAGGGTGTGTTTTTTTTAATTAAAAATGTGTATGTGTGTGCCATGTGGGTAGTGTGTGTTATTTAATTATATGAATTGTGTGTGTTGTATTGCGTGTGATGTGTGGGAAGAGGGTGTGTGTGTTTTAATTATTATTATATATATAGGTATATTTTTATCCTATTAATTACACACACTAGGTCTTTATTTTCCCCTTTGTTTAATTTAAGATTTCTTAAATTTCATAGCTTCCATAATTTGGCTTACTATCTAACTCCCATAAATTAATCCTTAGCTTTTGAATAAATTCTGGGATGTTACAGTAGTGAAAAGCTTAAAGACAAAAAAATGATTGATAAAATCCAAAAAGGCTACAGCAATCACTGCTGCACAATAATCACCTTGACAAAGTGTCTAGTAAACAACTTTGATGAAACTAACATTGAAAAGCTTTCCAGTGAGTTTGCAATTCTGACAACCACTTTCAATTCTAAAGAGGTCGAATGGACAGTTGATAAAAACTTAGGCATAAAGAAAGGAGAATAAAGCTTGAGTTCTAATCAGAAACACAGGATCAATGATTTAGCCTCAGACATCCAAGGAAGGATTAAGGCAGCATAATGTCACGACCTGTTTAGCGTGACCGTGTAAGACCAAATAAAAGACGGGCCATCTGGTCTTGCCATTGGGTGATGGGAGGACGACATTAGTATTTGGGCGTTGTTCTTCTTAGACGCTAAGGTCTCACTGTGAGGGGGCTGAAGCCAATCTAAGGATTCAACTGGTCGGGGGCTGATGCCGTCCCCCTGATGAGCCCATGGCAGGGCGAAACTAGTTGGCACCGTATCTGGTAAGGCTGGTCCTTGGGGGAAGTGGTACCCTCAGGACACCGCACGGGCGCTGTGAGTTGCGCCGGACTCTAAGCCCGTGACAAAGTGGTATCAGAGCCAACCTCGCTCCATGACCGTTGTGGTGGCCTCCCGTTGATGGAATGGGATGGACCCCTACTTGGCGATGGGGGCATCGCGTGGTTTGGGTGGGGGAGCTTGTCAGGGGTTTTAGGGCCTATATAAGGTGGGGCGCTAAGCACCCACAAAGGGTTGTGTGGGAGGGGCTGGGACCGTCAAAAAGTGCCACGACCCTGGCAAGTCCCACATCGGCTGGTTCGAGGTGGATCATTGGGCAGAGTCCTTCTCCCCCTAGCACGAGGGCGTGCTAGATGTTGGGTGGGGGAGAATGTCACGACCTGTTTGGCGTGACCGCGTAAGACCAAATAAAAGACGGGCCATCTGGTCTTGCCATTGGGTGATGGGAGAACGACATTAGTATTTGGGCGTTATTCTCCTTAGACGCTAAGGTCTCACTGTGAGGGGGCTGAAGCCAATCTAAGGATTCAACTGGTCGGGGGCTGATGCCGTCCCCCTGATGAGCCCATGGCAGGGCGAAACCAGTTGGCACCGTATCTGGTAAGGCTGGTCCTTGGGGGAAGTGGTACCCTCAAGACGCCGCACGGGCGCTGTGAGCTGCGCCGGACTCTAAGCCCGTGACAATAAGCTCTCAAGCCCGGCGAAGGTAAAAGCTCTCAGGTGGCCATTGCGAATGTTTTGAGAAACAAGCCTTTGGATTTCTCATCAATGCCCACGTTTTCCACTCATGTGATATATGCAGATATCATACACAAACACATTCTCCATCAAGCTATACTAACAACAACATCATTTGCACAACTATATTCTTCCTTCACAATTCTCCAAAAAAAGCAAACATAAGCACACATTAATCCTATTTTTTTCTGATTTAGTGAACAAGAGGCATTCATAAGGATACATTTAATCAACTAACATGGAGCAACATATGCAAATCAAAGAAGAGGTCATTAAGAGTGGAAGATTTAAAATACTAAAATCACTTGGATATCATTTGAACTAAGCTTCTGCGCATCATATGACCCAGGACAACTTCCACAATCACCACAAAAAAGTTGGCTTAGATAAATGACAGCTAACAAAAAAATGAGACCCAATGAGATCCAGCGCACGTAAAACAAATATCATATCCATTCACTCAAGTATTGACGTATGAAATATTGATTTATTTTAACATATGCATGAAAAATATTGATGAAATCTCACACATCATGGAATGCGAGCAACGATGACACATTTGCAAAGACAACGAAGAAAAGAAAACACCCAAAAATCACAAAGAAAGTGAAGTAATTTAAAAGAACAAATAAAATTGGAAAAAAACATTACGAATGATTGGCCTCATAGAGAAGATTAGATTGGTCTTCATGAAAAGGATCAGACATATGCTTGTCTATTTGTAAGATTTAATCATCGGCCAATGTTGGATGACTAAGAAGGAAAACAAATCCACGAGTTCCTAAAACCAATTTGAAAAATAAAACAAATTTATAAGGGACTCGGAATATGGGTGGTGATATATTAGAATGGTCGGCAATGACTGAAGTCAATTACGACGAACGAGACCTTAAAAGTAATCGAATCGTCACTGTCCCGTTCATTTTTTAGAAAACATCACAACTGCAGAACGAAACAAGAAGTTCAGGAAAAATAAATTTACATGCATCGACATGGAATCAACCGACAAATAAACACAGAAAATGAGTTACGATGTGATCCTCATAAACAATGGTGAAAACCTTGACGGAATAAAACATAACCGCTTGATAACGCTGCTTAGCTAGAAAGATTGGGCGCAAAGAAGGCGATCGAGCGGCGAGAGATCTAGGGTTTGTTTGGTTAGTGAAAGGAATAGCGGGTGACGTGGCGCTAATTTCAGAGCGTTCCACTGATGCCATGTTCATTAATCTTCGGGAGAATTTCATTGGAGGACCTTAAAATAAGAATAACTGGATATTACTCTTTAAAAAGTTTGAAATTCCCCTGATCATCCAAAGACTGGATTAAAACTTAGTTTCATCCATATTTAAATAAAAGTCATCCCTTATTTAATATATATATATATATAGATAGATGAAACTATGTAAGGCTTTTAATAAGGGCCTATGGCTTGTCTTGATGAGCCGGAAAGGAATAAATGCCAGAGTCATAAGGGTTATTATTTTTTTATTATATCAATGCCAACTATATGAATTTTTATTCTTTTTTTAAGGATTAACTACCCAATATGTTTTTGTATTTTTGTTTAGAAGGAATAACGAATTATCAACAAATCACTTTCCACTTTGAGGGAGGAGATGCTGACACGGATTTGTTATAGTTGTAGCATGAATTACAATGTCCATAGGCATGGCTACTTTCATAGTAGCAATATGAGTTGGCCTACTTTGAGGGAGGAGATGCTGAAAAATTTTTATGATGTATTTTGTCCTTCATATAGGTATGTGAGATTGTTGTGGGGGGGGGGGTAGTTTTTTATAATACATTTTCCTTAAAATATGATAGCATCCAATTTCATTGTAAATGCTGTTCATTTTATCATTATTTAATTAACGAGCATGTTGTAGTCATAGTAGGGCTTTTTTGGGCTCAATAATACATGCATACATGTAATTCACAAATTATTAGAATTGGCCACTAAGAATAAGAAAGTAATACAATATTTTATGGCTATTTGTTTCTCTTTGTTTTTTTTTAATAAATGGATTTTATTCATTCATATCAAAACTGTATATGTAAAAGAACAGTATGTCCTACTTTTTGTCTATAACTTACAAGAATAAGCCTATCAATGAAAAACTTATAAGAATATGAATGCTAATGGATATGATACGAGCCAGTACTCCATCAGGTGAAAATGTTTCTAGGGTGAATATCCTATGGTTCCTTACATCCCAAAGTTTCCACAAGGTTATGCAAATTCCAACCTTCCAGGAAGTGTCAAGATTTGGCTTGAGGAGTTGAGCTGTAAGCCAATCAATGATGTCTCTACTGAAAAATCTTGACATAGATCTATTGGAAGAATTTTCTTCCACATTGTTACAGCCATGCGCAGTCTCTGAACACATGGTTTAGGTTTTTCTGCTCCTTAATGGCAGAGGGAGTAATTGGGGTCTGCCGCGAAGTACCTTTTGCATCTCTCTACATTGATTTGGAGCTTTCCTTTGATTAACAACCATACAAATGTCTTAACTCTCTGGGCCATTAGAAGCTTCCATACCTAAGACCAATTGGATTTGGTGAGTTCCAATTTAAGGACTCCTGGGGCACAATAAGCAGATTTAGTACTGAAACCTCTAGAAGCCGTTAAATTCCATGCACATGATGGAGAGTCTGCTTGAGAATCTATTCAGGTGTTTGAGATTGCTTGCAATGCATCTAATCGGAGGAGATGCTTGAATTTTCTCCATTCCCATTGCCCATACTTGTTCCTGTAATCAGCAATTGGTTTTTGCAGATCCTCTTCTGGTATTGGTGCAAATGATACATGCTTCAAGGGCCAATAATCGCTTGTCCAAAAGTCAGACCAGAATTAGATAGCTCTTCCATTTCTAGGCTTCCACTTATTGTTGAAACAAGTTTCCTCCTAAAGTTTGGAAAGATTATGCCATAGATAAGAAGGATTTGCTTTTGGAATACCAATTTCTAGAACATTTAGAGTGTTTTTCCTTTTAACACCTTCACCTATAGGTTGTCAGGCTCAGAGTGCATTTTGTGGATCAATTTCATAAAAAATGCCTTGCTTTGAGAATCTAAGTTTAGCAAGCCACAATACCCATTTCTTTGCGGTTGACAAAGTTCATCCCACTTGACCAAACTGACCCCTCTCTATTCATGTTTATGTCCCCAAATAAATTTGCATATAGTCTTCTCTATTTCCTTACAACAAGAAGAAAGAAGGATGGTGCTCTATATTGTATAAAAAGGTAGAGATGGCAATACTGATTTGGCTAGTGTTATACGTCCTACCAAGGATAGATTGTTTCATTTCCAACCTGCAAGTTTTACTTGCAACTTCTACAATATATATTTGTAGGTAGATGAGGAAACTCTACCATTGAGAAGTGGCACCCATAAATATTTACCGAGAGAGTCAGTTTGATGATAGCCCAAATCATGACAAATATTCCTTCTTGTTTGCGCTGGAACATTATTGGAGAAGTATATTTTAGTAATGGCTTGACTTATCTTGTGGCCTGATGAGTGGACAAATTCAGCAAGGATTTTCTTGATTAGAGCAACCTATGATGTGTGAGTGAAAAGAACAAGGTCATCTACGAAGAAAAGGTGTGAAAGAGGCACTATTTGCCACCCCATTTTAATCGGTTTCTAGGATCCTACACTAACCTTTGCTTCAATCATTTGAGATAAGCATTCCATGCATATGATGAATATATATGGCGACAAGGGATCACCTAGTCAAACACCTGGTTTAGGGGTAAATGGAGTTATAGGACTTCCATTCCATAAAACTTGCATAGTAGGAGTGGTAATACGCTCCATAATTAGCCTAATCATCATATCCGGTAGACCTGCATCTCTTGAGACGTCCTCAATGAAGTCCCATTTGATTCTATCAAATGCCTTTTCTAGATCCACCTTGATAGCCATCTATCCACTCTTTCCTTGCTTCTTCCTCATTGAGTGATTATAATGATGTTATCTATGATGCTTCTGCCATGGATAAAGCTAGTTTGATATTGTCTGATTAGAAGAGGTAGTACTTCTTTTAATCTGTTAGTGATTACTTTGGTGGCTATTTTGTAAACCACAGGGTACAGACTTATCGAGCAAAACTCTATGATTTGAGAAGGTTTATTAACCTTTGGCATTAAAGCAATTAATGTACTATTGAAGTTGGGATCCAAAAGTAAACCTGACTAGAGGTGTTGCATAAAGGAGAAGAGACTTTGGCTAACTAAGGGCCACTGATTCTGAAAGAAGAGTATGTGAATGCCATCAATCCCTGGAGCCTTGATTGGTTTCATATCGAATAGGGCATTTTTAACTTCATCGATAGTTACCATACGCTCCAGCAACATTGAATGTTGTTTCGTGATTGGGGGAAAAGCTCCTATAAGTTTTAGGGGGATCAAAACTTGTATCATCAAGCGAATATAGGCCCACAAAAAAATTGTCATGCTATGTCCTCGAGAAGAGCATTGTCTGCTTACCTTCAACTAAGTTATTTTGTTCTTGCTACGCCTTATCAAGGCTTTCATATGATAAAAGGAGGTGTCACGATTTCCTAAGTAGAGCTATTCAGTAGTTGATTTTCGGAGAAAGAGTAATTCCTCTTGGAAATACATATTTTCGTACTCTTCTATGAGGACTTGCACTAGTTTTGTCATGGATGGAGATGAAGGACACTCTTGTTTTTTTTGAATGCCTCTTAGACGTGATAGCACACATTTTTTCTATTTACCAATGTCCCCAAATGTCTCAATATTCCATTTATGGACTGCTGTAGTAAAAGAGACTATGTTATCCCCAAGGTTTCCATCTTTATCCCATGATCTTTGGACGAGTCTAGGGAAATTAGGATGCGTGATCCAAGCGGACATAAATTTAAAGTGTTTATCACTTGGACTTCTTAATTATCTTAAGCCCATAAGAACGGGCCTGTGGTTAGAGAGGAGTTTTGGTAGATGATCTACTTAGTTATTTTTAAATTTTCAAGCCCAATTAGTGTTACAAATAGCCCTATCTAACCGAACTAGCAGGGTTCCTCTTCTCTAAGTGTATTTTGGCCTGTTAGAGCTCATATCCAGTAAGCCGAGATGGTTCATAAACTGTTTGAACAATAAACAACCATTGTTTAGCCTGCCCGATTCTCCCTTCCTTTCATCACTACTTATTATGGCATTAGAGTCGCCAGCAAGCATCCAAGGGTAGGATGAGTTCGGTCTAAGGTCTTGCCATAAAAACTTTCTAATTTCAGGTTAGGGACTACCATGTGTTACAGTGAACAAGAAGTTGAGTCCTTCATTAACATAATGAACTTCCAAGTGAATGAATTGGCCATGATTCGCCAAAATATTAATTTATACTTTTGGGGTCCATAAGACCTATATTCCACAAGAAAAGCCCTAAGCCTCAATATGGTAAGAGTGTTGGTAGCCAAGTTTTTTGATGACTTTATCTACCATGACACCTGAGATTCGTGGCTCTACAACTACAAAAATGTCAGGTTTATGATTAGAAACATAGGATCTGAAAAATAGAAGGAAAATTTTTGTCAAAAGCTCATTGGCAATTCCAAGTTATTATCAACATAAATAAACTATTGATGAGAAATTGATTTAAAATCAACTCCCTCAAGCAACATGGCAGCTTCCTATCCAATAAAAGCCTGGTTTAAACCTCTGCTAACTCTTTTATTGTCTTGACTAAAGGGCTTGGCCTACTGGTACTGGCCTTAGACCCAATATTATGTATTACAACTCCCGTAATACTTTGACTCCTTTTGCATGATTTGGTGGATCAGGTGCTTTGGGCAGGTTGACCTGGTCCAATTGTTGTTGGGCCTTGTTAGGGAGTGTTTGGTCTACATCCACATAAGAGACCTTAGCACATGTGTTATTGGGGTAAGTTTTTTCGTTATAAATGATGAGAGCCTAATTATGGTTCATGTCCAGGGATATGGGGACACATGTTGCTTTGTAAGCCGCAGATTGGAAAAAATTCTTATTGTTAGCAGGTGCTGCGATTATTTTTTGTCTGTATCACCCCTTTTAGTGCCTTTTTCCTCCTATCCCATCTTTTTCAATATGGTTGCCTCACCCATTAGATGATTTCTGACATATTCGTATACTGCTTGTCTGTCCTCATCCAAAATCATGGTCTTGCTCATAACTCCGTACTTGGGGGTGGTTGCCGTACCTTTGTGAATAATCGAATTATCTGATTTACCCCTCTTGTCAAAGGTATGATGTTTCATTTGCACCTATATCCATTCACCATACTAGGCCGATTCATGTGCTTGCACATTGGGTTCTACTACATGCATCAGTTGAGCTTCCGGTTGCTTCTTTGTGGAATTCACCATTTTTTCTGGGCATGCTCCCTGAAAGTGTCCATATCTTCCATAGTGGAAGCATATTGTAGTTAAAACCTCATATTCTACATAAATTGTGTGCCCATCAACTTGGATTTTTGACGTGAGGAGCTTAGTCAAATCTAGTAAAACTACAAGCCTAGTGAGTTTTCCTTTTTCACCTGTATCAGTGTTATAATCCACTCTTATTACCTCTGCAAAAACACTCCCAATTGATCTTATAATGTTCTTATGATAAGATTAGGGGTGTGCATCAATTTTTCGTCCCAGTTTTCCCGTCCCGATCCCGAGCAATCCCGTCCCAAAATTTTCGGGACGGGAAAATTTTGGGATTGGGAAAATTTTTTCGGGATCAGGAATGGGACTTCTCGATCCCGAAAATATTCATAATTTATATTTTTATAAAAAAATATTTAAGAAGATAAAATCAAATATAAATAAAATGTGAAAAATTCCTAATACCTTCAAGGTAATATCTATTCTTATAATTTTTTTTGGTTAATTTCATTTATTATTTATTAAATTATTCTAATTTTTTGTTCTTGTCATTGTGCTTTTTGTAGCTAAATCGACAATTTTAAGTATGTATTGAACTAATTATATATTTGTGTTGGACTAATTTGGTACAATATGATATTAAGCAAATTATGTATTTGTCTTATACTAAAAGAAACACACACAAAAATTAAAATAGGATTTTTTAAAAAAAATGAAAGGGGTCGGGATCGGGAAATTCCCGATCCCGATCTCAAGAATTTTCCGTCTTATCGGGACGTGAAATTTTCGGGATCAGGATCGGGAATGATTTTCATTCCTGAACCCTTTTCAGGATCAGGATTAGGAATGTCATTTCCAGATCCCGTCCCGTCCGAAGAACACCCATAGACAAGACCTCGGTCCACTGATAAGAGCATTTTGGTAATCAATGTCATCGTGGAACCTTACAAGAAAACAATCATCATCAAGATCCGTTAGCTTGAATTATCCTGTTGGTTTCTAAATGTTTTGAAGTTGTATCCTGAGCTGGCGATATCCTATCGATCGGCCTAGCAGCTTGACAATCAATACAAGTCCAATCCTCTGATTGAGGATATTTAGAATATGATCGAAAAAGTTAATTGTAGGAATAGTCCTGTTGAGCCCAATTGCTACATCTCTTGCTTCAAGGTGATCTCCTCTTCTTCCTCAATCTGCATTGTTTCATCTTCTAAGAGCTTGTTGAAGGAAGAATTGGGCTTCCTAGAGTTATTTGCCTCAACATGCATTTGCTCATCTTCAACTATAGTCTCCGTCACTACAGTTTCTGGCACAACCTCGTTATCCTACGTTGTTGAAACATGGGTGTCTGTTACAGAGTTGTCTAGCATGGATTCTTCTCCCATGGAGTCATTTGCATCTTTGTAGTTTCCTAACTTCACTTTCTTGGAGGTTCTAGCTTCACCGAGATGTGGCGGCGGGTCAAGTTTCAAGGAGCTTTTGAAAGGTATTGGGTGTTCCATTCATTCAAATCCGACAAATATTCATTCAATCGTTTTTTTTTTTGTTTTTTTAACAACAACTCAAGTTTATCAAAATCAGAGTAATGGTTTGCTTAACTAGCTCCTAGATGAGTGAATTTGATGGTGATGGAACATATCTAAGTACTTTTGTTGGAGTTAGAGTTAAACTTATGTGTTCATAACTTTCCATTATCCATTCAAATGGTCAAAAACATTTGATTTTATAACTAATATTGTAAGTTTTTTTTTTTTTGGTTTAATGAATCTAATTGCTTCTACTTTTAGAATCATTTAATTATATTCATATCCCAGGAGTAAATCATTGATTTGAACTACCATCATATGCTATTTGGGAAAAAAAAAACTACCATCATATTAGTTTGTCCGCCAAGTTCCAGGTGGTTTATCTGAGCTGGTTAAAGTTTTTTTTGGATGTCGATTGTTTAAGAAATAAATTTAATTTATAACTCGTTGTGTTGTTATTTTTGTTGGTGATAAGTAATATTATAAGTTTTTTTCAACCTAGAATCATTTAATTGTATCTAAGTGAATGCTTGATTTGAATTACCATACATTGGTTTCTCCCCCAAGTTCCATGTGGTTATATGGAGCAGGGTTACAAATATTTGTAATCCAAGGGCACAATTACTTAAGCAAAATGTGTCAATGATATCTATAAATGAGGGAGATAATCAAATTCATTATTCGTTAATTTTAGTTAGTTACAGTTTTTTGGATGTTGAATGTTTAAGATATAAATTTGATTTGAAACTTATATTGTGTTATTATTTTTTCTTGGTGATAATTAATATTGTGATTTTTTTTTTGTTTAATGAATTTAATTTCTTCCAATTTCAGGACCATGGAATGCTTGATTTGAACTACGATATATTGGTTTCTCGACCAAGTTCTATGTGGTTATATGAAGGATTTTTTTTTGGGGGGGGGGGTTGTTTGGGGGGTGGTGAGGTGTTACAAAGTCATCCAAGGGTGCCATTACTTAGACAGAAGGTGTCAATGATATTCAATGTTATTAAATCAGGATCAGCCACTTAACCGGTTTAGGTAATGGGTCAAAGGTCAGTGGGTTAGATCAGAATCAAACCAGAACTAACTTGGGGTCAGACCGATGAGGAAGTGAACTTGAAAAATAATATTTTTTAGAATGGTTTTAGAATTTTATAATTTTTGAGGACTAAATGATAATATTTTTTAATGATTCTTTTTGCATTACAAAGTAGACATCTCAAACTTTCCATAAAGTCTTAATTTGTAATTTTTAGAAATATGTAGAATTAGATATGAATTTTTGAAATTTGGATATTATGAATAAATAGTGAGACCGATTGGACCGAATTGGTTAGGTTACCGATTCACTGGTTTTGTGGTCGAACAGACTGGTTTGGTCTGGTTTTGATAACCATGATGATATCTATAATTAAAGGAAATAACCAAATTTATTATTTGTTAATGTTAGTTAAGGTTTTTTGGATGTTAAATGTTTAAAGCATAAATTTAATTGGTAACTTATTGCGTTATTATCTTTATTGATGATAAGTAATATTGCAAGTTTTGTGTTTAAAGAATTTATTTATTTTTCTAATTTTAGAATCATTTAATTATGTTTATCCTGCATAAGCCGAAAGTAAATACTTGATTTGAATTAATTATCATTACATTGGTTTCTCCGGCAAGTTCCATGTGGTTATATAAAAAGGTGGGGTGGGAGGGGTTAGGCTTCTCTCCGCTGCTTTTTAATCTGCTGCCGGTTCTTTTTCTTTAAAACATGGTCGTTTGGGGAGGAAAAAGGCAAGAGAAACAAAGCACTGTTGGGGCATGGATGGGGCATTTCTAATTAATTTTCCGCGGGAGAATATGAGGCATGTGCAAGAAGAATAAATAAAAGAATTAGCTTCAGCTGACAAAAAAAAAAAAATGAAGCTTGGCTTTTAAAAATTTTTAACTAGTTTTCTTTTTTATTTTTATTTTAAATTTGTATTTTTCTAATATTTGTAATGAGTAATGACTAAATTATGGAATTGTACTTTCATAATTAATTATATGTTTCACTGATCTCTTTTTCCACTCATTTTCTCTCACACTCACCCACTCCCTAAATAAGAATATTTTAGAAAAAATAAGTTACATTTTTTTACATATTTACTATTTTAACCAATTCTAACTAAATTTTTAAGTACTCCCTCCGATCTTTAATATAAGACGCATTTACCTAATTTGATTAGATTGAGGAAGTTAATTAAATGCCTTAGTCATATTCCTCAGTTCTTTCATTCATTTTCCTCCTTAATTATTATTGAGGGAGAATCAATCGGAGTAAATTAAGAATATAAAAAATAGGTCTTATATTTATAATCATAATCAATTTCCTAAATACATCTTCTATTAAAGATGGAGGGAGAATTATAAAAAAAATCAAAATTTTAAGTTCCATATTATGAAATCACAAATCCATAATTAAAAGACAAATTTAAAACAAAAATAAAAAAGAAAAATCATTAAAAAATTCTACCAGCTTAGCTCCATTATTATTATTTTTTTGGTTAGAAGCCAATTCCTTTATGCATGATCTTCTCACAGAGGCAGTCATATTCTCCCACAGTAAATTCATTAACAATGCACATTCATGCCTTAATATTACTTTGTTTCTCTTACCATTTTCCTACCCCAACAACTATGTTTTAAAGAAAAGAACGGGCAGCGGATCCAAAAAGCAACGGAGAGAAACGTATCCTGGGTGCAAGGGGGTTAGAAATGGTTCAAATCCAGGGGCACCATTACTCCGACATAAAGTGTCATTTATATCTCTAAATGACAAAAAGTGCCAATGATATCTATAAATGAGGGAGATAACCAGGTTTATTATTTGTACATCTTAAGTAGTAAAATTTTTATTAGGATGCTTAATGTTTAAAACATAAATTTAAGAAAAAAATAATCTTTTGGTCTCTATAGTTTTGATTGAGTTGTGACTCAATTCTTATACTTTGACTCGATGCAATTTAGTCCCTATAGTTTTAACTTAATTGTAATTTAGTAATTAAACTTTGACTCACTTCAATTCCGTTCCTATAATTTTAACCATTTTATAATATAGTCACGTACATTTATTCTATATTACAAGGAATTAAGTATAAAAATGTTAAAACTATAGGGATTGAATTACAGTAAAACAAATTTTAGGGACTAAATTACAACCGAGTCAAAATTATAAGGACAAAGTTGTACTGAGTCAAACTGTAAAGACTGAGTTATAATCTAATTAAAATTACAAAATCCAGAAGATTAATTTTTCCTAAATTTAATTTGTAACTTATATTGCGTTATTATCTTTATTAATGATAAGTTATAATGTAGATTTCTGTGTTTAATGAATTTGATTTCTTCCAATTTTATTAATTGTTTAATTATATTCTACCTGCTCATTTTGATAATAACATTATCAAGAGAAACAATCAATTTTTCCCCTCCACCTTACTGCTTTTCATCCCCTTATTTTCTGCTCTATCAATTACCTATTGTCTCGTATAATTTTTGAATAAATCAAAAGACATTGTGATTATCATTAACAATAAATTTAATTTAATGTTTGTTTATATATTTTATTTATTTATTAAATTATTAAATAATTTGAATATTTATTGTCTATGTCTTATTTTCTAAATTCAAATTAAATTAAATTTAAACAACAGACATTTACATCATTCAAACATTAAAATCATCTTTTTTTTTAAAAAAAATTAAGCAATACATACATACATATACATATCCAGATGCGCGCGCGCGCACACACACATATATTCAATTTCAAATTGATTCTTGGATTTTCTTCAATTTCAAATTCCATATAATATATTGTGTTATATATATATAAACCTTAAGCCCTAAAAGCCCAAACTCTATGGGCCCGTTTGGTTCGATTCTATTACACCCTGCAGTGCAATGTAATGCGATGCAATGGTAATGCAATGCAATATTAATTACATGACTAGAATTTGGTTTGATTTTTAAGTAAGGTGCAATGAATTATTATTTTAAAAATTATTTAAAATTAATATATTACACAAAGTCTATTTTACCCTTACTATAATCTTTATAAAAAGAAAGTTAAGAGTCAGGTGGAGGAAGAGGAGGAGGTAGTGGCGGCGGTGTCGGGTGGTGGGTGGCTGCAGCGACGGAGGAGGAGGAGGTAGTGGCGACGGCGGTGGCAGAGGAGGAGGCAGTGACAGTGTTGGCAGAGGAGGCAGCGGCGGAAGAGGAAGAGGAGGAGGAGGTAGTGGCAGCGGAGGAGGAGGAGGAGGTAGTGGTAGTGGGAACGGAGAAGGAGGAGGTAGTGACGATGGTGGTGGGTGGTGGCGGAGAAGGAGGAGGTAGTGGCAGCGGCAAGTGTCGGCAAGGGAGGAGGAGGAGGAGGTAGTAGCGGCGGGGCCGAGCAGTGGCAGAGGAGAAGGAGGTGGTGACGGTGGTTACGGCGGCAGAGGAGGAGGAGTTAGTAGCGGAGGTGCCGGGTGGCAACAACGGTAGAGGAGGAGAAGGAGGTGGTGGCGGTGGCAACAGGTGGTGGCAACGACAGAGGAGGAGGTGGTGGTGGTGATGGAGGAGGAGGTGGCGGCGGTGGCAGCAACGACAGAGGAGGAGGTGGCGGTGGTGGTGGAGGAGGAGGTGGCGGCAACGGCAGAAGAGGAGGAGGTGGCAACGGTGGTGGTAGATGGCTGCAGTGGTGGAGGAGGAGGTGGTGGCGGTGGTAGAGGAGGAGGAGGCTGCGGCGGTTGTGGCGATGTAGCTAAGTGAAAATATATAAGTAAAATAAAGAAAAGTAAAACTAAAGGGTAAATTAGAATTTTCTAACTATGCAATGAGATGGTAATGAGGATTCATAGGGGGAGGTATGAATGAGGATTACCAATTTTTTTGGTAATCATTATTACCATGGTAAACCCTATTACCATGCTAAAGAACAACCAAACACTCTTCTCATGGTAATACAATTATGATTACCATTGCATGCATGCAATGTGGTTGAACCAAACGGGCTCTATATAAATTGTATGTGCTAATAGATGTCGTATATGGTTTCTACTAACTTGGGTCACATTTATTTTATTTTCATATTTTCAACTATTTATAATCACTAACTAAAATCCACTTAACTTAATAAAGAGGTCAAGCTTACTTAAAGACCTGTTTTTTTAAATAGGCTAGACTTTTTCTTTAAAGGCATAACCTATAAACTTACAAGCATAACATGTTTAATATATTATAGATGTTCTATAATTTTGTTATATTATGTAATTAAATCAATATTTATTTTATTTTAATATAGGTGTAAGGCCAAAACAAAGCCTACAACTTGTATGTGTAGTATACAAACATATCAAAAGCCTACATAAACGTGGGTTTTAGTAGATTTTAAAGCCTACTTACAACCTTTACGGTTTGTAATATGAGGTCTTTTTAAAGTATGTCTTTTTAATATAGGTCTTTAAAAATAATTTAGATCTTATCAGACATTCAGAAAACTTAGGCTTGAATAAAATAAAATGCATGAATTCATGTTCAGGCGTAGGCCTATTTAGCCAAAGCTTGGTCTCACATGATCTATTTTCACCCTTGCATGCATGTCATTCACTTATTATTTTTTTTTAAAAAAAACTAAGGGGCTGTTTGTGATAGCTTTTTTGAATCGGGCTTATCATATAAGCCTGATTCACGTAAATCGAGATAAATCTCCTTCACATATTTATCTCGTAGACCGTGAAAGCACTTCGTAGACCGTAAAAGCACCTCGTAGACCGTAAAAGTTACCTCGTAGACCGTAAATTACAATTCATAAGCACTTATAAAATTTTCATAAGCCATTCCAAACAGCCTCTAAATCACTCATAACCCCGACTATTAATTATACACTCCCTTAATCTTTATTTTCGTGTGACTTTATTTGTTATGTAGATAACTTCTCAAATTTTAAGCTTTTATGTGAAAAGTGATACACAATTAATTATATAAGTTTTGTATGCATAAATATAAGAGCTTAAGTGGTTAATTTTAAAGTTTCAAAGATCAAAGAAATATGGTCCTGACTCAAAATTCATAAGGTTATGTATATTTTAATCTTTAGAAAATAAAATTCAACCCTTCACCATAGTGACCTATCTCGAGTCCCCTTCACTTATCAAAATAATTTGTTGTTATTTTTGAAAACATGGAAAATCTAAATATTCATTAAAGTTACAAATATTTTAACAAAATTATCATACCTACTTGACATGAAAAGTGAAATACCAGAATATCACTTACCAAAATTATCATAACTATTTGACATGAAAAGTGTACTTTTTTTTTTTTCTCTTTAGTCTTTTGTCAAACCCTTTAGCTTTGTTATGTTAGTACCATTAGCTCCAGAGTCAAGTTACATGATTTGAAATGGAGTGAAAAAATTTAGGTACCTGTTGAAGAAAAGTATAAGTATTGACAAAATGGTTTTCGCAATTTCTTAAATATAACAAATGTTAAGATGTAAAAATATATATGAGATTTTTTAAAAAATGCATTCAACGCCAATTGCTTTTTTGGAGGGTAAAAATAACTATGAACTTTTAAAATGGATGTAAAAATACACATTAACTGTTTGTTTAATTTTGTAAGGGTTAATATGTAAAAATATACATGAGATTTTCTCAAAAGTACGCCCAACATAAATTCTTTTTTTAGGGGCAAAAGTACCTATAACTTTTAAAAATATGTGTAAAAATATAAATTGACTATTAATTGACTGTTTGAATATTTTTTTGGATTAAAAATGGTGATATTGATGATGATGTTGATGATTAAGAAACAACTTGAAAAGAAATATTTACGTACTCTTGGAGTACCACATTATCTGAACTCTATCCAATAAAAACAACAAGTCAGATAATTTTAATCTTAGGTGGCTGATTACTCATTTAAAAAGAATTTAAGTTTAATCTTGTTTTTAAGAAAAATCTTGGTTAATCATTTTTTTTAGTTTTTTTTAAATTAATATTTTTTTCTTAAAAATTAGATAAAATTTGAATTTTCTTAGATGAGTCATTAGCCAATTAGGATTAAAATAATATGAGTAGTTATGTTTTCATTGGATAGAGTTAAGAAAATGTGGTATTCTTGAATATGTAAGTATTTTTCTAACTTGAAATAATAATTTATTAACTGAGCATGGGAAATTAATTTCCACTTAACCCTTTTATCTCCACCTCACCACTTCTTTCGAAAATGAAAGGGAGCGGAGAATAAGGGTTAGGTAGAGATAAAGTGATAAGATAGAGATAAAAAGTTAGGTGGAAATTAATTTCTTTTACTCAGTCAGCAAATTAGTATTCTAAATTGTTTATTGATCATCCACATCATCATTAATGTCACTAATTTTAGAAAAAAATTTCAAACAAATGATCAATATGCATTTTTGCATATATTTTGAAAGTTCATTGTTACTTTTGTTCCTTAAAAAAATATTCTTGCCGAGCGCACTTTAAAAAAAAGTTGATGTATATTTTTACACCTTAACTCTTAAAAAATTCAAACAAATGGTCAACTAATGGTCAATATGTATTTTTGGCATCTATTTTGAAAGTTTTTTTGTTACTTTTGCCCCTCATAAAAGCATTTAGTGTTAGATAGCACTTTTGAAAAAAATCTTATGTGTATTTTTACACTTTAACCTATATAACAAATTTGAAAATAAAAAGATGACAAGTATTGAAAAAAAATATCAAGTAAGGATTTGCATGATTGATGAAAGTAGTGTATGAGGTTAATTAATAATAAAGTTAATTTAAAATGATTAAAAATACCTTAAAAATTAAATTAAATAATAAATAAAAAGCTTTTAATAAATTGTGAGAGTTATAAAATTAATTATTAATAATTTAGATCATAATCAGATACATACTTTTTCTTGAAAATTTAAAAATTATAATTTGAATGCATATAAATTATAATTAATAATTCCTAATTTTCAATGGTAAAATGACTTTAATAATTAGATAAAAGTTTAAAATGCAATTTTGAAACGACACTGAAATTCATATTGAACAAAAAAAATTGAAAATCAAGAACAAGAAGCAAAAGTAGTGGCTACTAATTGCAATATTCTTAACTATCCCTCCATATCCATATCTCACCACTCATTGCATACAAATATAGCCTCTAAATGTTTGTACATGGTATGTTGTCCTAATGACAAAGTAATCCCCTTATATCAAGCAAGGGCGGGATAAATTCTCTATAGAATTAATTGGACCTCCTTTCTTGCTAACAAAAAAATTTGGGAAAATCACTACTAGGTCCCAAGGACCCAAAAAAATCACAAAAGTCTCAATCTAAATTTTCAAATAGAAAAAAGTCCCTAGAGACTTTTGTGTGATTAATTGGTAATGTGAAATGACTAAATTGCCTTTAGTAATTTACAAGTGTATGAGTCATTTTCACAACTGCATTTTCATACCTGGAGGAGTTTATCAGTTTCACAGGTCTCAGCTTTAACAACTGCTTATTTGGTTGTTAACAACTTCTTCTGCCATTTTTAAGAGTCCATAAGTCATTTTCACAACTGCATTTTCATATAAGGAAGAGTTTATTAGTTTCACAGATCCTAGCTTTTACAACTACTTATTTGGTTGTTAACAACTTTTGCCATTTTTACAAGTCTATGAGTCATTTTCACAACTGTATTTTCATATCCGAAGGAGATTATCAGTTTTACAGGTCCCAACTTTAACAATTGCTTATTTGGTTTTTAACAACTTCTTCTACCATTTTTATAAGTCTATGAGACATTTTCACAACTAAATTTTCATACCTATAGGAGTTTATCAGTTTTATAGGTTCAGCTGTCATAACTGGTTATTTGGTTTTTAACAACTTCTTCTACCTTTTTTGACAAAACCATAAGTCATTTTGACAACATTATTTTCATTCATTGAGGTATTTACAAATTTCACAAGTCCCTAATTTGACAACTGCTTATTAGTATTTTAACAACTTCTTGTGCCTATTTTGTTAAGTGCATGAGTTATTTTGACAAGTGAATTTTACTTCCCGGACAAGTTTATAAATTTCACATGTCTCAATAGTCACAATTGCTTATCAGAATTTTAACAACTTTATGTACCTATTTTGTCAACTTAATTAGAAACATAATAGATTCTTCCTTAAACTACTTGCCATCTTTCATGAAAATCTGCAACATAAATTTTGTATTAACAACTGTCACAACAATATTAACAACTATAACTGCACGTATTAATAAAGTTTTTTTTATATCATATTAGCATTTAGTAATCAAACAAATCACCATCACTTTCATTCCCGCTTAAAATAGAGCAATCCCTATATTACGTTGCCTAAAAATAGAGCAATCCCTATATTACATTGCCCAAAAATAGAGCACATGTTCTGTATTAAAAACTGGACAACAATATTAACAAATACAACTATATGTATTAACAACATTTTTTTATATCATATAAGCATTTTGTCAGCAAACAAACCACCATTACATTCAATAATTCCCACTTAAAACAGAGCAATCCCTTTGTTGACTTGCCCAAAAATATAGCACAATTTTATTCACACAAGCTAACCATGGTGAAACCCCAACTTTAATGGTCAAGATCATATCTTTAACAAAATCTTAGCATTACTTACCTACTTCTTAGCACATAGTCCACTATTGAGCCCAAGCTCCAATCTTTGACCAACCCCTTAATCTCAATGCAACCAACATACACATAAAAAGAAAAGAAAAGAAAACTTTCAAAATCACTGTTCACGCTCTTTAAAAGTAGATGAAGTCTGCAAAGTCTAACCTTTGCCCAGGACATGAACACCACACTTAATCCCTTCAACGTTGCGGCTGCAACCACCGTATGCTTCCTCCATTTTCTCTTTTCGATTATTGAGAAAAGATGCACCACGCCTCCTCCTCCCGTGCCTTTCCTTTTTTATTCATTGGGGGCAAGTTAGTCATTTAACATTGCCAATCAATCACACAAAAGTCCCTAGGGACTTTTTTGATTTGAGAATTTGGATTGAGACTTTTTTTATGGTTTTTTTGGGTCCTTGGGACTTATCAGTGATTTTCCTAAAAAAATTTCACTTCTACCTACGTGTGTTTAGCATCATGAGGTATTATATTGACTTTTCCTCACCCAAAATCCACTTTAAGCTTTTTTTCCCCATGTTTGGAAAAATGTTTGTGATTTAGTGTGTGTTTGGTTTTTTTAGGCCCAAATATATGTTTGATTCGAAAAAGTACATTCACCCTAGTTGAAACAAAATTCTTTCCATATACTTACTTTGTACATTTTAAATCACATTTGAAAAGCAATTTTACTACTAATTCAAATAGGCACGTAAAAGCCAAGGGTATCGTTTTTAACATGTTTGTGATTGCTTTGACAGATAAGTGGTTCTCCTCATGTCACTTTACATCTACTCCCTCCTCATTTTTTCTTTGTTACAATTATGTCCCTATTAGCCTATCCATCAGCATCTCCTAATTCTTTGTCTATTGGTGCTGTGCTTCCATTTCTTTCATTTTGACTATCAACAATTATTTATTTTTAATACCCTCTAGAGTGAAAATAAACTTTTAACATTTTTTGTAGTTTTGTAATTATTAATAATATTTTCTGGCCAATAATTTTTAATATTATTTTTAATTTTACACTTACATATATTTATATTTATTGAATACAGCTAATGAAATGAGATTTTTAGCATTTACAGATTTTTCTAATAATAAATTAATTTTTTTTAATTTTAATATTTTTCTTACATTTATTGGGGGTACACTTTTTTTTTTCATGTTATTGTTTATTATCATTTTTGTTAGGATTTTTATTTCTTATATAGTCATAAATTCATTCCTTTATTTCAAAAGTTTTCTTTTAGGTACATTTAAACATAGCTTTCGTCTCTTTTTAAATAATGTAGATTTTCGAGCATATTTGGAGTGATGATTCGTAATCTCGAGATACCTATACGAAATAGGTCACGTCGGCGGACTCCGGCTATATTACATAGCAAATGCACAGGAAGAGAAATAAGCCTGAGAGAATTTTTCTGTGTTTGGAGGTTCAGAGAAAATCAACTTGTTGACAACTGATTATATCTTATATCTATATTAGTTTTTCCATACTCTCCCATAAACCTATAATATGTGTAAAAATTTTTTGACCAAGGTGTTTGAAATAAGTGGGGAATGTTTCAAATACATACCCTATGGGAATATTCCACAGAAATTATGAATATTATATTTTGGCCTAAGGCAATGGGTTTGGGCCTAATCTACCGATGGTGGATCAAGTTCATTTTCTAACATCTCCCACTCACACTTGGTGAATTAGATACCGTGAGCTTCGTCTCTCTCTCTTCCATGTTTCATACTAGGTGTTTTACCATGATCACATGTGCATGACATCTCTTAAGTGCCTATACTAGCAATCCCTTTCCCAGGACTAGCACAAGACAACATTTCTTTGTATAGTTTGAATTTAATATTATGCCTCACATGTCCTAGATTTACCAATGTACACTTTCACATAGCATATCTAATCCCTCTCAAGTTAAGATAAAACTTAGATCGCCTTCTTATATAATTAGTGTCCACACTTATGAAATTATCAAAATTAATATTATAAGGGACATGTCTCAGACACCAGTATAGATGTGTATATTCTAGGTAATCTTTCTTTCACTCATATATCATTTTGATATACGTTAACCGCTTTCCTAACATAATACATTAAATCATATCCTCCATGATCATAGGACAAATGTTAAGGTAGCAGTCGCTGAAGCATACCTCCATGACAATGTCAAAGTCAAAGAACATCGTAGAAGTGTTTAACCTTCTTGGTACTCACACAGCAACGAAGCAGGAATCTATTCACTTGCTTCCCATTTACGGTTCTTTCACACATGTGGTATGAATCACATGCTATGGTGTTACTCTTACATTATAAGAGCGTATGTCATTTTAAATCTTATTATTAACACCATACAGACATAAGTTCAGATACTCCTAGCATCTAAACTTAAATTCTTCAACATTACTTATCTCTCAAAAAGTTAATGTTGAAGAATTTGTTGTCTGGCAACAGGCAACAAGGAAACAGGTGTCCATGATTTGATCTATATTTATATTTATATTTGTATTTATATCTATATCTTATTGGATCTTATCTTGACATGCTACACTCTTGTCAAAGTGACATAATTTGTGTTTCTTCTCTACAATATCAGCATTCCTACTACTTTACTGGTGAACACAAGTGTCTCATCTTTGTATACTCCTCCTGATATCAAAGGAGGTTGTGTAATACCCCACTTTTTCACCAATATTCCTCATATATACATTTATGATATTTTATGGAATAAAATGGTGAATTGTGGTGTATATGAATTTATAGAAAAATTCTAATCGCCGATTACGCATAATTCGGCCAAGTAAGGATACAAAAAGGCAATAAATGTCCATTCAAAGGCCTGATATGGTAACCAAAATTTGAGCATGAAATGGCACAAATAATGATTTTATTCAAGTTTTAAAAATTAGGCTAAACCAAATGAATGAGTAAGAAATGATTTATTTTGGTAAATCGTAAAACGTAGGGGCAAAATGGTAATTTTTCCATAAAAGTGGGAAATAATTATTTTTCCCTAATATTCCCAATAATTTTAGTTAAATGGGAATTAAAAAGAGGAAATGGCCACTTGGTAATTATTAAGTCCATTTTGAAATATTATTACCAAAGGAAAAATTAAAGCTTGAAAAAAAGAATTCAAAAAGTCAAAGACTTAGGTCAACAAAATTTCATGGTATTATGGGATAATTCAAGATCAATATTATTCCTCTCATTTCTCATGAAGTTTTTGGTGGAAAGAGAAAATAAAGTGTATGAGTATATGCTGATATTAAAGCAAGAGGAAAAGAAAAAGAAAAGAAAAAAAGAAAAAAAGAGGTGGACCAATTAGATTTTGCCATGAGTAAAGCCACTTTATCAATTCATTAAGACACCATCTTCTTCATTTCATCATTCTTATTCCCGTGGAAGTTGAATCAGAAATTAGAAAGGGAAGAGAGCTGAACGTGAAAGGAGAAGAAGCTCAAGGAAGCTAGGGTTCATCCAAAGATCAAGGTAAGGAACATGTACCTTGTGTCTTAAGCTTCATAATCTCTCCATAACCTCTTCTAATCACTTATGCACCTTTGGAACCATGGATTTCCAACTGATTTAAGAGCTGTGGAGAGAGGAAAAAAATGTCCTAGAGAGAGAGACAACAAGAAATCTAAGGTAAACTTCAAGAACTTGCTCCTTGCACCTTTGTTGTTATTGTTCTTGTTGTTCTTGGCTTAGATTTGGTTGATTTGTGATGATTGGATGATGGAACCCTAAGGGTATCCTACTGTTTAAATGACTTCTAATCATGTCTAATAAGAGTATAAATATCTAATCATTTGATTAGAAGTAGCAAAGAAGTGATTAAGCAAGAGAAAACGAGAAAACAACAAACTTTTTCTGAGAATCTTAATTTCCTTCATATACTGTGATGTGATGAAGATGAAGGAATTTAATAATTTTGATGATTCCATTGGTTTTGGAAGGAAAAATTCTCTAGGTATGCAAGTGTTCATGATTTTTGGATGCTTCTATATTAATTTGGAAATTTAAGAATTTTGCATGAACATGTGGTTAAATCTGTCAGTCTGGAACAACATTGTTGTGCGTGATAATTCAAGGAGTAAACCTTGTCTGAAAATTTTGAAACTTTCTAGTTGCAAAGAATACACAAATACCTTTAATTTTATAGGTATTTTGTGAATTTTGGATAAGTACTTTCGGATTTATGAGCTTCTAAAATTTGGGTATTAAAAACTGGGAATTTCTGGAGCAAGACCTAATTACATGGAATACTGAATTTATTTGAGTAATTTAATCCTATTACTATATTTTCTACTAAAATTATACTTAAAGAGAGTTCTGTAGAACTTGGAAGAACCCCATTTGGATTTTTCTAGATTTAGTTATGATATTTTGAAGTTCGGTCAAGAAATAGAGAATTCTTGGCCGCGGCCAAAATGTTACTGACCTGTTTTTTGCCGCGACCAACTATTTTAACCGTGGCCAAGACCCAAAATTTTCAATATTTTGTATTTTCCAAGAGGTGTTGGTTGGTATGTTGTTTCCCAACCCCATAGGCCTTTGTTGGGACTTCCAAGGACTACCTAAGTGACTCAAATGACAACCAACAAGCTAAACTAAGAATAGTTAGTTTACATTATATCAAAAGATTGGATTAAACAATGACTTATTGTCTGTAAATTCTAATTATAGGACCTAACAGCCATTCGAAGCTTAAGACATTACTGAGCTCCGACAATCAGGAGAAAGTTGGTAAATAAAAACGACCAGGTAGTAACTTGTCTTTCGTACATTTATAATATACACTGTATGTTGTGTGAAATCATCATGAATTGTCTGACACATTCTGGTTATGCGGAGTGGTCGCCCGGGGCCTATTGCGCGGGTGGACGCTCGGGCCAATAACGTTCTATAATGCATGAGTGGGTGCCCAGAGCCTATTGCGCAGGTATCCCTCGGGGCCGTTAACATATCTAACGCTTTGGTTGTTTATGAACTGCATGTAATGCACTGAATGTTGTCGTGATAATTATGTTGTATGATGAATGTGTAGCATACTTTGTGATGTTATATCTGTATAATTGTCACACTGTTACTACTGAGATTCTTTAAATCTCACTCTTTTCCATAAAACCATCTACAGTACAGGGAGAGAGCTCTAGGGGCAAAAGAAGGTAAATACGGACGATTGAAGGCAGGGGAATACAAGGGACTTCAGTCTTTCTTTTGTTGGTTGTCAGTTTTAACGTACTTTTACTATTTTGGATTTGTATATAGTATAAATAGTCTGTAACTCTAACATGCTACAATAGTGAGACTAGCAATGTCAGTAGACTAGTAAAGGGATACTTTGGCTATATTATGCTTGCGATCGCTAACGAAACTTAACTAAGGTATGAAACATGCAAATTAAGCAGAAAATTGCTCGCAAACTCTGATAAAACGGAAATAAGAACCGGTGAGACTTAGTGAGATAGTGAATGTTTGTGAAATTATTTTGAGAAAATTTTATTACTCTCAAAAACTCCTTTCCAATCACAGGTTCAAATCCTGTGATAGGTTTGGAATTTGTGAATGTTTTTCGAGATTACTTAGTCAGGGACCCGATCCTGATTTCACAAATAATTTTACTACTCTTTTGCGCTCATCTGAGGTTATAGGAAATGAGGTATCACAGGTTGCTCGTGAGAGAGAGCCAACCACACATGCCTATACGATATACTAGATACTGTATACTTTCATAGACACATAAATTAATAAAGAAATACTTTCATTAATCATAAACATATTACATAGTGTCTGCAATTTTACATTTTGCGCATGCCAATAGCCTTTACATGTTTGTCATATATTTCCTTGGCTATTGGCATAGTTAGGGGATCTGCGACCATACTCTTGGTCAAAATATGTTGTACAGTAACAACTCTCTGTGCTATATAATCTCTCATAAAATTATACTTTATATCTAGGTGTTTGCTCTAACTATGATATTTGAGATCTTTCATATAGGCTATAGCTGTAGTATTGCCACAATACACTAACACCTGATTGTTGCTTTCATTTCCAAATCCAAGGTATTCACTAAACCTCTTGAGCCATATAGCCTCTTGCACTGCTAAGGTGCATGCCACGACCTTAGCTTCCATAGGATGTAAGGTAATGCACATCTGCTTCTTACTGCTCCAACATATAGCGCCATTATTCAGCAAGAAGGTATATCCAGAAGTCGATCTTCGCTCAACTTCATCTTCACCTAAATCAGCATTAGAGTATCCAACCAAATATAGATCGCTTCCTTAATAACATAGTGCATAATCTAATGTGCCCTCAAGTATCTCAAAATCCTCTTCACTGCTTTCCAATATTGCTCATTGGGATTTGATTGGAATATGCTAACCAGTCCAACTGCATAACAAATATTTGGCCTTAACATAGGGAACCCTTTCTATGTTCTTCTTTGTGCTAACTTAGTTTTTGGACACATACCAAGACTCAAGGTTACTCCAAAAGCTACTAGGTTATGTAAGGGATTGCAATCTTTCATATTGAATCGCTCAAGAGTTTTCTTGATGTAATTCTCTCGTGAAAGAGAGAAGATTCTTCTAGAGTGATCCCTTTGGATCTTACCTGTAAGCATATACTTTATTTCACACATGTCTTTCATCTCAAAATTCAATGAAATCCATTCTTTAATAGCTAAAACCAAATTTAGAATATTTTTCAGCCAATAGCATATCATCTACATATAAGGATAATATCATAAAATTACCCTCAAATTGCTTAATGTAAAAGCAGTGGTCCTCTTCAATCATCTGAAAGTTATAAGAGGTTATTGCTTTGTGAAACCTTAAATAGCACTATTTGGATGATTGTTTTAATTCATAAATGGACCTTTTGAGCTTACAAACTTTGCTCTCTATTCCTTTCCTAATGAAATCTAATGGTTTTTTCATATAGATTTCTTCATCCATATCACCATTTAGAAATGCGGTCTTTACATCTATATGACGTAGTTTCATATCTAAACTATTTACTGTTGAGAAGGTATAATCTTAATCTTTACCTTCCTGTTGCGTGTACTCCTTTGCAACCAATCGAGCCTTATATTTGTCAATTGATTCATAAACTTTTCTTTTTATTTTGAGAACTTATTGTTCCCAATGGCTTTTTTATCCTTTTGGTAGGTCAAATAGTTCCCAAACTTGATTCTTTTTCATTAAATCAATTTCCTCTTCTATTGCTTTCTTCCATTCATCCTTAGCAAAGCCTGATAAGACTTCTTGTACAAAACGTGGTTCATCATCTCCATCTAGAGTAACAATAAGTGCCTCTCCCTCTATTGAGAAGTGTCTCCTGGGTACATTTCCCCTGTCATTTCTTCTTATGGGAGCTTCTTGTCTCTTTTGCCTCTCTTGTCTAGGCTTTTGTAAAGACCTTTTTAAGCTCTCACTCAAGTCGATGTATTAAGACGATTGAGGCTCATTGGTTTATTCTATACTGACTTGTTCTTGTATCTCATAAAGAGATACTATACGATCAATATCTCCTCTGCTAGGAAATTCATTTTCTAAAAATATGGTATCTCTTGATTTAATTTTAGTCAAGGTTCCATATTCGTTTTCACATATAAAAACATATCCTTTTGATTGCTCAGAGTATCTTATAAAGATACACTTCTTTCCTCTAAGACCCAACTTTCCATACCTATGGGAATTATGAATGTATGTAGCCGACCCCCAGGTCTAAGAATGCTTAGATCCAGCTTGCGTTTTGTCTATAACTCATAAGGTATAGAAGTGACTGATTTTTGAGGCATACATTTAAGAATAAAGGTAGCCATCAATAAAACATCACCCCAATATGAAATTGGTAGATTTTCTTGATTCATCATTGACCAAACCATGTCTAGAAGAGTTCTATTTCTTCCTTCTACAACTACATTTTGTTATGGAGTGTCAAGGCTAGTTAGTTTCCTAATTATCCCTTTCTTTATAAAGCTCCGTAAATTGATCAGACAAGTATTCATGACCTTGATTAGTATGCAATGTTTTAATTTTATAGTCTATTTGATTCTCTACTTCATTCATGTATTGTTTAAAGCACTCAAGAGCTTCAGATTTGTGTGGGATCAAATAGATGTAATCATATCACAAATAGTCATCAATGAAGGTAATGAAATACCAAGCTCCATGTCTCGCCCTCATACTCATTGGACCGCATATATCAGAATGGATTAATTACAACAGAATCTCAGCTCTAGTTCCCTTACTAGAAGGTTTTCTAATGGCCTTACCATCTAAACAATTCTCATATAAAGACATTTCTGTATTTGAAATTTCACCTAGTAAACCCTCTTTAGCTAGTTTAATCATTATATTTTAATTAATATGTCCTAATCTAGCATACCAAAGATTCATATCAATAGTTATATTGGAGGAAGTAATGAAATAGTCATGCACATAAAAGTCACCAACAATATCTATAACAACTAACTTTTTAGAAAGGAAAGCTAAACAATAAAAGGTCTCGTTGCTAAGAATGTCTGCAACTTTACCATGAAAGTTTACATCAAACCTATAATCTAAAAGACAAAGTACTGAAACTAAATTCCGTTAGATGTTAGGTGCATGAAGAACATCATGTGCATCAAAGTCTTCTCACCACGCAAAGCTAATTTGCAGGTGCCAATTCCTTTGACTTCAATCTTTGCACCGTTGCCCACATAAAGCCATTTTCTTAGATACGGCAAGTAACAGTATTCCATGAAGGATCCTTGATCCCTTGTCCCATAGTCTGTTGATCCTGAGTCTAAAATCCAAGAAGAACAAACGGGTTCTGTTAGAAAAGTAGTATTTAAAACAAGAGAAATGTGTGAATTCACATAATTCACTAGTACCTTTTTATGGTCTTTTTGCTCAGTATAGTCCCGTGCGAAGTGACCCACTTTCAGTCAGGTGTAACACTTGACCTTATTCTTGTCAACTTTCTTCTTGCTACCCTTCTTTCCTTTCTTCTTGAATTGCCTTCTGCCACTTTTGAACTTAAGGCTGTCCTTCTTGCCTCTCTTCTGAAATTTCTTGCCCTTCTTGGAATTAAGCTTTATATTAGAAGGATCATCATTCTTAGTGTAGTATGCTTGTCTAGAGGCCTTATATTCCTCTAAGCGTTCATCCTCAAACTCAAGGTATTTCCCTACATCATCAAAAGTGACGATGTTGTCATTATGAGTCATGTTCACTTTCATGTCCTCCCAACTAGAAGAGAGTGATCTGATTATAGCCTGCACTTATTGTTTATCAGTCTTGGTATGTCCAGCTTCCTAAATTTCTCTGATCATGTTAGACATCTCTTTCAGATATTGCTTTATAGGAGTATTCCCTCCAAACTTGTAGGTGTCAAACTTGATTGTCAGCCTCCTAAACTTAGTAGTTGATGTGCCACCAAACTTATCCTTGAGTACAACCTACATAGCTTGAGTAGTTTGATATTTCTCATATTGCCACATCAGGTTGTTCTCCATAGTACTAATCAAGTTGACTCTTGCAATGCTATTCCTCTTTTTCCATGCTTAGTAATTTTTCAAGTTTCTCCTATGCTGAGTAGTTATCCGAGCTTTAAGTTCTACTAAAATAGTGGTTAGTGGGGCTTAAAGGCCTCATGTTCGTTCAAAATGTACCGCACCTTACAGTGCCAGATGTCCAATTGTCTCTATTCAATTTCTCCCCCTTATTCAGTTCAACAATGATGCCTTTCATGTCTATTTGTCAATTATAGAGCAATGTTTTTCACATTTAGAAATGGTGTTCTCTTTAAGAGAACTTAACCAAACGATTATATAGTACAACTTGGTATACAATATTTTTACTTGTATCATTCTTGACCAAAAAATAATTACATTACTAGATCCATGATAAGGAGAATACATTTGAACCTCCCATCACACAAATACTAGCAACTTTACTATTTTCTGTCAAGAACTTCATATAAGTACTTTAAATAAGTCATCAACTTTTAGAAGTTTCACCTTCTAAAAGCTCCTTCTTATCAAGGATTCATGGTATCATAATGCACAATAAAAAATAACATTAACTAAAAAACATGTTTTATTACATCAAAAATACCATGTCAATATATAAAAAATGTTAACAATAATATATAGAGTCATATTATCAATACAACCAACATAAAAAAAAGGAGCATGATACGCCAATTAAATGTCATAATAATAGTAATAAACAATGACTTTTCTTAGTTTCCTAAAAAAATCTACTCTTTTTCTTCATGAATATTGTCATTTTTCTCATAGCATCAACCCAAGAAACAGTCATGGGGAATGTGCACCTTGCTTTTACAGCTGTGTGATATTTTATCATCACGCTCACGTAGAACTCTGTACTCTTTTTGTTAGTTATGCTTTCTACATAGTTCGCAATGATTGAGTATATAATTTTTATATTCTTTATTATAGTTGTTTTTTCTACATTAAGTTCTACTATCTTCTCAGTCATAGTAGCATAGTAGTGTTGGTCGACCTCTTCTTTTAAATTTTGATGTTCATCAGGACAGGAAGGTACAGACTTTGGTCTAAAATTAAAGTAGACCACTTGAGGTTCCTCTTGCATAGGCTCCTCAAGATCTTCTTCAGGGATAAGAAATAGATCATCCTTGGGATCTTCCTTGAAAAATTCATCTTCTTCAAGATCATCCATATGAGCTTGATCATGCACAAACTCAATGCTTAATGACCCATACTCAAGTGTTTTAGTGCTGTTAGAAGCCTCTTGATTCATTTTCACCAAAATAAATAAATGTGAGTCATTATAGTAATCTTAAAGATTTTTTAAATGTATATAAATATTTAAATAAGCACTAAAAATTGCCTCTAAAATAGGCAAATAACATATCATCATAAAGATCTCGAATTTAGACATTTTTAAGAACAAATTGCATCTCAATTGAGCCTCTACACCTTAGCACACGTCCCCAGATGATTAAATCTAGAGAAAATAAAAAACATGACAAATCCCACCTTGGTAGAGGCGTGTGTATGCCACGCGCCACTCTAGGGTCCTCAGGTTGTAACACGTACCGGTCGATTGTCCTCTATGAGCCAGCAGTAGTCTGACTAAGTCTGCCACTTGTCAAATAAGTCCATTGTCAAACCTCTTAACATTTCAATATTCACAGAGTTATAAGCATAAAGTTCTATAAGGCATAGAGAAACAACAGAAACATACTGATATTAGGTGCAAATTTATATTACAGGAGAATCCCCATAGGGTTTGATAAATATACAAATGTACAAAGCATTCAAAAATTAGCAAAATGTACAAGCAAAAATAACTATAATAGCAACAGAGAGTTCCGGGATCGTAATCACTGTAAGCCATCATCTTGCCTTTCGAGCCGCCCTCTTCAACTTAATGTTTTGTTTTGAAAAAGAATGAGATTTGAGGGAATCTCAGTAGCAACATGCCTACAAATTTATAGAATGCAAAAATAAATATGCAATGTTATATCATGTAAGATGATCAAACTATGTGTATACACTTACCCAAGGCTAAACTATATGTCTGCACCTTGATCTACTCGACGCCCATGTTGGGTCCCTGAGCACAATATGGTAAATTGGTGTGTCCAAGAAACTAGCTCATGTTACAATAAATGACATATACAAACATAATATGAATTATATAATATATGTAAGAAGAAGTTACTACCTGAATCTTTTCAAATTTCCTAAATTGACCTAGACTTTGTTCTCGGCTCAAGCTATGTTCAATTCGTATCAAAACCAAATTTACAAGTAACTTGTTATTACTTGTAGCATTACTACTTTTAAAGTGAATGCTGCTAGTTATTTAATGCAGTTACAAAAGTTTTTGTACAATACAATTCTGTACAGTGCAATTTCATTATTTTTCAGAAACTAACAGATTTTTCAATTAACTTTTGAAATTTATAATTAATTCTATAAAAATATAATTTGACTGATATTGAAGCTCTTTCAATGTAAATTTGAGAAAAAATAGTTAGGTTTGCTCACTGTAGTCATGTACTTCCCAGTAATTCATTAAACATTGTTGTTCCAGATTTCTTTCCAGAAAACATAACATAACTTCAAAAATTCATATATACAAATGTACTTATCCACAAATTACAAAATATCTATCAAATTAATGCTCTATGTCTTTACGTTGATTTTGGAAAGTTTCAAAATTTTTTGATAAGGTTTGACCCATTAAACACCACACACAATATCACTGTTCCAGACAAGGCAAATCAAACATGTACATACATACTTCATAAATTTCCAAATTGGCATACAACCATTCAAAAATCATGAACACTTGCATACCTACACAATTTTGCCTTCTAAGGCCAATGGAATTATCAAAATTATAAAATTTACACTCCTTCATCACATCATGCCCATAACAGAAGGGTAGGGTTCTTAGGAAGAGTATGTTATTTTCTTGTTTTCTCTTAATCACTTCCCTTCTACTTATAATCACTTAATTAGCTATTTAAACACTAAATAGACATTTTTAGAGGGAATTTGGGCAGTATTTCCTTATGGTTTTGCTTCAGCCTATTTTTCAAAAGTAAGAGAAAACAAAGCAATATCTACCAACAACATCAACAACAACCTCAACCAAGCCAAGAGAAGCAAGTTTTAAAGTTTACCTTTTGATGTTCACACTTTCTCTCTCCTGAATGAAATTTTACTCTCTCTCTAAGATCTTGATTTATCTTGAAAATCATGGATTTGATGGAGTAGAAGAGGTTAGGATAGGTTATAGAGTGATTAGGAGGTAAAACTAACAAAGTTTTGCAAATTCTTACCTTGGATTTGTGAAACCCTAGCCTTCTTTGCTTGTTCTTACTCTTTGAAGATACTCGAGCTCTCTCTCTATCTTTGTTCTATTTTTCCACCAAAAATGAATAGATAAAGAAGAAGGGTTAATGACTTAAGGAATTGTCAAATTTGCTTTACATGTGCTCAAGTCCTATTGGTCTAAAAATTGTGTTTTTTGTGTAATTAGTAAATAAAATCCATTTCCCTTTTTGGCTTCTCTTATCTGACGTATTTAGAGAGGGATGGGAATGGATATTGTTGGAATCTATGTTTTGATGATAACAAAACAGTGATGAATTGTTTTGCAAGAAAATGGTCAAGTTAAATGAAGTACAAAGTGTTAAAATATTTAAAGAAAGTACTGCACAAAATCATGATCATTTATTTTGTATAATTGCTGATAAACTCGAGTTTGAAGACATACACTCAAGTTTTGGCTAATGAACTCAAGTTTTGGAGCATGCACTCGAGTCTGGTTGATATTTTCCTATATAAGTACCGTTGAGACTTAATTGATATTTGAATTGTGTACATGTCAGGAACCATTGCACTAGAGTTTTTATTGACACACTCGAGTCCTTAGAAGATATGCACTCGAGTCCTAGAAATTCTGGAGTAAGAGTTTGTTTCAGAGACTTGGCAAGAAGGAATTGATATAAAATGCACTTGAGTTTGAAGAGGAGCACTCAAGTTCTGCATACCACTTGCACTCGAGTTCTGATGTGAAAGTTTATACTCGAGAGTCTTGTTGCTGAAACACAAGTATTGCACTTAAGTTTGGCAAGTAGCACTCGAGTTATGTGTATCATTTGTACTCAAGTCCTAAGAATTTTATACAAAGAGTTTATACCCGAGAGTCATGAGGCTGGAAGCTGAAGGCATGCACTCAAGTTCTCAAAACCACACTCGAGTTCTTAGCTACAAATGCACTGGAGTTCATAGAGTTTCAGCTTAAGAGTTTACACCCGAAAGATTGATATTAAGGAAATCAAGCTTGCACTTGAGTTCTCAATCATGTACTCGAGTTATCTATAGCTTTTACACTTGAGTTATGAGAGTTATGACAAGGGAGTTTGTTCCAGAGAGAGTTATATCCAGAAGATATCAAGTGCACTCGAGTCCTATATATTGCACTCGAGTTTTAGGACAAAATGCACTAAAGTTTGTCTTTGCAATCTCAAAAGTTCTTATAAAAAACAATGACAGAATGATGAAAAATGCTATGTACTCGAGTTTACCCATAAGCACTCGAGTTCTTACATCTCTTGCACTCGAGTTTGAGCTTCTAAACTCGACTCCTTGCACTGACAGAAGCTAGGTAATTGCAGCGATAAATCTGAATACAATTATATGTTAATCATTCATTATACTCTCACTTATTATCACTCTTAGAAATTGTTTAATATTTGTTTCAAGTGAGACAGGTCTTCAACGATCAGATTAGCAAAACAGATAAAGAAGTCAAAAATGGCAGACACAATTATGTGAGCTAGTTGTCACTGCATATGGGCCAACAACCACCATGAGTAACTAGTGCATACCTTGATAGCCTGTCTAAAGAATTCAAATATACACATCCCGATCCGCAATGGATACACTGCAACGTTCATCTCCAAACAACGATATAAAGAGTTTCCAAAGACGAACTAAAGAGACAGAGAACACACACGATATAGCTTACCAACTTACAAATCTTTGAAATTCCGTTGTATTCATATTGTGAGAATCAATGATTATCTTATCTGCTTTGTAAGAGAGTTTTTGTAAACACTTTCATTGTAATCTTCATTTCAAGGTAGAGGAACCTTGAGAGGGTAGAGTTTCCATACAGGAGAAGCTGAGAGATTTCCTTGGAAGATTTTCTAATCGTAAGACTTACAAGGTACAAGCGGGAGAGAACGTTACTGCTCGTAAGACTTATAGAGGGGTAAGCAGGAGAGAACATTGCTGCTTGTAAGACTTATATAAGTAAGTGGGAGAGAAGAGTCATTGGAATTACTCTGCTCGTAAGACTTGCTGTGAGGGGGAGATAAAGTTTTAAGTATAGAACATTTCTGCTCGTAGTTCTTGTAAGAACAATTGTTGTATCGTGCGTTCCAAGAACCAATTGAATCTTAGAGGATTAGAGAAAGGCTCAGCAGGTGTTGACGTCTGGGGACTGGACGTAGGTCAGGGATTGAGGCTGAACCAGTATAAATCTCTGCATCCAATTTCTCTCATCTCTACACTCTCTTCATTCAGTTTAACATAGCCGTATCAACTGCAAAAGTTTGATATCACCCAATTCTTTCCTTTCTTGGGTGAAACTTACCTCTTACAGATAACCATCTTGAAATATCCAAAAAGTTGCTTCTTGAATTCTTCTACAATTGCTTCTTACAAGTCCTTAGTCAAAGTCTTATATTTTTTATGTTGACTTTTTGACCTTTTCCCTTCTTGCTTTAACATGAGCTAACCAAGAAAGAGCACGCGCGCTCGCGCACACACACATACACACACATTTCCCTTGGCTTGACTGAAAGTATAGAGGAATGGAATGTTGTTAGTTCAGTTAATTACATGTTCTTGCTTCCTTACTTTTAGCTGCGCTTGTTGACTTTTTGACTTGTTTTTTCAACTTTGATTTTTCCTCAGTAATAATACTCCAAAATGGACTTATTAATTACGAACTAGCCATTTTCCCCTTTTTAATTCCCATTTGGCTAAAATTATTGGGAATATTAGGAGAAAAATAATTGTTTCTTGTTTCATGGAGGAAATTACCATTTTTCCCTTACATATTATGATTTATTGAAATAAATCATTTCTCGCTCATTTCCTTTCGTTTGGCTGAATTTTTGACACTCGTTTGAGGCCATTATTTGTGTCATTTTATGTTCCAATTTTGGTTATAATAGTAGGCCTTTATATGGACATTAATTGCTTCTTTGTGTCCTTGGCCAAATTGTGTGTAACTGGCGATTAAAATATTTTTGTAAATTTATTCACATCACAATTCACCACTTTATTTCATTAAATGTATTAATTACATAGAAAGAATATTGATGATTTAAAATGGGGTGTTACATATGTAAAACCTTATTTCAATAGCACTGATACCAAAAATGTAAACACCTTACCTTACCGGCTCTTAGTTCCATTATATCAGAGTAAGCGAGCGATAAATTATTAAACTAAAAGACATTCTCTTATTCATGCTAGAAAATTTCTCAAATACATTAGAGCGATTCTCTGCTTATACAACATTCATACATACACATACATCAATATATACACACATATATCAAATACAAGAAGTAGTGCCCCGCACTACGGCCTCCTCTTCACTTCACGTCTCCATACCTCCTCAATGCATCTTCACCTGTCACTGTGGTTGTTTGGGAGGAATGAGATTGGAGAGAATTTTAGTAGTGAACAGTACCACTATGCATGGCAGATATATATAAATGCATGACATGCTTGCCTACCCTATTTCATGCCAACATAATGACATGCTGCATGCTCAATGTTATAACATACCAATGGCCATCGCACAAATATAACAGAGCTTCAATCAATCAAATATGCTCAACACAAATAGGCATAACAGTCACATAATCAATGTATATAACATACATATCACACCCATGCAGGAAAGGTGAGTCAACTACCTGTCGGACCTGACGTCTGTCCTCAATCTTTCATCTTTGCTTCGGTTCGGGCACGACCATCCATCGAGTCCTAGAATTCCCAAACATTCAATACATAAGTTATTACTCTTTCTTATATCATTCTAGACTCGTATTAGTTGATAACTTAGCCTAATTATGCTAAATTACCAAAATACCCCCGGAAGCTCAGCCCGACTGTACTTTTATAGAAATTACATCATAGGCCAATCCTACACAATTTCACGTGTAGAATCCATTTGTGACTTCAGATTAGTCAAATTTAGGCCTAAATGATGAAAATACCCCTTAACAGCCCCTATGTAGAGCTAAAAGGGTAAATTGGTCATTTCACCCTCTAGGCCTTTTCTCACTTTCTTTTCAACATGAACCTTACACAATTTGCCCTTCTGAACTCAATGGAATCATCCAATCGATGAAATTCTAACTCTACCCTCATAAACCATACAGGGCAGCCATTATAGAGTCTCAGGAAAGTTGTGTCGGTTCTTCCCTTTCTTTAACTTAATACCCTCCTTTCTACTCATTATTACATGATTAGCCGTTTAGACATCCCTTGGACATCATTTCGGTACCTAAAACACGGATTGAACGAGAGATGAACAGTACACTACTTCCAAAATACTCATCCAAATGATAAACCGAAATGGTAGAAAGGTAGCACACGCTTCTGAATCCGGGTTGGAATTCTGGCGACGCTCCAGCCGGCGAGACGGCACCAACCACCTCCAAATGAGAATCTGAAACCATAGAATTAAAGCTCGGGATGAGTAGAGCAATATTTGTACTGGACATTTTGAGAGAAAACGTCGTTTCGGATAAGTTCCGGCCAATACAAGTTTTCTCTCTCTTCTCTCTCTCCTCTCGTTCGTCCGTCGCGTTCTCGTTCTTTCTTTCTCTTTCTCGTTCTGTCTGATTTCTCTTTCCTTTCCCTTTTTAATTCTGCACGCAGGAAAGAAAGGGAATTAATTGATGAAAGATGATGATTAATTAAAATCATCCAGGTGGCCTTTACTCAATTAGTCCACCTATCTCATTACTTGCACATCAAGTTTCCTTTCTTTCTTCCTTCATCAACCCATTAATATTAATGAGAATTATGAGAGTATAATTCACTCTCCAATTATCCCATTATACCACCTTAAAAGGTCCACCAAAGCCTTAAGCTTTTCCTCTTATTGACTTTACTTGATAATAATTACCAACATGGCTTCATTAATTACCAAGTAATCATTTCCCTCCTTTTAATTCCCATTCAAATCAATTCATAGGGAATATTAGGGAAAAACCCTTATTTCTCATCTTATGGAAAAATTACTATTTTGCCCTCATCTTTTATTTCCTTTTTAATATCCAAAGATATTAAGGAATTTTGGGATATAAATCATGTCCCACTTGGATATCTGCTACCAGGGTCTAGCAGTCCAATTAATTCAGGCTAAACCTCAAGCCTTTAATCCCAAAATTCGGGGTATTACAACATCTGTCATATGGCCTCACACGCCATATGGCTTTTTCTACCCCTTTTCTTATTTATTTTTGTATTTATAATCTAATATAATAATTTTTTTTGTTTCAATCGAGTTGTGACAGCGATGAACCAATCCAAATGTCTCTAGTCTTTTTCTCATCATAACAAATTTCTAGTAAAAACAAATTTTTTTATTATATCTCATGGATTCGGGTCAAACCTAATGTCCAACCTTGGACCAACCCGAACTTGTGACGTATTTTTGTTCTTGTTTTTTTAATGAAGGCAAAACAACATCATTTGAAATTTTTTTTGGACTTCATTTTCAACCTTCAACCGGGTCGATCTAACTTGACCGGAGAGATGGGTAGGGTTTATCGGACCCGATTCTTCTCTTCTTCGTATCTTCGTCGTCCAATGTCCGTTTGTCATGTTCTTAGTGTTGTTTTCTTCCTTTTTTTGAGCTCTACATAATGGGATCGATTTTTAAGCCTAAATCATTCATTTTTTTGATGACCCAATCTAAGGTAGTTTATTTTCAATTTCATTTTTCTTAGCATTGTTTTCATCTATCATATTCCCTCATTCTAGAGTTTTCTTATGTGTTTTATGAGTCTTCTAAATACACATATTCTCATAGAATAGAGGTAAACACTAAAAGAGAAAGATATGTAAATTCCATCCAAGACACACGGCAAATACACTGGAAGAGAAATAAGATTGAGAGAGTTTTTTTTGGTATTGGAGGTACTGAGAAAATCAACTTGTTGACAATTGATTATCTCTTGTATCTATATCAGTTATTCCTTACTCTCCCATCCACAATATTGCAAAATTGTTCCCCTCAAGACATACGACAAAACTGTTCCTACCAAGGTGTTTGAAATAAGTGGGGCATATTTCAAATACATACCCCATAAATCTGAATATTAAATTTTGGACCCAAGGCCAATGGGTTTGGGCCTAATCCACTAAGGGTGAATTAAGCCCTTTTTCCAACAAATAAGTTATTTAGACTTATAAACTCAAAAAAAATCCATTATTTTTTTTAACTGGTCAAGGGCTTTAAGAATAAAATATGAAAATTCAAGGAAGGGGCCTCATACAGGATGTCGATTCATTGGAGAAGTAATGATGTACAAATTAACATTTTGAATTCTAGATGATTGGTATGCTTACTTCAGTGGATTGCTTTAATATGAAATGCAAACCGTATAACATTAATTCAAAATATTTTTCATTGCGACAGAAGCAACAACTATCATATCATATTACGTGAGTCTTGTGTTTATTGGAGGCACTCAAAACAATTGTCAGTAAAGAAAGATTGCATCTTTTGTCTAGCAATGGATAAAAGGGAACAATTTTTTTTGGTTAAGGTACAAATAAACATGAGTTTTTCCCAAAAGTGCACCTAATACCAAATATATTTTTTTAGGGGCAAAAGTGACTATAAGCTTTCAAAATGGGTACAAAAGTCACATATTACATTATGTTAAGTTGACAACAGTACTTCAAATATTTTGGTGTCAGGTGGAGTTCAAGTGTAATCTGACTCATTTGACTGAACAAACGTGGCAGGGGGTTTCATTTGTCCCTTAAACACACTCACCTACTCCACCAACTCCACGACAAAGAAATAAATCAAGCAGAAGGTTAAACGAGAATCGGGAAAGTAGCTTTCGACAAGCACGGACAAGGTCAAATGATCTGGTACAAGCAAGGATGAGTTCTCAAAGGAAAAAAAACCGGTGTCTTCCTTCCCATATCTCTCCCAACGTCTCATCTTCTTCCAGAAATTCATCAACAGTCATCAACTAAAAATTAAACTAGTATAAAAGAAACAATTAATCTTTGATCTACTCAAATCTCTATACGTTCGACTAGTATTATCAAAACACCAAAAACTTCCTGGAGATGGAAATCTAGGTTGTAGTCATATGTTCTGAGATTGAAGGTCTATTGAGATTGCAGTGACGCGTGAGGCTCACGTGATAATAGTACGGATGTCAAACTTGGGGGCTTAGATCAATCTGTATCTTCTAATTCTCCTGGAGTGGCGCATTTGTTAGGATTCCTTTGATCGAGTGAGTTGCCGTCGGGTGAGCTGTATTATTCTCAACAAATAGATTTCAAATCTAAGATAGAGATTATATCGGAGAGATTTCTCGCAAAATTCTTTACCTAAATGCACCCTAAATTGGATGGTCCAAAGTGGTGGAAGCGAAACTTCAGAAATTGGAAAAGGGTATGGTGGCCGTGTAAAAAGAATTCATATTACCACTAAACACAATCTCGGCTAGACCAGAAATGGGATCTCTTAATTAGCCTTGACCAACACATTTTGTTTTTTGTTTTTTTGCTAGGATTGAATTTCCAGCAATTAAAGGACATGGTCATAGTCAAATGTGCTTCAATCTTCATGTAAGACAATAATATGATGAAGGGAGGGAGAGGAGAGCCAATGGATCAAAGGGATGAGGGTCTTTTTCATTTTTGTTATTTATATTTATTTCATATTCAAATCTTATTTGCCTTGCCATGTCAGCATCTCATCCTTCCAAATTGTTTATTATTCCTCCACATTATGCTTCTCGTCATCATTTTTAGTCAACAAAGTTAAAACTCACGGTCAACATCCTCAAGATAATGGAATGTGTGACTTTTGCACCTATTTCAAAAGCTCATAATCAATTTTACCCCTAAAAAAACATTTAGTGTTGAGTGCACTTTTGAAAAAAGCTCATGTGCACTTTAAAATTTTTTTTAAGGATAAACTCCTCTTAATAATCATAAGTTAGAAGATATATTCTTCAAATTCTTTCAAGATTTTGATAAACTAATATTTAGTTCACAAGTTATGAAGAGGTGAATAGATCACACTTTGACTACAAAGACTCAAATATTGCACGTTTCAAAAGGAACATAAAGTGCAAACAACATCTTGCAAATGCAACAATGTACGGTGTATCAACATCGTTGTCATAAATTGCAGTTCTTCAGTTATTATTCAGTCATGAATTTGCTAAAAATCATTCCTCTATTATATGCACCCAGAAAATTGTTTAAAACAATTTCAACATATTTTAGCTCAAATATAATTTTACAAAATTTAAATAGTTATATAGTTGCCTATAATTGATTGCCCAAATATTTAGACATTTTGGGTTAAGGTGTAAAAATTATATATGAGACTTTTTAAAAAATACGCCCAACACCAAATGCTTTTTTTAGGGATAAAAGTAACTATGAACTTCCAAAATATGTACAAAAATACACATTAACCATTAGTTGACCATTTGTTTAAATTTTGTAAGGATTAAGGAGCAAAAATACACATGAGATTTTTTTAAATAAGTGATCCTGTACAAATTTTTTTTTATGAGCAAAAGTAACTATGAACTTCTAAAATAGGTATAAAAATATGGGAGAATTGCTAAAAAACACCTTGCAAGCAAATTAATTGCTCATTGCTACCATTGCACACGGTGGGTGGTATGTTGCACACGGGCGGATGATATTTTGCACACAAGGGATGGTGTTTGCACTTTTGCAGGGATGCTTTTTGCACATGTGGATGCTGATTGCACATGATTGATGCTTGCTTGCACATTGGTACCATTTATCAATTAATTTGCTTAAAAGGTATTTTTTTAACCATTTTCCCTAAAAATATATATTGAGTATTAGTTGGCTGTTTGACTTTTTTGACTGAAAATGACGACATTGAAGATGACATGGATGATTAAGAAGCAACTTGGAGAGAAATACTTACATACTCTAAGAGTACCACGCCATCTATATTTGTCCAATGAAAACATAACACCTTAGATCATTTTAATCCTATTTGATTAATAACTCATTTGAAGAAATTCAAATTGTATCTCGTTTTTAACAAAAATATTTGTTGATCATTTTGTTTCATTTTTTTTAAATTAATATGTTTTTTTAAATAAGATAAAGTTTGAATTTATTTAAATGAGTCATCAATCAATTAGGATTTAAATGATATAAATTGTCATATTTTTATTAGTAGAGTTGAGATGATGTGGTATTCTTGGAGTACATAACTATTTCTCCAACTTAGAATAATAATGTGCTGACTGGGTAAGGGAAATTAATTTACACCTAACCCTTTATCTCTACCTATCACTTCTTTTGGAAGAAAGGGGGAGAGGAGAGGGAGGGTTAGACGGAGATAAAATGATGAGGTGGAAATAAATGGTTAGGTAAAAATTAATTGGGAAAATTCTAAAAAAATACATCTTAAACTTCAAAATCCCGTTGACAAAGTCGTTAATGGGATTAACAAGAATAGTAATGCAAATAACAAATTATTTTATTGTTAAATCACCTATTTGTGATTTTGAAGTTTAAATGATATTTTTTTAGAATTTTCCTAAATTAATTTCCTTTACCCAATTAATAAATTATTGTTCTGTGTTATTTCTTAATCATTCACATCATTCTCCCTGTCACCATTTTCAATTAAAAAATTTAAACAAACGATCAACTAATGGTCAATATGTATTTTTGCACATATTTTAGAAGTTCATAGTTACTTTTGTCCCTCAAAAAAGTATTTGTGTCAAGCGTAGTTTTGGAAAAATATCATGTATATTTTTGTACCTTAACCCTTAAAAAATTCAAACAAAAGGTTAACTAACAGTCAATGTGTATTTTTATACCTATTTTGGAAGTTTATTGTTACTTTTGCCCCAAAAAAAAGTGGTGTTGGGCGCACTTTTAGAAAAATCACATGTATATTTTTACACCTTAATGCATTAAAATACCAAAAATATAGTTAGAAAATTTTTCATAATGTGAAAATAGGCTAAATTAATTTTCCTTTAATTTAAACAGTTAAGGTGGCACATAAAAGGTGTTATCCAAAATAGATTACTAAACAAGTAAAAGAACCAGAGGCCTAAAACGAAGACAGCAATATCACTGTGCTAGTATATTTATATAACCCATATGCGTATTGAAGACCTCTCTAGTGTTAAATGGAAGCCATAATCCGAGTGTTTAGTGGCGGGATGGAAGCAAAATGAATTATAATACTCCTCTTATTCATAACATGAGTGCTACTTAATTAATTTGAATAAAATAAAGAAGCTATGTACGAAAATTTGAATGAGTTAATTAATCTACAAGTCTCAAGTTTCTCCCCTGCTAATAGTTTTTGTCAACATATATCAACTTTCTCAAGATATGTATTATATATTCAGTGCTAACTCTATATTTAGTGCTAATTTATATCAATATGTTTTGATCTTAAATGAAAATATAAATTTTTAATAAGTTGGATTGCACTTCGATTATCACACAATAGAGCATGCTTTTCTTGGTGAACACTAAATTATTGGAGAAATCTTTTGACTCAAAGTAACTGTTGAGAAAACGGGATTGTTAGTATATTTAAACAAATGGAAGATATCATTAGATAATCACATTACTTTATTATGATTTTTTCTAAGAAAAATATTAGAGGATGTTAAGTTGGAAGGGAATGGGATAGCACAAAAAATCTTCTTTATATTGGTAAGGGGAAAAAATGTTCACTATTACAAAAAGGTGGATTAGTGGTGCACGTTTTGTGGCTTGTAGTCAAAATTATTATTATTTTTTAAATTTGAAGCAGATGTGACCCTTCTCTAAGGAAGCGTCACAACTACATGTGAGGATTATTTGACATTTTATTAAACAAGCACCACCCAATCAATGCTTTTAAAAAAAATTATGCAATAGATGTTGCGCTTCCCAAAAGAAGGGCCATAGTTGCATGTAGCTATTGGGTGGCACTTAATCAAACAAGCGTCACCCAATATCACGTGGCTCCTACAATCTTTTTTTTATAAATTTTTTTTTATAGTTTTTTATTCTGCTTTTGATTGGGTGGCGCTTGGTCAATAAAGCGCTCCCAATATCCATATGTCTGTACTATTTTTTTTAAAAAAAATTGCTTTATTTTATATATTTAGTTTTAAAAAATATGACTAAGCGCTATCCAGTACCTACCTTTAGGTGGCCCTTTCCTTGGAAAGCACCACCTAAAGCCATTGACTGGAAGTGGATAAAAATCTACTCCTCGCCAATCACAACCCCACGGACCTTTATCTTTTTCCCTTCCCTCCATTTACCATTTTCACTCCCCGCAAGCTCCCCCTCCATTTACCATTTTCACTCCCTCCCCGTGAACTCTGTCATTCTCACCCCCCAACAGCATTTCTTGGTCCCCATTAGCTCTATCCAACTCACAGTTTCCTCCTCTTTTGGTCCCTACTTAAGTCTCTAAGTTACATTTGGTCCCCACTGCAAATATGTAAATAATACATCACTTTATCTTTTCTTTTAATTTTATTGAGAACCTGTACTTTTGGATCTTGTGTGCCCTTTTTCTTATTTTTTTTTAATTGTTATACTCCATGCTCTATACACACAAACACATACATGCCGCCCCTTTTACTTGTTTTCTTTTTAATTTTTGTTGTACTCTGTACACATAAAAGCATGCATGCTCTTTGTCTCTCTTTTTTTAATTGTTATACACACGTGCGCGCGCTCATACATGGCCCCTTGTCTTGTTTTTTTTTAAATTTTTTTGTACTTTGTACACACACATGCATACATGCTCTTTTTTCTTTTTTTAATGGTTAAGTAGCAAATCCACACTGGAAGTTTTCTTAAAGGAGCAATTTAGCCTTAGAAGTTTTTTTTGGCTCAATGTCAATATGGAAGTAATAAAACGTGACAAAAGTACTCGAGTACCTCCGCTAAAGTACTCCAATACCTCCACCAGTTCTCGCCTAGGGAAGTACTTGAGTACCTCATGAAAGTACTCGAGTACTCGACTAACATGTTTTAATGAACTTGAGTTCTAGGTTAAAACTTGAATTCTAGCTTTAAAAGAACTCGAGTTTGTAAAGCTAACTTCTATGAATTTTTGGCAGAGACATGTGATACTAAGGTGACAAAGCTTAAAACTCAAGTTTGATACCTAAACTCAAGCTATGCTCAAAACAAAACTCGAGTTTGGATACTTAACTCTCGCGAGTTCTTGGCAGAGATGTACTAAAGTGGTGCTGGTAATACTAGAACTTGAGTTTTTTATGTGAACTCGAGTTTGGACTTTGAAAAATCAGACAAGTAACTCGAGTTATGGGTAAGAATTCGAGTTTGCACTTCATGACTTCAAAGTAACTTAAAAGTCCATAAAAAAAACTCGAGTTCTGGTGTTAAGAGAACTCGAGTTTGTAAAGATAACTTCTATTAGTGGAGGGTGACATTGCAACGTTTTATTACTTCCAGGGCAATATTGAGCCAAAAAAAACTTTCAGGGCTAAATTGCTCCTTCATGAAAACTTCCGAGGTGGATTTGCTACTAAACCCTTTTTTTTAATTGTTACACACACACGCACGGACGCACGCAAGCATGCACGAGCACCTCCTTTTCAATTAGACAAAAGAAGACAGTGAATAGTATATTCTTGTGATAGGACCGTGAATTAAATAATGGGTGTTTATTGAGGTGGAGCATAATAATGCAAACTCCACCCCTAGCTGTTATAGTTAAAGTATTATTTTTAAGATGTTATGTTACCGATTTTATTTTAAAATAAATCACAGAAGATAAAAGTAATTAGTAAATGCAGTATTCTAGTAACTAACCACTATTTAAAAATAGGTTGACGTAATAAATGGATTGAAAATGGATGTCATTTGATCAGTGTTCAAGGGAATATATAGATGGGGTGAAAGAGTTTATTAGATTTACAATTGAACATACAAAAGATTCTAACAAAATCTTGTGTCCCTGCTTATCTTATTGTTATGGAAAGCGATTAGTCCACTTGATTTGCTAGATCATTTAGTGTGTCGTGGAATTAATCAAATATATACACGATGGACAAGGAATGGTCAAAAAAACGACCCCTGTAGTGATCAAGCGCATACCACGGGTGGTGTTTCGAATGAGTTTGATCGAAGCATTTGTGATAAAGATGATGGTATTGAAAAAATGCTAAATGCGGTTGAAGAGGTACTTCATAATTTTCCTAAAGAATTTGAGAAGTTGAAAGGTGATATAGAGAAACCCTTGTATGCCGGTTGTACAAAATACTCAAGATTGCTTGTAGTGTTGAAATTGTACAACTGTAAAGCACGCTATGGGTTGAGTGATTCAAGTTTCACTGCATTGCTTGAACTTTTGTAATATATGCTTTCAAAAGAAAATATACTTCGTACAAAAACATACGAGGCAAAATGAATTCTTTGCTCTACAACTGATATGGGATATAAGAAGATACATGTCTAACGATTGCATATTATTTCGAAAATAATATGCAATGTTAGAGAAGTGCCCTAAATGCAATGCATTTCGATATGGGAAGAAAAAAAGGAAAAAGCCCCGTGAAAGTCCTATGGTATTTTCCCATTATTTCGATATTTAAGTGTCTGTACAGTAATGCAGAAAGGATTGAAGACACAAAACTTAAGCACCTTGCAGATGCCCCTCAATGGAAAAAAATTGATTATGAGTACCCTGACTTTACGAACGAGGTAATGAACCTACGCCTTGCACTGTCAACTGATGGAATCAATTTGCACAACATTCAAAGTAGTACATACAGCACATGGCCGATGATATTGATGATTTATAATCTTTCTCTACACTTGATCATGAAATGTAAGTTTATGATTCTGTCGATGTTAATTTTTGGGCCAAGGCAGCCTGGAAATTATATAGATATATACTTGACTCATTTAATTGTTGACTTGAAGCTATTTTGGGAAGATGATGTTAATGTGTATGATGGGTATAGGGAAGAAAGTTTCACTTTGAAAGCCATGATGTGTAGCAAAATTAATGATTTCCCAGCTTATAGTAATTTGTCCTGATACAGCGTCAAAGGATATTATGCATGTCTTATATGTGAAGATGATACTCATTCAGTATGACTAGATAATTGTAAGAAAAATGTCTATATGGGACATTAGATATTCTTACCATCAAAATATCGTTGGAGAAAGTGGAAAAAGGCTTTTAATGGTGACTCAGAAGAAGGCACTTATACCATGACATATTGCTAGACACACAGGGTCCAGTTCTCATTTGTCAACCCTTATCTCATTGGACAACACAAGGGTAGAGTAGATCTCGATGATCAATCCAATGATATAAAAGATTACTTTAGAAAGAGAACAAAACCAAATATGTTATTTTTGGTGCCATACAATACAGGCTAATTAAGTTATTATTAGTGGTAGTATTTCACTTTATACTTTTTTAGTTTAACTTTTACCATAACATGCATGGTTGAAGAAAAACTTTTAAAATATTTTAGGGCACATTGGATCTTGATTGTTATCAATACAATGACACCTTCTAGCCCTCACATTTACTATTTGGATCTTCTAATTGGAGGTGTTCTAGAAAATTGTCCTAATATGTTGCGGTTGTTCAATAGGTAAGTATATATACGCGTGTATGTGTGTGTAAATATATATTTGTGTGTGTCACTGAATAACCAAATTAATCAATTTCTATTTGTTTTCTTAATGCATTGATTATATATAGAGCCTCTACCTCCTTAAGCTATTATAAATCTGCAGACTCTGTCAGTAGTTATACCTGGAAGAAGATATAGGTACCGATATAGGAATTTACTTGCATTTTTATTTTAACTAAATTTTATTTAAAAATTTAGTTAACTATTTTATTATATTGTTGCAGTGTCCTTTCCAGCCCAATAATAATGATTGCGGGTATTACGTCATGACATTCATGAAGGAATTACCTCACGTTCTACCAAGAGTAAGTCATTTTAGTATAATTCATATTGTGTTTTAAATTTAATTGACTAGCGTCTGATAATTAATGTTTAGTGACTTTAATTGATTGTCTGCATGATTGTATCTATGTAATATTATGAAGATCAACGTTGTGACAGTTTGATTGACCATCAAGTCAATAAAGTCATCGAGGAATGGTGTGAATATGTGCTTAGACAATGTTCTAGCTAGTTACTATATAAGGTGCTAGGTTATTTATTTGCCTATTGTTGTTGTGTGTATTTAATTAGCTGAATTTATTGTCTTATATTCGCAATTGAGTAAATATATTTAGTTTTGATTTTATTAATTAGTTATCAATTTTGAGTTATTCATTATGGTTTGCTTGGATATAGAAATTTGTATTTTCATTATCAGGATCTGAATGAAAAATATGAAATATATATTTTAAAAAAATACATCAGCGCTACATGAGGTATGAATTCAAAAAAAAAGTCTTTGGTGGCGCTTTCTTGAGAAAGGGATACAGGAAATTTGAACTTCTTGTGACACTTCCTTAAGGAAGCCCCATCCTATATGATATTTAAATAAAAAAAATATACATGATGTGACACTTGTGGATAGTGCCATAATTTCTTTTAATGGCGTTGGGATATGTGACACTTGTCAAGTGCCACAGATAATATTAAAATAAACGTCATAGCTATGTTATTTTGTAGTAGTGGTTGTGTTGCTTTACATAGAGGGTTAAGACAGTTGCAAAGATCAAATTAACATATATTTTCATAGGCCTATACATACAATAGGCATGGTCATCAATAATGTGAGTTATTATTTGGATTTCATCCAAGATTGACTTGCTTTTCTTTTTTATTGTTGCATAGCCATTGATTCAAGAATTAACAAGTGCATGATATTTCTCACTATCATGATAGATCCAAGAATGACCAAAACCATGAGTGTGGAGACAAATGACGAATAGTTAATTATTTGAATATAATTTTTTTTACATTCATTATTAATTATATTGATATATTTTAAAAATTAATTATTCTATGATTTTAGAAAATATTTTTACCGATAAAAAAATGATTTATGATCGATTCTATAAAACCAAATGCGGAAAGACACATGTATATTCAAAAGCAACTAGCAACAACACACTTATATTAATATTTTTTTTGTTAAAACAACACACTTATATTAATAACATGAAATTAAAGATACATTAAAACATAAAGTTATAGAGTTTGAATAAAACAACACACTTAGATTAAAAAAAACTAGAAGAACAGATTGTCTAGTCAAGAAAACAACCCACTAAGCTCGTGTAGTGAGCACCCTAAATGAGCCATTATCAGGATGTCTCTCCCTAAACATTCATAATAGAAGATCATGATAAGAGGAAATGACATTATGGTAGAGCATATTGATCCATATCATGCCATCTTTGACCTTTAGTTAGTAGGCGTCTCCACATAATTGGATAGCAGGGGCATATGAAATCCCATGCCAATCGTAGGGGAAAACAACGTGATCATGGCTTGTTATAATGGGCTGCAACACTTGTGTGTCATCATATAGTCGAAGCATAGTAGGGAAAAGCACTTATTCTATGAAATGATATGTGGATGGCAGTAATCCTTAGAACTGGGTGTGGGAAAAGCACAAGTACCACCCTGAAGGAAAATCACAAGTATTTCTAGAGCCAGCAGGTACCCAATCTAGGTAGGCCAATGTAAAGCCTGTGTGGCATGATTCTTCGCTGTAGTGTGGGAAAAGAACAAGTATCACCATATGGGAATAGCACAAGTACCATGAGGCCAGTGGAACCCAGCTGAGGCAAGTACGAACAGAACAGCATTTGCTCCGAAACATTAAAGCAAGTAGGGGTCATAAAAACATATGATCCTGAATTAAGCATGCAGTAAGGTCAGTAGGAGACAAACAGTCATTTATACCTAAACACATAGCAGAAAAGTATTGTGATCACTGATGTGCAAGTAGGAACAAAGCGATCATTTTGATCAAGACAAAATCATCGCTTTGATCCTGAACATTATTTGCCAGACATGTGCATAACATTATTATTTATTACATCATATATGCTGCATTGCATATTTACCTTTAGCATTTTATATGATTGGTAGCATGTTACTACTGGAATTCGTTAGAATCTCACTTTTTCTATAAATTACATTATTCAGCTAGAGGAAGTGGCTTAAAGGGCTAAGTAGCAGATACCGGCAATAGAGGGTCCGGTGCTGATCGAGAAATTTTATGTTGGTTATTTGATAGATTTTCTTTGTATTTTTGGTATTTTTATATTATATTATGTACAAACAATGTGGGCTTGTAATGTAATCAAGTATTTTATATTAGTATAATTTTTATATTTCTGTATGCCCATTGAAGTGCACGTTAATACTCTGATAAATGTCAAAATATTAAGGAATTTGACATTATCATATAGTCGAAGCATAGTAGGGTTGACAATGGAATGTTTATGAGTTCCCTTCACTGGAATTTGAACAACTGTGATTAGATTTTGACTCTCAATGTTAGGGGTTCTCCTCTAACACTTGGACAATATTCTCTACCCTTGTCTGCTCATTGAGACAAGTGTCAATGCCAATATTGACATAGTCAATAATGTCTTTCTCTAGTCATCATTTTTCCATTCTTCTTGGGAAAGAAAAAACACAAATAAATTATAAATTGAGAATAGTAGATTATAACGTGTTCAGAAGAACTTAATCAGGGAATATATCTAGCTAATTAAAGAATAAAATTGAAGCCAAAATTATGACAAAAGAGTTTAAACTAGTTGAGATAGAGAGAAGAGAAGATCAGAAGAAACTACAAAAACAGAATGAAGTGGTGCTGCTGGACGTGAGGAGACAAAGATGAAGTGTGGAGTGTGGAGCTAGGAGAAATGAAGCTGAGAAAAGCAGTAGAGGCCGAACAACAACTCTGCTTGGCTTTTAACCACACAAAGCATTCTTTTTCGGTGATCAAAAACCAATATATTCTAATGACAAACCTGCTTTGCCTCCTCATATGTATATCTGCATGACCTCACCACCAAATATGCATGAAACAACAAAAAGAAAAACTTGATGATCCCATGTGAAGCAATAGAAAGAAAGAATGGACCACGGGGAATCGGTAAAATCTTGTGGTAGGGGAGCAGTTGTCTGATAGGAAATCTAAAAACAGAAAAAAAAAAGAAGCTGGCAGATGAATTTGATAATATATGATAAAGTTTCAAAATATAATCACATGAGTGTCCTTAGTGAAATATAAAATATAAATAAAATACTATATAATAGAAGGCAACAAAACCTAATTAGTGTCCTTGATACTGATTTATGGTTACAAGTTGCAATATAACTTGTTGCTCCTACGTGTAACTGCGGAATGGAACACACGAGAGAATAATTAGTGAAATGTATAACAAGTTCCACTTTGGGTAGGTCTCTTTGAAAGACAAGTATTATATGTGCAGTGGGAAATAACAGTGTGAAGTTGACATGGACCTATCCGAATTATGCACGTCGTGCTTTTGGGGGATTTAAAGGGTTTCCCAGTCAGCCATGCCCACACACGTACTCTTACAGCTCATCTTTGACCCAATAGCTGCACTTTATTCATGTAGACTAGTATAAATCATGATTATTTTAATTAAAACTCATATTTAATTATTATACTATAATTATGAGCTTTTAATTAGCCCAAGTTGTGTGATCCCTGTTGGTATATGTTATAAGCAACGCACCACTTAATTTAAAGGGTAAAGGTGCAGTTATGGTCCTAAACTATTTTCAGAAGTGTAATTTTGATTTTGAATTATTTTTGGGTGTAATTTTGACCCTAAAGTAATAAAATTGGAGCAATTGTGGACTTCAACTAACGGAGGTGAGAGGTCCATTTGCCAAGTCATCATTTTGTTTGGAGAAAATAACTATTTTACCCTTGCAATTTTGTGAAATTTTGTAATTTTACCCTTAACAATTGTGTGACACTTTTAAATTAGTAAGTGATCTCCAAAAATTCTGAAATTTTTCAAAATAAAAGTAGACATGATAAGCTTTAGTTTTATAGGTTATATGGAATTTTATTTGGTCAAAATAACCATTTTGCCCTTACAATTTTAGCAATACTTGAAAAATTGGCAGATTTATCACCGAACTTTAAAAATTCATATCTAATTGTATAGATATTCAATTGGGGCGGTTCTAAAGCCTATGTGACCCCTATTAAGTATAGTTTTATGGAAAAATATAAATTTTAGTCAATAGAAATCTAAAAATTCCCATAATTTTTATTTTTGAAGTCTGCTCTAGAAAAACGTTAAATTCGCTGGGAAAAATTTAAAAATTCATTTCTCCTTGTACACAACTTCAAAAATTCTATATTACCTATCAAATTAAATTTTATCATATCTAATTTTATTATGAAAAATTTCATATTTTTTGGAGGTCATTTACTAATTTAAAAGTGTCACACAATCTGACTGCCTCAACAAAAAATCACATTGGCAGCAACTTCAACTTGTGCACCAAATAACTATGATGATGTGGCAAATGGACATTTCACTTCTGATAGTTGAAAATAGAACCCTGAACTATTTTCTAAGGGTGCAATTTTGCCCCTAATGTATTTTTCATTATATCAATGAGCACCCGTGCAAATAGAATACAAACGTCTATTTCTCACCTATGTAAAAAAAAACTTCCATGGAAGCATTGATCAGTTATTTGGTGCACAAGTTGAAGTTGCTGCCGATGTGATTTTCTGTTGAGGCAGTCAGATTGAGTGACATTTTTAAATTTGTAAATGACCTCCAAAAAATATGAAATTTTCCAGAATAAAAGTAGACATGATAAGTTTTAATTTGATAGATCATATGAAACTTTTAGAATTATATACAAGAAGAAATGAATTTTTGAATTTTACTCAGCAAATTTAACGTTTTCTGGAGTAGACTCAAAAATAAAAATTCTGGGAATGTTTCAGTTCCTATTGGTTAAAGATTATATTTGTTTCATAAAACTATACTTAATAAGGGTTACATAAGCTTTAGAACCACCCCAATTGGATATCTATACAATTAGATATAAATTTTTAAAATTCGATGACAAATCTGCCAATTTTTCAAGTATTGCGAAAATTGTAAGGGAAAAATGGTGATTTTGACCAAATAAAATTTCATATGACCAATAAAATTAAAGCTTATCATGTCTACTTTTATTTTGAAAAATTTCAAAATTTTTGGAGATCATTTACTAATTTAAAAGTGTCACACAATTGCTAAAGGTAAAATTGTAAAATTTCATAAAATTGTAAGGGAAAAATGGTTATTTTTCCCAAAAAAAAATGATGACGTGGCAAATGGACGTTTCACTTCCGTTAGTTGAAATCCACAATTGCTCCAATTTTATTATTTTAAGGTTAAAATTGCACCCAAAAATAATTTTGGGTCAAAATTACACTTTCTGAAAATAGTTCAGGATTATAACTGCACATTTATCATAATTTAAATCAGTAGTGTCATGTTTACTAGGTCTTATATATACACACACTAATTAACGAGAAAAATGGCTATTGTTATTCAAAAACTTGCTGAGATGCCACACAAATCTTAAGACATAAAAGGCTGTCTTGAAACATATGGAACAAAACAAGATTATGCAGGCAATATATGTCTTCATTTTGTAATTGTCCTTGTTGAAGAACTTTTTCATCTGTGCACAACTTTTTTTTGTCTTGTTTTTGTACCTTAATGTATTTTATTTTGTGTTTATTAACTAATGAACTAGTCTTCTAATCAACTCATTATCTCCTATATTTAATGAATTTCATTTGAGAAAATTTTTAAAATTTAAAAAGGACTAGTTAATTTTATTTGAAGTTATTATATTGTAATATAAAGTTGTTAATTGATTTTTATAATAAAGACAAGGGGTTTTTTTTTTAGAAAGAAACGTATAGCATTCATAACATACAAATATTTTATTATGGAAAAAATATACAAATAATTTGATTTTAAAAAATATCAGTCATTGAATTAGAGAATATTTTCCCCATCATCTCTTTATTTGTCCCTTTTCCCCCTGATATTTATTTATTTATTAACAAGTATTGCTAACTTTGCGTTGCATGGAGAAGTTCTTATATATCATTTTGAAGTTCAGAAGCTTCTACAAGAATAAAAGATAGTTTATTGATTTAAAATATATTTTTTTCCAGAATATTGATTTAAAGCATTGCTTTATAAGATATATAATATTTATTATATAATTTAGTCTTTATCGATGAACAATTATTTTATTTTATGCACACTAAGCAATATTTATTTGTAACCATAATAAATCATGTAATTATTGTATAATCATCTATTTTAATTTAAATGTGTATCTTACGGAAAATTATATTTAAATTTTTATTTGACCAAAAATTCTAATAGGCAAAAGTTTTAATTCCCATATATATAGTGTTATTATAAATCCACCTAATCATGTGCGAATCTCTTTTTTCTGCTTGATTTGTAAGAAATAATATATTAGACTAAATCAACAAACAATTTAATATTATCAATAATATGATATTTTTCTACTTCTCCTCATTACTTTTATTTCTCAATAAAGTCGCCAAAGTAATTAAATCAGTGATTCAATCTTAAATGTTTATTTCAATTAGAAACAATGTTTTCAAACTCATGATTTTAAATAAACTTGTGACAGTGATATAAACTTGCATCGTGAGATCAAATTATAAACTCATAAGAATTTATTTTTTATCATTAAATAGATATTAATATTGTATAATTAAATAATTAAAATATAAAAATGATAAGAAATTGATATATATATATATATATATATATATATATATATATATATCCATTTTTTTACGCATATTGCAATTATAAGAAATCGCTTAGTTATTATTTGTTTGGAATGACTATCTATATCCATAAATATATGAGTCCTTCTTATCTACATAATTAATAGATTTATATGATAAAAGAACATACCTATATGTGTGTGTATTTTAAATCTAAATAATTAAAATTAAGTCCATCAACATTCATAATTTATCATTATTAATAAAGAGATTTATACAAAATTCATGTATAAAGCCACTGAGTATGATCAAATCAAAAAAACTAAGATAAGTTTAAAAGCGTGTTAACATAATTTTATAGGGTTAAAATGTAAAAAGGTAAATTTGATATGTAAACTCATGAGTTTAAGTGAATTTACAACTTGTACGAATTTAGTTATAACCCTTTATGATTTTATATGTTACAAATGTAAAAAAAGGTAAACTCAGAGTAAACTTACAAACTTGACAATAATGCCTGAAAGTATATTTAAATGCGGATATTACCCACAGATACAGATAGAATAGATAAAAGTTTATATCCCCATAAATCAAGGATCAAGAGTCACTATAATTTAGAATGAGCACTATTTATAGGGGGCTCAAAAATGCAAATGTTGATTTTAGCGGATAAAAATCCACCTCAGCATCCGTGAGTCAGTTTTTTGGCCTAATGTGCAAGAAAGAATCTGTTAGATTAAATGAACAATAATTTAATATTCTAAATATGATCTTCTTTTTTTATTACTACTACTTCTCAATCAAATTGCTAAAGCTAAATAACAATTCAAATTCAAAATTATAAACTGTTTTAACACATTGTCACAAACTAATCGAGGGTTTGTCGCTTCTTATTAAATGGAGAAGTGATATATCACTTTTTAGGTAGATTTCATTGGCATTATGGCATTCCTTTAATTTAACATAATTAAGACTCTAATTAAATAGTAGAGTGATTTTAAGAGAATAAGAATTTTAATCCCATAAACCAAGGCTTAAAGAGTTATTATAATTTAGAGTAGTTAAGATTTTTAAGTGATTTGAAATTAAATTGTTGATCTCACCCAATAAAGTAAGATGTAACAATTTTGTTATCTCCTTAAATCAAGGAATTATCATAATTTAAAGTTAAAATATCAATTGTCACAAACTAATTAAGGCATCTACACAATTTTAGCATACATATTGTTTAACTAAATAAATATGGTGCTGATTATTAGTTTGTACATGATTAATTCTTTGTATATATTCTAACTAAATGATATCCATAAGTGACAAAAAAAAATTATAAAATCACAGTTAAATAAGCAGGTATCACGCTATAGGAGCCTTATATAATGCAGAAACGCCAAACACGATTAAAAGTAAAGTTGACTTAAAACATAAACTATTAAAATGACTCATTCAAAAATTCAAAACAATACATAGAAACTCATTTTTCTATTTTTTTTTTATATTCTTGATAATTGCTTTGATGGCTTTGGACATAAGGGTAGACATAACAGATAATTTCGCCTCCCATTATCAGCCAATGGAGTGTCATCTCTCATCTTTCTCTTTAAAGAAGTAGTTGAAGATTCTAATGACTAAACTATTAGAAAGTTATAATCATTTTGAACTTTTTCTGCAAACATCAACGCCATCAAGGAACTTGAGGCATGTGTTTTTACTATAGAGGGTTGGAAAAAAAGACCCAAGGAGTAAAAGGAATGACAAACAGATGAATATATAATCAAGTACTCAATGACAATAAGTGCTACTATCAATTAAATCATATTCTTCCTGTTAATTCTGAGCATGTAAACCAATGTTTTCCGATCCGAACCGGACCGGCCGTCGACCGGAGGTAAGTGCGGTTCGTCTTCTTACTTTGGACCGTCTTAGCAGTTGAGCCGGGTTAGACCGCCACGAACCAGCTTTTAAGCCAGAAATCGTTTAAAAGCCGGAAGCCGGAACGAGTAAAAGAAAACCAGCCGGCTTTAGAGTCGGAGGAAAAATCAGAGACGGAGACATGCAGATGAACAGAGAAGACCGAAGATGAAAGAAGAAAATCAAGAAAGAGGAGAACCTACAAAGATCAAGTCATCAGCTTCATATCTAGTTTTTATCCACCGAAAACTTCTTTTCTCTTGGAGTTTTGATGCAGTGACGAAAAGGGAAGGCTGAGATGATGAACTCTCAGTTTTCTAAAGGGCAGTCACAGATCGGTGAAAGGACAAGGAGATGGAATGATGGAGTTTTAACTTTTAGGAGAAGAAAATAAGTACTTCTATTTGAGTTTTGAAAGTGACGGTGACAAGTCCAGTCCAGCACATAGAGAAGATTAAAAAGCAGGGAAATTGGGAGAAGTGCTTCTTTAAATGTGTATCAAAGAAACTTATCCCACCAGAGATACAAATTTGAAGAATTTGCTTTTTTTTTTTTTACCTGATTTAAAAATTCTCTCTGGATAGCGTGATACCTGGATATTAGGATTAGTGAGGGCATCTTTTTATATGATTATTATAAATTATAATTGCATGTTTAATTATTATTTATTATTTTTGAATTATAAAATATTTATCCAATTTAAAAATTACTATTTTATCTCGTTCATTTGCATTTTTTTATCTCATTTTTAATTAACTAATAGTGTATAACCCCTATATATATATATATATATATATATATAGGGGTTATACACTATTAGTTAATTAAAAATGAGATAAAAAAATGCAAATGATATACTTAGGTATTTATTTTTATATTTATAATATCATCATATGTATATAATATTATTTTTATTTAATTATTGTGTTACCGGTTCAACCGTTTAAATCATGACCTGCTGACTTTTCCGACTTAACATCCAGTTCGGTTTTTAAAACATTGATGTAAACCATTACAAAATCTCTCACTCCTTAGATAAAATAGGCTCATTGTCAGACATTTTTAGGTAGACAGGCCGGCCTGTTTTCATAAAATCTAGTTTACAAGCCCACAGGACTGTCCAATTTAGTTTTTTAAAAAAAAAATTATACTATAATATATAATATAATCTAAATCAATTTTACTAATTATTTATAAAATTACAAACTTACTCTTTACCTTAAGTTTTATGTCTCATCATTCACCCACAAACTCAACCTTTTTATTCATTAGTCGAACATGTTTACCTCTCTTTTCTTCAATCCCTCAAGATTGTAATGTTAACTAACTTCATTTCCCTTGATTTGCGTCATTTGTTGAAACATAATAATTACTATACATTTATTTCACTTATGCCCCAATGAAATATTATATTCTCAATTAAAGGAGTTTGTCTTAGTTTCTAAAAAAAAAGTAAAAAAACAAGGTAAAATCCAATTTTAAATGCTACTACTTGTTGTACTTGGTTGATTTCAAAAAATATATTTTCTTATATTAGTTTTTCTTATTCCAACTTGTTTGGACAATAGTTATCACTGGGTGTTCATTTTCCTATTAAACTCTTATATTGCAAGTTAGAATAAATCCTAAACTTCTAAGACATAATGTAGGTTCAAGGAATAAAAAACCAGACCGAGTAATGAACCGGTTACAGCACAGGTTCAAGGGTCAATAGGTCAACCGGAGTCTAACTGGTGGTCGGAATGATCATATTAAAATATTATAATTTATAAGTGGCAATATATATATTTTTTAATTTCTATAGATAAAAATGAATATATTTAGAAAAAAATACTTAAAATTTATTAACGTTTGGATAGCCTCCATAAGTGCTTATGAATCGTGATTTACGATTTACGAGGTAGCTTTTATGGTCTACAAGGTAAATATGTGGAGGAGGTTTATCTCGGTTTACGTAAATCGGGCTTATGCAATCGTGAAAGCTAAAACAAACAAGGTGGTGCCTATACTTATACAATGATATCTCCTTTCCTATAATTAAATAATTATTATATCCCCTCAAAATCTTTTTTTTTAGATTTGTTCTTTCTTTACTTATTTTTCTCTTCATCTTAGTCTTCAAATTTTTATTTTCCCCTAAAAAATAACGCAAAATAGTAGTTAGAGAAATAAAAAAATGTATTTCATTAAAAAAAGTAAGAATTGGACCGGTCGAACCACCGGTTTTTACCAGTTCCCGGTCTGATGCATGAACCGGACCAAACCACCGACCGGTCACCAGTTCAACCGGTCGGTCCGGTTCAATTTTTTGTTCCATGGGTAGGTTTTTTAATTAGGCTTGGGAGATTATAGATGAACTTAGAGGGATAGGATTTAAACCTATTTAAATGCTTATATTTTAAGTATGCTTTTAAAAAGAATTCAAGCCTTATTAGGCCTTTTGAAGGCTCAGGCCCGAGTCTAAAAAAAAACCTATAAACAGGCTCAGGCCTAAACTCAAGCTTTAGATCTCTATTATAGATCTAGGCCTATTTAACTAAAGTCTAGCTTGGCCTAGCATATTTCCATCCCAACTAATAATTTATGGATATAAAATATTGATATTGAATTATAAAAGAGAACGGTAAATAATTATAATAGATAAAAGAGAGTTATAAATATAGATATTGATATTTATTGATGTTAAAATAAATGGAATACACTAACGATATTAATAACATAACTATTTTTTTCAAAAACAATTGCTCAAGGAACGATTTTTTACGGTATTACTGCAAGTGTTATTAAAGATATAGATTACTTTCTGAGAGTAATTTTATTTTCAAGGAAGAGAATAAAGCACCCTCTTGAGTTCAATGACTCACCAATACTTTTATTTTAGTGTTCTGTTCCTTATATTGAGGGAGAATATTTGGATTCTAATAATATTATGCTGGGTTGAAATCTTTATTTCTCAATTGTAATACACACATACATATATAATATTTACTTCGAGGTCACAAAAGTTTGAATTGAAATCAATAATATATTATATTTAATTTGAATACCTAAAGAAGAGAAAATAAAAATAAAAATTATATATATATATATAAACAATTAAAATATTTTAAAATTATAATTCAATTCAATTTTAAAAATATTATGAAGATGCTTTCAGAAATTAGCTGTATATGCCAACAAAAAATATGAAGAGCAAAATAATAATTAAATTTCAATGTTATGCGTTAGGTTTTCTAATGATTGAGGTTACTTTGAAGTAACAATCTATTTCATATTTCATCATTCTTAACTAACAGAAAGATTTTTAAAAAAATAAGAAACACTAAGAAAGCTTGGGTAAAAAAACAACAACGAGTTTTGGATTTTCATGTGTACTTACAAAGAAGAACTATTTTCCCAGCTTTTCTATGCTGATAAAATCATTTTTTAATACAATATATTAGTCTAATAGTCAGAAATTTATGTTTATTTTCGTAATAAAATTAAAAGTATATTTTATGTGAATATTAAAAAAATAATGTTTTTCTCCTTAATTACTTTCATTTAATTTGAAACATTCAAAAATTAAAATAAATTTGATTTATTCAGAATCAAAGGAGACAATAATAAATTTCAAGCTCTCAATTATGATTTATAAGTCTATATATAGCTAAAAAGCTTATTCAATATAGCGAAACAGTGTTTATTTCATATAACTCTTCCTATTGACCGTACAATATCATGAGCATACAATAATAGTATAGTACCTAGTGGGTTCAAACATCACATGGGCCTAAAACCAATTTAAAATACGAATACAAGCTTGGGACCTTATCCAATCGTGATAATGCTTGCAAAATGATTCTCTCTTTATTTTTGTTGAGAATTTTAATAATATTTTAAAAATAATTTTTTCAATACATGTTTTAAAAAATATAACTATACTTAATGATTTAAATAACACCAAGCACAATTTTAATGCTTTTTAAACATGAGATTGTGAGTTCCTACCATATAATGAAAGTATAATGGATCTGTGTTATGAAAAAAAATTATATTTAAACCTAATGATACAGTTTTTAAGGAAAAAAAAAATGGGGCCGTTCAGTGCATAGGATTCTCTCCAAATGAGGTTTGGGGATGATTAAATATACGCAATCATATCATCATAAGTAGAGAATATGTTTTCAAGGTTTGAACCCATTATCCGAAGTAGATAGCAAAACAGCCTTATAGTTTTTAAGAAGAGAAGATATATTTTTTCTTATTAACTTCAAATTTTATCAATTAACATAGTTAATTATTTGATCTATTTGAATTAATAAGATATATTTTACCTCTCGTTTTTCTCATATGAACTGAGATAAACCTTCAACTTACTTCAGGTTCGACCCTTCATTTTGCTGACTTGATTCAACATGGTTATCTTTGTTTCCTGTGTCTGCTCGATCATTTAAAGGAGGGATAAACTCATTTTCAGGGAACAATGAGTTTGAAAGTTGTCTTGAACAATTTGTCAATATATTTGAAAAAGGCAAAAGCTTCTTTTGTAATTTGCAAGAGATATGACTCTGAGATCACAAAGGCAATATTGCAGCTGGCTTCTTTTGCTCTGGAAGATTCTGGGGGTGCAGACATGCCTGATCTAGGCAGGAGATTAAGGGTTTTCAAAGTGGAGGGATGAAAAAATTGATTAAAAACTAAGAATTTTATCTATTATTATTTTAACTAATATATGAATTTGTTAAAATAATTTGAATTGATGTGGCAGTCAGGTAGGATTAAAATAATGTGACTTTGATGAGTTAGTTAGCACTTTAAATTTGATAATTCCAGCTTGTGTACTTTAATGTTAACATTTTTATTCAAATTTAAAAAAGAGGATGGGGTATGGATACATTCATGAATTTGTGGAAGATTTGACGCAAGTTAGGCAATTTGATTTTCTTAAGAATTTTTGTCCATAGATATGATTATATATATATGTGTGTGTGTGTTATATAATAAGTCTTATAAATATTTTTTTTAATTATTTAGAAGCCAATCTTATAGCTTATTAGCTTTTAAAATAATTAGGTGAGATAGATAAAAAATCATGAAAAGAAAAAATATATATCAGCGGTATATCATAAAATTTAAGAATTACGAAATGATAATATTTTTTTTTTATCTCCATTGCGCTTCTACGCGGCCGTCCAAATCAAATTTTGATGATACATATAATTTTTAAATAATCAAATTTAAAAAAATTAATTTAATCAATTTAGATCTTTCACACCCCACAAAAATTATAAAATAATAGTTTCATCATTTCAAAATGCTTAAAAATTACAAGCTCTCAAACATTATAAATAGAGTCTCTGGGGCTCTCTACAAGCATTTTATCACTATTCTGAGGACTTCAAGAATTCCCTCTAAAATATTTAGTGCCCTATCAACTGTGAGAGCATATTGAAGTAAAGAGTAAGAAAATATCGAGGCTTAATCAATTTCTTCATATTCTTATGATTGATTATGATGCCCAAAGATTATATGTTGATGTTATTTTGTATAAAAAAAGAACAATTTAAATAAAAGAATTGAGGTGTACCTTTATTATTAACTTAAATTTTTATCACGATGGTTAGTGATACCTTCATAAGGTTTAATATCGGAGTTTATACACACCTAATTAAGTTCTCAATCTTTTGTAGTAATTTCGATTTTGGTTAAAGGAATATGGATAAGCTTATTAGGGTATGCCTCTGTTACTAACTTAAGTTTTTGACATCATAATTAGCACTACCTTCTTAAGGTTTGATATCAGAATCTGTACAAGTTTAAATCCTGTTTCCCTAAACAATAGATTCAAGGACAAATTTCCTTTAAGGGTGAGAGAATGATATATACCAAGTGTAGAGATGTGGATCGAGCATTTACTAACTAAAGTTTTTGACATCATAGTTAACACTACCTTCTTAAGGTTTAATATCAAAACTTGCACGAGTTTGAATCCTACTTCTCTAATAATAGGCTCAAGAATGAACTTCCTTTAAGAGTGAGAGAATGATATGTCCTGAGTTTAGGATGTTGATCGAGTATTTATTGTCTAAGTTCTCAATCTTTTATATTAATTTCAGTTTTGATTACTTAATCTAGATTTAATTGGGATTTTTCCTTTTTAAAATATTATGAGTATAAAGTTTAATATGGGTTAAGGGAATTGGGTAAAACTTATTGAAATATGCATCTACTACTAATTTAAGCTTTTGACATCATAGTTAGGGTTTCCTTCTTAAGCTTTAGCATAAGAACTTCATGAATTTGAATCCCAATTCCCTAAACAATAGATTTAAGGACAAACTTTCTTTAAAAGTGAGAGAATGATATGTCACAAGTCTAGAGATGTGGATCGAGTATCTACTTCATTATGTTCTCAATCTTTTACACTAATTTTGGTTTTGATTATTTTGGGTAGATTTAATTCACATTTTTCTTTTTTAAAATATTATGAGTATCAAGTCTAATATGGGTTTAAAAAATTTGGGCTAGCCTATTAAGGCATGCCGCTGCTACTAATTTAACCTTTAACTTGAACATCAGTTCCCTAAACAATAGGTTCAAGCGCGAACTTCATTTAAGAGTGAGAGAATGATAGGTCTCGAATTTAGGGATATAGATCTACAGTCTCTTTTTAACCGTAATTGTATTTCCTTATTATGTTACTCGATTAGAAATCATTCATTATTTCCAGATATACAATTGCTCTAACTTATATTAAAACTTTCAATAATTTTGGATTTATTTTTAAGTTTATCTGTTGCAAGGACAGACACATAATAATAATTCAATGTCTAATCAGGGGCTGCCTAATCTTCATGAACAACAGATGACAGCCTTCAATTGGGGGTGCCAGCCTTCAATTGGGATGCCGTTATGAATTTCCCCCACTATTTGACTGGCATCGCATTCTACTTCAACACATACTTAAAGCACATCTCCCTGCGCATTATTTATAATATGTTGTGAATTTTTTTGTTGACCTTTAATATGTTACCAATTCAAAATTAGATCTAAATTTATAATTTCATTGTTACGGTTACATCAAAACGATAAAAAAGAGAATAAAGTTACCCATATATATCTTTCAAAAGGAAACATCTATGAAAGTTGACTGAAGCCAAGAAAAATGTTTAGATTTTATAACAAATCTTTGAATAAGGAAAGAATATGAACTGATTAACAGTAAAACCAACAGAATTTAAAAGTTAAGTGATGAACATATCAACAAAATATTTTACATTGACATTAATGAAACTTCTATGCAATGTTCTCCTTTAGGATTTGAAGATGGACAAACAATTCGAGAAACAATTCATGCGACTATTTGAAGAGATGAAGGAGGCGGCGAACGCAGCAGCAACCTCAACTAACAGCCAAGTCGAAGAAAATCGATGCCTTAATGCATTCAAGCTGCTCAAGATATGTCTTGTAGATTATCCATTTCAGGTATCAACCCAAGTAGGCAAAGATCTGAGAGTTCTAACAAAGCATCCCAACAGGAAGATCCAGGCTTGTGCTGTGGACCTGCTAAAATTATTGAAACTCATAGTCGACTACGAAATAAGAAAAAATAAGAAACAAAAAGTTTATCACGAGATTTCAAGGGTTGAGAAGAAATATAACAATGGGACATCAAACTCCAGAAATGAAAAGATTAAGGTACCAGATTCTGATGTCCTTGCCGCCGTGGAGAAAAATGTTTACACAGCAAGCATAGCCAAAAACAATAAGAAGCAAGTTTCAGGAATACTGAAGAAGGCATCCTCAAGCATTGTTGCTCCTTCAAAGCATAAAACTATGTCAAAAACTAACGATGCAACACGAGACAGAATTAGGGAAACTCTTCAAGAGGCGTTGTCTAGTGTTTCAAGGGAGGCTGATGAATCAATCATGGATCAGGTTAAAGCATGTGACCCTATAAGGATTTCTGTTGCTGTAGAGTCTGTACTATTTCAAAAGTGGGGTTCTTTTAATAGCAGGGCTCAAAGTATAAAGATCAAGTACAGGTCATTGATGTTTAACCTCAAGGATCCAAATAACCCGGATTTACGAAGAGGAGTTCTGCTTGGAGAATTCAAACCAGAACAGCTCGTGAATATGAGAACAGAAGACATGGCTAGTGATGACGAGAGGAAGAAGGAAATTGAGAAGATCAGAATGAAAGCTTTGTTTGTCAAACCCCTTAATATTCTGATATTCGCTATATACTAAATGTGTCGTTCAGATGGCAAACAGAAATAGTGAAACTATACTGATAATAAGTACTCACTTATAATACAGAAAATCCTCATATAGGTTGAAAAATACATACAAATCCTAAAGAAATAAATTCTACAACTAAAGATAACCAGTTGTAATTCCCGACTATGACTGGACCTTCATCTGCCAGTAATTACGGTTTTGCCTTAGAGCCGCTGTCCTTTGCTGGAATATTTTTAGATGTTGAAAAAGGGTGAGATTCGAATGAATCTCAGTAGTAATATACAATCAATCATATAAAATGCGATAAATAAATATGCAATGCACCATGATATGCAAAATGCTAACTCATGTTGTATGCATACTGTCCAAGGCCAAACAACTATTTGCAACCCCGGCTAAACTCGTGTCCATGGTCAAACGATATGTTTAGACCCTGGCTTATTCGCGTGTTGTGCCACAGGCACTGTCATGTTACAGAAAATGACATACACATCATATAAATAATCACATAGTGCATGAGAGAAAGAATTACTACCTGGGTCCCTTTTCGGTCCAACTGTTTATCCAAAACTTTTTCTCCGGCTCGGGCTATTACCAGTTCCTATATATTAAAATTAACAAGTAATAGTTATTACTTGTATTACTACTGCCTTTAATCACATTCTGCTGATTATCTCAGTTTAAGTGGCTTATACACTATATAATTTTGCATAGTGTAATTTTTCTATTCTTCAGCAAATTGGCAGATTTTTCAATTAACTTTGAAAAATCATAACCAATTCTAGAAAAATCGAAATTGACTGGGTCCAAAGCCTACATGAAGCTATTGAAATATAGTTTCATGGAAAAATATCAAAATATACCCAGATTTACCATATTACTCCCAGAATTTCCCGAAACACCCCTATTCCAGATTAGTCTCCAGAAACATAGTATGACTTTGAAAATCTATATCTCCTAATATACTTGTCAAAAAATTATGTTCTACCCGTAAAATTAAAGATATGGATGTCTACTTTAAATCTGGAAAGTTTCATAATTTTTGGGCAAGGTTTGATGTTCCAAATGTTCGATACAAACAAACTGTTTTCCAGAAACACAGTTTGAGAGCAACTGACTTCAAAAATTCATATCTCTTAGTATACTAATCCAATTAACACAAAATATATACCAAATTAAAGATAAGATTATATAATTAAATTATGGAAATTTTCATGTCCATTAGAAAAGATTACATAATTCAAAAACACCATGAAATCAACTACTAGAGTCTGGACGTTCAGGATTGCACCTGTTTCTAAACCCATCTTTCAAAAATCATAACTCTCTCTACAGATATCCAAATGATGCATTATACCACTAATTTTAAAGCTTGTTATGTCTAATATCTACCTGTAAATTTTCGTAAATAATGGATGTGATTTGGTTGGTCATAAAGCCACACGAAACGGACTGACGCTGATGAACATCAGTTTTGGACAGTCTAACTTCAAAAATTGATAACTTATTCGTTTTGACACCAAATTGAGCTCTTCTTGATTCTATTTCATACTACACATCCTAAAATTTCCATATCAAAAAGAATCATATGAAAACTCCATCTGTAGCCTCCGTTTGAGCTTCTGAAACTTTCCGATAAAACCTCTGTTTTCCGGCGACCAAAACAGAGTTGATAAAACTGATATGTAGCCATGCTTTTGGACTCAAATCTCAAATATTTTGACTCTACATACTCCTAAACATGTTCCTTGAGTTTTAGGACGTGATTACAGAAGAAAAGGAATCGAAAATCTCATGCAAAACGGACACAAACTTGCTGGTTTTGAAACTGAACGGTAACAAAACGTTTTTGGTGACTTCTCTTGATTCCAGCAGCAAAACAACCCAGAAAACAACCACAAATCCAATGGAAATCCAAGGTTAAAGTAGAAGAAACTTACCTAAACACGTTTATGATGTTGTGTGTGAGATTTGGAGCTTGTTCTTCCTTCGTTTCTCTCTTTCTCTTTCTCAGTTTTCTCTGTTTTCTGTTTTGTTTCTGCTGTGTTTTTCTGTGCTTGTTTTTCAGCTCATGTGTTGCAAGAATGAAGATATAAGAGAGTGTTTTATTTGTTGGTTAATGAGGTGATGGACGTGTATGTGTGTGCTGTACGTAAAGGAGGATGTAGGTGTAAGTGTGTGTGTGGTGCAAGTGTGTTGTGTTGATAGCATGAAGTTATGGGTTGTACGTGTGCTTTTGTGCTGTACTATGTGTTGGCCAAATGAAAGAAAAGATAAGGAGTATGTGTTGTGTGCTGTCAAGTGTGGGTGTGTGTGTTTTTATACACATATAGGTATATTTTTATCCTATTAATTACACACACTAAGTCCTAATTTTTCCCTTTGTCAAATTTAAGTTTCCTTAAATTTTGTAGGTTCCAAAATTGAGCTTACTATCTAATTTTCATAATTTAATCCTTGCATTAAATTTTTGGGATGTTACATTGTTCAAGTGTGAGCGTGGACAGAAACGAAAAGCCTTAACTGATCAGTTTGTGTGTGGGAAATGCGGGAAAAGAGAGTGCACTTACTATCAGATGCAGACCCGCAGTGCTGATGAACCTATGACCACTTATGTTACGTGTGCTTCATGCTATCACCATTGGAAGTTTTGTTAGTTAGTGTAGTTTGTCTCTCAATGTCAGCGTAGGACTATGTATTGTTCTGTATATGTTTTGTTCTTCCTTATAAATTTCGAAAGGATAGCTGTATATATTAATCTTGCAAATGAAAAATATATTACATCTTCTTAATCCATGTAGATTTGTTGTTGCTTGTTAATTAATTTTTTTAATCTATGTACATTAGTTATCTAGCTCCTATAAAATTGGAGGGAGTAGTTTCTTTCTCTGTATGTCTTCTAGTCATAGGCTCTTACCCTATAGAAATTTATGTTTTCATTTCTAATACAATAATATAAAAAATATCTTTTAAAGATCTGTTAAAAATTAGTAACGAAAAATTTACTCCTCAACCCACTAATATCCAAAACAAGATCATTGTTATTCCTTTGCCATGTGTTTTAAGACAAACCATAATCTTCCACTATATTTTTATACATGCTACAAGATTCTATTTATTGGTTTAAACTTGGGTTAAGGTGAAAATTTACCAATGAATTTTTACCGAAGGAACGCCTGGCACATTTATCTTTTGTTGGGTGCAAAAATACCCACGAACAATTAAAAAGGGTGCAAATTTACCAATGCCGTTAAATTTGACCTAACGACGTTAAATTATAAGAGAAGAAAACCCCTAACGGCGTTAGGTCAAATTTAACGGCATTGGTAAATTTGCACCATTTTTAATTGTTCGTGGGTATTTTTGCACCCAACAAAAGATAAATGTGTCAGGCGCTCATTCGGTAAAACTTCATTAGTAAATTTGCACCTTAACCCTTTAAACTTTACCAAATTTTCACAAACACCTTCATGTGTCAACACCTTACTCATAAAACAAGCATCAACATTGTCTTGAAAATTTTCTCAATCCAATTTTTTCACAAGATTTAACTTGAATTGGAGTCAAAACAAAATTTAAGTCCTGTTTAACCTTATCACCAACAGAATTCCATAAAGTTTCATTCAAAGACCTTTCATAAACACTTCATATAGTTTCACCATTGGAAGTTTTGTTAGTTAGAGTACTTTGTCTCTCAATGTCAACATAGGACTATATACTGTCATGTAATGAAAACTATATCACAACTTGTTAATTAGTTTTCTTAATCTATACAAATTAGTTATATGATTCTTATATTTAGAATTGAAGGGAGTAGGTTCTTTCTTGGTATGTCTTATAGTCATAGGCTCTTACTATATAGAATTTTATATTTTCATCTCCAATACAATAATATGAAAAATATCTTTCAAAGATCAGTTAAAGATTAATAATGAAAAATTTACTACTTAGTCCCCTAATATCCAAAACAACAAGATCATTGTTATTCCTTCCCCATATTTTATAAGACAAACTAAAATCTTCCATTTAATAAAATACTGCCACTTTCTTCTTATTCATATTAACTATTTCATATGTTAACTAATAACATTCAAATATAAGTTCCCATTCCTTAAACAGTTTACATAAGAATCTTTAACAACCCAAACACACAGCATCTCAACCCTCATTTTAAAAGAGAAAGGAAAGCTTGAGCTTTAGTCCTTTTCATGAAGAGTATACTCATAAGTTCAATCAGTCAATGAATATTATCGTATTTAGATCATATATATGTTCAAACTGTATCGAAACCTATCTAAGTTTCAACATTGAGGTGAACAATCTTAATCCAACAAAATTCCTCTTCCTACGCATCTTCATAAACACATTGGTGCATGAACACTCAATCATAAAACAAGCAATAACATGGTATCGAAAAAATTTTCATAAGATTTAACGAGAATTTGAGTCAAAACAAAATTTAAATCATGTTTAACCTTATCAACAACAAACTCCATTCCTAAATTCCAGAGAGTTTCTTCTTTCTTAGACCTTTCATCAAACACTTCATGGGCTCTCCAAGAATAACACAGAGCGAGCAAACTTAATTCTTGAAATTTCCAATAACACCTTTCCGTCCTCGTCATAACCCCCCACAATTTCCTAATTTCCAGCAAGATTTAAATTATAATAAACAAAATAGAACTTAAATTCTTTCATTCCCTCTTTCAACAACCAAAGATGTAAAGTAGAAATATATTCTCTAAAGAAGAACTGAGATACTAGAACTGATAAACAGAGGACATAGAAAAGGTTTAATCATATCGACACAATCGACGCACAAGCTAAGAAGAAGAAGAAGGGAGAGATGATGATATGTAGAGCAGGGAAATAAAAGAAATTGAAGGATGAAGACTCCGATGATAGTGACGGACAGAAGCTTGGACATGGTCTCACCAGCAACGACCAGAGAATAGCGACAACGGAGAAGATGGAGCAGGCTTCCGAAGTATCTAGAAATTCATTAGGCCGTGCTCGTTAGAGCTGGCAATGAGGATCGGCCCGGTCCTACAGGGCTGGCCCTTGACGGGTCAGGGCCTAAAAGGACCAGTTCTATAGGGTCCGAGGTAATAAAAATTACTGTTTTTTAAAATCTGGCCCGAGAGCATGAGGGTCAGGGCCGGCCCACAGGGCCTGAAGCTATTTACATAAGATTTAACTACACATCTACACGCCTCATGCAATAAAACAAATACTGTTACTAATTCATATTCAAAGATAAAAAATAGTATCCACAAATAATTCACAATCCGCACAAAAGTATAAGAAGGCAAGAAGTTAAATACTCTAAGAAACATGAGTATGACGACTATCATTTTCATCTTCTTCACCACTATCATCAATTTTAAGAAAATTTGATTGTGCTTCAGTTTGAGTAGTAGGTTCTACTTGAGGGTAAAAATATCAAGAATTTCTTCTCACAAATCATGAATATATTCATAATCTTTATCTACAACAAAGAATAATCTAAAATGACAAATAACTCTATAAAAAACATAAAATACAAATAAATTAGTAAATTACCATCATATGTGAAACTTTAGAGTAAATAAGAAATATCTAACGTATTTTTCTTATAAAATAAGAAATATCTTTTATAAATTTTTTATTTTTATGATTCTTAATATAAAATATTCTTATGAAACTTAATTTTAAAAAAGATAATAATAACTAAATATTTTCAACATCATTAACAAAATATAAAAGATCAATAATATTATTATCATATAAATAATTTTAAAAAATAAAAAATATATCAGGGCCTAAAGGGCCGGCCCTTTTAGTCCCTCGGCCTTACAGGGCTGGCCCTTTTAGTCCCGCGTTCACTTTTTAAGCAAAATTCTCAAGCCCGGCCCTTGTAAATTCAGGGCCTAAACGGGCCGGCCCGACGGGCTCGGCCCATTTTCCCGGCTATAGTGCTCGTCAATCATCAAAGCGAAAGGGAAAACACGGGCGCTTGGGGAAAAATCTGATCAACTTTTTATTTTTTTTTATTATTTTTTTAATGAGGGTCATTATTGTAATTTCATAATAGGAAAAAAAATAAAAATTGCCAATAGATTTGAACCCAACAGCACCTACAAATAAATATACGTGTGTTGTAAATATTATATGACGTGGATGTCTATAAACTATCTAACTCTTGACCTTTTATATATCCTTCACTCCATAACCTCTCACTCTTATGCCCCATTTGGTATAATGGAAGAGGTTTTGATGGAATTAGAAGTGGAAATAGAAATGGAAATAAAAGTGAAAATGGAGATGGAAGTGAGTTTTAAAGTTTGTTTGGTTTGATCATGGAAATGAGATATAAATTATAATTAAAATTTATACTAATAGTAGGAAAGTACCAAAATACCCTTAATAATAAAAAAAACTCCCCTGCCATAAACAACAGAAATCAATGTCACGGCCAACAAGCATGACAACGTCTCACCGGAAAGCGACCACCACCGTTGCTAGAGAAATCATATACAAACTCAATCATAATAAATCAAACTTAACCATATAGAGGATAAAAAATGACCAGAGAACCAGAGAGAAATCAAAATTGAAGGGAAAATTGACGAAGTTCGAGGGATCTGAAGATCACTGGTGCCTTGCCTTCCTACGTTATTGCTAGTGGGTTCCAAGCCTATGCTGTCACTGGTGCCTTGCCGTCGCCGTAAGGAATGGAGAGTGAGGCCGTAGGGTGAGAGTGGAGAGAGACGAATACAGGGTGGGAGTGGAGAGAAATAAAGGTGAGAGTGCAGATCGCCATTGCAACCTCCTCTGATGTCGTCACCGTCGTCGCACCTTGCTATCGTCGTCCTTCCTGTCGCCACACCTCGCAGTGGCGTTGAGAGAGGATGGAGAGTGTCGAGAGTTTCATAGAGGAAAGAGTGAGAACATAGTGGATGAGGGTAAAGGTGTCAATTGATAAATTATATGAGGGTATAATAGTCCTATAATTTCACTTCCATGGAGCCCAAACCAGTTCCATAGGGTAGGGCATGGAACCCACTTCCATCAAATTTGATGGAAATGACTTCCAATGCATCAAACATGCTATTTATTTGATTCCACTTCCACTTCTCCAATATCACTTCCTGCATACCAAACGGGGCATTAAGATTTCATGTGTTCAATGCTATAAACCTATAACTTCTTCAATAAATAGTTTGTGGGAGTTTCTTATGATTAATCACATTATACTCATCTTTATTTCCTTGTAACCATATGTATAGAATTCAATGGTTAGAGGCCTATAAATAGAGGCCATGTACAATGTATTGGTACTAACAATAAAATGAATGAGAGCTCTTTCATATTTCTCCTCCAACTTTCTCTTAATATTCTCTATCTCCCTCATGTCAATCTCTTGTATTTTTCTAATTTTCATAACATGTTATCAGCACAAATTTGCTCAGAAGGCCTATAGTCTAGTTTTCTATCTTTTCTACTCTCTACTTTTCTCATTTCTATATTATATTTTATGTTATTTATTCTCTATGTTATTTTATCATTATAGTTTATGTTATCAATCGGTTGTTCTATATTATTTTTATTATTTTTCTTATATTTGAGATAATCTAAGTCATCATATGGAATTAAAAGACTCTTTCATCGATTGTTTTATACATCGAGTTTTATGACTAAGATTAGATATTGTTGGTGCTTTATTATCCTTCGCAAGTTTTTTTCTTATTTTTATTTATCATTTTCAGTAAATTTCTTATTATGTAAAATTTATATTTCTCTGTTTTTATATTCTTGTATTTCTTACATTTTATGTTGTTATATTATATATGTTACTTCATTTTATTTATGTTTCATTTTTTTATTTACTTATTTAATATTTATATATTTTTTATTTTATTTATATTTCATTTATTTATGTTAATATAGTATTGTTATATCATTATGTCAATCTTTTATTTTCATTTCTTTATTTTATTACATTAATATATAATAGTATTATATATGATCATAATAATATGATCTATATGATTATGGGCTTATATGTTGCTTATATTTCATTATAAATTTGGATTTACTTAATTTATTTTGCAATATTTTAATTTTATCAAAAAGTCAAAAGCCATAATATTCTTAATTTCGTGATCAGATGACTAGTAGTACTGGTAATTCGGATCAGCCCGACCTCAAACGGGCTACCAATTTGGCAGCCCGAGCCCATTTGTGCAGGCTGGTGGGCTACCACTATTTTTTTTGGACTGAGAAAAAAAGCATATTGGACTTGGACCCTATAAAAAATGGGTTTTTTTTACTACACATACAAGCTACGGTGAGTCACCCAATTGAATGAAGAAAAATAAATTCCAACATGAACCCAATGGATAAATTAGCTAAAAGGGTCTTAAAGCTTTCCAAAAAAAGAAAGAAAGAGAACCAGTTGTACAGACCGCATACACACGTTATTCAAGTTCCATCCAAATCTCATACATATATTCAGGATATTTGAGTGACTCCAGAGGATCTAATGCTACCAACAAGCACCCTCAATATTTTCCACAGATTGCTCCCACTTTTCATAATTCCATAATTTAAAGTCAAATAATTATATTCTTAGGAAATAAAAAGAGCCACAATCAAAATAATCACGAATCTACAACACATTACAAACACAAACTGATAAAAGGCAATGATGGATAACAAGAAACTTATAATGTTCCTCATTCTTCAATCATGAATAACGACAATATTTGAAGCATTATCTGAAGTTGCAAAAACAGGAACAAGTGCAGTTTCCCTTTTCTTTATCTCAGAATCCTCTGTAACACATAATGATAAGAGCAATAAAGAGGACATGATTAGATATTACAATTCCATGGAAATGCAAGAATGCCAAAAAAAATTAATGAATTAGATATTACCATCCCATGGAAAACCAAGAAGCCAATTTCGAGTGCAAATAAGAGCTTCAACATTATCTAGAAGAAGACAAGATCAATACTTTGTGAGAACACGTGATCCAATGCTAAAAGCTGATTCACTGGCAACGGTGGTAATTGAAATGCTAAAAGCTGATTCACTGGCAACGGTGGTAATTGAAAGGCAAGGAAATCTTGAAGAAATAGCTTTCCAATAATCCAAGACATTAAATCTTGTAGCCAATCTATTATCAAGTGTCGCTTCTTCCAAATAGTAGTCTAATTCAAACTTTTCGATTGTTTACTCATCTTGACTCTTATATGAAAAGAAATCTTGCACCACATATAGTTAATAAATTATCAACGTAGTAAAGTGCCAATGAAAAGAGCATCAACTCTAAATGTTTAACTAGTAAAGAATTTCTAACTTACATCACACTAGTGCAAAATAGCCTTTTTAGACCGCATCATTTAGATCGGTTATTATGGATAAGGTCTAAAAAAATATGACCGGTGGCAAATTCGTAATTATAAAGAATTTTTAAGACCGATTCTTAAAATAATCGGTCTAAAAGATATTATTTAGACCAGTTATCCAAACAACCGGTCTAAAAATATAAAATTAATTAAAAATTAAAAAATTTTAAGACTTTTTAGACCGGTTGTCACTAATAACTGGTCTAAAAGATAAAAAAATTTAGACCTATTGTTGATGATAACATGTCTAAAAGATGTTGAATTAAAAAATTAAATATTTTTTATTTTTAAGACCGGTTATTAGTTATAACCGGTCTAAAAGGTGAACTTTAACCGGTCTTAAAAGTCCACTCTAATATTTAAAATCCTCTCTCGCAGCCTTAGCTAGCGCCTAATTTCAACTTTGAAATATGATACTCATCAAGCTTCTTGTAAATCCCTCCCTCGTGACGCGGCAGCTCCTCCTTCCCAGATCGCTCATCCATCCTTGACCATCTCCGTCGTCAACGCAGAGGTACGGTGGAATCCATTACCATAAGGCTCGGCTTTTCTTCCCTCTGATTGGTTTAAGGTAAGCGCTCTACTTAATTAGTTTTATACATACTTCAGACTAGCTACCATCATATACTTCATATCGATTTCTATTGCAAAATTTTATCCTCATATTTGCTTCAGGCTTACGATTGCGACATCTGAGAGAGTTTACAAATTGTATTCTTCACTAGGGGCTGATGTTAGCATTTCTTCTGTCATTTGCCCTGTTTCTAAATATTTATTCTCCGACAAAATTTCTTAAATAAAAATTATCTTTCAACTTGCGATCTAATTACTTTCTTTTCTAATTCATTTCCTAATATTATTTCATATTGTTGAGCCATTCACAGCTCATTATATATTTGCACTGGGTGTTGCAAGATTCCTGAGCTTTGCTCATTGGGTTCTTCAGGTATGACTCCACTAGGATATATTCGTGATAAGTAATTATAAGTATGGCCTTGGAAGTATGCTTTTAGGATATGTACAGATTGAGTATACTAACGTAATCAGTGGACTAGCAAAAAAAAAGACACTTTTTAGACTAATTATTTGAATAACCGGTCTAAAAATACTTTTTAGACCGGTTATCCACATAACCGGCCTTAAAAGTGTAACTTTTTAGACCAATTGTTGAAACAACCGATCTAAAAAGTAAATTTTTAGACCGGTTGCATAATCGGTCTAAAAAGTATCACACTTTTTACACCGGCTGTATCAAGACCTCATCTGAAACCGGTCTAAAAAGTTATTTTTACCCAGTCTAAAATGTCATTTTTCTACCGGTGTCAAAAACATCATAGTCATCTACTTGATTCAAGTTAGGGGCAAAAGTCGATTCTGTGATGAGCACATTGGCATTAGAACTTGATGCAGCTCAAACAATTAGGGTTAAAGATGAAGATGAAGATGATATCCCATTTTTATACTTATTGAAAACATAGTACAACTTACTCCTTATGTTTTCAACTTTTTCTTGAGAATTTATGGGATCAACTTTCCCAAAAGTGAACTTAATAATATCAAGCTTCATCCAAGGGTCAAGGATAATTGCCAGAGCAAGGATGACACTATAATCACTCCAGTATTTGTCAAACTTGTCAAGCATACTCTGCGCCATTTCCCAAATCACAAAATCATTATTATTCAAATGTCCTTTCAATAGCAACTCAATCTTCAAAATCTGTGTGAAATACATGTTAGAAGTGGGATATGATGATCCAGAAATCAAGTTTGTTATCACTGCAAAAGACTTCAAGAATGTGCACATAGCCTATACTCTAAACCACTCTTCATTTGTTGGACAATGACTGTAATTTGTGTCATTCAAAGCTAAGCTAGCAAAAGCACGATGATACTTAAGTGTACTCTCGAGCATTGCATGTATTGAATTCCATCTAGTCGAGACATCATATCGTAAACCCACTGAAGTGTCAATACACCCAACTTGCTCAACCCTATTCCTGAATTCTATCATCCTTGCCTCTGATTTCCTTACATAAAGAATGCTATTCCTAATCTTGTTCAAAGCACCTTCTGCTACTCTTAAGCCATCCTAAACTATGAAATTCAAGATATGGGCTGAACAACGAACGTGGAAAAACTCCCCATTGCATATCAAGCTATTACTCAAATTCAAATTCTCTTTTAAAATTCTTTGCATCTGCAAATTTGATGAAGCATTATCTTGAGTGATAGAGAATACTTTCTTTTCAACCCCTCAATCTATCATTATCTCATTTGTAATTGTAGCCATCTTTTATAACAACAAACTAATCAAAAAGTCCAGTATATTGCAATACATACAACAGTGGTCAAATTACATTTGATGAACTAAAGAATGGACTGAAAAGATTTGGTTCTGATATAAATGAATCGGAAATACAAGATTTAATGCAAGCAGCAAGTTTCAGTCTAAATTCATCTTCACCGCTAATGATTTGTTCTTTGTTCTTATTGCTTTTGTCTGATTATTTCATTTCACCAACAAGATGAATGCTTCTTCACATTCACATTTCCAACATCATAAATAAATAGGATATACATTTAACAATATTCTAACTCTCCATCCTATGAAACATGTTCTGCCAATACATACAAGCGTGCTATTCTCTTCAGTAACGAGGGAAGAAACAAGCTCCTGCTGTGAAGTACTTCTCTAATTTTTCTTTTCTACTTGTTTTTGATGTTGTATTTTAGATAAAGGTATAGATTGAGGTTTACTTTCTATAAAGACTTAAATCAACTGACAAGCCATGCTTTACAAAAGGTCTTAGCTTCAATAAGTGTTCAAATCACGGGAAGATGTTAAAATGGGCACTCAGAGAAGCAGAGCAAATCAGAGACGACGCAAATCGAAGCTGGGATTTTGGAAAAACCATAGATTTTTGAAATAGGATGATGAACCTAAGCTGCTCGCGACTCGCTAAGCACAATCGGTTGGACGCTCGGTGGACAGCTAAGAAGCTGAGTCGGCCGGTCGCTGCAAGCTCTCACAGACTCACGCTGAGAGTCTCGCACTCTAACTCTCATGGCTCATTTGGATGAGCAGTATGGGAAAGGGCTTATTCCAATCGTGCTTATGGAAAAGTGTGATCGCAATAAGTGCGATTTGTGAACGTGATTTATGTTTGGATTGAAGATTAAATAAGTACTTCATACAAAAGTAATTCATGTTTGGATTAAACCTTTAATAAGTGCTTTTGGTGTTTTTCTTGGTAAAAAAATTTAACCATAATATTAAATATTCATTATTAGTTATATACAAAATTTGTAATTGAAAACAACAACATTATGCTCAACATGTCCAGTACATTTATATATTCAGATAAATTGTGACATTTCCAGATTACAAAATGTGAAATCATTGTAATTTAATTAATACTAATACTAATACATAATATTTCAAGTTACTAACCAAATCGTCTTGTACTCTATTACAGGTATCAATTTCCAACATCAATCAAAATTATTAAACTTATAAAATATCAATACAACATAATCACTTAATTTTTTAACTTATGCCCACCAAATGACAATTTTAAGCAATTTTGCAGTGCACATTCGTGGAGTCATCATATAGGGTAACAAGAAATTTCCTACATCCCCATAATTATGTCATCTGGAATATAGCCAGGAAATTGTGACAAATACTGTAATTCCAACGCATATAAAATGTCTGAAAATTAAATGCATAACTTATACAATCATAAGACTTGAGCAATAGCATCTCTAATCATGTCTCGAAAAGCATTCATCCGAGTCGTTGACGACCCAACATTGTTTGCAGACGAACCCTCTTTTTCCACAGTAGTATTATCCGCATTACCTATATTGCCAGTGTCATAATACTAAAACATATCATCACCTGGAGAATTTCAGTGAATGAAGTTGTGGATCGCCATTGTTACGCAAACTATCCGAACTTGTGTGTCGTAGCTATAGCTACGCATTTTCTGCAAAATGGAAAACCTATTCTTCCAGATGCCAAAGGTTCTTTCAATTGTTGAATGCAAACTAGAGTGGTAAAAATTAAATTTTTCGTTGTCATTCCAAAGCGCAGGTTGACGCCTAAATTCGGGCACGTGATATCGCTCCTGTCTGTAGGGTCCAAGATAACCGTCTCGCATTGGATAGCCTGCATTGACCAAGTAATATTTCCCTGGCCAATTACATGAACAACAATAATGAATACATCAGATAACGTTGACGAATGTGATAAAGGCTAAATTTTACTTCATGCTCTCCAGAGCATACCTATAGGCGGATGCGAGAAATTCATAGCTGGATTAGAGATCGTGGCTTGAAAGACACGAGCATCATGCGCAGATCCCTCCCAGCCGGCCAACACAAACATGAAACACATATCCTAGTAGCAGATGGCCATCACATTCTGCGTAGGATAACCCTTCCTACCAATATATTTGTCCCGATTTTGACCATGTATAACACACTTTATATGTGTATCATCTATTGCTCCGATAGAATCCTTAAAATACGGATAATATCATGAATTATGCAATATATATGGGTGGCATTCATGAAATTCGGGATCGATAGGCTTAATGATCTCCGCAGCTAGACTGAGGCAAGCTTGAAGAACCTTGTGCAATAACCGGCTAACAGTTTTACCAAAACGTTGGAACAGTTCTTGGACTACCCTATCCCCCATGGCGTGTCCAACTGTTACCAGGAACATGGAAACCATTTCTTCAATGCCAACATGCCGAGATTGTGCAAGTCCATGAGCTTGTTTGGATTAGCTTATGGAAGTTCCATAAGTGCTTATGAATTGTGATTCACGGAATATGAAGTAACTTTTTCGGTCTATGAGGTAGCTTTTATGGTATACGAGGTACTTTTACGGTCTACGAGATAAATATGTGGAGGAGATTTGTCTCGATTTACTTAAATCGGGCTTATATAATAAGCCCGATCCAGAAAAGCTGTCCCAAACAGCCTCCATGTGCTGCCAACTTATTGCACAGTAGATAGAAGACATGGTTATCAACCTTGAGCATGTCTTTACAAATACCATTGCTTGCTAAGAGCTCTTGCACCCACAAATGACCAGAGCGTATACTTGATCTTTGAGGTTGTTTTGAGATGAAATGAACCTAATACTGACATATCATCGTACTTACTAGTCGATACTCCGCCAACTCCTCCTCGATAAGGGTCATAAGTTGGGAGTCATTATCAGTTTCGTCCATCCAATTGGCAAAAGATAACGTCTTCTGTGCATGTCATGAACTTTAGGTAATAGAAAAACAGAGTTCGCAAGTAACTAAACAAACCTAAATCTTCACGACATTCAATAAAAAATATGAACATCACGTTAGTGACAACAAAAATTACTAAACAAAGTGTGCATATAAAGGAATCATGAAAACAAGTGAAGCGTATGCTAAGTAAATAAAGTTAGTACATAGAAACATCAAAACCATCAGTCAACAGTCTAAAGTCCAAAATAACAGTCAACAGCAAAATGCAACCACTCAATTAAATACTCCTTGTTATCCTTCCATAACCCCATAAACATGTCACGGGCACTCTTATCCTGGGATAGCATCTGGATACAGCGGATGTAGAACTGCGTATCTGCCTGCACTGCCTCTAGCGTAATAAGGTCTCGTATGACACTCTCAGCACTCCTCTGCTGGATGTCACTCACAACAGCTGATCGTTGCTTCATTACGTCAGCCATGACGCTCACCGCATCAGCAATCCTATCCGCAAGCGCCGCTCTGGACCTCTTCCTCGTAGGAGCTGGACCGACCCTCTTCCTCTTGCCATGGCTTCCTGACTTCGTTGGCTCAGATGGACTACTCTGGGATGACAACCCAACACCGGCCAATTCTTCAGTGACTTCGGTGCTGGGTGCCGGATGACCTCCAAAAGAGTTGTCCTCACTGTCACCTGACCCTTCCTGCTCATCCATTGCTGGCATGTACACGTCATCGTGCTCAGCATCAGCAACCTGATACAGTCTCATAGAAGGACAGTAAGAACCCTCTCCTGTAGCGTACACATCCCTGAAGATGATCTTAAGCTCTGCCTCAAACTTAAGAGGACCAAAATGAAACTTCAAATACACTCTGTTCTCCTGCATTAAGACAAACACACAAACATATGAGTAATGTAATGAAAAGGTAGCAGTGTGTTTGTTTTGTGCAAAGTTAAAGGAAGAAAATATAACCGGCATTTTCGTTGCCACCAGTCTTCAGTAGCGTCAAGGATCCTCGTTTGAGGATCATGACCAAGGCCAGTCTCTTTGAGCAATCTTTCCCACGTCTTTAGCTCCTTGCGTAAGATATCAAATCGGTTCTTCAGTTGTTTCATGTCGTAGCCCCTACCGGTCGTTCAGTTAAACTCCTCCTGAATAGCATTCCACCCATTCGTGGTGAACAAGAACCCTCGCCGTTTATGCGCATAAATTTGACCAAGCATCACATGAATGAACACCTCAGTGGTGTAGTCATCCCATATTGTGTTGTCACGCATTTTGTACTCTATGCGAAAAAATGTGAATGCTAACAGCCAAACACGTTCAGTTAATTTAGTTTATTGGTACATATATTGCCTAGTTATGTTCCCATATTCCAACAAGAAATTTGTAAGAATTTTCTTCTCACGCATGTTCTTGTCACGCAACATAGCTATGAAATTCACTTATGATCTATATTGGCTAGCATTTTCTGATCTCGCAACATGGCTATCAAATTGATTTATGGATATATTTTAGTGTTGTTTAATTACAGCTTTGAACTCCTCCTAATTTTGTGCTTAAAAGGGTTTTCCAACCTCTATTCCATTTCATTCTCAATCATGTTTTATAACTGATAGTCTATTTTTGTGATGAAAAAAATATTCTTGCATAAATCTATTAAATAAGTTCAACCAACTGATAAGAGTACAATGATCATAATAACAGCACCATCGGATAAAGCAAGAAAACATGGCGAAGAGGGAAGCAACTGACGCAGCAACAACACATTGGCAACTAGCGAAAACACCTTAGCAAACGTGACTCCTGGTTCGTTATCAATTTAAACACAATAAAATTGTTTGCAGGTGTCCTGATATTAAGCACAGGCAAGCATGGCACGCAGCAGACGAGCAAGAGTGAAGATAAAATGGGAACAATATCCATGCGAACATTAATTAAAACGTTTGGAGCCGCAAGATAAATGCAAATCCAGTTGGGCATACTCATTAAAACGGAAGCAAATGGCGCCAAAACGCAAATATGGAAAACAACAATTTAATGAACAGAACAAGCACCTTCAATGGCGCCGGTGACGGCTAGCAAACAAGTGAAGCACAACCAGGGGAAAAATGTAACAAATTCCATACAGGCAAGGCTTGGGATGTCGATGAACTGTAGAAACCGAAGCAGAGGTGTGGAAAAGGAAGATCGTAGCTGCCACGCCGTCTGCCGGAGTTCAAGAAGATGGAGGAGAACAGATCTGGCCCACATGAATTCCACCGGTCCGAGCTCTCAACGTAAGGCCGCAGCGATTTGTGAATCAACACCAAACTTAGAAGGCTAAAGATGGTGAGATGAATGAATCAAGCAAATGGGGCAGATGGAGTGCTTTATGAAGTTGCAGGAGACAGTTGGGCAGAGGAGATTCGCACGGACCTGAACAGGAGGAGGCAGGTTTTGATTAAAGCTGCTCAACGGTAACAATCTGCAGATCATCCGATGCATGTTCGTGGCTGTTTTTTTTAAATGGAAGTCACAATTTAGATGCTGGATTGAAGCCCGATTGAGGTTAGGAGAAGGAAAACATAATAATAGTGGCATTCACGATGGGTAAGCCCGATTAGCCTTTGATTGGGCTTTTTTTCATGGATAAACGCTGGCCCAACCGTGCAATCACTCTCTCAGCTCAGTTCGGCACAATGTGCCCATACGTAGATCACAGAGACAGACCACAGACGAGAGGAGAGAATGAGATTATGACTTTGAGTAATGAGTGGCTGAGATGATCTGAGCTTTTTTTTAATAATATCTAAACGAGCTAACCCGTGTAACCCGCGGGTTAGTCCGTTTAGATAGCGGGTTAAACGATTTGACCCGTTTAACCCGTTTACAAATGGGTCGTTATCCCTGACCCGAACCCGCAAAATTAAACTGGCTGTCAGCCTGTCCCAAATTACCGGCTCTAACCAGAAGTCATATAACTTTTGTAATAGTTCTTATATGAAAGAATGCTATATTGGTTTCATTAAATGTCATCATTGACAAGAAATACTTTGGCACTTTGATGATCTAATTGTTACAAATATTTAAACCCTGAAAGCCAAATGTTCAAATATCAAATTAAACAAAAAAAAACTTTTTAGCTTTGCAAGATTTTTGCTATGGTCCTGAAGACCAATATTTGGAGAAATTGATTATGTACCATTGAAAGCAAACAACATGCCTATAAAAGTGAAAATAAACATGATCATATTGTATTAGTGGAATTGATAGTTGAAAGCCAAAAATACTTTGTCTTGGCTATTGAACCACAGTCTTAGAAATAATAACATTTCTAAGGTCATTAAAATTATGAGCAAATGTTATACTATGACTAGAAATCATATGGATAAAAAAATGGTATAATATGACCAGAAGTCATATAGACTAATATGTATCAATTTATTGAAAGTAAATATCAAAATGGTTGTGAAGCCAAAAAGTCCATGAGATATTGTGAAAAATATCAAAAGTACATATGATGCTTAAAGAAAGAATTATGGAGAAAGATGACCAACTTGTAAAGCCAAAAAGAAATAATTGTAAACCCTGAAGGATATATGATTTTGATTAGTGTTTAGATTTAAATTTAAATTTATTGTGATTAATTTGTAAGAGAAATTATTATTTGATATTGCGATATTGAAAAGTGTTCATGAGTAATCTATAAAATCAAATAGACAAAAAAAATAACTATTGGTCATTTTAAAATTTCAATATAGTGTCAATTTATTTACAAATTTAAACATTATTAGTAATTATTGATATTTTGATTTCATGGCCTTTTAGAATTCTACCTCATAGTTATTATTATTATGCCATGTAACTCACAATTGAAATGATTTCTAGTATTTGTTCATATAACCTTCAATTATACAATTAAGTTGTTTAATTCTTTTTTTTATCTATAATTATACAATTTATTTATAACTTTAAATATATGGTGTATGTGAATATTATTCATACAATAATGGAGCTTACCATATCAACCTATCTTTATTTTCTTCTTGGGACTTGTACTTCTCTGTTGCACCATAGGTTTCCCAACAAACACTCAACTCATATATCTCAACATCAAGATACTTTCCATCATTATTAGTTATACTTTTCATTTTAGCTCTATCTACTATCTCTTTTCTCCTATTGAACATGTGCATTTTTTCTTAGTTCTCAAAATGTTTTATTATTGAAAGGCATACAAATACTTTATAATTTGTATTTTATGTTGGTATTGATAAGTTATTGTCTTCTTTCCTAATTTATTGTATTGTCATTTATTCTACTCCTTAGCATTCTTATATGTGCAAGTTTCATACATTAATCATGATATAATATATAATATGATGATATATATTGGAATCAAATTAGTTTTATGTGATATTTGTAAAAAAAAATCATATATCATATTTGAATTTAAGAGAATGAGAATTATTTAATTTTATGAGAAAATTCATTATGAATAGTTTATGATTTGTTAGACAACCATTTTTTGTAATGTGCATGAACTACATATATGGTACAAGTCAAATTTATAGATGATCAAATAGTAGGGAATATTTGAAAAAAGACTATGTATATAACAATTATTCATTATTTTATAGTATAATGCATTTGTCTTTACATTTCTCTCAAATTAATTTTAGCCCCTAAACATCACAAATCATTACAATAATATCTTTATGTATTTTGATTGTGGATCTCCTATTTCTTTATGTGGTGGAAAATTCTAAACATTTCATACTTTGAGTATACATCAAAAGAGGCAAATTGAAGCATATTATTAATGAGTAATGAAGTTATATAAAAATGTGATAATATATGCTAGATCCTGAAGAACATACATGTAACAAAATCTATAAAGTTAACTAACATAGATTTCTCTTAATTCTAAGGGAAAAATACGAATTGATCATGAAAAGTTATAATCCATAGATTTACATCATAGTTTCACTTTGTTAAAGGGTATAAGTGATAGCCCAATGGACTAAAATTCATGATTGTATGTGAGGTATGGAGTACTTGAGTTTTCAAGTGAAAGATAGATTATTAACTTACTATATACTGATTTGTCTTTGAAATATAGAAATAAAAAAAATGTGTATTTATATAACTCACACTTGAGGGAGAAATTGTTAGAATACAAATGTGAGTTAATATTGAAAAGTTGTACTTATATAACAAGCACAAATTCCCTCGTGCTTTACGCGGGTGCATCAACCGCATAACATGTCAGCACATACTGACCATCCACTCATCTAATGTGATAAACAGTAATAGTAGAATGGAATGCAACATCAATTTATCGAATACTAACAACAATACACTACAACACATTAGCCACATAATTCATATAGCCATATACAAAAAGTAAAACTTCAAGAACATAATTTAACGAGATAAAGATTCCCCACAAAATTCTGTCGTCCACCAAAAATAGTGTCGTAGCTAACATAAAAGAGAACTTGTCAAGCTCATGTCTTTTACAACTATTGCGTCATTTAAGAAAAACATAAAACAAAAAAAAATTTACACCACAACACAAAAAAGTTCTAAATGTGATGTGTCCAAATCATCTAATGAAAGCTGCTCTATGTTTCTGAATATCTCCCTGTAAACCATATTGGTTGTTGTATTCCTGTAATGATTACTCCCATGATGTATAAGAATTTTTAAACCTGCAATATTCTTATCCCTCAATAATGCAACATACAATTGCCCATGTGTGAACACTGGCGTAGGCAAGTATAGTCCAACATTTTGCAGAGATTGGCTCTAACTTTTGTTAATTGTCATTGGAAAGGACAAAGCATACAACATATTTAAAGAAGAGCATAATTAAAAGGAAGCAACTTATAACCACAGTAAACAAACCAACTAAATATGTGAACATACATCATATTTGAAAATGGGAGAATCATACAATAAAGAGTTTCCTCGCATAAGAATGAAAAATTGGTGCTATTAGAGAAGTAATACTGCATGTAGAACATCAATACTAGTGAAAATGTGGTTTATTCGTTCAATATGTATTGAATGAGTGTTCCAACAATCTAGTCCAGACCTATTTCAATATTTAAAGGATTACATTTTCGACACTGTGACAGAAACTAATCATATGGGTTTATGAAAGTGAAGTCAGGTGTGTTTTCGTTTTACCCTGTAAAATGTAAAAATGTAAATTAACTTATATAATGGAAACAAAAAATAAATTTAATTTCAAAGAGAAATCATAATATTGATTAACAAATAACATATAGGCATGTGTATAAATCAAAGACAAAAACTAAATTTCACCCGGGAAAAGCATGATCACATGCACATTATAAAGTTATTTGAAATTGAAAGCATATGAGCAGCAGAAGTATGTTTAATCGGAGCAGCTATTTATGGCCATTTTAAGGACTTTTAAAGCTTAAATCAAAGTATTCACATAGCAAATCAACAAAACATCTAACTTTTCTCATTATTTAATAAATCAAAAAACTCATCCTCATCGACGACTGAAAATAATTGGAAGACAAAAACTAACTTTTACCCAAAAAAATGCATGCTCAAACCTAAGATGTGGCCAAAGAAGTTTCAAAGACGCTTAAAAATGATCAATACCCATAATAGTTCAAGGAAAAGGAAAGCAAAGATTTTGAAATTGCAGCTAGAGAGAACCGAGAAAATGAAACGGATTAGAAGATACTCTCTTTTTCAATACAAACTAGCTTTCCTTCTTTAATAGAGAGAGAGAGATTAGAGAGACATGATCTTAATTAAAAGTCCAAAGGAAAACCAAAAGTTAAGAATATAGATTTAGTAGTGAAACAAATACACATAGAGACACACACATATCAAGCCTGGTCTAAAAATACTAATAACTGATTGAACATAAGGATCAGAGGAGAAAAAAGTCATAGACCATGGTAAAAGTAGAAAATATGTTCAATAGAATGGTACTAAGCCCCTCCCCACATGTAAATACGAATGATATCTTATAGCATGATTATGTTCTGAACAGCAAGTCAACAATCATACAATGTGAGAAAATGGAACAACACCCTCTTCTCCCATGTATTAAACTACTTGTAATGATAAAATATGAAGCAAATCATGTTTGAAGAAAGATCAACATGAATTAACGAAAGCAACCATTATTAAAAGGCAGTAAAAACATGCATACACTACTAAGTATGCTTATATATTGTAGGAAGTACAGGTACACCAGATGAACAACATGATATATGTTAAAGATTTACGTTTGAAGAAAGTTCCACCATGCTGAGACAGAAGTGAGTGTGGAATATATATGGCAGACCTTGACATATCATGAAATCTATTTCATGACCATTTTCGAATCCAACTCACACAAGACACATGATTGATAGAAGTTGCATCATATTCCCTGGCAGAAATCCTTAAGTGTATAAATCAGTAGATCATGTTCCTATTTATCTTCCAAAATAATATTATAATCTTTAAAAATATATCTACAACTTGACTTATCCAACTGACACTATACCAAACATGTACTCATTTCAGTTAGAGTGGACACAAAGCACAGTGGAAGTCACATTGGGTCAATTTTTTGTAATTGTCAATATAGTTTATGCACATGATGCAAATGAAGATCGATGGAAAAACCTTGATTATGACACCTTAGTTGACATGTAATTAAGTTGTGATCAGTGAAATGAGGAAAAACTACATACTGCAGCTAGATTTAAGGGAACAACTACATATTTAGTCTATTATATGTACACTAACCATATAGATAAGGACGTTTGAAGAGCATGATCACTAAAAAAGATAAGCAATACATAGGGGAGAGCAAACAACTACTTAAAGTACTGAATTGAAGTTATTTCTACTACTCAATTCTTCTCTTGGTTAGTAATATATTTTAAATTCATTGTACCTCTGCCTAGAGCAATCACACTTGGTTTTTTTTACCTTGAGCTTGAATCAAACACCCATTACCGTTTTCTTTGTAAGTGTGCCTGTAATAACCAAAAGCAAATACCAATAAGTGACATCCTTAAAAATAATTAATTAATTATTGGGCAATAACACTACTTATAAGGTGTAGCCCTCAAGAATAGACAAAACTGAAGTGGTTTCAAGTGTTCACACATGGCCCTTGATCATCGTAGACCAAAGTTTAAATTCCTTTTGGTTAATTACAACATATGAGTTTGAAGTCCTTAATTAGTAAGTAATACCAAGAATCAGAAGTAGTGGACCTTCAAATTAGTTAGAAAGCAGTATTATTCTAACTTTGATTTTAGAATACACATAACTATTAAAAAATAAGGTCATGCAAGACCATATATGTACTATTTAAGATAGGGCTTAGACAGGAATACACATAACTATTTTAGAAGCCATTGCTTTTCCATATCAAGAACATGCAAAAAATTGCAACAGGGCTTAGGCAACAAAAGCATAAAGTCTTAGGAAGTGCAGAACCATTCCATGAAAGAAGATTTATGCTTAGAAATGATGTAATTATGGGACAATGCTGAAGATTTAAGTATTTAAATAAGCCCAATACCCAGAATTTGTAACCAAAGCCTATGGTCAAATATGAGCGTATATACATAAAAGCCTCCATATACATTAAGATAAAAGAAGCATGTTCAATAATATCAGCACTCGACTCAGCACATAAGGCGAAAATTTTCCTCATATATATATATATATATATATATATATATATATATATATATATATTAATAGGTTCCTTCATCTGGATTTGGAAGCGTACCGATTTACAGCGTTAGCGTAGGCAAAAAATAAGAATTTTCTTAAGAAGCCGAATCCCCAGAAGTTGCGGAAGCATAATTAGCTAAATCTGTTTTTGTTGCCGAATATGTTGCAGAGTCTATTCCATTATATGGTCCATCACTCAGTTCCATCATCTGTTTCTGTTGCAGAATTAGAAGTCAAGTAACCAAAAGAAATTGCTGAATCCACAGAAGAAACAGAAGATGAAGACAAAGAATTGTAGAGTTGCTATCCCAAGCTTAGACATCACTATCGGTGAAGAAGCACAAAATGAGGAAAAAAAAAAGTAAAGGTGATATGTTTTGGAAAAGCATATCTTCACCGACACCAAGATAATGGAAGTGAGTAGGGTAAGTAAGAGCTTTACCCACTCCTATCAGATGTCAAAAATTTGAAGACTGAAGACGCCTGTATGAAGTGACAACTAAATGGAAGTAAGATAAATGTAGTGAGGTCCATGTTCATATATGGTTAGCATGGGAAGAAGCCGACTGTAACAATAATGGCTAGTGAACTGAAGCCGTAACTGTGCTTATGAATAGTAAAGCGTGAGACATGGTGAATGCAATTGGAACAACGGCTTATTTCTCTATTCCTCTTTAGTATATATTGATTCCTCACATAGCCTAATTATTTTCTGGAAATGGATGTTAGATTAGGATTTTATATCAATATAATATGAAAGTTGTAAAGTTTAATGTTGGAAAAGAAACATAATATAGTAAATCAGAAGTTTACTGATCCAAACAAATTTATTGTTGGCATGACTTGTTTGATCATCAGAGTTATATATATGATACAATAAATTATAAAATATTATGTATTGACATCCATTGAAGAAGCAGAAGATTCTTCAGGAATAGTCAACACATTATATAATTCAAGAATTATGGTGCACTGTATGTTCTCAAAGAAAATTGATTATGAGAGTATCATTGTTTATGATTTGGAGTAGATTTCCAAATTTTTGGAAATAAATCAAACTAAAATATATGAACACACTCAAATAACATGTCAATCATATAAATTTTTAATAATTTTGATAGAAGCATCTATAAGATGGTTACATATGATATTACTATTAGTTTGCAACCTAAATGTTGCAAGAATATTTGAATAAATTATCATGTTAAGCACAATTTCCAAATTATACAATTTATTCATTGAAGCCTCCATAAATAGTTAGATTAATACTTATGAGAACAAAATTTTTACTTCAGTGTTGACAAATTTGATCTTATATATTGCAGCAATTATACTAGCCAACCAAATTCTCTCGATAAAATTGGCTTTTTGTCAAGAGACAGGTATATTCCATCTTAAAAAGTTTGAATGTGCATCTCTATTGATCCACCACACTGCACATAGATGGATATTTAAAGGAACTTAAGATAAATGTTGGGTAAAAACTTCATTATTCTTGTTTGTCTCTAAATGAAACAAAAGAATGTTTCTAATGGAAACAAATGGATTTATGAGACTTATACTACATGATTAGTCGATTGTTAGTTAATAAAGTTTTCCTAACATTAGACGGAGAAATTGAATAGTTAGAAAAGAGAACAAGAGGAATGCATTATTACTATCAAGTATAGATCCTCGAATATAGCAATATGAACTAGAAGTTCATTAGGTTTTGAATTCATGAAATATTGCATAAAATCTGCTAGATGTAATTACTGATCTGAATGAGAATTACTAAATCTCATATTCCAGTTGAAAATGCTCTAATAAGCATAAATGAAAGTGAGACATGTTCGAAGCATGAGAGTATAACTAGTTCCAAAAGAAAAGAGAAATGAGCAAATAATTAAGATGATTATATCAAAGAGGCAGATACTCCAGAAAAGGTTAAGACATGGCTAGTTGCAAAAAAACCTCAAAACAGGTTCAGGTACCTGAAAGTAATAAAGAGATCTTAATGAATTATGTCACAACAAGAAAAATGGAACTGAAAAGATGAAGTTGTCCCAACAGTTTTAGTAACAATACCATATGATCAAATGAGGATCTTATATATAAATATGTCTGTAGTAAAAAAAAGTGATTGACTAACTAAAAAAGGGGATAAGAGCAATGAAAAATGTTCTTTCAATATGTGAAATTTATAGACATGCAGTCCAAAATATTTGAAATATAAAATTATTTGTGATCTATGAATATTCATGTGAAAAATAAAGATTTTCATAAGGTCTAATGATGATTATGATAAGGTACAACATTTGGTGATTGATACAATAATTGTTGTATATATTATTAGTGTGGCAGTATATACAAAACGAAAAAATGCATCTATTAGATATCATTATATATAGCATATGCATATGGATAGTGAATATCATATGATAATTCTTGAAAGGATCCAAAATGTTGAAAGGATGTCTATGAAAAGTATTCAGTAAATAAAATTTTACATGGATTAAAATCAAGGTAAGAAAATCCAGACCGGCCTGTTCAACCGGTCCAACCAGTGACCGGTTAGTGGTCCGATCCGGTTGATGAATTAAACTGGTGAACCAGTCGAACCGGTCAAAATCGGTGATTCGACCGGTCCGCCCGGTTTACCTTTTTTTTAGAAATACATTATTTTTATTCATCTAACTACTATTTCGCACTATTTTTTAGGGAAAAATAAAAAGTTTGAAGACCAAGATGAAGAGAAAAGTAGGTAAAGAAAGAACAAATCTAAAAAAAAGAAGATTTTAAGGGGATATAATAATTAATTAATTATAGGAAATGATATATCATTGTATAAATATAGGCACCATAACTAATACTAATAGATTTTAATCATTTTTTGTCTAAAGATCTTTATTTTTATCTATAGAAATTTAAATATATATATATATATATATTGCCACTAATAAATTGTAATATTTTAATATGATCGGTCCGACCCCAATTGAACCATTGACCCTTGAACCTTTTTTGTGACCGGTTCATTGACTGGTCCGGTTTTTTGGTTCCTTGATTAAAATGATTTGAGTATATATCTAATTGATTGAAAGATATATTGAAAAATGCATAATTTTACATATCAAGTTATTGGAAACCTTAATGATTTCAAAATCATATATTTTTACTATGATGATTTTGTTTGCAAAAATTTATTGAATTCAATGATCTATAAGTATCGCATATTTATGAATATTTACATCATGCTAATATTGTAGTTATTATGTTCTTTCTAGTAAAATTAAGATGTTGCAGGTACACTATGGATACTATAAAATTGAGATTTTGTGTGATAGTTCTATGAAACTATTCTATAAGTACATTTTGTTCATACCAAATTGAACATGTGGATAGAAGATATATCATAGTGATTTTCAGAATAATTTTCTTTTATTGTTTTCATAATGAATAATATAAAGGCAAAATATACTGATATTCTAACATATCTAGAAGATATGTTAGAAGACTACATTTCAACATAATTTTTGGTGACAATGCAATATTCATAGTTTGGTGGTTAAAAGAAATATATACTCAAAAATACATTAGAAGTGATGTTTTCTTCATAGGAGTAAATATGATGTTGTTATCAGGAGGAATAAATACAATATTATTATCAGGGGGAGTAAAGACTATGATGTACACTTTTCCTTAACTAAGGTTTTGTCCCACTAGTTCTCCTAGTAAGGTTTTTAACAAGGCAGCTTCAATATGTATTGTATACTCTTTTTTCTTCACTAGGTTTTTGTCTCATTGGGTTTTTTTAATAAGGCTTTAAAGAGGCACAATATTTTTTCATGGACATCCAATGGGAGTGTTGCAAATATTATATGATGTGAATGTCCATAAACTATCAAATTCTTGACCTTTCATATGTCCTTCACTCCATAACCTCTCACTTTTAGGATTCCATGTGTTCATATAAACCTATAACTTCCCCAATGAATGGTTTGTGGGAGTTTCTTATGATTAATACCATTATGCTTATCTTTATTTCCTTGTAACCATATAAATAGAATTCAATAGTTAGAGGCCTATAAATAGAGGTAATGTACAATGTATTGGTACTAACAATGAAGTGAATGAGAGCTCCTCTATATTTCTCCTTCAATTTTGTTTCAATATTCTCTATCTCCCTTATGTCAATCTCTTGTACTTTTATTGTTTTCATAACAATGTGTGCATTTTCATAATAGTAAAAAAATCCCATAAAAGGCTATTATTGTATTTTTATAAGAGTAAAACAAAAATAAAAGATTTTTTAGGATGCTTAAAAATTAGAATATGATACATATTATGGGTATGTTTGGTTTGAGGGGAGGGGAGGGATTTTTCTCTCCTTCCTTTATTTGGCAACATAAAAATTTAAGGAAGGAAGGGAAATTTTTTTGAAATTTCCCCTCCCCTCCTCTTATAACTCTCCCCTCCTAAAATGGGGGACTAGGAGGGGTATGGGTAATATTTTGGCATGATGTGAGCCATAAAAATTTTTAATATTCCTATGTTACCTTTTTGACTTTCTTTCTTATCAACATCCTCACTTTAATATTTTGGCATGGTGTGATTATTATGCCCATGAAAGTTATAATTATTTAATTTAATAATTATAAAATTATAATTTTATATAATTATTAAATATTCTACAAAATTAAAAAATGACTTAAATAAAATAAAGATAAAGTTGTCCATATGAAAATATTTTACCTCCCCTCTCCCCACCAACCAAACAAGGTAACATTAAAATCCCTCATCCTCCCTCTCATCAATCTAAATGAGATAATATTAAAATCCCTCATCTCCCCTCCCCTCTGTCAAACCAAACAAACCCAATAAGTAGAGGCTTTATTCAAATGGAAATGTTGTATTCACCTCTTTTTCCCATTTGTTTTAAAGTAGTTGAAAATGCTAATCGCAAATGGACTCAGTAGTGTTGGTCTGATAGCTATATGAATTTGAGTATTTTTGAATGGGAAAATGATATTAAGGTCCCAGTTAAAAAAATAACATCAGAAAAGTCCCAGCATTTATTAATGGTAGCTCATGTACTTAGTATCATTTTCCCTTTCTAAATCAGGTTTTAGAGGTGGCAGGTTGTAATAGTTGCTTTGAGCCTTTGATGATGGGACTTTGGAATAAACATAGAATGGCTCTTTTATTAGTGCCTCGAATGCTGCAGGTATTGCAGTTATTTGCAGGGATAATAATTGAAACATGAAAGGGCAAATAGGAAGGAATGTCTCCACGTCATCATATTGAATTAAATATAATTTGATAGTTATGTTTCTAATTTGGGTACTTTTATTTGGCTCGCAATTTGGGTATATATTGAATTGAAATTTGATTATATGATCTAATATTTGATCCGGAAACAAAAATCTTAGGTTAAAGATATTTGTGTTCAAGTAGTTTTAATTTTCTATGACGTAACATTCTTTGAACTTTATGCTTCTTCGTGGGAGTAGTGATTTATACTTAGTAAGTTGAACAAAAGAAATTCAACTAGTCCAACATCTAGAAAGAAGATACCAAATTAAAGCCATTATGATACAGTTTGAACCCATCCTTTTCCTAACCTATCCACTTCCTTCATTTTTCTTTTTTAATCATTAGATCAACATTTGAATGATCTAAATTAATAAATTTGTATCTAATTATTCATATCAAAATTAAAAAATTTATATTTAATTAGGGGTTAAGATGCACCCAATACCTAGAACTATTTTAAGAGGTGCAATTAGCATCCTAAAGTATTTAGCGGTGTAATTTAAACCTAAAGTATTAAAAATAGAGCAATCTCACCCTCAAGCAAACAGAACCTCAACGTCTATTAAAAAACAAGCTGATGTTTCCTTGTCAATGATTCCTTCTTCCTTTACCTCATCGCTCAAATCTGAGCACCATCGGTGTCAGCCTCTTCAATAAAAACCCTGTCGCTTTGTAAGCAATTAGGTTTAGAACAATTAGAAATGAAAGAGTGTGACGATGCAGACCCATGTCAAGTATATTTGACATATGGAATACTGGCTCTAATGATTCATGAGCAGTTCGTGCTTCTTCCGGGTCCATATTTCTAACCTTGCATTTTTCATTTCACTACAATTAGCTCATCTACCAATTCCATAAACTTATGATTTATAAATCGATAGCCTGTGACTTAATTTTGTTTCTTTAAACCTCAGGAGGCCTATAATCATATCGATGATTTGCAAATACAAGTACTAATCAAGGAAATTCAAATTTAAGCAATTTATCTGTCATTCTCATGGGCACATTTACATGCTAATTTAGTTGATAAAGAAACCCAAGAAAAATGATTTTTTAAGGGGACAAATTTGTTGATATTGGTGGCTTAGAGTTCTGTGAACATTATGTAAGCTTTAATGGGATTTAAATGCCTATTTAAACTTAATCCCATTAAATACGTCTAAGACATCCCTATCCTCATTACATTCCAAGGCCAGCTCAAAGCTCTTCTCAGCATTCGGGTTGGTAACTACTATCTTACAAACAAAGGATGAGAACTTTTTCCCTAAATATGTACGAGTAGCCTCATAAACAGGATTGTTCACAATCCAAACTATTTATCACCACAGTTAGTTCGAAAGAGAAGCTACGAAACTTTTTTCTCCATAGAAAATATCCTGAACCTGCTGAGGTAAGAGGTTCCTAGCCACCATCACGATGGAAATAGTAGGATTGGCCACCAAAAGCCACCCTATTGGTAGTGCCGAAAGAGGAAGTTAAGAAGAAGGACATGGTAGGAGTAGAAGAAAAGAACAACATTTTCCTAGTTGCATGAGAGTGGTCAAGGCTGGCCAACGTTTGCAGCAGAGCCTCCATTTAAGGAGGAGGTAGAAAAGGTGGTGGAAGAGGAAGGGAGGAGATTGTGGAGGTGGTGATGTGGTGGAGGCGGTAGTGGAAGAGTAGGGGCTTATGGAGGAGGAGGGTGAGGAGGAGTAGGAGGAGAGTGAGCATGTGGAGGAGGAGGATGGTGAATGGAAAGAGCTTTGACGTCTGACCATAATAAGGGAGAGAAGGATGAAGTTATGCAAAAAGTACTTTTTAGAAAAGTACTAAGAACAAAAGGAATATATCAGTATAAATAAAGTTGAATACTTTGCTCTAAACTTAGGAGAATCGGTACTTGGTGTGAAACTGAACGAGGTTTTGAAAATATGCTTTTAAGATTTCTTCATTACATTACGATTATTTATTATGAAATGTCATTTTTTTCATTCATACTTTATAGTCAATAGATATAACAGTTATGTTTATGTAAGATTGGAAAACGAATTGTTTAAAGTGTTAAATATAACCATTATTTTTACGTTTTCACGAATTCCACCTCCTAGTACCTGACGATGCGTTTAGTTAACTATTACTTTTAAGCATTACATATCCTTGCATGATCTCCACCTTGACATACATGACGCCTATTAGCTGTAACTGTTATATATTAAGCTTTATAATGCGCAAATATGTAGTAGTGCTAGTCATCGTTCTGACATTCTTCCTTAAAAAAATAATTAAACTATAAGTTGAGAATAGTTGATTAAAACATCTTTAGAAAAACTTAATCAACAAATATATCCATCTAATTAAAGAATAAAATTGAAGCAAAAATTTTGGCAAAAGCGTTTAAACTATGAAGGAGTTGAGAGAGAGACAGGAGTGGATCAGAAGAAACTACAGGAACAAAGAAAGTGGTGCTGTTAGGCGTGAGGAGACAAAGATGAAGTATGGAGTTAAGGAGATATGAAGCCGAGAAAAGCAGTAGAGGCCCAATAATAACTTTGTTTAGCTTTTAAACGCTTAAAGCATTCTTTTTTGGTGATCAAAAATAAATATTTTCCACATGACAAACCTACCTTGCCTCCCCATATATATCTGCATGGCCTCACCACCAAATATGAATGAAACAATAAAAAGAAACACTACAACATATTTGTCTATATATAATGACTTTTTTACTAATATTTAATGATTTTCAACCGTTAAATATACAAGCGTCAAATATTTATTTATAACAGTTTTTAACCATTAAATATTGGACACTATATTTTACTATTTTTCAAATAAAACTGCTATGTATAGGGGGCTATATTTAATAGTTGTAAGAAAATGACTCTTAAATATAGCAATATATATTTAACAATTTTCTAATAACATCCGTGATATATTTTATATAATACTTAATGGTTAAAATGATAAACGGTAAAATATTGGTCACGAGAGGAAGGGCTTATTTGACTGTTATTTGGAAAAAAACCATTATATATGTGTAATAGTTGACTATTATTGGCGAATAACCGTTAACTATGTGTGACAACTTTTTAAAAAAAATTGGGGGGCTCACTTTTGATAAGCCCCAATATGCATATTACATATATATATATATATATATATATATATATATATATATTACAAAAACCAATCACAAATCCATTACAAAAACCAATTAAGCATATCTATTCCATGCAATCATAAAAAATTACATATACAAAACTGTACATTATAGAAACCAAAAGCTAATCCAAATTACAAACCACCAAAAGTAAATCAATTAGAGCAAAGAGAGAAAACAAAACAGAAACCAAAAGTAAGAACCAAAACTATCATAGCCAACTCTTTACAATCCATTGACTATTAAGAATATTACTCTATATCTAACTTATACTTCTATCCATTGACGATAAAATGTCATAACCAACTCTTCTATGACTTCTTCAATTTGTCTAAGCGAATATTGCTCGAAATAATTGTCCTTAAAGTATTGCACGCAAAAATAAAGTATGTTAAAATATGTATGAATTTTCTTTTAATTTAACTTAAACACACATACGTGCATATATATACATACCTTAGTATCAATTGGGCGGGGATTGTGGGTAATTATTATGTCTTTCATGAACTTCATGACATAGTATCCATAATAAGAGCTCTGATTTGACTGTCACATACATTATAAAAAACAAATGAAATGTATTAGTCTAACATAAAAAATCAACTCTGACAACTCTAACACAAATTGGTAAGTATTGGTGAATTACCGCTACTCTCTTTCATTTGTAAGTGGATAAAATGCCTTTACCTTTTAATAAGGGGTAACTAAGGCCTTTATCTATGGCATAATAATAAACAACCCTGACAAGATATATCATAATAAGAAATTAAAGCATCAAATTCATAATAAACTCTGAATTAAAGTACCAAATTTAAATTCATCAACTTATTGAAAACCTCAACTCAACTATTTGTGGTCAATTTTTCGCATCCTCATAAACCGAATCAAAGTAGCAAATCCTTTTCTTAAAGGGATTTAGCATGATGAGCATCCAATGACCCCTAAGTACATTAAACATAATGAGAACAAAACTAAGAAAAAAGCATAATGAGCATTCAATTTAATGAAGTAGTATACTTACCCCTAGCAATACGGCACCAAGAAAAAATTGTCTTTCTTCTTTGGTTCCCTTTTAATGACTAAATTTTCCATTTCCCACGCTATTCTATCCACAAAATCTAGCTTATTGCCTTCGTCCAATATTCCTAAATAGAGGTAGGGGTCGAGGAACATGAACATGTTCTGTAGGCCATTACGGGCTACGTGCTCCTTGTGAAGATATCTTACATACAAAAACAAGCATATTAGTATATGTAAATGCTATTAGTAGCTAAGTATTCATTCACAGTAGAAGAAATACCATATGTAAAAGTTACAAGCACTCAAGCTAGTTATATCACCCGCAACAATCTATTTGACTAACACCCGATTGATAGCTTCAAACACATTTGATTCCCGTATATATCTTGCTCAAAGGTGTCTTATTTAGTGTAGTCATCTCGCTCATGGTCTGTTTCAGCGACAAATTTCTCGTGTGCCTCAAGAGCCATCTGGTGTTTATTGGAAATTGGTAAAACTAGGGGCTGAGGCACATGCATATGCTCACATATCTTCTTTGGCACACAAGACAACAAACCATAGCTGAACTGAGCTCTTAGATTGCTCTTCCTCCTTGTCGGCTAAAAAAATTGAGAAGTTAAAAAAATAGTTACTATAACTTTATTAAAAAGCTTAAAAGATGACGGTATACTTTTTTTGTTTTCCTAGGTATGACATTAAGGTAGTCTGGCCATAAAACAAAGCCAAGTACAGCTCCTCCTATTGTACTTGCATCTAGGATGGGAATCGAAAGGACATGCTTAGGATTGATGGCCATCTTCAGCTCTACCCTAACATAATTCTAAGGGAGAGGCGAGTTGTGAATCGTGATCTCCCCCTGTAAGTTGTACATACGACCCGTAGCAACCGTATGCCGCTTGAGGCTATCTGCCACATACTCAACCTCTGCCTCACCCTGAACAAAGAGAAAATATAATTAGTGTAAATAAAAAATAAATAAATAAAATAAGCTTTTGGCATGAGTCATACTACCTTAGGTAGAGTCTGAGAAGGGAATGTGCAACTATCTTTAGCATTTAGGATGTGAGCCATTACCTACTTCCCTGCAGTTTCTTACCTCATTTGCTAATCAATAACAGCTTCTTGTGCTTCAACCGTCTGTTTGAGCATCTCGGTCATCCCCATATATTGTTGAAGCTTTTGATTAAACACCCTTATCAGCCTCTTCTACTTCCCAAAGTTTTTTTTTTGCCGACTCCATAGCCAACAACCCTCAAAAGACCATTGTAGTCAGGACCCAAAGCCTTTTCCAAGACATTCTTGTCTCCAGGAAGCCCGCCTCGCTCTAATTCTTGACTCAAGGTCTCCTGTAGCAAAATGAAAGGTTAAATATATAGACCCTAACTCGGTCAAGTATGCAAAGGAGAAGAAACACCAATATCATAAACATCTTTTAGATAGCACAAACATAATTGAATCAAAATTATCAGTACTTACCATTCTTGAGACAACCTTAGACGAGAGGATTGTCAATGTTACCCTCTTTGTTTTGTCTCGCAACAGCACACAACACTCCACAGTTGATAGTTATATCTGATCCTAACCCCTACTTCTCTATCAACTGCTGCTTAATGTTCGTATACCTCATGCGGCCTCTACGATACGGGAATTTGTTGTTCTTCACCCTCTCGCTATTTGCCACGCTTAATACCTGTAGACAAAAAGAACAAAGATATCAGAGTTATACATTACATTAATACAAAAATCATGTATCTAGAGTTACACATTACATTAAATTTAATTTACCTTAAAAGTTGAAGAGAGTTGTGACCATACAAAAGCAATCCATTCGGGATTTTTGACAACTTCCTTTAACAGTTTCGGAACCATCGACTAATCTATAGAGTCTAGTTCCAACAAATATTTCTTCACAAACCCTCAGTACAAGCGCATAATCCTGCCAGCCTTCTCGAGCACATAATCCTTCTTCTCCTCATTTATGTGGAATCCAGACCATGAAACACATAAATCATTGTTAGTGTTAAGCATACCAGTTAAAAAAATATTATTAACTATGTAGCATTATATCTTGCCAATACTTCATCCCAGATATTCTTTCTCATTGTATCGGTTTCCTTCTTCTAGTTGTTCAAAGTGATTGGTACATTGGTTTTTGTCGCATACCTGAGATAGCTAACGAACTTGTCAGATGTCATAACTTGCCCCTTTATGTTCCATCTCACATTAAGCTTCATTCCCCTCTCTTTGCTTTTCTGGACCTTCTTCATCACAACAAGGCCCTTCCTCAATGGTTTTTCCTCTTGTGTTATAAGTAGTGCGTCATCATCCTGCTGCGCACTAGAGGGGTTGGCGGAGGGGTTAGGACCCTCAGTACTTGAGCCACTATCGAATGCCGACATATTAACCTATAAAAAATAGAAGAAATAGAAAACTCTTGTAACTCTTAACTGGATGCTCAAGTTCAACAGTAAATTTCAA